>BSYO01000021.1:4248660-4874216 GCA_033239525.1 Nepenthes gracilis
GGCGCCTTGAGTCTTCACTGCTCTCGCCAGCCTACATCGTGGGGTATTTCTTCCTCTCACGTCTTGTCAGGGACGTTGCAGTCGGGGAGGCTTTGGAGGGCGCTCCCTTTGACTGCCCGTTCAGTTTTGGACAGAGGGTATGGACAGCTCTAGAGAGTCCATCTACTTTTACTGCCAGCGCCTGCACATAAGGGCCTGGGTAGTCATCCATTCTGTTGCCCGTTGGAGGGCAGTTGCCGCGGGAGGCTACATCTCGGATGGGAGCATTAGCTTGTACTCGTTTGTTCTTCATCTTTGTGTATGGATTGAGTGCTAAAAGGAAATGCTAGACTTTTTGTCATGTTTTCCACATTCTTTTTTTTAAAAAAATTTTTAATTCTCCATTGTTGGGGCTAAATCACGCAGTGGATGAATTCCTTTGATAAATACAGACCTGCTAGCTCTGATAGTAGCTCCTTTATATAGAACTCACCATTGGCCAAAATATGATCTAAATTATATTTACCCAATATAACATTTATTTGGATAAGAAATATGACAATGAATTCTTCCATTAAATTCCCTCGCATGTAAATACACACTCATGTATATCATGATTCAACTAAATTAATGAATTAAAGAATGTAGTATTTAGTTAACGGTTCAATGACCAGCTCCATCACTCGGTCCAGATGATAATCGTTGAAGCCAATATTCCAAGCTATGTTTCGTCATTTCATACACCGAACCGTGCGCCGACCAGTTGTTACTATTTGCGTTTGCGACCTCCATGTACTCCGGCAATGGCCTCGCCATGCTTACGCCTAGAAATGCTGCCAGAGCGACGAACAGAATCAGAACTAAAATGCTGGATCTTCTGCCAAACATCATCTCTTCACTGTTAATTTCACAGATTGTGTTTAACAGGTCTCTCTCGCTCTCTCTCTAAATTCTTCCTCTGTACTCGGCCCTGTGTAAGAGATCGCGGGAGTTAATTCTGTGTGTCGTTAATTTTGATGTCTGCTTGCAACTTGTGATGTGTTTGCAGGAAGAAGCAGCGCCAACGTTTGGGCATTTATAGCATTCTTCAGGCGTGGGAGTCTTAGCTCGTTTTTTGACCTGGCAAGTTTTTCCTGATTGTTGACCTGACTATGTCTAATATACTATTCCCTCCAAACTTAAAACTGGTCTTTAACTCCATATATTTTTTTAATATTTAGGGCTCGTTGAAATGATTAAAAAATAAAAAAATAATAAATTTGACCTTACCCATAGAAACATGGACTATAAATAAATTATAAATAAACAAGATATTTGATATTATTCATATATTATATTATATTAAGGTTTTTGCATTTGAATAATTACATTGACCGTGTAATTAATTTTATTTTTCTCTTTTTTATTCTGAATGTGTTGAAGTCATGCATAGAGTCGTGCATATGTAGATGCAGATGCAAGCAGCTTGAAATTTCACGAGTTCGTCGCTTTGAATGTCGACATTCCCACAGATCCTAAGAATGTTGATTTACCATTCAAAACGAAGCGTTTTGATTAAAATTTCCTAATATTCCCTATTCTTACCTGTTTAATTCAAGATTTTTTTTTTAAAAAAAAAATTATATCTATAAGAAAATATCATTTTTGGTTTATACGAAGAACTACGATAAAAAATTTAATAAAAAATATAAAAAATTGTAAATTTAAGATCATATGATATTTTTGTCGTTATTTTTTTAAGATAACCAAAAATATAATGTTTTCATTAAAAATTTATTTTTTAAAAGATTATTCATATATAAATAATTTTCTTTCTGTATGTAAGACCTATCAATATTTTAAAATATAAATAAAAATTAAAATTATTTTTATATGTAGAGAATGGGTCGTGTATGAATTTTAACTGGCTTAAATAAATATTTTCTTGTTATCTAATAAAAGCGATTCCTTGAGAACCAAGGGGTCCATTTTCGAGCAACAAGACCATGGTGGTCAACGCTCCAGGTTGACCAGCCCAAAGGCCACTTAATAAGTTGGCCGGCCAACATAGAAATTAAGCGGGAAATGAACAAGAAAAGGAAAAGTAAGACACAAATTAAAATGTTGTAAGATTACTTTTTTTATTAATATGCTCAAATATATAAGATGAGTCCAAAACCCAAAATACAAGATTACAACTAAGGAGCAAAGTTCTCCAGTGGGGGTGGTAGAGGCCCTTGGTCGCTCCGAGCATAATAAATCAGGTCCTCACATCTCTAGGTGGCACGGTTTGAGGGGTCAAGGAAGCCAATGAGAAAATCGGGATCCGTGACCCTGACAATGTGGTGATAAATACTAACGCCTTCTCAAAGCTTAACCCACAGCGTTAAGGTAACCTCCTGAGGACGCAGATGAGTGGATAGCTCATTCTCTAACGAGGCTATCCTTCCCCGGAGCTCACCCACGAGTGCCTCTACCCGGTCAGCCCTCTCTTCCAGTTCTGCAAATTGCGCTCTTAAGTCAAATTCACATAATCGCTAACCTCAAAACGCAAGTCTAATCTCCTCCGATCCACATATCTCCTTTGTCTGCTTTAAATTACCTTTAAATTCTCATAGATCAACTTGATTTTCTCAGGCGTCTCTCTAATAATGTCCAGTCCCAAAAGTCATCTATCACTTGCTCGTTTCCAATGGATCTTAAGAATCAGTTTTTTCAGTCGTTCTTAAATCAATTTATAGTGGTCCTTATCGATGATATTCTGATCTATTCGAGAAGTTTTGAGGAGTATGAGTCCCATTTGAAGATTGTGTTGCAGACCTTGAAAAAAAGGCAATTGTTTGTCAAAATGAAAAAAATGTGAGTGTTGGTTGGAAGAAGTGTCATTTTTGGAACACATTATTTCTAAAGGTGGCGTGTTTGTGAATTTGAAGAAGGTTAAAGAGGTGACTGATTGAGACAGACCAACTAATGTCACGGAGGTGCATAATTTTTTACTTCTGGCCGTATATTATAAGTGATTTGTTGAAAATTTTTCAAGAATTGCGGTGCTATTGACGCGATTGACATAGAAGCAAATGGTTTCATTTAGAATGAGGATTGTGAGAAGATTTTTCCGAAATTAAAGAATAGATTGATGTTGACACCGATTTTGCCAATCCATGATGGATTGGGAGACTTTATTGTATATTATGATACTTCTAAGAAATGTTTGAGTTGTGTGTTAATCAACATGGCCCGATGGTTGCCTATGAGTTAAGGTAGTTGAAGGTCTATGAATAGAATTATCCCACTCATGATTTAAAGTTGGAAGCTGTGATTTTTATACTAAAGATTTGGAGGTATTATCAATTTAGAGAGAAATTTATAGTATATTTTAACTATAAGAGTTTGAAATATTTATTTTTATAGAAGGAGCTAAACATGCGGCAACATAGGTGGATGGATTTGTTAAATGATTATGATTGTGAGATTCAATATCAATCAGGGAGAGCGAATGTGATTGTCGATGATTTGAGTTAGAGGTCTTCGGGTTTGATGGCACATTTGATAATTAAGAAATGGAAGATGTTAGATGGAATGAAAAGTTTCACTATTCAGTTGCACTGCTAAGGATCAAGGATGATATTGTTGTATCTTCAAGTGCAATCTGTGATTTTGACAAAGATTAAGGAGACTCAAATGAGTAATTCATATCTCATAAAAATTGCTAAAAATTTGGATAACGAGTCATGGGTGGATTTCAATGTGTGAGTAAATGGGATTCTTTACTTTTGGGATAGGATTTGTGTTTGAAATATTGATGAGTTAAATGCGAAAATATTGAATGAGACCCATATATTAAAGTATATTATTCATCTCGGAGTGAATAAAATGTATCAGGATATGAAGACGAATTTTTGGTGGCAAAAGATGAGACGAGAGATTGTGGCATTTGTGACAAGGTGTATCGTGTGTTAACAAGTGAAAGCCTAGTATATGAAGCGTTTCGGATTTTTGCACTCCTACCAATTTTCAATTGAAAATAGTAGTATATTACAATCGATTTTATTTCAGGTTTGTCTAGGAAAATGAGAAATTTAGATACAATTTGGGTGATTGTGAATAGATTAATAAAATCGACTCATTTCTTGTCTGTTAGGACAACGTATTTAAGGGTTAAGTTGATCGGTCTGTACATCAATGAAATTGCGATATTGTATGGTATTCCAATTTCAATAATTTCTGATTAAGATTTGAGGTTTGCATCAAAATTTTTTAAAAAAATTTATATAAGAAATTTGGTACCAAATTGAATTTTAGTATAGCGTTTTATCCGTAGACAAACGGTCAACCAAAGATGACCATTCAAATTTTAGAGAATATGTTGAGGGTATTAGTTTTGAAGATGAAAGAAAATTGGGACAATTATTTATCACAAGCCGAGTTTACATACAATAAAGTTATTAGTCAATTATCGGGATAGCCCCTTTTTAAGTATTATATGGACGAAGATATATGTTTCCTATTAATTGGGAAGAGATTGGTAATCGCAGATTTTTAGACCTCAATATTATTCATGATACTTTAGACAAAATTAAAATTATTTGAGATCAACTGATTATTGTATAAAATTGTCAGAAGAGCTATGCCGATAGGCGGTGGTTCGCTTTGACGTTTGATGTGAGCAATCATATATTTTTGAAGGTATTTCTTAGAAAAGGAATCTCAAGGTTAGGAATGAAAAAAAAATTAAGATCGAGGTTCATTTGGCCATTTGAGATCTTGCAATGGATCGGTGAAGCGGCCTATAGATTGACTTTGTTTCCGTGTTTTGCTGATTGTCATGATGTTTTTCATATTTCTATATTGAGGAAGTATGTATATGTTCCTCTGCATGTGATCGAATTTGAACCGTTATAGATTGATGAGAATTTCACTTATCTTGAGGTTCCAGTTCATATTTTGGATAGAAAGAATCAGATGTTGAGGAACATGACTATCCCATTATTTAAGGTGCTATGGAGAAATCATTTGATCGAGAAAGTGACATGGGAACGCGAGGAGGAAGTTTGATAAAAATGTTCCTACTTGTTTGAGTTTTTACGGATATAAATTTCGAGAACAAAATTTTTATAAGGAGGGAAGAGTTGTAATGCCCGATTTTCATTTGAAGCAGTTTGATATTATGTGTTATTTTGAGGTATTTTGGATGTATTGAAATAATTGTACATTGTGGTTAAAAGAAGAAAAATAGATATTTTTTCCATAAGTAGATATTTTTTCAAACTTATATTATTAGTGGGTTAATGTGATAATATTCATGCCATCTTTTTTATATAATGGTGCAGATGATGAGAATGATTGATAGTTTTCTTACATAGAAAGTATGATCGGGCAAAAGTATGATCTAATACATAGTTACATTATATAACATCTATTTGAATACAAAAAATTCTTTATTTAAATTCCCTTACACAGCTACTTCTTTTTCTCTTAATATATACATACACACCCTCACGTATATCGCCTGTGTGGTGGTAAAAGTACATCAATAAATCAAAGAATAAAGAGTGTTTTGACAACGATTTAACAGCCGTCTCCATCACTTGGTCCCGATGATAATCATTGAAGCCAATACGCGAAGCTATGTTTTGTCGTTTCATACACTAACAAGTCATTATTATTTGTATTTACGAAAAGTCTCATTAATTTATAATCAATTTACGATCTTATATCTAAATATAGGGTTAATTAATATTTTAAAAAGATAAAAAAAAATACAAAATATCTCCTACATATAAAGAATGCATCATAGATGAGTTAATATAAATACCTTTTATGTGATTTTTCAGCAATATTTAAATAAAAAAACATATATTTTTTAATTATTTTCTTTTAAATTTATTTTCTTTGAATTTTTTTAGAAATATAATTCAAAGTTAGAACTGTGCGTGGTGGCGAGGGGGGTTGTTTCAAATGAATATATTAGACTTTTGAATTCACTCGTTATCATTGACCGGAAACCTCGTAAAACTGAATGTAAGTGAACGAGTCAAATTTCGACTTTTCACATTGATGCTTTATTTATTTTTTATTTTTTACTTTTTTTTCTTAACTAGTTGAATTATATTACCATAGTATTATTAATTGATAAAACATAATAAAAGTTTTATAACATATATTACCTACAAATAAACAAAAATATGTATTAAATTATTTAATTTATACAAAAAATAACAGTATTTCCATCTAATAATAATTATCTTTACAACCACATCTGATTTGGGGATACAGTACCTCCTTATGAAGATATACTAAATATATTTTTCTTTCATTTATTGGATGAATAAAATCTGACATATGAGACCTAAACTTATAAATAATTATATAATTTGTTATTTTATTAAAAAATTACTATTTGATTAAATATTTTATAAATATTGATACTATAAAAATACCATCTATAATTTTTATATTTTAAAATTTTAATTATTGAAATTTCACTAAGATATGTGGATAGAAAAGGTATTAAATAATTTTTTCCTAAAAAGATTTTATCCCCTCAATCCTGACCACTATTATAATTATAGCAATAGCAGTAACATTAATGGCAGATGGTGGTAGCTAATGATTAGGAGATGGCAGCCAATGATTAGGAGATGGTGGCCAATGTTAGTGCCACCATCGTTTTTAAGAACAATTATTTTCTTGACTCTAGAATTAAACAATAAAAACTCCTCCAATTGAGTTTAGTCATTTTTTTAGTAATAACTACTTTTCAAAAATTACAATTATAACAATTCAATAGTTTCAACTATACTAATTTTTTGTTTAGAAATTAACAAGTTTCGATAATTTGAAATATTATGTGTTTCGAAAAAAAATATGAGATACACCTGAACGTTTGATATATTTTACATGATTTTGTTCTTAAAATTACATTTAAATCGGAGAAGGAAGTCCTTTTTCTTATGATAGGAGGTCACTTTTTCACTTAACAAATTTGAAATAATTCACCTTATAACATAGTTTTAATAAAAAAAAATAGATATGTTGTTATATCAAGGATGCCAATATGGGTTCTCACAGATGATGTCATTATTATTTAGACTCTTAATCAATTTTTATTTAATATTTGTCTACATTGAGAAGATATAGAATGTATCTGGATGCTAATTCTATCCCATACGAATTTGTCCTTGAAAAAATATCTCAAATAGAAAAGGAAGTCTTCTTGTTTATAAATAAGATTCCATCACTTTATTTCAACCAAAGTTGAATAATCCACATTCATAACATAAGTAAAACTCTACATTACTTTTGTGAAAAAAGTGTTTTCCTAATTTGATAAAATTTAAAAATATATTTATATTTGAGTAAAATTTTTAATTTTACTAAATTTAAACTATTATAAAGAATTGATTAAATACATTCAAATAAGTCTCAATGTATTATATATAATCAAAAGTCAAACATATCATCTGCAAATTAAAAAAGTGACATTTAGTCTTCTTAAATGTGTTATATATAGATAACCCAACTATAAGTCTCGAATAATTACGTATAACTTTTAATTAAATATAAATAATCATAACTCGAGTTTTAATATTTATAATTTATTGGTAAGGTTATCACCGATTCCTAATTTTTTTATGTATTACTGTAATTTAAGTATATTTTATATATTTTACACAATTCAATATAATTAAAGATTAATTTTAGATTATACATGATATATTTGTGATATAATATTATTGACTTTTTAAAATTTAGATCATATCATTATCCAATGCGTACTTTCTATATATGTCTATATATAAAAATTATATTTACCTTAGTAAGTCATTAGCTCACAGTTACCTTTATTTTCTAATATTTCAGATTAAAAAGCTTGAATTAACTAGCCGGTGATCAAGTTTGAAGGAAGGCTATTTGATTTTGGATTCAAAACTGTGACAATTATTGCCTTGGGCAGCATCATAATGGCGAAAGTTCTAATAAATCATGACACCAAACGCGTATGTATTTTAAATGTAACATATATTGTCAAAAATATGAAGCTCAACTATAAAAAAGTTCAAAAAGAGACTTTTATATTACTCTTGGGGTTATTAGTGAAGGCTAAAAATTTAATTTGCAGGCATTAGATAACTTAGTTTGTCAAAACTTTAGAACCATTACATGATTCAAAAGTTGCATGGGGGTAGTAGGGGCAGCTACATACCATAGCTGTGAAACACAGCCTAGGCATTAGATTAATTATGATTCAATTATTGATATTTAATATTTTAAAATAATATAATATATAATTATTTTTATTTTTATTTTTTAAAAAAATATTGAAATATCAAAATACTAGTATATAGAACTCAAAATACGCAGTGGATCTCCTTTCATAAATACAGACCTGCTAGCTTTTATAGTAACTCTTTTATATAGAACTCACCAATGGCCAAAATATGATCTAAAATATATTTACCCAAAATAACATTTATTTGGATAAGAAATATGACAATGAATTCTTCCATTAAATTCCCTCGCATGTAAATATACACTCATGTATATCTTGATACAACTATATTAATGAATTAAAGAATGAAGTGTTTAGTTAACGGTTTAATGGCCAGCTCCATCACTCGGTCCAGATGATAGTCGTTGAAGCCAATATTCCAAGCTATGCTTCGTCATTTCATACACCGAACCGTGCGCCGACCAGTTGTTACTATTTCCGTTTCCGACCCCCATAAACTCCGGCAATGGCCTCGCCGTGCTTACGCCTAGAAATGCTGCCAGAGCGACGAGCAGAATCAGAACAAAAATGCTGGATCTTCTACCAAACATCATCTCTTCACTATTAATTTTACAGATTGTGTTTAACAGCTCTCTCTCTCTAAATTCTTCCTCTGTACTCGGCCTTGCGTAAGAGATGGCGAGACTTAATTCTGTGTGTCGTTAATTTTGATGTCTTCTTGCAACGCCAACGTTTGGGTATTTATAGCATTCTTCAGGCGCGGGAGTCTTAGCTCGTTTTTTGACCTGGCAAGTTTTTCCTGACTGTTGACCTGACTATGTCTAATATACTATTATCTCCAAACATAAAACTGGTTTTTATTTCCTTTTTTTTAAAAAAATTTTAGGGCTCGTTGAAATAATTAAAAAATAAAAATAAAATAAATTTGACCTTACCCATAGAAACATGACCCATAAAATAATCTAATCACCACTCTAGGTAAATCGAAACATCGCCCAGACAGCCTCTACCGTCAGCATCTGAAAATGATGGCGGAGGAAAATACACAGTAAGCAAAGATATCGCATGCCATTGGTATGAAGCCGTACGGTAGAAATTTTAAGTGCCGTGAAGATAGCAAATAGCTTCTCTGGTACAAGAAGGCGCAATCCACTCCTCAGATAGGCCTCGTATATGGTAATGTAACAATCAGGAGGAGAGCAGACCCTATCCTGCTACATAGACATTGAGAATACAATCTCCCGTGGAATATTGAACTCAACGTACAGCTCCTACCTTTCATCGGTGGAGATAACGGAGGTAATTTCTATAATGGAGGAAGCCATGAAAGGAGGAGCAAGAGGAAGGAGACAAGGATTTAGAATTTTTGTGAGAAAAGGCATGAAAATTTCGAATTGACGGACGGCTTTTATAAGGATCACAGCCGTTGGAGTGAGGCAGCGTATCCAAAAGGCGCTTTCATTAAGACGGACATGTGTCATTTTCGGAGAGGCAGCAGTTTAATAATTTTTCCATAAATTAATTACCGAGATCACAAATTCATAGCACGACGACATGTGGCAGAGTACTGAAGCAGTTCTACCAACTTTTCAATTATCCATCTGGAAGCATAATGAAACAATGCATTGATTCAGACTACACAAATTCTTCAGATTTTGACGTGACGATCAACGAATCCGGTTAACACTTTTTCCAGCGGGATTCTCCGGATCATGATGTAGCAGTCAACAAATCCGGTCAACACTCTCCTTTTGTCCCAATTCTCCGGATTCTGAGATGACGGTCAACGAATCCTGTCAACTCTCCTTCCGGCTTAGTTCTTTAGATTCAGACCAGGATTATCAATGAATCCGATCAACGTTTCCTCCGCCTTTATTCTTTGGATCTTGGCACTACGGTCAATAATCACAAGCAATGCGATCAACAGACCAAGAATCACTCCTAATTTCCTCATCAAACCGTCTCAGGTGATGCAGCCAAATGCGTCCCACCGTGAACATACTAGAAGCCAGAATCCCAGGCCACCAACATGGGGGGCTAGTGATAGTGACGCTAATAGCAAGCTGGCACAAAGGAGAAAACAGTCTAAATCTTCAGCAGCCCATTTTTTCCTAGAAAATCAACACAGCCGTTGACTAAACAAAGAGCAAGTGGACCGGCAGATGCCCAAGATCAACGAAGGCCCATCTAAGCCTAGGACGGTCAACGATGCCGTTGATCGGGGAAATAGAAAGTGGGCTGGCTATGGCCCAGGAAGAATGCAGCCCATATCCAAATTGGCCCATGCGTCCGTCTTCAAGTTACAATAGTCGTCTATCCTAATTTTTCCATCTCCAAGAAGGCAATATTCATTGTAACAGTCACTTCCAGAATCAATGCACATATTAGAAGGAAGGCGCCAGAATCCATGTGCAATCTATAGGAAACTCTAACGGTCACCATACGTAGAAGGAAGGAGATCCGCCTCCTTAACCGTTACGACCATGAATGGCACTCACGCCTGCGCGGGGAATATAACAATTCCTTTAGAGGGCGGGCATTTAGCCTTACTATCAAAGGAAGGCAGCCCAAGGTTATGACTATAAAAGACCATGGAGACTCGCTCGTCAAGACAGGCTGAATTGACTACTAAACGCCCTCAAGTATACTTAAGCTCTCAGAAGTTCTTTAACTCTCTCGAGTATTTTAATGGTCTCTCTCTGTTACTAGTTTCCTGCGAACTCAGTACTTAAAAAAATTGTTCAGTAGGAACAACAGCAATAGAGCCACTTATCCAACGAGTGCACTCTCACCTACATCGATTTACACACTCCCAACATTCATTTTTTTATTCTCTGCAATCACATTATATCTTCAGAAGGCTAATTATTGACTTAAGCGTCGAGATATTTTCGATGGGATCAAATTTTACCGTAACCTGGCCTCTTATTTGAAGTAGTGGTGTGCAAGATCCGAGACTCAGTTGACGAAACTGAAATCTGACGGACAACTCGATCCGAATCTGTTCGAAATTTAAATCTAGGACGCATCAATATATATATATACTCTAGTTTGAAGTTGTGGTGTGCAAGATCATAGATTTAGTGGACGAAATCGGAATCTGACGGACAACTTGATCCAAATCTGTTCGAAACTTAAATCCATGACACATCAATATATATATTATTAATTTATTTTTAAATTTTCTTAATTCAACGTTAGAACTGTGAGGATGTTCAGATGAAGATTTTATTTTCTTGGATTGACTTGTGATCATTGGCTGGAATCCTCGTGAAAATATACACAAAGGACCAGGTCAATTTTTGAGTTTTTACAGCAATGCTTTAATTATTTTAAAAGTTTTTTTTTAAATAGTTCAGTTGTTTTACATTATTTAACTTAAACAAAAAATAATATAATCCTTTCCACAGCCACTACTATGATAGTAGGACCCAATAGTGTTGGAAGATGGTGTTTGGAATTTTTTAGGACACGCAAATAATCAGTACAGTAAAAAAATTTTGAATCTATTTGTTAATTGTTAGTAATTAAATATTATGAGACTACAAGGGACGACAATCATATAATCGGATACACAAAGTTAAATAATAATATTCACCGTGAAAAATTATTCTTAATCAAGAGAAATATTATGAGATAAATTTTAAAATAAATATAATATAAAAGTATCTGCCTTCAAATTTAACCCTTTCTAAAATGCATTCGCAATAGTTCATGTGACCAATAGGTTAAATTAATACCACAATAGTCCTAGTAATCCATTAAAAAAAGAACAAGCAACGCCAACGTTTGGGTATTTATAGCATTCTTCAGGCGCGGGAGTCCTAGCTCGTTTTTTGACCTGGCAAGTTTTTCCTGACCGTTGACCTGACTATGTCTAATGTACTATTATCTCCAAACTTAAAACTGGTTTTTATCTCCTTTTTTTTTAAAAAAATATTTAGGGCTCGTTGAAATAATTAAAAAATAAAAATAAAATAAATTTGACCTTACCCATAGAAACATGAACTATATAAATAAATTATAGATAAATAAGATATTATTCATATATTATATTATATTAAGGTTTTTGCATTTGAATAATTACATTGACCGTGTAATTAATTTTATTTTTCTCTTTTTTATTCTGAGTGTGTTGAAGTCATGCATATGCAGATGCAGATACAAGCAGCTTGAAATTTCACGAGTTCGTCGCTGTGAATGTCGCCATTCCCACGGATCCTGAGAATGTTGATTTACGATTCAAAACGAAGCGTTTTTATTAAAATTTCCCAATATTCCCTATTCTTACCTCTTTAATTCAAGAATTTCCATTTTAAAAAAATTATATCTATAAGAAAATATTATTTTTGGTTTATACGAAGAACTACGAGAAAAAATTTAATAAAAAATATAAAAAATTGTAAAATTAAGATCATATGATATTTTTGTCGTTATTTTTTTAAGATAATCAAAAATATAATGTTTTCATTAATATTTTATTTTTAAAAGATTATTTATACATAAATAATTTTCTTTCTACAAGTAGGACCTATTAATATTTAAAAGTATAAATAAAAATTAAAATTATTTTTATATGTAGAGAATGGGTCGTGTATGAATTTTAACCGGCTTAAATAAATATTTTTTTATTATCTAATAAAAGCGATTGCTTGAGGACCAAGGGTCCATTTTCGAGCAACAAGACCATGGTGGTCAATGCTCCAGGTGGACCGGCCCAAAAGCCACTCAATAAGTTGGCGGTCAGCATAGAAATCAAGCGGAAAATAAACAAGAAAAGGAAAAGTAAGGCACAGATGAAAATACTGCAAGAGTACTTTTTTTATTAATATGCTCAAATATATAAGAGGAGACCAAAACCCAAAATACAAGATTACAACTAAGGAGCAGAGCTCCCCGGTGGGGGTGGAAGAGGCCCTTGGTCGCTCCGAGCATAATCAATCAGAACCTCAAGTCTCTCGGCGGCACGGTTTGAGGGGTCAAGGAAGCCAATGGAAAAATCAGGATCCGTGACCTTGACAATGTGATGATAAGTACTGACGCCTTCCCAAAGCCTGACCCACAGCACTAGGGTAACCTCTTGAGAACGCAGACGAATAGATAGCTCATTCTTTAACGAGGCTATCCTTCCTCAGAGCTCACCCATGAGTGCCTTTGCCCGGTCAGTCCTCTCTTCCAGTCCTGCAAATTGCGCTCTTAACCCAAATAGCTCAGACTTGAGGGCGGCCTCTATCTCCAGGTACTTCTTAACTTGGGCGTCTAGCTGGTCCATCCCCTCCTCCATCTTAATGATCTCCTCATCATGATCACCAATCACGGCATCCCTCTGGTGCAAACCCTTGTACACTACCAACAAAATCTTGTCCTCCTACACAAGGTCAAAGAAGTTAGGCAACGACTTAGGAAAAAGAAAGTAAGAGCTTCAACAGGTTACCTCAAAGACTCTTCATTGCCTCCTTAGCCGTCTCCGTGACCTAGAACCACTCCCAGTGTAGGCTCTGCAAAGACGTCAACCGCCTCAACAAGTGCTCGATGGCTGACTCTCTTTGCTCAGCAGACGGCTCCGTAGCGGGCACCTCTAGCGCGACAACTTCAAGTCGCGACTCCACAACCGGCTCCTCTAGCCTGACGGTTTCAAGCCGTGGCTCCACAGCTGGCTCCTCTAACTCGATGGCTTCAAGCAGCAGCTCCATTGGCACAACAGGAACCGCCAAGACACCTAGTAACGATAACTCAATGACTGCGGCTCCTTTGACAACTCGCACAATGGCCCCAAAATCCTCCAAAACAGCCTCTCTTTCGAAGCGCTCTCTGGTTCCAACGAGTCGTCTAGCCATTCTATAGTCCGACTCTGGATGACAAAGAAGCAAGCTTCACTGGAGCAGCCCTCTTTTTCCTTGGACTGGTGGGAGCCTAAGCAGCCACAAGAGCGCCACTCTCGTCAATAGTAATAGCGTCGGCTTTCCTCTTGCACTGCGACACTACCGGTGAAGATCTGACCTTCTGGTGGGTGAAAAGGGACCCCAACGAGTTCTTTTGGCATCTTGCCTCGAGACCAAGTGATCCCTCCTAAATTCGGAGAGATGCTTCTTCACCAACTGCAATATGGGCTCCACCGCCTTCACCTCCTCCTACGTCGGTTTCCTGGTGAGACCACCAGGAACATTGCCCCAATCCTGGGACAGTGGCAAGTTGTCAGCAATATGAATGAAGAAGAAACGATCCTTTCAATTCTTGAGGGAGTTATCAATAGCGCTGCTGATACGCAACTCTCGAAAAAACGGAGAAATCTAATCACTACTCTGGGTAAATCAAAACATCACCCTGACAGCCTCCACCGTCAGCATCCGAGAATGATGGCAGAAGAAAATGCACAGCAAGCAATGGTATCGCATGGCATTGGCATGAAGCCGTGCGGTAGGAACTCTAAGTACCGTTAAGATAGCAAGTAGCTCTTCTGGTACAGAAAGGCGCAGCCCACTCCTCAGATGGGCATCGTACACGGTAATATAACTATTAGGGGGAGAGCAGGCCCTGTCCTGCTGCATGGGTATTGAGAATACAATCTCCCGTGGGATATTGAACTCAACATATAGCTCCTACACTTCACAGGTCGAGATAACGGAGACAAATCTATAACGGAGGAAGCCACGAAAGCAAGAGCTAGAGGAAGGAGATAAGGACTTGGAATTTTTGTGACAAAATGCGTAAAAAATTTGAATTTACGAACGACTTTTATAAGGATCGTAACCGTTGGAGTGAGGCAACGCATCAAAAAGGTGTGCTTATCATGACCGACACGTATCGTTTCTGGAGAGGTCACAGTCGAATCAGATCTTCTGATGAATTAATTACCGAGATCACAAATTCACAGCGCGACGACACGTGGCAAAGTATTGAAGCGGTTCTGCCTACTTTTTAATTACCCATCAGAAAGCATAATGAAACAATGCATCGGTTCAGTCTACACCAATTCTTGAATTCGATTTTTACCGACGATCAATGCGACCGTTGACCAAACAAAGAACAAGTGGGCCGTTGATCAACAAAGACCCATTTCTCTAGTGTCGTTCTCTTGATCATGAAATTGCAGTCAACAAATCCGATCAACACTCTCCTTTTGGCCCAATTCTCTTGATTCTAAGATGACGGTCAATAAATCCGGTCAACTTTATTTTCGGCTCAATTCTCCTAATTGAATGACATTCATGGAAAAGGTAACTTTAGAAGGTGGGCATCCAACTTTTGTCAAAGGAAGAATTGCCATGACTATAAAAGGCCATGTTTCTAAACACCTCAAACCTTTATTCTTTGGGTCTTGGCATTACGGTCAACAGTCACAAGCAATACGATCAACTGACCAAGAACCACTACTAGTTCCTCATTAAACCGTCTCAGGTGATGCATTTAGATGCGTCCCACCGTGAACATCTTTGGAAGTATTAAAATTTATATTTTTATAATCAAAATATGAGTCCCAAAAATATATGTTTTTTTATTATTGACCACCGGTATGGGGGTTAGTGATGGGGACGCTAATAGCAGGCTGGCACAAAGGAGAAAACGGCATCAATCTTCAGTGGCCTATTTTTACTTGGACGATCAACACGACCGTTGACCAAACAAAGAACAAGTGGGCCGACAGAGGCTCAAGATCAACAAAGACCCATCTAAGCCCAAGATGGTCAACGGCGCCGTTGATTGGGAAAGTGGAAAGTGGGTTGGCTACAACCCAGGATGAACGTGGCCCATATCCAGATTGTCTCACGCGTCCGTCTTCAAACCACAACGGTTGTTTACCCTAATTTTTCAAATTTTCAAGAAGGCAATATTCACTGTAACGGTCACCTCTAGAATCAATATACATCCGGAAAGGAATGCACCAGAATTCACACGCAATCCGCAGAAAATCCTAACGGTCACCATACACGGAAGGTAGGAGGTTCGCCTCCTTGACTACTGCGGCCATGAATGACATTCATGCCTGTGCGGAAAAGTTAACAACCCAGTTAGAAGGCGGGAATCCAACCTTACAGTCAAAGGAAGGCAGCACAATGCCATGACTATAAAAGGCCATAAAGACTCGCACATCAGGATAGGCTGAACCGACCACTAAACACCCTCAAACATACTCAAGCTCTCAGAAGCTCTCTAACTCTCTCGAGTATCTTAACGCTCTCTCTCTCTACTATAAGCTTCCTACGAACTCAATACTTAGAGAAACTGCTCCTCACGAGCAATAACAATAGAGCCACTCACCCAACGAATGCACTCTTACCTACGTCCATTTACACATTCCCTACTTTCATTTCTGCATTCTCTACAACCACATTCTCTCTTCAAAACTCCGCCTTGAGTGTCGGAGTGTTTTTAGTGGGACCAAATTTCTCCGTCATTTGACCTCTTGTTTAAAATTGTGGAGTTCAGGATACAAGACTTAGAGGATGAAACTAAAATCCGACGGACAACTCGACCCAAATCTGTTTAAAATTTAAATTCAAGACGCATCAATATATATATATATACATATTATTAATTTGTTTTTAAATTTTCTTAATTCAACGTTAGAACCGTGAGGATGTTCAAATGATGCTTTTATTTTCTTGGATTGAATTGTTATTATTGACTGAAATCCTTGTGAAAATATACACAAAGGACCAGGTCAATTTTTCGAGTTTTCATAGCGACGTTTTAATTATTTTTTAAAGTTTTTTTTTAAATAATTCAGTTATTTTACATTATTTAACTTAAACAAAAAAAAATATAATCCTTTCCGCGACCACTACTATGACAATAGGACCCAACAGTGTTGGAAGATAGTGTTTGGAATTTTTTAGGATACGCGCATAATCAGTACAGCAAAAATAAAATTTTGAATCTATTCATTAATTGTCAGTTATTAAATATTATGAGATTATAAGGGGCAATATTAATATAATTAGATACATAAAGTTGAATAATAATATTTAATGTAAAAAACTATTCTCAATCAAAAAAAATTTATAGGGTAAATTTTTTTAAACAAATCTATTATAAAAGTATCTGCTTTCAAATTTAATCCCTTTTGGAATACTTTTTTTTTTGGTAAGTCCTTTTAAAATACATTCATAATAATTCATGTGAAATAGGTTAAATTGATACCACAGTAATACTAGTAATCCACTAGAGAAAAATATACAGAGAAACACAAGTAATTATATAATAACAAGTTGTAAAAATGACACTAGAACTATGGTGACCTAGACCCGAGTCCCCGGACTCGGCCTGTACTAACCATATGAAAGATTCTTCAATCGTCAAATGTCATCAATCCATAATTGATTCTCATAAATGTATCTGTAATACCCCGAACCATCATTTATTTTATTTTAGATAAAATTATTATTTTGTGTTAATTCGATACATTGGGTTAAATATATATTGTTAAATTTTAAAAGATATTCAAATTAATTGGACTAGTACCCAAGTGCCAAATGGATAATAAAATAATGGAAAAGAAAATGATTATAATAATCATAATAACAACAACAATAATATTGTTATTATTAAAAGGAGAAGGGGATCTGCGTGCGGCAAAAGGAAAAGAAAGAAATGAGAGAAGGGAAGAAAAGAAGAAAGAGAGGGGAAGGGCTGCATGGCCATCGCAGTGGCAAGGAGAAGGAAGGAATTGACACTAAAAACTCTCTGATTTTCCTCCATTATTTAAGGAATGTTGTGGTGTGAAGGAAGGGGAGGCGCAAGTGGAATAGAGCAAGGCCCAGCTGCCACGTCACTAGAAAAAATGGATGAAATTGAGACAATCAAATCATTCATTTCTCTTTGTTGATTTCAATTCATTGCTTACGTAAACCAATTTTGAAAAAAATTGACCAAAATCTCGATAATAGGCAAATAGAGCCAAAAACAGAGCTTTGGCTCTGATTGGTGAGGGAAGAAGGAAGAGGAGAGAATGTGTGAGAGAAAAAGGCAAAGGAGCCGAGGGAGCTAGGTTAAAGGAAAAGAGGAAAAGGGGGAATCAATGGTGCTAGCATGTACAACTACCATCGTTATCATTGTTGGAGATATCATCAGAAGCCACTTCAGAGCTGCGGTTGTTGTAGCCAATGCCATCTTGCTGAGCTGAGTCATCGTTGGACGAAGAGTGCACACTGTAGAGGAGAGGTGCGTGGTAGGAGAGAGAATGATAAGAGAGAGTGGATGAGTGCAAAGAGGAGGTAGAAGGAGAAGAGAGAGTGGAAGGCACATGCAAAGAGGAGAGAGAAGTGCACAGTTTGGGTATTTCGGAGTATTTTTTTTGACGAATTTGGTTGGTATAATGTCAAGACAAATAACCTCTAATGTAATGTACCAATTTTTAAAACATAATAATTATGAGCAATTAAATTAATATAAGTGAATCGAGATCAAAGAACGTGAGAGAAATTGGATTAAAAAGCACAAAGACCCAGAATTGGCAAAATAAAAAACCGAAATTGTAAATCTTGAAAAGTTAATCCGTAAATAAGATTCGAGTTTTAAATTATGATAATCGTAACTTATTATACTAATATAACCAAAATTAGGTTTCAAGAATGTGAAATATTATGATAGAAGGGTCAAAATGGATTTCAAACGGCGTATGTGCGAAGCTGGCTCGTTGTAGGACTGCCTCAGGCCTTACCTGCGCCCGACGCGTGCTCGAGTCCCGTCTCGAGCTCTGGATCAGAGGCGAAACACCTAAAGCGCGCCCGACGCATACCCAAGCGCCAGTTTGGCTATTTAAGGACACGTGGCTTCTCTCTCCGTCATTTTTGGTAGGTCTTGTGAGAGAGGAGAGGGAGAGAGCGTGGAGAAGAGGGAGAGAATGAGGAGACCGAGGTTCTCGAGTTCATTTTCAACTTAGAGCTAGTTGAAGGAGTTGTATATCAAGTCAAGGCAAATGCATCAATATATTTTTCTTCCTCTTGCTTCACTTTTTGTTCTATTTTTTCCGGTATTTTTGTTTCGATACTCGTCCAAACTTATATTTTATGATACCCATAACTTGAGTATGTATATTTGTTAATTTAATGTTCGATTTAATAGTTTTTATACGGCATTGCGTTCGTTGAAACCCTAACCCCGCACCCGAATGTTTTTACCCGTTTATTTTGAAATTTATGTATGATTTGGATTTAGATATTAAAACCCTAAATTTGTGAACGTTTTTACTTTGATTGTATATAATAATTATTTATATGTAAATTGCATATGATAATTTGTGTGTTTCAAAAATTATGTTGTGAAGCTTTGATGAATGAATTTATCATTCGAAAACTCTAAAGTTATATTTGGCTCATTATGGTAAGAATTTTTTAATTTTTTCAAACTTTAAGTGAAATTATGTATATATTTAAAGTCATGTGAAGATTTAAATTCACAAGAATATAAAAATGTGTATCGGTATTTTCAAAAATATGATTATCTATATCTATAATCAAGAATTATGCAAGATATAAAAAGTATAAAAAGGAAATTCCATGAAATGCTAAGTTTTGATGAACCGTTCTTAGAAAGTGAGAACAAAGTGTTAAGAATGAAGTATGAAATTTTTCTTAAGGATAAGTAATCATGAAATTAGACCAAGAATTTACATTTCAGAGAATAGTATTTATTGGCATACCTTAGGATATTATTGTGGTAGTACGAGAACTACCTCTAGGTTACGGGAAATATGATGGCATAAGCTTTATGACCCCGTATACCGAGTGAAAGGTATACAGCTTGCCACGATATACTTGAATTACATGGATAATGCCTTAGAATGTGTGAAAGTATACACATTTATTTTCTTGTTCAGTCACACCATTAGTTAGTAAAGCCTACTAGTCTTAATCCGTAAAGATAAAAAAATTTCTGCATATTTTAGAATTTAAAAGAATCAGAAATAAAATGTAGAAGAAAAGTGAGTTCCAAAATTACATTTGATCATAATTCATGTTTATGTATCTATATTATGTTCCTATTTTTCTTCCATACTTTATTTCGAGTATACTGCTTATTATCTTTGATTATATCGTACATTACTAAGTATTCAACTCACTAATTATTTTCTTGCCTTCAGTGAAGTACGAGCTTATACTCGACGAGATGGAGTAAGGATAAGTAAGTTGGCTAGATGTTAAACTTGGAGGATTATTTTATAGATGTAGATTGTGGTGGTTTTGTACTTTTGTTTTGAAGTACTTTTATATATTTTGAGATGGACACGTATTGATGTATCTGGTATATTGATGATGAGCAGATAATTTAGTTTCTACTATATTTTTATTGGATGTATATACTTTCATAGGTTATTATGGTTTGATATTTAAGTACCTAGTGGCATCTTATATAAGCCGACATAGTAACCGAAGTTATGACGTTTGTACCACAAATGGATCGTGGCTTTTTGGATCCTGTATTATTATTTGTGGATATATATATGTATATTGTACAGGTTCATGTTAGTTTCACGGCCATATTACAGTCGGAACATTACCAATTTTTGGTTAGGAAATGTGATTCGTCATAATTAGTATCAGAGAAGAAATGCTTTAAATTTTATCTGAATTTTATGCGAAAATTTAGGTTAGAATAAGATAGATTGAATAATTAGATAAAGGTGTAGGCTAGAACTAAGTTAGGATCAGTATTTGTGTCAAATCATATAAATTGTAGTGTTCTAGTTAGTGTTTGAAGTGTGAACTAACCTACATTTTTTTTATTTTCAATAAGATATTAGCAACTTACTCATGGCACCTAGACGAAGAACTGCACGTTGTGGTGACCAACCGCGAAATTGAGAAACATAGTATATGAATTTGCTTAGAAGGATGGCGTAAGTTGAAAGTCTTGGAAGATCTAATTTGAGTGAGAACTAGAAGAAAGAAAAATTGTAGGGGAATACTTTAAGGATTAAATTAGGTTGATCTTGATCCGATGATTGGGAGTAGGGATGCTTAAATAGCATGGCAAGTGAGACAGATAAAGTGAAATCCGCGGCTCGAGGTCAATATAACTTGGAGTTATTTTTTGGTATTAGCAAATCCAAGAATGTCAATTTATGATTAATTTAATAATAATCAAATGCCTGAATTTTTAGGTGGCACAGATCCTATAGAAGTTAAAATGTGGATCCTAAGAATTAAAAAGGTATTTGTGGTGACCCAACAATAGGGAGGAGATAAGGTAATGTTTACCTCATATAAGATAGAAAGCGAAGCCAACCATGGACGGTTGATGAGAAAAGAGTCATGGGTTAGAAGGATAAAGAGATGTTGTGGAATATAATTGTGGATACTTTTATGGATAATATTTTTCGACGAGTTTTTGAAAGCATGTTTTAAATTGTGGACAATTGGCCACATAATCAAGGATTGTTCTTATCAGATGGGATGGACAGCGAAGAAGTCTAGTGCCTTATGTCGGGGTTTTGCGGTGATGGTACAAGGTGCAAATGTTTCGTCCACTGTGATGAAAAGTAAGATTTTTAAATATTGACATTTGAGTATATGTGTTATTTTAGATTCTAAATCTATATTTTTATTTGTATTTCCTAAATTTATTCGTTTATTAAATGATTATAGACCTTATACTTGTTGTATTGAGGTCTACGATATTTCTTGGATCCATAGATATGATTGGTTGAACTGATTTAATTATTTTGTGGTGCCAAGGTTTAATATGATATTTGGGGTGATTGGGTTGGTGAGTCACTATACTAAAATGAATTGTTGTTGGTAAGGATATTATACTTTATAATCGAGTTGTAAAATTTTGAGTATGAGACAGAATTCATCGAATATCGATGAAATTAGTATCGTTTTGCCTACAAGTCGTTTAATGAGAATATGTGTCAAGTTTTTTTAGCATATGAGACCATATTTGGAAGTCATCTTGTGATCACTAAAAAGTTTTGGTTATGTAAGTATTTGAGGATATTTCTTAGAGAAAAAGAATAGGCTGATTTATCTTTTGATCGGTAATTCAAGGTTGTGTCGGAATTAACACCGAATTTTAAGGCTTCCGTATAGAATAAAAAAGTATCAATTAGGTGCCCACTGTGGGATGCTTTAGAACATTTGGAGTAGGTAAGATGAACTAATGATAACTTGTAGATAAGTTTAGGTTGTTCGGGAGATGAGTGGTTTGATAAGCAAGCATTATGAATTAATATGTGATTTATTTGATCTATTGTATGGGCTTGGTGTTTTCTAAGATCAATCTATATCTAAAATGTTGTCAATTGTAGATAATTGAGGGTTGTGCACATGGCAACATTCAAGATAAGGATATGGATGTTACAAGTTTTGATAATGCCATTTGGGTTTATAGGTTCGTTGGCATTTTTGTGAATTTTATGAAGTGGATCTTTCGGCCATTTTTAAATCAATTTTGTGAGGGCTTTATCGATGAATTCCAAGAATTATGAGGGGGTATGAATTCTGTTTGAGGACTGTATCATGGATTGTGAAAGGCGGTTAGTCGTGTGCTGAATTGAGAAAAGAATATGAGTTTGGTTAAGGTAAGTATTATGTTGGGCATATGGCTTCTTTGGTACCATGAATATAGTTTTGAGGAGTTTTGAGCAGTGGATAAATTGGGAAAGACTGATTGATGTCGCGAATGTGTGCTATTTTCCTCTATCTAGCTAAATTCGATAAGTTATCTGTTAAGTGTCCCCCGAGGATTAGTAGTATCCGTGGGGTGTTTAGCTTGAAAGAGATCGATATTCATCAGAATGAGATATGTGATGATAGTTTTCAAAAAATAAAGGGTAAATTATTGACCATATCATTCGGGTTGATCCCTAATGGATCAAGTGAATTGTAATAGAATGTGATACTTTTAAGAAAAATTTAGGATTGTATTTTCCTATATTGTATATGGGGGGTTGCCCTTGGGTTAAATTTGTGAAAACTCTATGTCAAAATTACTCCACCCATAGTTTAAAGTTAGTAGTCGAGGTCTTTGCTTTGAAGATTTATAGTTGTTGTTCTTGGAGATAGTCATTATCTAAATAATTCTAAAGATTTGAGAAGTTATGTCATAAAGAGGATATGATCATGCGACATGCAAGTTGGTAAATCTGCTTAAAAACTGTGAAAATGAATCTCGATGTCTTTCAAGAAAGGCGAATATTATTACTGATAATTTGATATCGAAAATCTTCAGATTTGGTATATCTTTGATGCTTCCTAGGAGATGTTAAAGGGTGAACCGCGAGTAGATCCCAATATCTGAGCAAATGGGGTGCTTGCTTTTGGTTTTTGAAAAGAATAGTTGTATCCGAAATATTAAGGTTTTGAAATTATGAAATGAAAAACCGTCGTGGTTCTGTTTCTAGATTGTTAGGATGGCGAGATTTATGGGTGCTATTTAGATAATTGTAGAATGGGTTAGGAGAATAGCCCATTTATTGTGAATTTAGATGATACGTTCGGATTAAATAAGTTGGCCCATCAGCATGTGAACGAGATAGTAAATTTGCGGAATATTTGAGTTTCAAGGCTTTAGTAGTAATTTAAGGCTGTATCAAAATTTTAAGGTGATCACATCCATTGTGTTACCTAAGTTGATTGTAATCCGATGATTTTGGGCTTTGCCTTAGTAGTATCGGTATCTTTGAAATTTTTTTTAGGTTTATAACTGATATATAACCTAAATGTCCAATATAAATCAATAGATAAGAGTTGTAAGAGGATTTTAGTGTGCAAATAAATGATCAATTAGAGTAGCGCAACGGAAGCGTATGAACCCATATATTTTAAAAATCGGTTTGAGATTCAAGGTGAATGATCATTTCGAGGCCTAAGGGTGAATTGAAGTAAGAGTTTATTGTCTGTTTGGGGTTTTGAATTAAGTTGGAGAAGTAGTCAATAAATCTGGGTTACCTTCAAATTTGATGGATTATCATGAAATCTCCCATGTGTTGATGATTGTCAAGGTAGGCAACGGCGGCAACCATAGTGGCCGCAATGCAGCGACGGCACAGCGGCAAACGGCAGCACATGCAAGCCATCAGTAGCTCTCTCTCTCTTTATGGCTCCTGAAACCCATCCTCCCATGATTTAGCCGATTTTTTCCAAAATCGGTATATGTAATCTCAAAATCAATATCTACAAGGAGATAGGATGAATTTATTTATCTCGATTTCAATCGTTTTCTCCGACAACGGCAGCAACGGCGGTGGTTGTTTATTTTAGTTCACGATTCCTTCCTCTATTCACACCGGCATACAAAATGAATACTAACGTTAAGGAAAGGGTTTTGTTGACGCCCATTTTTAGAGTCGACACCTCTAGCGACGGTCCCGTGTCAGCCACCTCTCTCTCCTCTTTTCTTCACTTTTCTTCTTCCCTTTTTTCTTCTCTCTCCCAACACCACCGCCTCCTAATTTCCTTTTCTCTTTTCTTTTCTTTTTATTATTATTATTATTATTATTATTATTATTATTATTATTATATAATTATATTTTCTACTTTAATTTTTTATTTTATAATTCAAATCGATACTTAAATGACAATACAGACACACCTCGAGCGCCAATTTAACTAATTCAAATATCCTTTAAAATTTTACAATGTTCAATTAATTTTTATCACGTGTAAATTACCCAAAATTATAATCAATATTAAAATATTTCAAATAAAGATATGAAATATTATAGATCCAGATCACTTTTGTTTTATTTATATAAATGTCCCGAGGGGACTATTTTTGGATTAGACACTTGTTTGGATTTGATATGTAATTTGAGTACGAGACTACTATTGAATTTGGATATTGAATTTTGTTAAATTTAGATATTAAATTTTATTTGGAATTTGATGGTTGAATTTTTATATCGACAATTTGGATTTATATTAATTTTTTGATTTGGTATTTATTTCTTGACCCTTCCGCTGATTTATTGGACTCGTTTATTTGTATATGATACTTGTTGAATTTTAAATTCAAGCCTTATGTTTTACACATTCATAGTAGAATTTTCGGATGCATTACAAAATATTGATATGATCAGTCAACTATTCATCCGATTTAATGAGTTTTAACTCTATTATAATTTAAATTGGTATTTGATGTGATTGGATTTTAAATTTGACCAGGTATAGACCTATAATTATATTTCAAAAATAATTAAATTATTATGTTATATTAAAATTATGATTATGGTTGAATTGTCACATTTCTTATGATGATTGTAAAGTGGATTGTATTTATATTGTTCGAACAATTATCCAATGAAATCTCGTGTGAATTTTAATTTGTCAAGTCTTATATATTTAATTTATCATACCCGTATTTTCGGATTTAATATTATTTATTAAATTTATTTGAGATTTTAAATTTTAAAAATAATAATTAATTAGACTGCTTAATTTTAAAATGTGATAGCATCATTAAATAAAACATTCATAATAATAACAAACTACATATTATAAAGATAATATCAATATCCAAAACATTAAGTTCCACGAAACGTAGTCCCGGTAAATACCTGAATGGTAATAAATCAATAAATAATCTTAAATCTCTCATCGTAAGAGTTTTAAACTCAGATATCGTTTCTACCTGGAATCACTACAACAATACGCGATTTCTTTTAGCCTGATATCGACTTGTTTACTCTAAAATAAAAAAATATATAAGAGTGAATCAAATTTATAATAAGAAAATATAATCAATAATATTAGAATATAAATAAACATATCAAATTATAATATCAAATATAATAAAAATTAATAAAAAATATAACATACTAATAATTGTCTAAGACTCAATGATATGTCGTATTCACAATCCAAAAACTACAAAAACAACCAAATATCAGTAAGGCAGTATGGATTCCATTGATTTTGATCATAAACTCACAACTGGATAAAATAATAATTTTTACTAGGTGAGATAATAATAATTTATATGGACCTTGTTTTGTCATAGTAAACCAACAACCGCATATTTACGCCCCAACGGTTAGGTAAGTATTACAAGATTATCCAATATCCATAATATCTTCACTATCCCTATAATCTTTCCAAATGCTGTATTTATAGTATACTTATATCATCTATAATACAC
The DNA here is from genome assembly GCA_033239525.1 of Nepenthes gracilis. Taxonomy (NCBI): domain Eukaryota; kingdom Viridiplantae; phylum Streptophyta; class Magnoliopsida; order Caryophyllales; family Nepenthaceae; genus Nepenthes; species Nepenthes gracilis. The sequence continues at coordinate 4,274,933 of BSYO01000021.1, forward strand.
ATCGCTAATATTATTCCTAATATCATCTTTTACGATAGTCACTAAGTTCTAAGCGTCTTTCTTTAAATCAATGACCTTGACCTTTAGAATGACATGCGTATCGGGAAAATATAGATTACACTAAGGTGGCACAACCTTCCATTTGACTAGATACTTTAGTATTTTTACACACTTTCATTTACTTTTTTTTTTTTTTTTTTGGTAATTAATGAGTAATATGTATATTGATTTTCAGGAATTTACAAAAAGTAAGTTCTAACTCTATATAAAGTAGAACCTAAAAGCTAAGACATCTTCCCAGTTGCACAATCAGTGAAACTTTATAATTAAGACCAAAAAAAAAAAATGTGTAACAACACAGCAAACACCTCCAAATGCTAAAAAAAATAAAAAGAATAAAAACAAAACTTCTGCATTAACCGGCATTTGTGCAACACCGCCATTCGTTATAAGCCATTTAGTCTTTTTGCTGGTCAACTTCTTTCATTCTCAGCATCCATCGTCATCAACCGCAACAATCAAGTCCTCGGTCCATTGTGCCATGCTCCGAAATTCAAAGTGTTCTAAGCCACTCAATGCTTTTTTTTTTTGGTAAATAAAAAATGTGCATTAACATTAAAAATTTATCAAAAGTTATATTATATTTTTAAATGTTTTGCTGACTTAAAAGTAGAATATAGACGTTAAGACATCCCCAAATAATACTTTTCCACAATTTACAAAAACTAGTTTCTGCCAATCCGAGAAACCAGGATGAAGCAGCTACACCAAGCAAAGCAGCAGAAGTACACCAGATTGGTCATTTGCACCCCACCAGTACAGTAATCCGGCAATGTGCGACCAGGCCCAAATGGGAAATTTCGGATCCATACCATCCCACAAGGCATCACGAAATGCACCATACTGCTCAACCATTCCATTCGGGCAACTTGCAAACTGGCCGAATCCAATCCATGCCAAGAATTCCAACAAGGCTAGTCATATCTGACAAGAAAACGCATACCGGCTCTCCTAGCAGAATAAAAACATTCCCTACCGGGATGCTTTTTTTTTTGCCAAAGTCATACCGAGCAAAGTGACCATACCGGTCATTTCACCTATTCCGGCATTTTGCACCATACCGGGCAAAGTGCATTCCGGCAAGTTTTTGCATATCGGACCAAATTTTCATTCCGGCATTTTGCTGCATTTTGTTGCATATCGGGTGAAATGTCATCCCGACATTTTGCTGCATACCAGGCAAAAAGTACACCACCACCATGGTTCATACCGAGCAAAGGTACCATACTAGTCATTCCGGCATTTTGCACCATACAGGGCAAAGGGCATTCCAGCATTTTGCTACATTCGGACCAAATTATTATTCCGGCATTTTGCTGCATTTTGTTGCATACCAGGCGAAATGTCATCCCGGCATTTTATTACATTTAGTTGTATATTGGGAGAAATTCCATCCTGACATTTTGCTGTATATCGAGCAAAATGCAAACCGGAAAAATCCTCATACCGACCAAATGATCCATTTCGGTAATTGACCATTTCAGCGATTCATATCGGTCAAAACATTCATTCCGAAATTATTATTCCTGACAGGCCAAATAATTCATTTCGAAGTTTTTTTCCCTACATACCTGCTATCTAAGCAAAAATGCATCACAACTAAGCCGATCAACGCGATGACCGAAAAATTGGCACCCAGAGCCAAGCCACAGGAACCGTGGCCGAAAAAGCGAATTTAGACATCCATTGACCGGCTTATACTCTCACTTACTTATTCATAAAGTACAAATAAAATGAACGCATACATTTAAGTAAACACAAAAAAATTATTTATTATGGAAAGGAGAGAAAGTCCAATAAAAATTTAAATATTCAATCAAATGTCATAATATTTTATGAAATCCTAACTTGCTCGGTATCCCAAGCCTTATCTCTAAGGCTACAAAATACATTATATTCCGACATTACCAAACAAGATCCACGATCATCAAATCTTATTCAACTATTCAGCTGATTTTGTAAGGAACAATTCTAAATTATCCAAAATTTTCTTCTTAATTTAACTTATAAACGAATTAAATATAAATATTTTCATGTCCATGTTTATAAATTCTTGATATACCTACACATACAATATCCAACTATACGCATACGTCCACATTCATATTCATATAAATCAATATAAATATATGTATAAACATCATATAGTTTACCTATATAAATATATATATATACACACACACTTTCCCCATACAAGTGTATATATATACATAAATCAATATGCACACAACACTGTCACATACATACATGTACAAATGCTTCCTGCCGTGTACATTCTTATATATACATAAATTTATACACCCTCCAAGGTATCATTATACGTATGTACATATAACTAAGCCTCTATTCTTACTCCTTTTTTTTCATAGACCCAACCGGAGCGCGAAGCTCTGTTCCTCGTCATTCACCGAATTCTCACCAAAATAAGGAAAACCAAACTGTCAAATGTTAACATAAATTCCAGGAATTTCTGTAACTTCACTGTACAAAATTTCAAATATTAATTTAACGTGGAGCCCAAAATTTCCGTTTCTTTTATATCAAATGAGTCGTCAGCTCTGATTTTGTCCCATTTTCACATCAACCAATTTTCGGCCAAATCCTGTGAAATCGAGACATGTGGGCTTCAACAATAACATTACAAGGAGGGAGGAAGAGCTTAATTGCAAGAGAACGAAGAAATTTTACTTGCCTCAATTTCATGGTCTTCTTTCCGGCACCGACGGTAACGGTGGCGGATTTACGGCAACCCTTTCATACTCTCTCTGTCTCTCTATGCGACTTTATCCCCGGATAATGAAGAAGAAGATTATGATTTAAGAAAGAGAGAAATGGTAACTGAAAAGAGAAAGAGGGAGAACACGGAAGAGCGAAAAATGGCAGAGAGGGAGAGATAGAGACGAAGGAAAAATATGGAAAATCGAAAGGTGGGAGAGGGAGGGAGAGGAAAGAAGGATCGGGAAGAACGAGGTGGTGGGAGAGAGATTTGGGAAATTTTTTTTTATTATTATTTATTTACTTATTTATTATTTTTAATATATTATTAATATATTTATTATTATTTATTTATTTATTTATTAATATTGACACAGATGTTAAAGTCATCTAAAAAATAGCTAAGCCTAAAATTTTAAGTCTAAAGAAACTAAATTTTTAAATCTAATATGGTCAATATAATTTTTGTCCAATTAAATATTTATTTTATTATTTTTATATATAATTTTTTAAAACTTATTCCGTCTCAAAATATTCATCTAATATCTATCACATAATTTATTTTTAAAAAATAATTAATCTAAAATATCTAAAATATTACAAAAACAGCGTATTGAATTTAACAAAAAATATAACTTTGTTTAAACCTTAGCCGAATATTCAACATTATCATCTTCTCTCTTTTCTCTATTTTTTTCTCGTGCAACGCTCCTTATAATGAAAATAAACTTTCTTCTCTTTCTAAAAATCACATAAGAATTTTATACCCAATAACAGTGTATGTGCAACCTTCGATTGCCATCAAATGCTACCCCATTAGCCCAAGCATATGCGTTCATTTAAGTATACCTAAACTAAGTTCATTCTAGTATCTACATATATGTGCCCCTGAGACGCCCCATTAAACGTTGATACTTTTATCCTATGTATAAGCACTTGTTTCTAAGTTCTTTAGACACCATTTTTTACACTACTTAATCATTGATTTATATGACCTATCGTATAAAATCAAGTAAACTTCTAAATAAATTATTCAATGATAATGAGATTCAAAAGAAAAAGATCTAAAATCCAACTAGCGGTTGTATCAGTGGCAGACGGCAAGGCCGGTGGTGTCATGGCCAGTGGCAGTGCCCACCATTGGATTGGGGAGTACTTATTCTTTTAGTCGAGAAATAAACATTAAAGCTTCTCATGTTAGTTTCCATCACTTCTTAGTAATAACAAATTTTCAAAAGTTACTACGATAACAATTCAAAAATTTACTTATTCATTTAAGTATTACTGAATTTTAAAGTTGGATACATTTTAATTTGAGATATTATATGTTTTGGGTGATGCCATAGATAGGATCTAATTGTTAGACTCATCTGGTATGATTTTGTCTTTGAAAAACATCTCAAATGAAACAAAAAACCTTATCACTTGTGAGTTGAAAATAATCATTTTATTCAGCCAATATATGACAACCCACTCTCACAACACAAATCCTAATAAAGAAATAATCATAATGCTATAATACAGGATATTATTATGTATTTTAAAATATAATATTATTATTGAATTTTGATATCAGTTTTATTTCAATTTGAGTATTATTTGTTTTAGAGAAAGGCATAAGACGTATTTGATTACTAGTTCAGCCCTGTACGATTTTTTTTAAAAAACCTATAAATAATTTTTTTACTCAACTAATATAAGATAATTTATATCCTTAGAAAAAATAGAAGTTAATTAAAATTTAAGATAATCACCCAATACTCCCCAAGGGCAATAAAACTTAATTAAAATTTAAATATAAAGATAATGACCCAACTAATATAAGATAATCACCCAAGGGCGTTTTTTTAACCATTAGAGATAAAACTTCGTCTTTTTGCGCTCTCCCACGCGCGTGATGTGCACTTTCGTGCTGCCAATACGCTAAACTATCTGCCTTGAGCATTCCCTTGTCTAGCCCCTTTATCTTGCTGGTTAAAGGGTGATTTTGGGGGATTTTTTTTTTTTTTCTACATACTTAGAATTCTATTACATAGTATAATATATTATTTATCATTTTGTATTAACAAACTTAAATAAAAATAAATAGACAGAAAAGATGTATTATTAATCATTTTGTATTAATAAACTTAAATAAACTTATATTTTTTAAGGTGTATGGAAATATTGATTAAATATTCTCATTCTTTCTAAAGGAGATAAAAGTCTTTAATTTTGATAAAAAAAAAAAAAACCTGGATTTATGCTTAGATCAATTGTTTCTTTTTTTTTTTTTTTAGTTCAAATGTGAGTCATATTTTTGTCCCATATATATTTTCAAGATTTTTGTTATGAGTTAAGTTTTTATTATTTTTTTATTTTTTGTACTTGGGATTTTATGAGGATTAGAATATTCTTACAATATTTCAAGATCTTATTTCAAAAGCACATAATTTCATAAGCTATAAATTTTAAAAATTACTTTAATGGTTCTAAATTTAATTAAACTAATAAACTTTTAATCTTAATTATGATATCAGATAATAAATTAAGTACGCCTGACGTTTGACGTATGTCTGACTCATGTATGAGCGTATTTTGAATAGAATACTTATTCATGAGGTTTGCTCAAATGATACCTATATATATTTGAATTAAAATGTTGGCACTAATATACACTTAACAGGCGCTCATACATAATATGAATTTAGTCTTTTGTATTTGATTCACGCTTGATCGATTCACATATGTCAATTTTTTTTATAAATATGTCATTTAATCGATTTCAGCTTATTTTTTTACCAACTTTTGGGAGAAGAGAATAAAAGAGAAGATAAAAAGAGAGAGAAAAAAAAGAAAAATGATTGAGAATAAGAATTTGATGAGAAATTAAACTAATTTTTGGTAAAATTGAGTGAATACAAGCATATTTAAATTATTTCTTTCTTTGGTGTGAATTTTTTCTTTAAGTTTCTTTAATATTTCTTATTCACATACTTATGTATGTGCCATTTTTGTGTTTAAACTAATTATGCTTTGCATGTGGGTGATTCTATTTCTATTTATGAAATTTTATAAAACTTGTGTCTTGAATTCATAAAATCATGTTTTAGTATTGAATTCTCTAAATGTTCGTAAATTCTATAATATAATTATTACAAGCTTACATTTTAATACATGTCATATATTTGAATTGTGACAACCCGGTCCACAACTTCCTCCCATATCCAATCACATGGAAAAATCATAAGTTTCAAATTATATCATAGTATGTCTATAAATAACAAAACATAACTAACATAACCTAAATATCCTCATATATTACAAATTTAGAAAAATATAGCCCTAAAATCATAACAAATAAAATCAAAATGTATCTCTAGAGATTAATAACAAAATTAACATTATCTTTAGGCTCTATAATCTCTATCGTTATCAATTTTATCCAACTTTAGAGTTAGTTTTTTCTAATTTTGATACTTTGCAAAAAAAATCATAAGAGCAAGCCAAATACCCAATAAATAACTATTGCCAATGTCCAAAATAGTGAAAACATTAAACTATCCAAGAAACTTATTTATCAAATAACAAATTCGAACAATATGCAATATATATTAACAAATAATCATCCCCGAATAATTAGTAAATAGTATTATCAATGAAATAACTCAATAGCAATATAAATAAATAATAAAATATAATATCAACTGAATTATGATATCCCAAATGGCATCCATAGGGTCGCATAAACCTAATTAAAATACCGAGATCTCAAAATATTCATGATCTTAAGGTTCTTGACATTTTAAAAAATCTAACTTAATATGAAATTATAACCATATTAGATATCAAACTCTTGTGAATCTTATTTTACCATTTTGACTAAATGCCGCATATTTACGTTTCTAATAGTTAGGTAAGTATCACAAGATTATTCGATATTTATAGCATCTCTACTAAGTTTACAGTTTTCCCAAAGACTATACCAGTAGCATACTTATATCAGCTATGATACTCCTCACCAATGATACCCTAGATATCATTTTATACAATGTTACAAGTTTATAAAAATTTCACTTTAAAAATCAATTGACCCCAATTACCGAATTTGAAATTGTTATCGAACAAATATAGATTACATAAGGTACTATAATCTTTTATTCGATCAGATACCTTAATATTGTTTATACGCTGATCACAACTTAATTATAGAGTGCCAATAATATATTGACATGATTCAAATGATACGAAAAGAATCTTGAATAAAGAGAAAATAGCAAGAACACGAGAGTGTTATCCTCAATTACTTTATACTAAGGTTACAAAATACCTTCCATTTTGACACTACCAAACAAACAATATTATAATTCATATCATGTAACTATCCTTAACTAATTTTATACGGGTCTCAATCAAAATAATCAATTATCATTAATTTTTTCCTCAGTCAATTTATAATTTCAATATATATACATCACACACTTATATTTATAAATACATAACATATGTCTACATATATACATGTGTATACACATCCTCATATACATATATATACATATATGTGCACACATAACCGTAGCGTACACACACCAACACTCACACACATACATATGCATATACATCACATATATAAATATATCCAGCAGTAATGTCCATAGATATACATGTATATCTATATCTTTTTTTTGATAAGTAAAATGTATATCTACATCATTCTATACATAGATACATAAAAATATATATACACATCCCCGTAGCATATACGCCCGCTGTTATACACCCAAATACGCATAGATTCCACTAAGCATGACATCCTGCTTCCAGATTCATGCACACACGGCTGTACATCCATGATCACTGTTCGTTCTCCTTCAACGAACAATCCATTATACTCGTACCCATTTGGAAACGTGAACAGATCATAACGCTCTGGTCCTAGTCGCCTTCAGATTTAGCCCAAAAAAGGGGAAAAACCCAACTTTTCTTTTCCTACATGAAAAACAAAGATCTGTAAAACAAGCCTACTAAATTTCATTTCCCAATTTATTGCAAAACCCACCACAAATTTCGAATATTTTTATGATAGAGTCCTGGCTTTGATTTTCCTAATTCCTCACTTCACGCCCGATTTCAACTGAATCCCACAAAATCACGATATGTAAGTATGAAAATTAATATCAACAAGAATAAAGGAAGGATTTACTTATAGGGAATGAAGGGTTATGAAATTACTTACTCAATTTCTCGTTTCTCTTCCTGGTGTCGATGACAATGGCAATCTCGACATATATGTAAGTATGAAATTTAATACCAACAAGAATAAAAGAAGGATTTACTTGTAGGGAATGAAGGGTTATGAAATTACTTGCTCAATTTCTTGTTTCTCTTCCCGGCGTCGATGACAATGGCAACCTCGACATTGCTGTTCGTCTCACGCTCTTTTCCCCTCTTTTCATATCATTTTGTTGCTTAAATAATGGAGGAAAGTTGAGATTAAAGTTGGTTTCGTTTCCGTTTTTGAGAGAACTCAAAAACCATCTTTGTACTCCAACTAAAGAGAACCCACATCAATTTCTTCTTCCTCAAATTTTTCGAACATACATTGTTGGAGCACAAATTGTGCCATATTTCTTATTAAGGTGTCGCTTTTTGATGCAAGCACAAACTTAGAGGGAGAACCCACCCCAAAATGATGCCCTATAAAGGAAATATCTCTTTTAAATTCATGGATATTTAATACAATTAATTTTTTTCTTCTCCAAATTTATAAGTTTTGCTCCTCTAAATTAAATCAATGTTTTATCTTAATATCCTAAATTAAAATACTTTTTGGTCAAAGAAAACTCATTTGATGTGAGATTACTCTTCTTAATTTTTATTGATTCAATTCCTTGTGAGAATTAAAGATCTTTTGGCAAACCAAGTGAAATAATTTAGAGTGGTGAAAAAGGTGTTCAGCGGCAAATCGCACCTCAATGGCTGCACTCTACGACTTTTAAAAATGGATTGGGATTTGAAAGTTACATGCAAAATTGAATGATATTATAAATGTTTAATTTATTCAATTCACTAAAGAGAACTTCCAAAATGCATGTTTGTTAAACTCTAGGATCGTCTAGCGTGAAATATTGGTAATCATTTAAATAAATCTCTTGCTCTAAATATTAATCAAAGATTTTGTGGCATTTTTAATCATGTAGACGATCGAACTTCTTGTGAAAAACTAAAAATTCTTAAAGCAAAGAACTCCCCCAATTTTGAGCTTGATTTACTTAAAATGATCAAATTCCATCCTTCCTAAAAGATGTTGGACCTGGGAAAAAGGACTTGATGTTGATGATCTTCAAGGGGCCAATGCTATTTTTATGTCAGATTCTTTGAGTAAGGGAAGCTCGGGAGGATAACCTAACTATTTGATAGGAGATGCTTCTATGGAGGATATAATATTTGATGAGTCCTATGCAAACTTATTTTCAAAGTTGGAGATTCTATTGCTTGTCAACATTATTTAGGGAATGTTTGAAAGTTAAGAAAAAATAGAACCTAAATTTGATGTGGGACTTGATTCACAAGAAATTCTTTCTAAAATCAAATAGGGACCTCGAGGCCTCGAAAAGATTTGAAACAATTCATAAAATTCATTTGCTTTTGGGTAAAATTGGAGAAAATTCAACATTTGGGATTGTTGAGGATATGTTAAAATGATCACCTAAAAGAAAAAGAAAATGCCACACCAACACAAAAACACATCAAAATTTTCAAAGCAACCAGCTATCGGGTGTGGCTTCTCAATTTGACTCAACTTTATGCAAGCCCTTTTGAAAATTGGTGAACAAATCATCAAAATCGTGGTGAACTCTTGCAACGAAAGTTCCATGCTCTGATGGGAGTACAAACATTTAGGGAATGTTTAAACAAGAGAACCCAAGAAAATATCTGAATCAATCCAAAGGATGCCAAGTTTGGGTTAAGAAGAATGAGCTAAATTTAAAAATCACGAGGAAAAATCTGAGACTTGATTCTTTTTGAAAAGATTTAGGGAGACTTGATTCTTTGATATGGGAGATTAAACTTGATAAGTTAAAAATTTTTTCTTTAACACATATCTCAAATTTTTGCGGCCAAATAAAGCCAACATACATCGAAGAGGACTTCAAACTTTTTTCTTCTCCTTTTCCTTTTCTTTTCCTCTTCTTCCTTTTTTTCTTTCTTTCTCATTTCCTTTAGCTTCGTATTTATATATCTCATTTATTCATTATTATTATATTATATCATATTATATTATTACTAAATTTATTTATTATATATTTTATGGTATTTGTATTGTATTTTTATTAATATGGTCGCAAATATTTAGGCATTATGTGAAATAGCTAAATTTAATATCCTAAATCAAAATACTAAAATTCAAACTCATTAGATTCCGTGTGATTATTTGTCTAATTAAATATTTTATATATTTCAACTTATTTTTTTCTAAAAATAAACTAGTAATTACTATATGGTATGCATTTGTAAAATAATTTATTCAAAAACATCCGGAATGTTATATGAAGAAATATATAAAAAAAAACTCTATATAAATTTGATGATAATAATATTTTTTCTTGTATAAAAAAAATTTAAAAGTATTTATATTTGAGTAAAATTTTATTTTTAATTAAATATATATTATTATAGATAATTGACGAAATATATTTGAAATGTTCTAATATATTATTAATAAATTGAAGGTCAAATTTATCATCAAAAAGTAGTATTCATATGTAGGTGAACTACCAACGGATCTTGAATAGTAATATATGACTATTTGTTATATAAAAGCAATCTTAACTTGAATTTCGATATTCGCTTTTGTTGGTGGCATTATCATCATTCCTTGGTCTTTTTTCTCATATTAATATGATTCAAGTATGATTTATATAATTGCACATCTTTTAGTATGATTATAATATTTTACAAATTTAGACATAATTTGATTGATATAAATTACTTTAGCACAAATTGTCAAAAAATAATAATATCGACATTGTTAAAATTTTGATCATACTATAATTTTAGTGTGTTTCTTTGTTATATATCCACATATAAATTTATATATATTTTGTTGAGTAATTGATTCACTCTTACTTCTATTTCATTAAGTTTTCAGATTAAAATGGTTAGACTAACTTGCAAGAGATTGAATTTTGGAAGAAAGATTTTTTGATATTTAATTTTGGGGTACTAGAACAGTTTGATATTTTAGTCTAGTTAATAATTTAGAATACTGAATTTTTACTTTTATTTTGATTATGTTACATTATCGCCAGTGGCCAATAGTGGTGGAGATGTCTAATTCGATTTTCAAATTTCAAAAGTATTAATTTAATACTCTGATATTAATTAAGATATATTTTTTCACAAATGATTTGGGGTTATATAATTATCTTTATTTAGAGTCACTTATAAGTATTGCCTTTGGGACCCATGATTGGATATTTTTGTATTATTATTTTGATCATTTATTGGCATTGGATATAGGTTCGTATCCTAGTGTTGGTCTATATTTGAATCTGTGGAATAAATAATTAAAATTTTGAGACTTAAGGATTAAAAGTTAATTTAAATTATTTATGGATTAATGAATTAATAAATTTAACTTTGAAATTAAAGACATGACAAAAAAGTGGTATTAGAGAGAGTGATAAGGAGGGTATCTTACTTGATTAGAGCATTTAAAGTAGTTAACTATCATGTGAGAGGATTAAATGATGTCCACTGAACGAACAACAACAAGTTTTTGCCCGGACCGTGAGTAGGCATATATCGCCACTACGGTGAGAATGGCAGACTTGATGAAATTATTGTCCCATACCGCAAAATCTAGAGTCAGTGGTCATGAATCTAGAGGTAGTCATGACAATGTACGATCGCTTCACTAATAAGTGGGTACTAGAGTTTGGGAGATCCAAATCCCACAAAAGTAGAGATTTAGATTTGATGGATCAAGAAAGTTTTAAAAGTAATCCACTATCTAGAAGAAGAGAATGCAATGTTTGCTTCCTACAAGTTAGAGGGGGAGACAAATTATTAGTAGTCGATGAAGAAAAGGATTCTAGGACTAGAGAATGAGCAAATCTCGTGGGATGTATTTGTTAAGGCGTTCATGGAGAAGTATTTCCTGAGAAGTTTGGAAAACAAAAGGAATATTAACTTTTATAGGTGCGATAAAAAAAAATAAGATCGTGGCGCAATATCTCACCAAATTTACAGAGTCAACTCATTACATTCTCTACATTGTCCTAGACTAGGTTAAGAGAGTAAGAAAATTTTTATAAAGGTTGAACGATACTATTTACAAGTAGTTGGTAACATTAAGGCTAAAGATATATAGGGAAGTGTTGGATTGAGTCTTGCTATTTGAATAAGAACTAGAGAGGGAAGAATTCTTTAGAAAGAAGGTCACAAGCCAAAGAGATCAGAGCTCAGGATCGAGACGATCCCATAAGATAACAAAATTGATGGACAAAGAGAAGAAAGAAGCTGAAATTTAGGATACATCAGGCCCACAACCATCAAAGCTTGGGTGCCCCCATTGTGGAAAGATGTAAGGAGGAATGTCCTACTACAAGTAATCAATGACATGCTTCAATTATGGTCAATTTAGACACATGATTATGGACTAACCTCACCTTTTGAGGCAACACAGTGAGAAAGGCAAGTGCTTCGAGCGAGTTTTTACAGTAATGGTTCAAGATGTGGATGCTTCTCCATCAATGATTGAAGGAAAGCTCCTAATCTTTGAGACTTCCACACATATTTTGCTTGATTCTAGGTCAAGACACTAATTTATGTCTCTAAAATTTATTTGTTATTTGTTTTCACCCTCTAGAATTATAAATTTTTTATTAGTTGTGTTAAAACCTATTTGGTCATCTTTAGTGACTGATATTATGTAATCAAAATATATAGTATGGGTGAACAAGTTAAAATTAATAGTAGAACAAGTTAGATATGTATGATTTTGATATAATTTTAGGTATAAAATAGTTGGTATATTACCATATTAATGTAGATTGAATTCACAAGAGGATGTATTTTTTTATTTTGAATTGTGAACCATTTTATTTTCAAAGAATAAAACAAAAGCAATCATCTTATATGATTTGGCCTTGCATGCGTGCCATTTAATAAAAAGTGGGTGTCAAACATATTTAACTTATGTGACCACCACCGAGAGCCACAATCTTTAGGTGGAAGAAATTTCAATGGGGAGTGAGTTTGAAGATTTTTTTTTTGGAGGATATTTCAAGTTTACCGCCGAATCAAGAGATGGAGTTTGATATAGAAATAATATCAGAAGTGGCGTTAGTGTCTAAGGCCTCCTATAAAATGATGTCATTGGAATTGAAAGAATTAAAAAAACAATTGTAAGATTTATTGAAGAAGGATTTTATTAGACCAACTATGTCACTATTGGGTGCACCAAAGTTCTTTATGAATAAGAAGGATGAGTTTATGCATCTGTACATAGATTATTGAAAATTTAATAAGATAGTTGTGAGGTTTTGGTTTTAAAATATGATAATTATGAGGTAATTAATATGATAATAATCAAGTCTAGATTTAATGTATACAAAGGGAAATGTATCGGAAGTAAAATGGGGGGGGGGGGAACAAGTTGCTGCTTGATGGTGCGCTGCCAACAGCACGGCGCCTGCCATGCGCTCCATCGCAGCAGGCAGGCGCCAAGGAGGCAGTGGGGTTGCGCCCGAAGGACGTGACAAGGCACACGAGCGCTACCACACAGTGAGCCTGCGCCCGCTGCATACTTGTCTGGCGCTCGAGCACCAGGCTATTTTATAAACCTGTGCTACTTTCGGGATTTTTATTCTCGCATGGCCAAACGCTAATCTAGAGAGAGAGAGCGCCGAATAAGAGAGAGAAAGGAGGAGATCGAGGTCGTTGAGTTTGAATACGTCTAAGAGCTAGTTATAAATGTTGTAAATCTGGTCGAGGTAAGTGCTTTTATACCCTTTTATCTTATCTTTTGATTTTTATTAGTTTTTTCCTTGGTATTTTCGTCCCAATACTCATACAAATCATGAAAAACATGTAATTCATGATTATTGCTCAAAGTATTAATGATTTATTGTCTAATTTGCTTCCGTTTGGCCTGGTTTGGCTTTGCAAACCTTAACCCACACCCAATTCGGGATTTCCCCATTTCCTTCAACTATATGTTAAATTGATCCCAAAATATAAATCACAATGTTCTAATTATGCATATATATCATACGGGTGTCCGATCTCACAAGTATCGACCCATTCACGACGTCCGTATGCTCTAAATCGACATTGTTACTGTTCACCCAAGAATAAATAAAAAATTTGCATGCTTTCACCCTAATTAATTGTTATGAAAGTATGATTAATTGCATGTATTCAATTATAAGCTCTAGAAAAATATGATTGTACTCTGTGTGTGGAAGAAATGTGTTTCGGAGGCCCCCAAAGTGATAATTGCCTAATGTGGTAAGGAATTTTAATCTTTTCTATGCATTGTGACATCCATGCATTCAAATTGACTTGTGAAAAGATTTAAATCTGAAGAAAAGATAATAATCGGATATGTAGTCGGTGGAAAGTCCACAATGTGATTTGGGATCGAATGGTTCTCCCGAATGGAAATATTGTGGATTGAATTGTGATGGACCTTCTCTTAAATGAATAAGAACCCGTGAAACTAGGACTACGAAATTGTGATACAGAGGTGATACCCCTTGGCCTATCAATAGCATTACAGTAGAGACTCAAGGATCGCCCTGGTCGCATATTTTAGTAGGTAATGCTCTTTGCAAGCTTTTGGATATTACTGTAGAAGGACGAGGACTACCCCTGGGCCCCGAGGGTACATGTGGGGATCTTGTGTTATCGGCCCATTTGCAAGCATGATATGTAGACGATCCTTACCTTTGGGTCGATAATAGAAACTTATGACTTTAGATCATTATGGTGTATCATGATCGTTTTCTCGTTCTCCCATACATTTAGTTAACAAAGCTTGCTGATCCTGATCCGCAAAGATGAATAATCATGTATAAAGTATATTCCAAAGAGAAATAAATTGTATTCCAAACCATATTTGATCATGTTCCCGTTTATGCATATCTTTTATGATTATATCTCTTTCCCTTACTTGTATTTGTTTATGTTGTCCACTACTTTTGATTCTGATGCACTTGTTGAGCTGTTAGCTTACCCTTACTTCTTTTTCCTTCTAGATGAGCACACTATTATGCTTGACGAGACCAAGTAGGCTATGGGCGCAGTATAGGCAGCTGATACAGATTAAAAAACTTTTGAGGACTTAGTTTTGTTATTTTGTATAAGGAATGGATATTGTATTATTTATTTTGATAATTGTGGTCATATATGCATATTTAATGATGGATGTATAGTTAGTTTTCGTTGTTCATTGATAGATGTAGTAACTTCCGCAAGTATCTTTTTTGGTTATAATTGGTTCTTAGTTAACATCCTTTCTAAGCTGATATCGTACCGGAGTTACGACGTCGGTGCCATCCGTGTGTTTGTTGTGGCAATTAGGATCTTGTGTTTATATTGTATGTATGTTGTGGATTCTATATAGGGTTTTGTACAGGTTTTGTATTTGATGGATGTTCGTTTTATAAACGGAACTCTATCGGATTTTCAGTAGAATTTTCGGTCCATCACAATAGCCATCAAGAATAAGTATCTATTGTTGAGGATGGATAACTTATTTAATCAATTGTAAGAAAAATATGTCTTTTTAAATATAGACCTTCATTTAGATTATAATCAATTAAAGATTAAGAAGGTGGACATGGGGAATATGACTTTTCAAATGAGATAAGGACATTATGAATTTTTAGTCAAACTTTTGGAATACAAATGCCCCTATAACATTTATCAACTTGATAAATCAAGTATTTTAACCATATTTTGACAAATTTATGTTGGTATTTATTGACAATATCTTGATATACTCAAAAAATTATGAGGAGTATGAGATGTACTTAATGATTACTTTGCGAACACTTAAGGAGAGAATATTATACACGAAACTGAAGAAATGAGAATTTTGGCTCGAGAAAGTGATATTTTTTGTCCACATGATTTCAAAAGGAAATATTTCAATCAATCTTAAGAAGATTAAAGCCACTTCAAATTAGAGTCAATGGATGTCGGTAATAAAAATTTAGGGGATGACAGGTTATTATCAAAAGTTTATGAAAAAGTTTTTGAGAATTGTTATACCATTGATCTGCTTGACACTGAAAAATGTAGAGTTTTATTGGGCTGGTGATTGTGAAAGGAGTTTCCAGATGTTAAAAGGTCGTTTAACAACCACCCCAATATTAAGGATGCCAGGAGGATCTGTTGGATTTATTGTTTATTGCAATGTCTTAAAGCACAGTTTGGGATATGTTCAAATGCAGCATGGGAAAGTTATCGCATATGGATCAAGACAATTGAAAGTATATAAAAAGAATTATTCGACAAACAATTGAGTTAGTAGCAATAATTTTTGCGATAAAAACTTAGGGGCACTATTTTTATGATAAAAGATTTTTAATATATTCAGATAACAAGAGTCTGAAAAATATGTTCTTACAAAAGGAATTGAATATGAGATAAAGGAAGTTGATGACATTTTGAAATGATTATGATTGTAAAATTTGTTATCAATAGGGGAAAGCTAATATGCTAATAGATGCTTTGAGCCACAAAACAACGAATTTGATTGCTCACTTAAATATTCAGGGAATGAAAATGCTAGATTAAATAAAATAATGTGACATTTGGGGATATTTTAATGTTCGTGAATAATTTTGTCATATTTTTTGGTGCAATAAAAGATAATGAAAAGAATTAAATGAGTTCAAATAAACAAACCATTCCAAGTGGACATTGTAGGAGATTTATATAGAGTCAATAGTGGATTTTAACATCCAAGGTGATGGAATCTTGAGATTTTAAGAGTAGATATGTTACCCTATATAGAGAAATTGAAGGAAGAAGTTTTGAATGAGCCTATTGATCAAAGTGTATTATCTATCCAGTGATTAGTGTGATGTACCAAGATTTGAGAAAAATCTTTTGATAGTGCAACATGAAGAGATAAATTGCAACTAAGGTGGGAAGATGATTAATTTGTCAACAAGTAATGCAAGAGCACAAGAAGCCACCATGTCATATCTCCGATCCAAAAAAATTTAATTCATCTTATTTTAATCCAATTATTATTTCAATTCACTTCAAATCGAAGTATTTGATGAAAAGATTTTTAAAATCCGATATAAATATTAGACATGAACTATAAATAAAAAATTAACAACCAATCCGAAATCAAATAATCAGTCACACCACAGGACCCAAAATACTATACTTATAAGTGGCTCTAAAAGCCAACAAAATCCCTAATTTTAAAACATTCATAAGGACAAGTATATTATCAATATTAGAGTATTGGAATATTACAACTCAACCGAATTACTAAAAAAGAAAATCAAAATTACTCGAACATCGACACCATAAATTGCCAACTCTGGAAAATACAATAAGAATATCCAAATAAACAGAATTAACAACATAAATTGTTATTTTTGTTGAATAATACATAAATTAAATTCAAAATCCTAATCTAGCTCTTCACCACCAATACTCCCAATTCAAATTCCTACAAGTAATCTGAACTCATTAATTTGAATGGAGTTAGCGAAAAATAAAAATAAGAGTGAACCAATTACTTAATAAGGTATAAAAATTTTATAATCAAATATATAATTTATATTAAAACCACACTAAAAGAAACATGATAAAAAATAAATGCAAAGTCATACAATTTTTATAACATTCATATATAAATTTTTAAGTTAGCAATTTAATTTCTTCCTTCAACAATATACCATAAAAATATACTCAAATCATACAAATTCTTATGGATAAAGGATTAGTAGGACCTCACTGAAAAAAGGAGCAAATAAAGAAACTCGGGTTATATATGTTTCTACAAACTAAAAGTTTTTGCTACTATTTTAGACCCGTAAGTAGGCCGTCATACAAATAACCTAATAGATAATGCCGAATGTCACTTTCAACTTGAGGATGATATATTCAAACCTCGATTATCACCATAATATATTCGGACATATTATAATATATTATAACTAATTTTTCTAATAGTTTGTGTATAAACAAATAAAAAATTCTATACAAATACGAATAATCTTTTATATTTTCTCATATAGAAGAAAATATCATTATATTTTTACAAATTATAGAGCTTTCTTCATAATTCATTAAATACTTTTAATGTAGTGTATCCAAATTTGTACAAGAACTTGAATAAGCAAATTTTAAAATAAGCAAAAATTATATTATGAAATTCTCAAACATGTGGAATTGTTCACAATCATAGTTGTAAAAAATCAGCAATATTGTGTGATTTCAACTTTTCTTCCAATTGTCAAACATGTAGAGACATTTTTATATCAATCTCAGGACATGTGAAGCATACTTAGGGATTTAGAAAGTGTTGGAACATTATCTACAAAAATCAAAGTATACAAAAGTATTTAAATAAGAATTCAAAATATGCATGAGTTTTAATCTAGGGACTAGTTGAGAAATATAACATGTATGGATTAAGAACATAAATTTTATAAAAATTACAGAAAATGTGAATAAGAATTTATACATGTGAAGTATAAACACTTTAATTATAAAAATATTACATGTATAAATATTTTAAATAATAAATACTCAAGAAAGTAGAGTAGGATCAATAATAAAGGAAAGAGGGTTTAGATGAACTTACATTAATTTAATATTATCCAAAGATTTCTTACTTTTACCTTGAATTTCCACTTTTCTTGCTTCTGTCACTTCTTTTCTCTCTTCTCTTGGACCCTATCTCTCTCATCTCTTAAGGATTGGCTTAAAATGACCAATATTGGGCTAAAAAATACATTTTTATAATAAGCTAGTGTATCGTGCATGAGTCAAGCGCAGATCAAATACAACCGCGCACATGCGCCAATCAAGGCACATCAGGCACCAAGACAATGGATGAATGGTGCACGAGTATCCCTCAGATGCACAGCAGGTGTTAGTAACTTGCCAAAAGTATGCTTGAGTGCTTCAAAGACGTCTTTTAGGTTCGACCCTTTTGCCCAAAATAGACATGTATGTGTCAAGCGCTGATTAGGCGTCACTCAATTTGATATGACCCGGTCAAAATGTTGACTTTAGTTTAATTTATTTATTTGACTTTAAAAGTTTTTTTATCTTAACTTAATTAATCATAATCAAATTATAAATTGAAACTCGCAAATTACATTTCTCCCAACCTTAAAAAAATATCGCCTTTGAAATTTAATATATCACATCAAAAAAATAAATGCGGATATTTCTCTTGGATCTTATCTTCTCTTCTCCATGTGGCTTCTTCATACGAGTGATTCATCTATAAGCTTTTAACAATGAAATTCTCTCGTCCGAAACACTTGATCTCTTTTTTTTTTTTTCAAAATTTCAACTTGTTTCTCAATTACGTCATGTCTTCATTTATCCTTAATAGTTCGTATTTGATAATACGCAATGGGTTATAAACATACTTCTGAAGTATTGATACGTTGAAGACATTGTAGACATCCCCTAAAGTTGAAGGTAGAGTTTTAATTTTCTTTTAATTCAAAATCAAGAGATTTCTTTTGATGGACATATCTTCAAAAATACATAATCTTCAACCGTGAAACTCAATTCCGACCTTCTTTGATTTTTATAACTCTTTTGTCGACTTTGAATGACCTTCAATTAATCGTGGATCAAGTGAATCTTCTCAGAAGTATCTTAAATAACTTATGATCTTAAAAATCTCTAATCTCCAGTTTCTTCTCAATGAATTGGGAAATGGCATTTTCTTTCATACAAAACTTTAAATGGGGCTATGTTGATACTTGTTTGATAGATATTATTATATGTAAATTTGATTAATAGTAAATAGTCCTCTCAATTACCTTTTATTTTAAGAACCAAAGCCTTTAACATATCTTTTAGAAGTTGGATCGTTGGTTCAATTGTCCAACTGTTTAAGGATGATAAACTTTTCAGAACTTCATATTGGTTTCCAACTCTCAGTATGAACTTTTTCAAAAATTTTGAGACAAATCTTAACTTTCATTTTGACATAATTGAAGTTGGCACTGTATGAAGTCTAATTGCCTCACTAATATATAGTTCGGTCTATTGTCTTTGGAGAATGTCTTAGGAACAAAAATAAAGTGAGCTGATTTAGTGGGCCAATCAACAATTACCCAAATAGCATTTTTATTTCTCAGTGTCATCGGCAAACCCATCATGAAATCCATCATTATGTTTTCACACTTCCAGCTGAGGGTTGGTATAGATTGTACAAGACTTGGTGGTTTCTTATACTCGACATTCAATTGTTGGCATATCAAATATCTTCTCATATAACCTATAATTTCTGGTTACCATTCCAAAAGACATTTTTCAAATCTTAATACATTTTGTTAATTTTGGGGTAGATAGTGTACTTTGATTGATGGGTTTCATTTGTAATTTCTCCCTTCAATTCTTCAATATTTGGCATATATATCCGCTCTTGTAACTTTAAAACTTTATCTACTTGTATACTAAAATTTGCAATCGACTCATTGTTTAAGTGACCAATAATGCTCACCGAGAAGGGATCATCCATTTAAACTCATTTAATTCTTTCTAAAATTTTTAGTTGTACCTAAAAATATAATAATATTATCCGGGTGCCTTGGTAATGCCTTTTAATATTGCATTCTTTTATGTAGTCTAGCATCTTCATCTCTTTGAACCTCAAATGAGCAATTAGATTTGTCATCTAGCAACTTAAATCATCCGCTATTGTATTAACCTTTTTTAATTAATATTGGATTTCATAATCATAATTTTTTAAGAAATTCATCTACCTCTTTTGCCTTATGTTCAATTCTTTTTAGAGAGAACAAGTACTTGAAACTCTTATAGTCTAAATACACCAAAAACTTCTTATTATAAGAATGTATTCAGATTTTTAGCGCAAAGATTTCTCAATGCCAATTCTAAATCATACATCGGATAGTTCTTTTCGTGTGTCTTTAATTGCCTCGCTTTGCACTCAATTACTTTCCTATGTTATACCAGGATATACCTCAATCCAGTATTTGACGCATCACAATAGACTACGAATCCTCTGAATCCTTTAGAGATCGTCAAAATAGGGACTGTCTTTAGACAAGTTTTCAACTTCAAAAAACTTCTCTTGTAATCCTTCATCCAACATAAATCTACTTCCCTTTGTGTCAATCAGGTTATCGACATAGCAATTTTGAAAAAATTCTCTATAAATTTTCCATAGTAACCCGCTATTCCCAAAGAGCTCCTAATTTCAGTCACTGATATCGGTAGGCTCCAATTGATTACAGCTTCACTCTTCTTGGAATTATCCAAAATATCCTTTTTTGATATTATATGACCCAAAAATATAACTTCTTCCAACTAAAACTCATATTTTTTTAAATTTGATATACAAACTCCTCTCCTAAAGCGTTTGGAGAGAAATCCTTAGGTGCGTCTCATACTTCTTATATCTCAACAAGTATGTTAGAATCTTATCAATAAATGCCACCATGAGCTTATCAAGATAGGGTTAGAATACTCGATTCATCAAATCTATAAAAACTGTAAGAGTATTAATTAATCCAAAAGGTATACTAAAAACTTGTAGTGCCCATACCTTGTTCAGAAAACCATCTTCATCATATCTTCTTTCTTAATCCTCGATTGATAATAACTTGATTGAAAATCAATCTTGGAAAATAATTGCGTCCAATACATTTGGTTGAACAAGTCATTAATTGGATGTGTTGTAATACCCTAATCCTCATTTGATTTATTTTTTATTTGAGTTAATTGAATGTGTTAAAATTAATTGTTTTTGGTATAATTTTGAAGGATACTTAGAGTAGTGAGCAGGCACCTGAGTGCTATTTGCCGTGGGCTAGTACCCGAAGTCGTGCATAAGCGTCGAAAGCCATAGGCTGGCACTCAAGGCTCGCATGAGTTGGCACTCGAGCGCTGTTTGGGCTATAAAATGGGAGCAATAGGCATTGTTTGGTGGAGGAAAGGAAGAGAGGAGAGAGGAGAGAGGAGAGAGAGAAAGAAGAGAAGGAGGAGGATAGAGGAAGAAGAAAAGGGTAGATTGGAGTATCGTTTTATCAGATCTGTTTGATATAAATTCGAAACAAGTATCTATGAACTCTATCTTTGATCTGTTTCTATATCTAATAACTTATATATTTACTTTGGAAATTTAACTTTCGTGCATACTATTTTTATTTAGTATATGTATTTTCTTTGTGCATGCATGATATTTTTATTGATTGTTGGGGGGTTTTATTCTGAATTATAAATATTTGAGAGTTTTACTATTTTATAAAAATAGGTAAAATATTTGAGATTGTATATTTTTATATCAATATATTTGTATGGTAAAAGTTATGAAACCCGTGGGCCGTGTAGTAGTTCTTATATATCGATGACCAGGGATTGCGGTCGTTACATTTGTGATACGATTCGATATGTGATTTGTTGTACTTCTCCTAATGGGGGAGTTCATTCCTAACAGGAAATTATGTGACTTCTTTATCTATCGGTAGGAAAAGACTTTGCTTATAGATGACCCATCTTATTTGTATTTTAATGAGAATCATTGTAAGTAAATTGAATGGAAACTAATATATACAAACATCTTAATATATATAATAAATTTGAGGATTATATCCAAAATCGTGAGTAGCAAAATATAGTAAGTTCCCTATTTATGGGAGACATAGTATATAGATGGCTCTATCTATGGGTCTAAATAGTGATTGATATAGTTTAAGGTTATAAAAAATATGTGTAACCCTTTCTCAAGTTGGTCTTAATATTTGGTTCTCTAATTTCGTGCATATTTTGTGTTTCTGTATGGATTTGTATTTAGATTTCAATTTGAGATTCGCAAGTTTATCCTTAGTTGGGATTCGGTCAGTTTCATATATTTGGATATGTGATTTGTTCCGAAGCATATTTCAATTTATATGATTTCATTTCGGCATTTGTTTATTCGTATGTGATTTGAATACAAACTTTGATTAATTTAGTTACATTTCATATGGATATAATTTGGATTATATGATTTGGTTTTAGACCATGATTTATTATGAGTATGTCCCGATAGGACTATATTTTCATTCGGATTATAATTTGAGTATGAGACTACTTTATGACTCTTGCTATTGGACTTTTAGATTTGTGTCTTTTAGATGTTTTGATTATATTGATGGACCCTCCATCTGATTTCGAATAATATGATTTATTATTTGATATTGATTCTTATTGAACTTTAGGCTCCTATTTCTATTTCTTATCCTTTTAGAGTGGAGGGTTTAGGTATTGTGCAAGAGATCGGATGAGATTAGATCACCATTCGATTAATTTGGTGGGGTTAGTTCTATCTTCAGACTAGATATGTATTAGATACATTTTGGATATTTGGTATGGCCAAGTGTCGGCCATCATTTATGTATTGAGACTAATTGGGTTGTATATTTTAGCTATGTTACGGTTTTTCACTTCCCTTTATAATATTTCTAGAGTGTGTCGTATGAATGACATTGTGAGGTCTCGGTCCCAAAATATGATAATTAAGAGAAAATTGAATTATTAATGGTCAAAAATTAGGCTCAGAAAATGTAAAAAATTAAGATCGGAAGTAAAATATGGGGTATGGGCTAGGTGCTTGACTGGAACTCAAGGCGCAAGCAAGGCGCATTTAGCATAACGGGTCCGCCTGAGCACCGCCTGAGGCGTCACCCGGTGAATTTAGTAGAATTGATCACCTGAAGGGTACTCAACGAGCGCTTGAGACGGTGGTATGGCAGAACAGCTTTGCCTGCTTACCGCCTAACTAGCACTCGAGCGCCAGTTGGAGTATTTAAGCACACGAGGGTTTCTCCCGTGTTATTTTTGGCCATTTTTGGCTTTTTAGAGAGAGAGTGTATGGGAACTAGAGAGAGAAGAAGAAGATGGAGGCCCACGAGTCCGAATCCGTCCAAGAGTCAGTTAGAAAGGTGATAGATAGGGATGAGGCAAGTGCACTTATACCCTTATCTTTTATTTTTTTTGTACTTTTATTTCATTTTTTTCGGGTATCATCATTTTGATACTCGGTTAGGTTTATATTTTATAGTTCCTAAGACCCAAGCATGTATATATGTGAATCTTATGCTTAAATACGTAATTTTGATCGGTTTCGGACAAGGAAACCCTGACCCCGCGCCCGAACGATTTACCCACTAATTTTTGGGGCTTTTGCTTGATTTGGGACTAGAATATGATTACCCATAACTTAGGCTTGTTAATTTATCGATTGGGTATTCGAATTTATGGTTTTATGTGAAAATTTGCTCGAGGAGACCCTAACCCGTACCTGGACCCCGTTTAAGCTTCGATTTGGAATTTAAGGCATAAAATGGCTTAGGATTATGAATACCCATTCCATGAATTTGATAAATTACCCATTGGGTGTCCCGAAATTTCTAGAATTAACTGATAATGTGTATACGGATACTGTTCACGTGCACCGTTCACGAGTACTGTTCACCCACGGATATTGAACAATAATTTGCATAATTTTTCCATGCTTAAATGTGATTAAGTGATATGTATATTTGTATAAGTTTGATTGAATAATCCGGAAGCTTTGACATGTGCGATTGTGATGAAAATTTGTATCTGAAAGTCCTTAAAGTAAATTTGCTCTTCAATGGTATGAATTCTAAATCTCCTCTGTGCATATGAAATTCGTATATAAACAAAGTT
The DNA here is from genome assembly GCA_033239525.1 of Nepenthes gracilis. NCBI lineage: Eukaryota > Viridiplantae > Streptophyta > Magnoliopsida > Caryophyllales > Nepenthaceae > Nepenthes > Nepenthes gracilis. Next base: position 4,299,617 of record BSYO01000021.1, read on the forward strand.
GTGAGAAGATTTAAAATCCACAAGCAAGATAATAAGTATACAAACATTCGGAGGGAAATTTCACATTTGAAAATTTGATGGATTTATTCTCCCAAATGAAGAAATTTGTGAAATAAGTTTGGTGGATCCTCCCTCAAAAGAATAAGTAATCACAAAATTAAGACTCGAATTCATATTTTAAAGGGTAATGTCCTTAGACATGCTACTAATATGGCAGTGAAAACTCAAGGAATTGTCATAACCGCGTGTTATAGTGGGTGATACTATTGACATGCCTTAAGACGTTACGGTGGTAATCGAGGATAACTCCATCTATGGAACGATACATGGTCCACCATTCCTTGGGGCATTAATTTTTGGGGACAGAAATTTTGGATCAACCTACCTTCGGGAGGTAAATTTTGGGATCATCCTGCCAGAGGGATGTCAATTTTTTAGAAAGTCACAATTTCTGAACTTTTGGCTTTTGATTGTATGGAGTAAAATAATCTATCATTGATTATTTACTTCCTAGGCCGGTAGGGTCGACTGGCCCGAGCCTACAAAGATGAATAATTATACTTAATCTTTATTTCAAAGAAAATAAAAATAAAAGAAAAGAAGTAAATTATATTCCAAGCATATCCGTTCAAGTTCATGTTTATGCATCTCCTTCATGCTCATATAATTTCTTTCGGCTTAACTTGTTTATATTATTTACTGCTTTGAATATGATTGTATTTACTGAACTGTTAGCTTACCCTTACTTCTTCCTTCTAGATAAGATCAACGAGCTGACGCCCGATTAGAAGATTAAGGAGAGGGATTAGCTAAGGCAGTTGGCTGGATTTCGAGGACTTAGAATCCAGAATATGGATTAGTGTTACGTTATGTAAATAGCTGATTGAGTTTTATATTATGTATTGAATTTCAATATGGCTTATTGTTTAATTATTATGGATCATTGTTATACTTTCATAGTCTATTTATGGACATAGAATGCTTCCGCAGGTATAATGTTTGAGTTTTGTAGAAGTTCTTAGAAGGCATCTCTCATAGGTTCAATATAATAGTAGAGATACTGTGTTGGAATAATGAATGAAATGACATTTGTGGATCCTGTATATGTGTTGTAGAGTAAAATTTGAAGTCTGGTTGTTATATACTTTGTGCAAGGTTATTTATACAAGTTGTATGTATGGTTTTTGTCCACTTTTAGAGAAAACTCTACCCAATTTTTTATAAAAATTTTATATAATTTAAATTATGAGTATTAGTTTTATGTGATTATTGATAGAGGTAATTAAAAAAAATAACCCATTCCGTCACAGACATTGTTCGGACAGTAGTCCGATGTGGTCCTGTATGGGTTATGGTTGTCGTAGTGGGTCTCATGATTTATTTATTTTGTTATGCCCTAGTTTGAGATCAGTTGAATATTATGGTATTATTATTATAATAGAATTTTATTTTTTGAAAATTTTATTGATTAGACTTTTTTTAGTTTGAGTTCATGACAATTGTAGTATCAAAGAGGGCATTTAGGAGAGGCCTTTTCAGTCAATTCTTAGGAAAATAATTAATTAAATATTTTTAATGATATGTGATTTTCATGGTGGACAATAGAAATTCATGTTGTGGAGGTTTAGGCTCAAACCGGGAAGATAACTATATAGCTATGATGGATCGCATGAGTAACATTATAGATAAGATGATTCAGTGCCAAGATCATGATATGACTGCCATGGGGAGGATGGCCGAGCAGGGGCAGGGCAGGTAAGGCAGGATTCCCTTTGACCAGTTCACGAGTGAATTCGCCCTAAAGTCTTTGGGAGAGTTTGATCAAATCAAAGCAAAGATTTGGCTTTAGAGTGTGGAGAGAGCATGTGAGGTTATTGGCTGTCTAGATGATGATAAAGTTAAATTTTTTGCCTATAAGTTGGAGGGAGAGGCCAGTCAGTGGCGGACCACTCAGTGCCATATTTTAGGATTAGAGAACGAGCAGATTTCTTGGAACATGTTTTAGGTGGTAATTCTGAAGAAGTTCTTCCCGTCTAACATCTAAAAAATTAAGGAAGATGAATTTAGTCGGTTGAGATAAGGGAATAAGATTGTGGCCAAGTACAATACAAAATTTACGAAACTATCTTGATTTGCTTCTTATGTTGTGGGAGATGAGGCCTGGAGAGCCTAGAAATGGCTGTAAGAACTACAAGATTCAATTTGGAAGTAGCTTGTACCCCTCCATCTTCAGACTAACAATGAAGTGTTGGATTAGGGTTTACTGATCAAGTAGAAGTAGCTTCGGAAGAAATATTTTGAGAGGAGGTTAGAGTATTGAGGTTAAAGTTTGAGAGGTGGAGGCTCCTATTCAAGGTCTAAAGGACAAGACAATGGGAAATCAATCGGGGTAAAGTCATCACCGCATAAGCCCCAATTCATGAGATCAATGTGCGAGTTTTGTGGAAAGAATTATGTCAGAAGAATGTGTTTCCACCAGAGCAGAGCTTGCTATAATTGTGGCTACAAACTAAAACAAGTCTAAATAATAAATCAATAAATCCAAAATAATATAGATAAATCCCAAATTCGGGTATGATAAAACCAAACAAACTTTAAAATTTCATCATCAAATAATAATAAATATAGACAGACCCCTAAAACTTATCACAAGACCTCATCAGACAACTGTCCGAACCATATACATACGGCTTGCTCCAAATATACCGAAAGAGAAGGACAAAACCACAAACATATACATATTCATCAAATATACTGATCTAATTGTTTATATATATCCAAAGACCTAAATCCAGTCAGACCAAATAACCAAAACATAGCCCAAAATAAATCCAACCTGAAAGAGCTGAAATACAATCGATGCCATCTATATCTAAGTAGATAAAATACTCTCTAAAACGAATGGCACCACGTTAGATCTCATCCAACTTCTACAGAATATCCAAGCTTACTACTTTGAATGGACAAGAATAGAAAATGTTAGTCTAAAATTCAATAAATATTATATATATAATAAACAGATATGTCCGATAAATTAGAGAGAGTCCATAAATAGATTTCAAAACAAATAACATATATATCCGATATCAGAAAGTAGATAACAGACACAAATCCAAATGGCGGATATTAGAAGTAAAATTATCAAATCTAAATCATAATCAAATATCAGAAAACTGATGGTAGTCTTATATTTAAATTGTATATTAGATCAAAAGATAGTCCCATCGGGACATATACAGAATAGAGGTTATCAAAAATAGAATCAGATGACCAGAATCATATCAAAATTAGATAAACGTATAACAAAATCAAGATCAAAATCAAATAATTAGAATCATAGTCTAGAATGAAACTATATAAATTGAATCAAAGGGTTCTAAAATAAAATCACATATCAGATGTACAAGACATACTAAATTTCATCTGTGGGTAAATTTACAAATCTCAAATCAGAGTCCGAATACAAATCTATATAAAAATACAAAGTATATACTAAATTAGAGAAATGGTTACACATACTCCTGATAATTTTAAACAAAATCATTTGCTATTAGGCCCACAGGCTAGGCCATCTATATACTCAGTCTCCCATAGACAGGGAATTTTCTCGTTATGTTTTACCACTCGTAACTTTAGATGCAATTATCAAATTTATCAGATATATTAGGGCGTCCGAATATATTAAAATTTTCTTTCAAGTATCAGACAAATAGACGGGGTGGGTCAACTACAAATAGAGCTTTTTCCTGCGAACAAACAAGAAATTTTAGATAACAGATAATCTCTTCATCGAAAGTTAATCATATAACAAATAGCAGTGACCATGATCCCCAGGCAACATATATTTAAAAATGCACAACCCATACAAGTTATATACTTATTTCCATACTAATATACTAATATAAAAATATCCATCATTAAATATTTATTTATTTATCCATAAAAAAGACAAAACCTTCAAATATATATAAATTCAGAGCAAAGCCCCTAAACAACTAGTAAAATACATACATGCATGGAGGAAAATGAACGGGTTAAGTAAAATTTACATGCATGAATTTTAAACATCCAAAATAGAAACAAAATACAACAAACACTGAAATAGATCAAGGATATGGTTTTTAGATACTTACCTCGACTTTATACCAAATAAATCTAACCAAAAGATATTTCAATCTACCCGATCTTTCTTCCTCTCTCTCCTTCCTTCTGCTCTGCCGTGCCAATGGCAGAAACCCTCACCAACGTGCCTTATATACTAAAAATGACGCTTGAGCACCAACTCAGGTGAGCCTTGGGTGCCAAGCCATCGGTTTTCTATGCTCAAGTGCAACCTCAAGTGTGCCTCAGGTGTAGACCCATTAGAATCGGTCGCTTAGGTACCATTGAGGTGTGTTTCAGGTGTTGCTCTACTCATCCAAATTCCTTCAAAAATTTTATAAAATACTGTTGATTCGATGTATCCAATTGACCCAAAATAATAAATATAGCCAAAATAAATCAAAGGGGAATTTGGGTATTACATGAGCAATCTTTAATTATATGACCAAATTAGCCGCAGTTGAAGCATACTCCCAAGAGCTTACAATATGGTCTTCCTCCATGGGACTTCTTATAATGAGGGTATGCAGGCTTTAATTGTTGACGGCCTAGTATATCATAGAGTTCAATTCCTTTCTTTTCTTTGTCCATCGATTTTGATCTCTTTTTTGAACTTTGACCTATTGACTGGCTAACTATTTTTTGAAAATTTTCTCTCTTTCCAACTCTTATTCAAATAAAAGGATTTGATCCAACATCTCTCCATAGATTCTCAACCTCAAAGTTACAAGCTGCTATTGAATTATATCATTCAATCATTGCAAAACATTTTTACTCTCATTACCTTATCATAAACAATGTGGGGAGTATCACAGGATAACTCGATAAATTTGACATTATACTTTGTCATAGTCTAATTTTCTTACCACAAATGGATAAATTCATCTTCGTTTTACTCCCTCAAGTTAGCTGAAAAATAGTTTTCTATGAGAGTATCCACAAACATCACCCAAAAAATCTACTTGTTCTCTAATTTTAAAATTTGTTTCTTCGTGGACTACTAATGGTTTGTCTCTCCCTCCAACTTATAGGAGGCAAATACAACCTTATCCTCTTCTAGATAGTGAATGACTTTGAAGTCGTTCTTAATTCGTCAGATCCAAATTTTAACTTTGGTAGGATCTAAATTGCCCATGAATTCTGACTCCCTCTTATTAGTAAAATGGTCATATGCTGTTGTGGTTGCCATAGGATTTGCCATCATAGGCTATGGGTGTTGCTACCTTCGCACCATTAATTCTATTATATCCACCATCCTTGCCAAGATAACTAAATACTTCTCCTCCTTGTCGGGGAAAGAGCTTGGTCCAAAACTACCTTGTCTAGAAGATGTTTGTCAATCATATTACAAAATAATTTGACAAATTAAATTCTCAAATCACAATATGACACTCTCCTTATGTCTTCTCTGATACCACCTCTTACTATCACGTCTGCGATCCCAAAATGCTTAATTCATATTATATTAATCTAATTATTATCTTAATTAACCTCAAATATATAGACTCAAAGTGTTTACTGACAATATTTTTAAAATCTAAAATAAATATTAGACTTAAACTGCAAGTCAAAAATCAACAACTGGCTCAAAATAAAGTAATCAGTCATACCATATGATCGAAATGCTACACTTGCAAGTGGCTCTAAAAGCCAATAAAACTTTTCATTTCAAAACATTTATAAGGATAACTAGTTTACCAATATCAGAATACTCAAACATCATAGTTCAACAAAGCTATTGAAAAAGAAAATTAAAATCACTTGTACATCGACACCATACATTGCCAACTCTAAAAATTATAATAAGATATCCCAATAATAAAAATGGACAATATAAACCATTATTTTTTGTTGAATAATAATATATGAATTGAATTAAAAATCCTAATCTAACTCTCCGCAAGCAACACTTTCGATCCAAACTCCTATAAGTAATTCAAACCCACAAATCTGAAAGGGATTATTAAAAATAAAAGTAAGAATGAGTCAGTTACTCAATAAGGTATATAAATTTCATGATCAAATATATAATTTGTATCAAAACCTTATTGGGAGGAATATGATCAAAATTAAATACAAAATCATGCAATTTCTATAATATTCGTGCATAAATTTTTAGGTTAGCAATTCGGTTTCTTTTTCTAACAATAACTATTAAAAATGTGTTCAAATCATATAACTTTTTATAGACCAATGATCAGTAGTAGGGCCTCACTAACAAGAGAATAAGCAATCGAAAATCGAGTTATATATATTTTTACATAACTAAAGGCTTTATATTACTATTCAAGATCCGTAGATGGGCTATTATACACATAACCCTATGATGGGAATGAACACCTGCGTCTAACCCTTAAATGATAGGTTTGAAACTCAATTATCGTTATAATATATTAAGATATCTCATAATATACTACAACTAATTTCTATAATGGTCAATGTATAAATAAATAAACAAATCTATACAAATACAAATAATCTTTTATATTTTTTCATATTGGAAAAATATCATTATCTTTTATAAATTATAAATTTTTTTTTCATAATTCTTCAAATGCTTGTCATGTAGTGCATCAAATTTTCTACAAGAACTTGAATATATAAATTTTAAAACATATAAATGTTGTGTTATGAAATTTTCAAATATGTAAAATTGTTCACAATTATAATTATAAAAAAAAATCAATAATATTATGTGATCCTAACATTTCCTTTCAATTGTCAAGCAAGTAAGGACAATTTAGAGCAATTTCAAGAATGCAAAGCATCTACTTAGAGATTTAAAATGTGTTGGAACATTATATATATAAATTAGAGCATATAAAAGTATTTAAATAAAAATTTAGAATATGTATATTTAGTGTAGAAACTAGTTGAGAAATATTATGTATGTAGATTAAAAACATAAATTTTATAAAAATTACAGAGAATTGGAATAAAAATTTATACATATAAGTATGTACACTGTATCTATGAAAATATAATATGTATGAATATTTGAAATAATAAATATTCAAAGAAGTAGAGAAAGATTAATAACAAAATAAAATAGGCTTAAATATAGTTGTTTTAATTTGATTTTATCCAAAAATTAATTAATAGTACCTTAAAATTTCACTTTTCTTGCTTCTCTATCTTCTTTTCTTTCTTCTTTTAGACCATATCTATCTCCTTTATCAAGCATTAATTCAGAATGACCCAATTTGACAAAAAAATGCATTTTATAGCAAGGTTATGTGTCATGCGCAGGTTACGCACGGATCAAGCATATGTGCACCAATCAGATATACATCAGGTTCCAAGACAGTGGTTGAGGTTTATGAGTGTTGTTTAGGCATACATCCGGTATGAGTAATCTACCAAAAGTACATTCAAACGCTCTAGAGACGTCCTTCATGTGTGATCCTTCTCTCTAAAACATACATGTGCACATGTCAGGCACCAATCATGTATCACTTAACCTAATATGACCTTATCAGAATGTTGACTTTGACCTATTTTTTATTTGATCTTAAAATTTTTCTTATCTTAATTTAATTAATCATGATTAAAATTATAAATTAAAACCTACAGCTTGCACACCAACTCTTTGTAGCCTATGCCGACCCCTAGTTGGAAGTGGAAATACATAACAATAGACTTTGTGATGGGTCTATCAAGAAAATTAAAGAATTACAATGCCATTTGGGTGATCGTAAATTAGTTAACCAAGTTAGCCCATTTATTGTAATTCGGATGACATTCTCAATAGATAATTTGGTGAGATTATATATTAATGAAGCAGTGAGACTTCAAGGAAGATTAGCTTTTGTCGTGTCAGATTGAAACTTGAGATTTGTCTCAAAATTGTTAAAAAATTTACATCAGGAGTTAGGTATTAATCTAAAATTCAGCATAGTTTATTATCTAAAATGGATGGATTGTTCGAGTGAATGATGCGAATTCTAGATGATGTGTTATGGGTTTCGATATTAAAAATGAAAGAAAATTAGGATGATTATTTACCACTAACTGAATTTGCCTATAGTAATAGTTACTAAGCAAGTATCAACATGGCCCAATTTGAAGCATTCTATGGGAGAAAGTGTCGCTCCCTAATTCATTGGAGAAAAAGAAAATATAGGTGAGTCTAGGGACTAGAAGCTATTCAGGAGGTATTTGATAAGATTCAGTTGATTTGAAATCAATTGAAAGTTGCTCAAAATTAGTAAAAGAATTATACTGATCATTGAAGATCAAAGTTGAGTTTTGACATTTGGGAATACATGCTTTTGAAGATATCTCTATCGAAGAAAGTTTCTCATTTTAGGTTTAAGGGAAAACTAAAGTTGAGATTTATTAGGATTTTCAATATTTAGAAAGAATTAGAACGATAGTATATCGATTAGCTCTATCCCTTAGCTTAGAGGAGTCCTTAATGTCTTTCGGGAGTCAATGCTTTAAAAATAAGTTTACGACCCCTCGCACATCATTAATCATAAACCATTTAGGATCAATAAATATTTAATATATGTCAAGCAATAGGTCTAGATTTTGAAAATTAAGTACTTCGCACCAAGGTGATTCCACTAGTGAATGTCTTATGGAGAAATCATTTTTTTAAAGAAGATACTTGGGAAAAAGAAGACAAAATCTGAAAGAAATATCCGCATTTGCTTTCATATTGAGATACGTGAAATTTTGATACAAAATTTTTATAAGAAAGGAAAAATATTATGTATTAACCAAAATATTTTTTTTATTATGATTAACTCAATTAAACTGATAAATTTTTTAAATTAATTGAGATTTTAGATTAAAAATTAAATTTTGAATTAGAATAAGTTAAGCTAAATGGTACCTGATCTATATTCATGCGTATTTTAGATAGTAAAGATATTCTTGATGGATACTTTTGGAACACTTATATATATTTTGGACAAAATATTCACGCTCAATGTGCGTTTACTTGACACACATATATGTTTGAGATAGAATTTTGTCGCCTTATACATGCTTGATAGGCACTTCTGTATGATGGGTACACCGGAATATAGGCTGGCCCATTGTCAACAGAGGCCTAAAACGACATGCCAGACAGTCAACTTAAAAACGGCCCAACAGGACGCAAAAACTCAAAGCCTGAAAGGCCCAAGACGGTCAATGCCAGCGCTGACCGTCTGGACGTCTGGACTCCAGCAGGTAGCTAACGCCCACGCAGACGGTCAACTCGAGTATTGACCGGAATCACTATAGCAACAAGCCAAAATAAAAGGCTTTTTATGAGCCTGGCCCACTTAAACCCACGATCCATCAGACGGCCGGCAACGGTTCTCCTAGCGATTTCCACGATTTCTGCTGGTTCCCAAAATGGATATTGACAAAATCAACGCCTTTCTCGTAAGGAGGCGCCAGATTTTCCCAATCTCCTTCCAACTGGGGCGCTTCAATGATAAAAAAACAGAAAGAAGGTAACCAATTTGGAAAGCCGCTGACCGCCATAGAAAGAAACTATCTTAATCCATTTGGCAATTGGCATCAGCTCTGAAAGGTAGCCAACCAAGAATCACGCAGAGGACCACTCCTTCCAAAGGAGGAATATCACCCTCTCAACCATAAATAAGCCCTGAATCCCTATTCCTGGCACGCTTTCGGTTACACACGCTTACTGTTACGCTTTCTGTTACGCAAACTCTTACTAAGGCTACTCACGCAAGCTATTACTCGTACAACACCCACAACGATACAGACTGACACTTCTCCATTTTCTGACTGTCACTCAAAAACCCAAGGCACACAAACGCGCTTCTGACGGCCGTTTATTGCCTCCCCACCATCTAGATTAAGGAGACAGCCATGTATCTCTTTCATCTGGAGATACACACACACACTCTCTCTCTCTTTCTCGATTTTCAGTTTCAGAAACCTTCTCATATTTCAAGGTCATTCGACTGACTTATCGTGAGTGTTTTCGACAACTTTCCGCCGACACGCTGACCTTCTGTTCTTTTTAGTGGTGTGCAGGATTCAAACTCAGTGAACGAAATCGAAATCAGGACAAGCAGATCAGCCCGAATCTGTTCGAAGTTTGGATCCATGACACATCAATGTATAGTATAGATTGTACGTTAATGCTTAATTTGTACTCGATCGATGCAAATGTACTATTTTTTTTTTATAAACAGGTCTCTTTGCCTATTTTGGGTTATTTTGACTTGAATTTTGAGAGAAGAGAGAGAAAGAGAAGAAGGAATGAGAGAGAAAAAGGGAGAGAAAGAAGAAAAATGAGGAATTAAAGGTGAAATCAAATATCTGTTGCTAAAAATTAAGTAAAGGCAAATGTATTCAAACATCTTTTTTTTTTTCTTTATTTTTGTTTATTTCTAGTCTCTTGGAGTATTTTTGTCCCAAATTTTCATACATTTTTATTTTTGTACTTAAAATAGTTAAACTTTACATGCATATAAATTCACTCTTATTTTATAAAACTTTTGTAAAGTACATATTTTAAATCCATGAACATTATGTTTGAATATTTAATTTTTGTAACAATGTCCATACATGTTTTTAAATCCTATTTAATGCACTTATGTCTTTAATTTTTAAATATATGTTTCATCGTACCTTAAATTATTATATAATTATTTATATATGTTTTATATTTGAAAAAATTAATCAAATTATGCTAATCATGCTAATTTTCTGCAATTTCTATAATAAGAACTTCTCTATGTTCATAAATTATACAATAAAGTTTCCACATGTTCATTTTTTATTGCATGCCATATATTTGAAGGAATATAAAAGAAAATTCTATATAAATTTTGATAATAAAAGTATTTTTTTGTATAAGAAAATCTACAAAATACCTATATTTGAATATAGTTTTCAATTTGATTAAGTATAAATCATTATAGAGAATTAATAAAATATACTCAGACATATTCTTATATATTATTAATAAATTGAAGGTTCAACATATTATTTGTGGGACAAAAAAATGGTATTTAATACTATTTATAGGATTATATGTAGATGGCCATCTTTAGATCTTGAATAGTAGTATTGTGATGACCAGAACCCAAAATATTAAATATAACTTGGACCGTTCATGCGGAAACCTCAAAACTTAAAATCATTCATAATATTCTATAATAACAATACAATTAAATTAAACTACTATCAAATTCATCAATACATTATATAATCATCCCGAAATAATAACTGCTAAGAATCACGGGTCGCAGCCCGAATGAAAACTACTCAATTTTTGTCAATAACTTATCTAGTTTGTCTCCCACTAATAAATAATATCTAACATCCACAAATCGCTTTACCTGTAAGTTCTGCAACAAAAGTAGGATCTCACCATCTGTACAATTCAATTAGCTCAATCTAGAGCCAAGAAAACACATGAGTGAGCTAAAACCCAACAGGTGATAATAATCAAAAGCGCTAATAACAATAACAATCTCGGATATCAAACTATCAAAATCTCAATATAAATTTAACCATCTACTATATCCGAAAAAATTACAACACGTCGTAAACATGACTCAAACCAGAAGCAAAATAGGTCTTCCCAGACCCTTATATGACAAAGATAACAAGATTGCCAACAACATGCGAAAATTCCTCAGAATTCGACATCAAGAGATATACAGGGGTTCCCTGGTCTGAATGTCAGCGTAAACGACCTGAATATTAAACATCGATAAACAATATGGATTCCACTGAATCCGGATATCGTAACATTCGACACATGGATTCTACCAAATATAACTTGTGGATTCGACTAAATCCTAACTCATGAGGTATCAACAATGATGAAACATCACAATGAATCTCCTTGGACCTTATTCTACCATAGTGAACCAAACACCGTATATTTACGTCTCCAAAGATTGGATAAATGCAACAAGGTTATCCATGGTATCCAACTACCTCTACAATCCTCCAAGAGGCTGTACCCGTAGTATGTCGATACCATCTCCGATACCCCTCGCCAATGTTATACCAAATATTATCATCTACGATAGTCACTGGATTATAAGCATCCCCTTCGACTCACTGTACGAAATATCAAGAATTTGATTATCAGCTCAATTTTGAGGTCACCACTGTATGAGATAATAAGAATCTCATTGGACTTTATTCTACCACCGTGAACTAAAGGCCGAAAATTTACGTCCCCAGCGGCTGGGTAAGCGTAACGAGGTTCTCTATGGTATCCAACTACCCCTACAATCCTCCCAGATGTTGTACCTGTAGCATGCCGATGCCATCCATGATACTCATCGTAAAATGATATCCTTGATATCATCTCTTACGATGGTCACATGACTATAAGTATCCATTCATAATAAACAATATACCTCATTATCACCATGATACGAAAATCAGTATTGGATAAGCGTAGACCACATTAAAGTATCGTAACCTCCCATTCGACCAGATACCTTAATATTTTCATATTCTCTTCAACCTTAACCGTAGGAAGCTAACAATTTAAATACTCACACAACCGAGTATAACGCAAAGAGGGCTTTGCAATATCAATGATAGGAACGTCGTTCGATGCTGACACAAATCGTACTCACTCCATTAAATCTAACACAAAGGAACTCATCACGGAATGAACAAAGAATGAACATAGACAGAGATATGATTTATATGCTCAACTCAACCACTTAACTGTTCTTCCATTCTATTCTGATGCGACGTCTTCAACTAAGGCCAACATATAAATTAACTAATTCTAACATAATATTTTATTATCATTATTATCAACAATTTACCCATTTCCTAAAATTAAACATTCATGATCACGTTACTGGATTCTTCCATACATAACCCATTTATAATAATTTATATCCATTCTACTAGCACATATACCCATAGACACATCCTCAGTCACATATTTCAGCCGATATAAATAAATAAATAAATAAATATATATATATATATACATATATATATATATATATATACAAACACAACATTTAAATATATAAACATATATACACTCACACAATTGCACATATTTCACACCCATTGCCCGCACACCACTGCCGATTACCCCCAAATAGCACACACTACCCTCACAACACCTCCACACTTTCATAAAGCAGCTCACGCTGATTATTCTCACACACAAAATATACACACAGCACACACAGACCACCTGCACTGGTACACACCAACGCACACACACACGACGGCACACACACACTACTCTCTCATAGCAGCGCTTGTTGCTTCTTCATTCAACACATACACACAGCAGCTCTGCTGCTTCTCCTCGCCAACACACACACACAATTCACACTTACACACACAGCACACATAATTACAAATAAATTTCAAATTTCCAAATCCCTCATTCACAGGCCACAGCTAGAAAACAGAAAACAAAGCCATAATTCCCAATTCCTTAATTCACCATGATTTTTCACCATATTCACCACATATTCTCCAAATTTTATTAGCATCAAGAACAGTACAGAGAAGAAGAAGCAGATTCGTTTATTAATGAATCAAGAAGGAATTTGACACACGAGAAAATTACTGAAACAGAGAAGCGGCTTGAACAAGATTTGCTTGCCAAATCTCAGGGAGAAATGACAGAAAGAGGGAAATTTTACTTTGCAAATTGAGGAGAAATGACAGTAGAGGGTTCACTTGCCTGATTACTGCAAACCCGACTAGGGTTAGTCGCGGCTTCGGCTTCGGCGGCCTTGGATAGTCACGGTGACAGCAACAAAATCGACGACGGTGACGATACCAACCAACGACTGCGACTTCAGACTGAATTTACGACGGTGATGAGCAGCGGCAATGGCGACAGCAGCACAGCTAGGGTTTTCATCTCCCGACTTCCTTGCCCTCCCTTTCCTTAAATAGCGAATGGCATCGGTTAAACCCTCAACTTCTTCCTCCATCCTTGCCGCAACCCTCGTGCGCCGTTCCTCATTTCTCTCCTCTTCTTTCCTTCTTCTCCTTCATCTTCGTTCGTCTCTCTCTCTCTCTCTCTCTCTGCTTTCACTACTTCTCCTTCTTTTTCTCTTAATATTAATATTAATATTATTATTATTTATTTATATTTATATTATTATTGTTATTATTAAATATATATATTATAATAATTATTTATTATTATATTATATTTTGTTGGGTTCCAATACCCGGGGTCCCTAAAAGAATGGGCAAGGGGACGAGTACTTGACTCGAGAAGCCCAAGCTGTCAGTTTGTCCAAGACCGCGTAAGGTGTAAGAAGCCCGAGGATATTCCGCAATGAGCCCAAAAGCCTTTAGCAAGTCAGCAATGCAGTCAACGACCGAGAACTCTCTCATCCCGTCCGAGAACAAGCGCGATATGGCATCTAGTACGCGGACTCATCCTAAGGCTGATAAGGCCAGTAAGGGACGATGACTCTCCCTGATGTCCGAGAATGCCAGCTCAGCTTCACAGTTATCAAGGAACACGCAACCCATGCATCACGCCACCGCAGTAGTCAATAATAAAACCCAGGACATGCCTTGTCACTTCAAGACTGACATTCCTGACAAGGTATGACCAATTAACGGCGGTTGCAGCTAGCTTCCTGCACACGCCAGCATGCCTGACACGACATGGTCATATCAGCAGAGTAGGTGGACAGCCACCTTGCAGGCACCAACAGCCAAGTGGACACTTCAGCAGCCACATTTCTATATAAATACCCACTTAGAGCCCACAAAAAAGGGACCCTTCTCTCGATATCTCTACGAGCATCTATGATCCTCTGGGCCTTCCTCCTGGGCAAGTAAAAGAGATAAAAGAAAAAAAGAAAGGGTTTCTCCATACTTTGTATTTTGTACACGACAAACCAACGATAGTGAAGATTCATTTCAGGCTTCAAGCCTCGTGGTTTTTCCCTCCTCATTTTAAGGGGAGGTTTTTCACGTAAAAATCTGGTCTCAATCTCTCTTTCTCTAACTCCAAACTTCAAACACTTATGTTGCTCCGACCACAAAACCGACGCAAACATTGGCGCCGTCTGTGGGAAGAGGACTAAAGGTCAGCTTCTCACCCTCCCAGACAACACCAGACTACACTTCAACAATTTTTACACAACCGCCAGCACCCAAAAAAGGATGAGCAGGCGAGACAGCACGTCCGCCCGAGAGGACGAGCACTTCGACAGGTATCTCCCGTCAGGCAACATGAGGAGTGGCGGACCCAGCATGCGAAAACTAGAACAAAAGGTGGATAACCTTTCAAGAACCGTCCATACCCTACGCGAGAGAGTATACGAACAGTCCAGAGGAAGACAACCTGAAAGCTCGTTTCCACCAGTGCCTCAGGAGCGACAGACCGCCCGAGTTCCTAGTGAGTTGAGGGATTACCTCAACAAGAAGAAATCTATGAGCCAGGCCCCGTCAAGGAGGGGGCTCAAGAGGCTCTGGAAGACTGTCTTTGGACCCAAGGCCGGCGAAGCAACTCACCGGCTGAACTCGAGAAGGCTCCTTGCCCCCGAGGACGGGGAAGGAAGGAGAAGGGCGAGCCCACCGAAGACCCAAAGACCGGGCCCTGCACGATAAGCTCGAGCGGATGGTCCTTGGGGAAGAAAAACACTCAGGCCCATTGGCCTTCACTGACTCCTTCACCAACATCCTGAGGCAGATCAGGGACGAGAGGTTCCTAAGATGGCCCAGGGCGTTGAAGAACCCAGAGGGAGGTGACCAATGGGAATATTGCCATTACCATTGCTGTCACGGCCACGACACTGAGGAATGCATGAAGCTTCAGGCAGAGATCAAGTGACTAGTGGCGGAAGGCTATCTTGACCGATTCCTATCACGACCTGGGCATGGCCCCAGAGCGGCAGGACACAACCGGTCACGCCACTCCCAGGGGCAAGGCTAGGATGGGCTTGGAATACGCCTGACTCGTACTTAGCAACGCCAGTGTTGGCAAGACTAGTACTGAATATAATTGTCAAAAGACCCAAGGGAGCTGCAAAAAGACCACCAAGACTGGAGTTTATGGACTAATGTAACGTGAGGAATTCAAGGAGGCCCTAGAGGCTAGACGGTGTAACACGTACCCATCAATAAAAACGTCCATTCGTTGCATCTATCGAGAACTGCTCTAAGACTCCTTCATCAACGACAAATTCAAAAACTCGGTTCCATCCGAGCGGCCCAAGAGGTCGAAATCAAAAACTCTCCTGTCCCGAGCGCCCAAGAGGTCAAAATCAAAACCTTCGGTTTGGCCCGAGCGGCCCAAGAGGTTGAAATCAAAAACTCGGTTCCGTCCGAGCGGCCCAAGAGGTCGAAATCAAAAACTCGATTCCGTCCGAGCGGCCCAAAGAGGTCAAATTTAATGAAACTCGGTTCTGTCCGAGCGGCCCACGAGGTCGAATTCAAAAAACTCGGTTCCGTCCGAGCGGCCCACGAGGTCGAAATCAAAAACTCGGTTCCGTCCGAGCGGCCCAAAGAGGTCGAATTTAATGAAACTCGGTTTCGTCCGAGCGGCCCACGAGGTCGAATTCAAAAAACTCAGTTCCGTCCGAGCGGCCCAAGAGGTCGAATTTAAAAACTTGGTTATGTCCGAGCGGCCCACGAGGTCGAATTCAAGAACTCAGTTCCGTCCCAAGCAATCTTAAGGGCCAAAGCCTCAACGAGCATGACTAAAAAGAAGAAGGAAGCGCAACGAGAAATCGTATAAGACTTCAGTATTATTCATGAAACAACGCATGTACATCATATATATAAAAAAAAATACATATGCACATCCTAAGACGCTCGGGGCTGGCTCCCCGAGAACTCCGCCTGTTGAGGCTGACCTTCGTGAAGCGCAAGGGGCTCCGCCGGATCCAAGGGCCCTGACGACCCTGGAGAAAGGGGATCACGGGACGGCCCTGGCTGAGAGGAGCTAGGGAAAGGCCTCCCAGAAATCCCGTATAAATCTTCCGCGGTTAAAGCATTGGCATTCCGGGGGTCAAGCACAGCAGCAGGGAACCGCGAATGAATAAGTCGAATTACTCGGCAGCACATGTGAATGCCGTCCCAGTACCTGCTCTCCAATAAATGCCCAAGTTCTGCGGGGGATATGGACGCCCTCAGCCTCTCCTCCAAAAGATACAGCCTTTCTTGAAGCACTGATTGCTGAGCCCGCTGAAACTTCACAGTTTCCTCAAATAAGGCTATCTTACTTCTAGCCTCAGCTAGCTCCATCTCAGCCCTTCGGGCCGCCTCACTGGACAATTCCCGGGGCCTCCATTTGGGAGAAACCCTGGGCAACCCCTCCAATTATCACATCAATCTTCCCAGCTACATCTTGGAGCTACATCAAAGAGCAAAAACCATTAGAACAGGGAAGAAAAAAGCAAAAGGCCAGGACACTCAGAGAACGATGAAAGTACCTGGGAAACGAGGAGGTCGCCACTCACAATGGCCTCCCCACTTGTCTCGGGTGGTTGGGCCTCAGAGGCAGGCACCACAGAAACCTCAACCTCTGCCTCAGATAAGTGAACATCAGCGTGAGGAGCGGCGCTCGAGGACTCGACAGCAATAAAAGGCGCCGCCGTCTCCTCCTCAGCAGTACAAAAATCTTGGGCGCCTTCAGTTTCTTCCCCAGAACGAACTTGGACTATAGCGGGATGCTCAGAAGGATCCGAGGACATCAGATCAGCCACAAACTCCTCGGCCTCCACTTCCTCTCGGACTGTTTCAACCGTCGTTTCCCTCTCTGCGCCCACAGAAGAGCTCACGCCTGCCATGTCCTCGGAAGGCAAATCCGCAGGAACAACAGGAACGGGATCATCAAAAAGGGGCTGGACGTCCGAGATCTCCAAAGACGGTAGAATTGTCCCCGAGGACCCAGCAGGAGGACCAGATGAGGAGGCCAGGGCAAGACCTTCCGTCCCCGAGGACTCTGGCAAAGTAACCGTCCTCGCCCTCTTGGAAAGAGGGGCAATCACATCATCAACAACAACGTCGAATGCATCGTCATCATCGTCATCAGAGGGAGGATACTCGACAAGGGCGGCCGGGCGCTTTGAGCTCTCGGTCGTAGCGCTCCTTTCTGGGAGACCGGCCGGACTTCCTATCCTCAAAGGCCGCGTACTCCCCCTCGACCTCTTTTTCTTGGACTTCTTGGACGGAGCTGCAGCAGAGGTCTCGACCTGTGATTCCCACTTGGCCTCCACAAATTTCTCAGGCGACAACCAGATGTTGCGCTTATCTAGATGGAAGCTCCCAAGGTTGGCAAGTACCAAGTCCGTGAACTCCTTCGCAATTTCCTTCTCCTCCAACGAAGGCTCAGAACACCACCGGCGGGCCACTTTCCCCCAACCAACAGGGATGGCCCACTGCTCGTGAACTCCGAGGAAGAAGTACTTATCTTTCCACCGCTTGGTGGAGTCAGGGTTCCCCCCGCACATCAGAGAATAATCCGGGCGGGGAGTCATAGTAATCCAGTCAAGGTTATGCGTGAAGCGAAACATAACCTTGACGGTGGTAACTGTGATATTCCGGATCCCGATTGGATTATTTTAATATTAATTGTGATTTTTAGGTATTTCGGATGTGATGAAAATAAATTAAAATATTATAAAATTTTCGGGAATGATCAGAGGTGCGGAGTGGTGCTCGGGGTGCACCCGTAATGTTGTCCGGAGGCCGAGTTGGATTTAAAATAATAAAAGAAAGTTATATATATATATATATATATATATATATATATATATAATAATAATAATAATAATAATAATAAAATAAATTGAAAGTAAAAAGGAAAAAGAAAATGGGAAATAAGAGAAGAAAGGGAGAAAGAAATAGGGGAGAGAGGAGAGAGAGGAGAAGGGGAAATTAGGGTTGCGCGTGAAGGAGGAGGAGGAGAAGGAAGAGGAAGGAGGCGCGGCTGCGTGGGTGAACGCCGGCGGTGGTTGTGGATGACGTCGCGGCGGTTGTGAGCTGCGGCGTGCGGCGATCTTGTGAGGGAGATCGGTGGTGCGCGCGGCTTGGAGAAGAAGCTGCGAGAGAGAGGTCGGCGGCCTAGGCGGAAGCTGCGGCGAGATGGTGGTCGGGATGGCGTGACGGTGGTTCGAGGTGGCGGTTGCAACAGCCGCGTGGTGTGAGCCGTGCGCGAGGGAGATGTTGCAAAGAGAGAGGGTTACTGACGGGAGAGAGGGAGGCGGCGAGGTTTCGGCGTCGACGGTGGCCGGGTGGCGACGAGGCTTTTGACGGCCACGTGAGGTGGCGAGGTGGTCGATCGGCGGCACCTGGGAGCGGAAGCGGCAACTGGCCGGCAGAGGGTCAGCACGGTGGAGAGGAAGTGGCGTGCGAGGAGAGAGAGAGGACGGGGAGGCGGGAGAGAGAAAGGCCCGATTGGAGTTCTTCGGACATCCTTTCTTCAGATCTGCAGAGTATGATGTTAAGGCAAGTATCCTCTAGCCCTATTCTTGGTCGATTTAATTTTCGATGCATTTTGACTCTTTGTGGGAGATTTTACTAACGTGCATGTATTTTTAAATACCCTCAATTTATCAATTGTGTACATGCATGTATGTTTTATTGGCTGTGCGGTGGTTTTATACTTGTATTTATCAATCTTCCTTATGGCGGAAGTAGCCAATCCTCATCTTCCTTACGGCGGAAGTAGCCAATACCTCATCTTCCTTACTACTTTAAGTAGCCAATGCCTCATCTTCCTTACGAGGCGGAAGTAGCCAATGCCTCATCTTCCTTACTAGCGAAGTAGCCAATGCCTCCGGATCACGTAGTGATCCCACCCCCGACAAAGATGCATGGTTAGTGCAAGGCCTCGGTTCATGGTTCCACAATATCTGAGATACCAAACATACATATATATCGTCCGGTGTCCAAAACCCTCCAAATCATAAATACAAGTACAAAACCACCGCATGACCAATAAAACATACATGCATGTACACAATTGATAAATTGAGGGTATTTAAAAATACATGCACGTTAGTAAAATCTCCCACCGAAGCTCAAAATGCATCGAAAATTAAATCGTACCAAGAATAGGGCTAGAGGATACTTGCCTTAACATCATACTCTGCAGATCTTGGAAGAAAGGATGTCCCAAGAACTCCAATCGGGCCTTTCTCTCTCCCTCCCCCGTCCTCTCTCTCTCTCGCACGCCACTTCCTCTCTCCACTGTGCATGACCTCTCCGCCGCCACCGCCGCCGCTCCGCTCAGTGCCGATCGACCACCTCGCCACCTCACGTGGCCGTCGCCGCCTCCTCGTCGCCACCCAGCCACCGTCGACGTCGAAACCTGCCGCCTCCTCTCTCCCGTCGTAACCCTCTCTCTCCCGTGCAACATCTCCCCTGCGCACGGCTCACACCACGCTGCCCGGCTGCTACCGCCACCTCGAACCACCGTCACTGCCATCCCGACGACCATCGTCGTTGCTTCCGCCTCCGGCTCGGCCGCCGACCTCTCTCTCGCAGCTTCTCTCTCAAGCCGCGCGCACCACCGATCTCCCCCACAAAGATCGCCGCACGCCGCAGCTCACAACCGCCGCGACGTCATCCACAACCACCGTCGCCGGCGTTCACCCACGCAGCCGCCGCCTCCTTCCTCTTCCTTCTCCTCCTCCTCCTTCACGCGCAACCCTAATTTCCCCCTTCTCCCTCTCTCTCCTCTCTCCCCTATTTCTTTCTCCCTTTTCTTCTCTTATTTCCCATTTTCTTTTTCCTTTTTACTTTCAATTTATTATTATTATTATTATTATTATTATTATTATTATTATATATATATATATATATATATATATATATATAACTTTCTTTTATTATTTTAAATCCAACTCGGCCTCCGGACAACATTACGGGTGCACCCCGAGCACCACTCCGCACCTCCGATCATTCCCGAAAATTTTATAATATTTTAATTTATTTTCATCACATCCGAAATACCTAAAAATCATAATTAATATTAAAATAATCCAATTGGGATCCGGAATATCACACTCTCCCCTCCTTTTAAAAATTTCATCCTCGAAATTTACGCACACCAATCCTTTAACAAAATAAGGACAATTCTTCTGAACTTAACCTCGACCGAAAGATTCTTCCAAAAATCTGATCATCAACACCTGATCTTTCTATCCCAAGATCGGAATCAAAATTTCAACATAAAATAGCTTCTCGAAACCAGCAACCATTCACACTCGATCACATGCCAACAATCAACCCATACTTCTGTCAACATACATACACAAAACACATCATCACGATTTGCAAAATTCGGAACAATGCCAATCTGCTGACCACTTCTCCAATTCATTGCAAAACCTCAAAAGTCCATCGAACCTCGACCTCAATCCAGCACTTGCCCTCGAAACTTGAAACTCTTCTCGATCATCCACTCAGGCTACAAATCTGATCTCTTACTTCAATTCTCAAATTAGTTCTTGTAATCGATAACCGTGAATCCACACTATTCCGCTGCGCAACTCTGATCAATCATTTCATCAACTTATCCATCATCATCTAAGATGCCACCAAATTCCTTGCTGTCCAACGCAAACCAAAACAAAATCTCGAAGGCTTCTTCTTGATTTCTTCCTTCAAGCACGAGACGCACTATCAACTCGCCACTCCGCTGATAGAGCATCTTCGAGGTTCCTTATAAATTTAGACCACTGCAACTCCACTACAGCTGTTGACAACCTTGACTGCTCCCTGAGCTTCCATCCGACAATCGAGGCTCTGCTTGATTGCATCCAGCTTCATGACCGCTCGAAGAAAAGGAGCTTCACTTCCGATCTTCACAAAAGCTTCTTCCGCAGAAAGAACTTCATTCAGAGCCCACTCTTGACAGGGGTTATTCACCGATAACTCCACAGTTTCTCCGCTCAAAATGAAGATAGAAGACATTGCGGCGCAAACTCGTAATACAACTCGATCCCGAAACGGCAAACTCATAGGCTGAAAATATATCCACCTATCTACTCCTTCGTCGACAAAATCTCCTTCTACTCCGTGAGATTTCAGACCAATCAAATCAAAGCCGCTACTTCTCCAACATCACAGGACTCAACAAAAACCACCACCAAATCAAAGTCCTCAATCCAACATTCAAATCAAATTCTCTATCTAAGGATCCAAATCGAATCTCACAACCAAAGGCTACGGACCCACATACTTCTACTGGACTATTCGGATTGATCACCTGACTGCGAATTATCGCTATAACAAATTTCGACTAGGAGTTCAATTTCTCATACGAGCCTACTTCGAAATTCGGCACGACATCTGATCACGATCGAAACCTCAAACTGAAATATCCTACATTCTCATTATCTCATTAGCATACCGATGAACCAACTTTCCATCCAAAACATTGTCAATAATATTCTCCTTTTCTAAAATGATTTTCTCAAGCCTTTATAATCAAATTAAACAACAATTACCTTCATACAAATAACATTTCTAAATCCTCAAAAGAAAGACCTCAACTATTAACCCCAATCCATAAGTGGAATAACCTTGATCATAGACTTTCAACAGCCATAACCCATAGGCCACTACTACTCAAATAAGTTGCATCAGAATACAACCTCAAATCTTCCTCAGAAGTATCACAACCTACGACATATTTAACTTAATCCATCGGGGATCAACCAAATCAACTTTGCAGACAATACGTCCTTTATTTCTAGAAAGCTCCCCTTATACTCATCATTCCAACGAACAATTAGCTACTAAGCCCAATGTCCCACATGACGCTACGATTCTCAAGAATCCTCCACAAATCGCTTAACAGATTTAGCGGTTTGAAATCACGCACCTTCGCAACAAACGATGGCATTTCCCAACCGGTCACCGCTTAATCTTCTCGCAAATATACAAACATGCCATCAAGAAACAACACGCCAAATAACACTACTTACAACCAACTCGCATCTCCTCAATTGGGCAAATCACAAACAACCCTTTACAATTATGATAATCCTCAAACGGAACTCATACCCCACATAAAATCCTCGAACAAATCAAAACATCATTAATGAATCTATCACAAATAGACTCAAATACGATCGAAAGATCCAATTTAAAAGATCCATAAAAGATGTCAACACGATCACTAACCTCAAAATGCCACCGAAGCTCACAACGGCTGCACTTTTACCTTGAAGGCAACCTCAGGCATATTCTCCCGATATCCTTAATTGACAATACTCCAAGGACATATCAATTTAGAAAACATCGAGTACCAACTATTGATCAAACAAATCACCTACCATTTTCTAACATTCGGTTATCAAATGATTCATTTCCCAAAAGCATTTAACAACCCACGGCAAGGCACTCGACCAATGCCTCATTAACTCTATGCAAGGTCCTCAAAATCGATGTCACTCCTGACATAACCTCAACAACCTCAACTATCAATTAAAATACAATTCAGGCTTATCTTCTCATCTAAGAAACAGCCTCGAATTACCATACAACAAGAAAACTTTTTATGACCACATAACGACTCCCAGACATGGCCACATATGCCAACTAAACTCGGCACACATTTTCATCAATTAACTTACAGGCACAATGATACAAATTTCATCACCTCTCGATCAGCTCTTCCTCAAATTCAAAATTCACAACCCATATTAAGAATCAAAATATTCTTACCGAAATCATTTACATTAATATGGTGACTTGCCAACCAAATCATGCCTAATATCACATTAAAGTCCGATTTATCAAATAAAATCAGGTCAATCAATCATTGATATCTGCAAACCCAAACTGAACATCGGAGTCTACAACTTAACAGATCAAAGGTTTACCCATCAGGGATAAACTTCATCAAAGCTCATTTTTTGAAATTAGAAACGTAAAGAATATTCACATACGAGCTCAAAGGCAACAGACTTATTTCCGTGCCTTCATCAACTAAATTCACCTTCCTTACTATCCCGAATGCCAAACAAAGAATGACTCCCAAAATTGCCTCCACAAAAACATCTCAAAAAGTGGAATACGGCACTGAGAAGCCCACCACTGGCTTGCCTCACTCTCTAACTTATGGTAATAGACCAAACTTCATTTGAACTGTCAGAAACCTCGAACACCTTCTCAACTTTCTGAAATTCAATCTAAGCCTTAATTGAGATTGAACATCCCAAAATTTTTCAAATCGGCTCACATTCAATCATTCGAAGGACTCTCCATCTTGCCTACAACAAATCATCCTTCGCAAAGCAACCAAATTTTCATCTGGCTACTGAATCAAATTACCAATTACGTTGCTCGAGTGACTCAACACAGCCAAACAATCGACTTCCCGAGTCGAATTCAAACATTTACAACCCAAACATCCCTTTCATTATCAAAGGCTACACTTATCACGCCAGATATTCATTCAATTTGTTATCCGAGATGACCCAAAATCACCTCTCCATGCGATCTTTTCTCTGATACCACAGCTGTCACGATCCGGGACCACAACATACGCAGGTCAAAAATAAAATCAATAATAATATTTCCATCATCAACAATAACCCATCCCGGATGTGACAATCAAACATATGCAGGACCCAATATAAATAAAACCCGCACAAGATCTCATCGGATATGAATCCGGACAAATAATACATGACCTGCTATCCTTAATCGCAAGGGAGGTATCCACATTTACAACAACTCATCCACATAATACTATAACTTCAATATTTCTCATACAATGATCAAGGCACCATCCGGCCATAAATAATAACCATAACATATCCTCGAGATCAGAAATATACCAAATGTAATATCTCCATTCGCCAAAAGGAATATCCGAGCCCGATCACGTCAGAGCTCCTGCAAGCGTATCCATGCCACTAGTCTGAAGGGATAAAACATGAAAACGTGAGCCTAGAGCTCAGCAAGCATCAAGAATCGTATAAAACGGTACACATAAATCAGAAGCAGGGATATCGTATAGCAATCACGTAAAACAAAACATCATGTCCGTGAGGTGATGGGGAGGTGAACGAAGCACGCCTGATAAAGGGTGTGGATACCTCTTCCATTGGCGACGCGTTTTGGGGGCCCGTGAGGGTCTGCGGGGCTCGCAAACCGTGAGGCGCCTGTGACCTTGGCGGGGGACGGTCCCAAGTGGACAAAATGTCATATGCGGATGCTCCGGGACGTTACAGATGGTATCGAGCGGGATCCCGGTTCGGTGTGCAGCGAGGACGCCTGGGTCCCCGGGTGGTGGGCTGTAGAGTCCCACACGGATGGGGAGGTGAGCGAAGCACGCGATAAAGAGTGTGGATACCTCTTCCATTGGCGACGCGTTTTGGGGGCCCGTGAGGGTGCAGGGAACAAACAAAACCGTGAGCGCCTGTGATGGCCTTGGCGGGCGAGGGACGGTCCAAAGTGGACAATATCGTCGGTCGGATGCTCGGGGACGTTACGAGATGGTATCGGCCGGATCCCGGTTGGTGTGCGAGGATCTTTGGGTCCCACGGGTGGTGGGATGAGTCCCACACGGATGGGGAGGTGAACGGGCGCACGCCCGATAAAGGGTGTGGATACCTCTTCCATTGGCGACAGCGTTTTGGGGACCCGTGAGGGTCTCCCGAGGACAAAATCGTGGCGCTACTGCGGACGGCTTGGCGGCAGGGGCGGTCCAAAGCGGACAATATCGTCGGTGCGGATGCTCCGGACGTTATAGATGGTATCGAGCCGGGATCCGTTCGGTGTGCCTTCGGTGACGCTGTCCCAGTGGGGTGGATCTGCAGAGTCCCACATCGGATGTGGAGGTGAACGAAACACGCCCGATAAAGGGTGTGGATACCTCTTCCATTGGCGGCGTTTTGGGGGCCCGTGAGGGTCTGCTAGGAACAAAAACCGTGAGGCGCCTGTGACGGCCTCATCGGCGGGACTCCAAAGCGAAATTAATATCGTCGGTCGGATGCTCACCGGACGTTACGAACACTCAAGAGCTTCTCGCGGCATCTCAAGAAAACACACAAGGAGACTAAATACATTATCGCGTTCGGCTGAAGTCTCGCGAAAGGAACCCCAAGTGCCCTCATAAGCTCGTAAAGCTCTGCTGGCGGTAGGAACCGCAACCCACCTTTGAGGTGGACTTCGTAAACGGTAATGAAGCCGTCTGGAGGGCTCAACGCCCTATCCTCTGCTCCCGGAATGAGCACGCCCATGGATTCCGAAATATGATATCGAGCTCGAATCTCCGAAAGCCTTTCAAGGGTCATCGTAGAAGCAATCTCTCTCACTCCAGGCGCCCTCGACATCGGGAAGTGAAGATGGAAAGGCACAAGAAATTGTAAAGGCAACGTTAAGAGAAGAAAACCAAAGGAAAACAGGCAGAAATGCTTCTGTAAGGAAAGAAAGCCATTTATAGGTTTGAAAATTTGAAAGGGCGCCATCATTGCCCTAGCCACGCGTCGCCTGGCCATACGACAGCAGGAAATGATGACCTTTGCATTCCCAAGGTATACGCAGCCTGTCAATCGCACATTTAATGTTCTGTAGAAGCCCAAAACGGCGACGCTACAAATCCTCGGACTCAGAGAAGTACTCGGACATCACAGCTTCAGATTTTTGTTGGTCATAAACCCGAGGACGCAATTTGTCTCGGACTGAGTCTAAAGTTAAGCCTTCAAGCGTCATCACTCCTCAGACGATCAGTATGCGCGCGGACAGATTCTCATGGAAAATGCCATCTGGAAGGACGGTGGTGTTACGAGGACATGCCAAACGGTCAAGGACCTCGAACCCTTTGGCATGGGAGGCTAGTGTTGGGTTCCAATACCCAGGGTCCCTAAAAGAAGGGCAAGGGGACGAGTACTTGACCCGAGAAGCCCAAGCTGTCAGTTTGTCCAAGACCGCGTAAGGTGTAAAAAGCCCGAGGATATTCCGCAATGAGCCCAAAAGCCTTTAGCAAGTCGTGATGAATGCGATCGACGAATGAGAACTCTCTCATCTCGTCCGAGAACAAGCGCGATATGGCATCTAGTTTGCGGACTCATCCTAAGGCCGATAAGGCCCGAGGGACGAGGACTCTCCCCGATATCCGAGAATGCCCATTTCGACTTCCACAGTTATCAAGGAACACGCAACCCATGCATCACGCCACCGCAGTGGATAATAAAACCCGGGACATGCCTTGTCACTTCAAGACGACATTCCCGACAAGGTATGACCAATTAACGGCGATGCGGCTAGCTTCCCGACACGCCAAAGACGCCTGCGACACGGCATGGTCATGTCAGCAGAGTAGGTGGACAGCCACCTTGCAGGCACCAACAGCCACGTGGACACTTCAACAGCCACATTTCTCTATAAATACCCATTTAGAACCCACAAGAAAGGGACCCTTCTCTCGATATCTCTACAAGCATCTATGATCCTCTGGGCCTTCCTCCTGGGCAAGTAAAAGAGATAAAAGAAGGAAAAGAGGGGGTTTCTCCATACTTTGTATTTTGTACGCGACAAACCAACGATAGTGAAGATTCATTTCAGGCTTCAAGCGTCGTGGTTTTTCCCTCCTCATTTTAAGGGGAGGTTTTCCACGTAAAAATCTGGTCTCAATCTCTCTTTCTCTAACTCTAAATTTCAAACACTTATGTTGCTCCGAACCCCGAAAACCGGTACGCAACATATTTATTATTATAAATATATTTTAATGTTATTTAATTAATTATCTAACTACCACTATAATAATATTTTAATCTAAAATTCTAATATTTTATTTTTTAAAAATTAATTATATTTTCAATAAATAAATACTAATACATTAAAATTTATTAGATAAATATTTATTTAATTAGTTTAATTTAAGAATTAATTAAACCTTTTATTTAATTCTAAACTTTAAATTAATGGTCTAAATATCTAACATAATTACTAAAATAGTCAAATAATTATTCTAATTAATTAGATAATTAATTAGAATAATTAATTATTGGAATAGCTTTATGTTGAAGTTTAGTTAATGGTTCAAAATATTGAATTTTCAGTTTTACTCCATTTATGTTGCATTACAACTAGTGGCTAATAGTGTTTGAAATGTTTAATTGGATTTTCAGATTTGGAAAGTATTAGTTTAATAATTTGATATTAGTTAAAATATTTTTTTTCTTTAAGAATAGTTTAAAATTATGTAATTGTCATTATTTGGAGTCAGTTCCAAGTATGATTTTTAGGTTTTATGATTGGATATTTTTATATTATTATTTCAGTGGTTTATTGGTATCAAATGTAGGTTTGCATTCCGATATCGATTTGGGTTTAAGTTGGTAGAACAAGCAATTAAATTTTTTAGTCTTAAGAATTAAATATTGATCTAAGTTGATTATGTACTAAGAAATTAATAAATTTGATTTTGGAATGGGAAATATGAATTAATATTTTGTACTTGCTTTTTTGTACATTTTTCTCCCTTTCCTTGATTAGCAAAAGTAGGCATTTTCATAACTTTATTATTAGTCAACGTTCCCTTATTTAAGAAGTAAGATTGTACATTCATTGAGGAGTTACTTTCGTTGAAAATTGAATAATTAAACCATTATATAAACTTTGAGTTTAATATCCGTCCGTTGGACCATTAATTATTCACGAGATTTAATCGTTTATCCCCCAATTTATATAATCGTTCGTCAATATTATTTGAATTTATTAAACGATTGGCTAATCGGGACATTAATCTTTTATATTATTATCAATTTGACCATTTAACTATTCGGTTGTTTGGTCGTTTGCTCGATTTTTTCTCTG
The DNA here is from genome assembly GCA_033239525.1 of Nepenthes gracilis. Lineage (NCBI taxonomy): Eukaryota > Viridiplantae > Streptophyta > Magnoliopsida > Caryophyllales > Nepenthaceae > Nepenthes > Nepenthes gracilis. The sequence continues at coordinate 4,328,456 of BSYO01000021.1, forward strand.
GTGCGGGTTTAACAATTTGGCTAATTTATTTCTATTTATAGGTTTTTGGTTTGTGAATATGATAAACTAATAGGTCGAATTAATCTTATTTTAGACTATACTCGGTATATTTTGTACTAATATGAGGTCGGATAGTTAAATTTGCCTGCTGCAGATGCTGTTCAGGCATTATGGTGCATGACCAAATACATGGCGCGTAACGTGTGAGCAACTGTGCGGGACACCACCCGCTATCCCCCTCACAGCAGTCCAGCTACTACACGGGAATCGTGCCATCGGTGATTCTGCTGCCGGTGCACTTTAGCCTTTTCAATGGATGTCAGCGTCATTGAGCGCCGAAAGGTCAATTTCCGAATTCCCTACCAAAAACAGTGAACCCATAAAACCACATGAAAGAACCGTGTTGTAAAATGTAAGCAAACCGCGCGCTCTGGAGACGGAGTCGCTTTAAACAGATCATACGAGGTTAGTACCTCCGCATATTATTCGCATCTCGGACGTGGGGCACTCAATTTCTCTCTCCCTCTCCCAAATCTGAACTAAATTTCCGGCAAACCCTAATCCTTCAATTTCCCAAACCGCCTTCCTCGGCTCATCGGATCATTTCCCCAGCGATTCAATTCTGGTACTGTGCAGTGCTTGGGCAGTGCTACGATCAGAGATCGTCTAGCTAAGGTAGGTCTGTGAATTAATGAGATCTACTGGGAGCTCGAGTTTTGGCAGTGGAGTCAGAATAAAAGCTTAGTTTTTTGTTGAAAAATTTAAGATCTGGCCTTAGGCCTTTCCTATTGGCATTTCAATTGTTTTGCATTTCAATTGTGATGGTGTTAGGAGGTTTAGGATTTCGACGTTTTGCATTAACGTTCGGATTTATTGTTGGATTTGGATATTATATAGTTCATGATTTTTATCAAGTCTAAATTCAATTTATTTTCAGGGGGATCTGCTTGAATTTTTTTTTATGTTTGTATGAGCTTTTTCTGTCATCTCTTTAAGACCTTCATATCAAACAGTACAGAGATCAGAGTTGGATTTGGAGTGCTTTTACGTGGTTTTGATCATTCGATAAAATTGGGAAGACTTGAACAGACGAATCTTATATGTTTGGTAGACAATTGGATGTCTATTTGAGTTTTAACAGCTGGGAAAATTTTTCTTCCTTCACGCTGGGTGTTATGTTTTACATCCATGGGTTTAGATTGTGTGCTTCCTTTCATACTTAACATGCTGTTATTCTTAGGGTTGTGGATAGTGATTTTGGTTGTGTAGAATGTGTCTAAATGATTCATTGGAGCTGACTCTTTTTTTAAAAAAAAATTGTTCATGCTGCTAGTGATTTAGCTTGCTCTGAATCTGCTCATTGGGGGAAGTAAACCAATGAAGAACGGAATGATAGAATGTAGCGTGTGCCACTCAAAGTTGGTATCCCCGGGTTCAATAACTGTATCAAGGGCCTATGATCGCCATCGGAGCAAAGTCTCATCAAAACAACGTGCACTCAATATCCTTTTGGTCGTTGGTGATTGTATTCTAGTTGGTTTACAGGTGATCCCAGATAACCAGATTTGTTGAATATATTAAATGCTTTATCATGAGAAAATTGTCACAGTTTTCCTATATTGCTATATGTCATGCCTTCCATTGAATATATGTACGTAATGCACTAGGATTTTAGTGTGCATTCTCCTAATAATTTTTGATTGTTTAACTTAGAGATTCTTGTCTATATGTTGTGTAGTACCATGAACCATGCTAGGCCCTTTCAGGATTTTATTAGAGTGTCTTTTTAAACAGTTAATCCTGATTTGCGTTGTTCTCTTTGCCAGCCTATTTTGGTTTACATGTCCAAGGTGGATGGAAAGTTCAACTTTAGCCCAGTTAGTGTCAACTTTTTGACAGAGGCTTCGAAGGTTCTCTTCGCAATTATTATGCTTGTAATCCAGGTAAATATCAAACATTTTTTAGCCTGATATACGAGTGGTAGTGCTGCATTGGTTGCATCTTTATTTGTTTTTGCCCTATTACTATTATATCCTCAGTCCCTTTTCTTTGTTTTTTCCTTTCCTTCTATTGGATTTGGTGGTGTTAGTTGTGGAATTGAGTATTATTAGCTGGGAGAAAACATCCATGAGGATGACATCTCAGTTACATTACTAGTGCTCTCATTTGTGATGCAAATGTATGGAAATGTCCTCTCTCTAATAGGACAATAATTAGGAGCTCTATCACTGCAATTCGTCATTTTACCAGATTGCATAATCTTAAACATGTCTCAGATGGGTAAAATAGAGTTGGATACTTTGGTATGATATTCAAAATATACATGAAAGTGGCGTTCAAGTATTGAATCTGATTGATCTTGGAGAATCTGGAAGACAGTGATCTTACAAATTATGATGTGAACTGCTTTTCATCAATGTGGATTATATGAGCCCTATTTCATCATCTATTTATCCATCAACACTCTTTAGTTGCTTAAACAGAAGCAAAAGAGATAGATCCATGTTTTACAAATGTTCAACCCCTCCTGGGAAGATGCTTGATAGAGATGGACGCATAGTAATTCCTATTAGGCAAAGGATAGTCCATGCCATACTTATCCTATGCTAAAAAAGAAACCCATTGGCTTGAATTTCTTTGTAGTGTAATTTTATTACTTGATTGAGAATAACCAACTACTAATATTCCTTGTTGAGAAAATGGAAACTTTTTTCCTTGATTGAGAATCCGTAAAACATATATTCCTTACTAATTAGTTTATTCATATATTTATCATGGAAAAACTTGTAACTTACCTTGGGTTTGTTTTCTAAATTACATATCCAAAGTATAAGCTTGATATAGTTATGTATGCTTAATTCCAATTAATGGCCGATGGTTGTAGGGGTGTGCAGTGCATGGATCGGTTATCCTATATTTTAGATTATTCAGTTTTGATATTTGAAATTTCAGGTTAAGAAAAGCCCTGATTTTATTTCCGATCTAGAAGTTTGAGATATCCAGAATTAGCAAAAAAGGAATTTCCTAAAGATTGTTTAGCAGATGTCTTCATGTAAAGATGCTATTTTTTCTCTATCTGAAACCGTGGTATAGATCTAGCGGATCTGTTTTGCAGGATACCAATATCCTCAAGGGCTAATGAATTATGCCTTTTTCAGGATAAAATCCTTAGTTTTCTTCTTGATGTTGACATCCCCAAGTGAAATGCCATTTTTATTGAAAACTCAAAAATGGCATCGCTTTTGATGGTGTGCAAGATAATAAAAGAGAAATTGTAGTGAAACCATAATAGAAGATTTTCATGCAAGAATATGCTTTCTATTATCTGGTCTTGGCTTTCGTGTGAAATGGTATTGTGTAAACTTGTTAGCTAGTTGAATATGTGAGCTCATATTCTTGGCATTGTTTAACTGAGGCTACATGTCTTTTGCTTGCAGTTTATTTGATGGTCTATCCACCATGGCTCAAATATCGGTATTGGTGGTGACCATATCGGGTGTATATACTAGTATCGGACACCGTTGATGCAAATATTATCTCTCCATGATCATATTAAAATTGAGTTATATACTAAAACTTGATTTTCTTTTATCATATATACTAAAATAGTGTTTATGAATGGTTAAACAATACAAATTTTAATTAAAAATTTTAATAATGAGCAAAACACGTGTAATTTATATTCAAAGAACAAATTCATCAAACTGCAAGTATATTCTTAACTAAATTACAATTTAAATTATTACATTTAATATTATATGGAAAAATAAGAAAAATGAAAAAATCAATAACCAACAAAATACGTGCAATTAAGCTTATAAATATAATGTACAAATTTAAGATATAAATATGAGTAGATAGAGAAACATTACCATCAAAGGTTTCTTTTTCCGGTTTCAGTGGATTTCAGTTTCATTAGAAAAATTATGAGGGTCCATTTGGATTGTAAAATTGGAATTTAGAAATGTAAGTCCAATTTCAATTATGTTAGAATTAGAATTAGGTAGAATTCAAATTCTATTATTTGAATTGTATAAGAAATTATAATTCTAAAAAAAACATTAATGTATGGTTAATTTATTAATCCATACATAAAAAAATAAAAGAAATAAGTAGCCCTATATAAATAAATAAAATTTAATAAAATATCATATTAAAAATCTCATTCTCGGATATAGGTAGCATTTTTTAGATACATAATATTTTAAGATATTTTTAAATAACACTCTATTAGAATAATGACTTTTATGTTTTTAAATATACTTTTATATACTTTTTTTAAATAAATTAAAAAAATAAAACCATGGTGGGCCAACCTCTACCGTTATAACAACTGAAAATATTTTATCTAATGGGTCTTGTATTGTCCAATTTTTCATATTTAATTGACAAATAATCTTTATTATCGGAATTATAATTCTTTACTTTATCTTAAAAATTACGAAGTAATATGCTACACTAATTTTTAATTCTAAGTAATTGAAACATGAAATTAAAATTTTAATTCCGCTTGATGCCAAACAATAAAATTGGAAGTAGGTTTGAAATATTAATTTCAATTTTGAACTCTAAGCCCAACTAAATGGGGCCTAAATGAAATTGTTTTTTGGGGCCTGAAATTCAATAGATTTGTGTTTTAAATATTAGATTCAAGCTAAATCAAGACAATAAGAAAAAAATTATTTATAAAGGATTTTTTTGTTTTATATTGGTTGATGTACCGTGTATTTATTTATATTTTTTAATATTTTTTAATGTTTTTGAGTGTTTTTTTATACAATTGTGTATTGTGTTAATATCTTAGTATTGGTAAATATTGCTATTGATTGGTATCTCCTGATAGAAATACATATTTGTCGATATTCTGATCCATGGGTTGCTCATATTTGGCTCAGTCAGTGCCTACAATGAGAGAAACCTTATCCATTGTAATGCTTTTTCTTAATTTTATGTGAAAGAATGATGAGCTAGGGGTGATTGAATGTAGAGGAGATAGAAGATGAATAAAGGCTGTCAGTTGTAAAATTGATGTTGGTTGAGGCTATTGGAAGGCCCAATACCAAGTCAACGTAGATTTAGGTAAAATGGTTACATTTGCATTCACAGTATGAGTTTATATAAAAGTTACATTTATGCATTTGCAGTTTTGGCAATAGAAATAGAAAACACAATTAATTTACGTCTAAATCATTCTGTAGCCACCACTTTGTTTTTGGAATGACATTTATTTTCATCTTTTGACTCTACTTAAGATCAAAGGTAGACTAGAGCCAAACCCTCTATGAGCTGGTAATAGACATAAAAAATTTTGAAACCAACAATTTTGGCTAAATTTAAATGTCTACATAAAAAGATAATCCTTGTCTTCAATACTAAGCATGTCCGACTTTTGTCTGAGTGTGTCTGTAAGGTGTTGGGGTTGGATATGGGTTGGAGATCAATACTCCATCATGGACGAGGTGTATGTGCTTCATAGTTTCTGGGAAATATAAGCTTAAAAAGAGTAGCTAAAAGGTTGAAAAGTCAGGAATTAACAAGTTCCAACTGAGCCAGCGTCGTGTCAATAAGCCAGGTGCACTTGTGTTTCAGCTTAGCTTGTTTTCCATCTTGAGCCTAGATTTTGTCTTCGAATTTGTTCATTTAGCTTGCTAACTGAAAACAAATGATCTGCTTTTCTATTTTCAAGATTGTTTTCGATTTTCATTGCACAAAATGCTTCAATTAGATAAAGCCCTGCCCGTATTTAGTACAACATAAATTAGCTTGTTGCTTCAACTTTGATGAATTCCCATTGTCTTGTAGCTCCACAACTTTTTCATTATTTCAATTGCCTTTGCACCCTAAACAAGTCTTGGATTTGATTCCATCATATCTTTGGTGTAGGGTGTGCTCTTGAATTGAAGTGAAATTTTACTAATTGTTATGCAGTCTGCATCCCAATAATTACTATCTTGACTTATGTTACTATTTCTATTGTAGGCTAGACGTCAAAAGGTTGGAGAAAAGCCACTTCTTTCGATCTCAACAATTTTGCAGGTATTGTATCCATATATTATCACTTAAGCACATGGAACAACATATTGGCTAATATATATTGGTATTGGGTTCTTGATGTTGATATTTCTCGATGCTAACAAAATCGTGATATATTTTGATATTAACGAGATATTGGCCGATATTTTGATATCTCAGTTTTGAGGGTTTTAGTATATGTGTTCAAATATGTAAGTATGATTAAATATGTCCAAAATTCAGTGTATCACTCAATTTTAATATAGTCATGAAAATATTTTTTCTTTTGCGACACCTCCACCAATACGTGTTACCTAATACAGTCGATATCAATATGGCCACGGCTAATACACATACCGATACCACTATTATTATTGTTATCCATGCTTTTGGACTTCCATTTCTTCTGCCTTATTGAATGATGTTTAATACCGGTTCTTGACATTAATGTGCTTTTGTTTCAAATATAGTGTAGTGCCTTGTGGGCATGTTTAATGTTGAAACAAATAAAGATTACATATCAAAAAAGATAAACAAAGACTTTACCATTGGCAGTGCTTATGGTGGACTGGAAACTTGTCCTGTAAGTGTGGAGATTCTATGTTGATCATGGTACTCAGCATGCACTGGCTCTGTTATTGTGAGCAGTTATCTTTACAGTGCTTACAATTTTGGCACTTTGATATTCTTTTTCTCTTAAAATTTCTTCACCTCTTTAAATTTGAGCACTTTTCTCTTATGAGTGTCAACATTTTACAGTTTCTACAGAACTGTACACTTCTTAAAAATTATCACTTAAAAGTTTCAACACCTCTTCCAAGAGAATAGAGCTACACCTTAGCATATGTTTTGTTTGCTGATTGTCGATCTTCTTTGATGGTTCTATTACCAGATATTGCTTTTATTTAAATTGTTTTTCCCAATAGCTTCCCATAGCTCACATGACACTATGAGCTTTGACTATATGTGAAAGTAAAATGGCAACTGGCTCTACAAACATTAAGCTTAGAGTCTAAGAAACCCAGGAAGAGTAGACAAGCATTAACAATGCATTTTTTGAAGTTTCCAAATGTGTATATGAAATATTTGTTTAACTTGTTGAATATTTTGTAGTCTCGTTCGTTCATCTATCTAGATGTATTAGTGGGATTATGGTTGCCCCTAAATTGAATGTAATGTTCACTTTATGCATGGCTATAGTTGGTCAAAATATATATTCCTAGCAAATTAAAATGAGTTTTTATTTTTTATGATGGGAAAAAGTTATAATTCTTATTAAAATAGTATATGTTTATGTAAGGGTATTTTGGTCTTTGACTATATTGTAAATAAGTTTATATATATTTGAATGTACTCCTAACCACATAGGTAAATATCAGTATATGTATTGGTTGTGGCCGTATCGATATTGACCATATCAAGTGATATGTATCTGTATTAAATGTATTATGGGTATTTTTTCCCTAATAGTAACTTGATGGGAAATTATTTGCCAATATATTAAAAATATTTGGTATATTCGCTGATATGTCACCATTATGGCTGCATATCGCGATTTTATCATAGTATTGTGGGGCCCGATAATTATATTAGTTGATATTTTGCATATTTGCTGATATTTCCTTCTAAGCTCTCAATCCTCATTGAGTGTTTTACCATTCTTCCACTTTTACCTTCCTTTTGTCCCCTTTCATTTTTACATGGTATCAAAGTAGATTTATCACACCAGTGCTGCGATCGGTGACCCAGAATTCTAGCAATCAGTGAGCCTTTTCTTGAGAAGGACAAGCACCAAATCCATTTCTTTGATTGATGCTTCTTAATTCAATTTGTGAAATATAGGATTTTGTTCAAAACCCTAGCTCTGGTGTATTTTTTTTTTTTTTTCATGTTGTTTTGGGTTGTTTTTCAATTGGCATTGGCATTCTTCTTGGGTCTTAGTTGGAGAATGTGTCACACTGGGTTTTTGGTGTCGGTGTTTGGCTCTTTATGTGAGATCCCTGCATGACTTGGCGAGCCATTTGCAATAGCGTTTTTTGCGATTTGCGCTCTAACATCACATTGTTAGTAACTTCACTCTTGACCTTTGCTTGGTTGTTGCTCAACCAGGAATTCTTGGACATCTATTTGCAATGACGAGAGATTGGAAGTACATCTAGAACTACTACCCCGATTCAAACTAGGAATCCCATTGCCTGTTTCTCAATGTCATTTCGGACTTATGTCATTGAATGTAATGTTCCCGGTCATATAACTAGGGCTTCATGTACATTATTTTGTTAAAGACCTTGTCCTAATCTTTTAATGGTTACTTGATTGATTTTTTTTTCTTTGGTAATGATTGCGGGTATTGGTTTCGTTTATCTTATCTAAATTCTTCACTTTGCGTCTATTCTACACTTGACAACCTTTTCATTTAATTTGTCATCTATAAGAAAGTTCACAAGAGAACACACCTGTTGCATTGTTTTCTCCACATCTGGTTTTTAATTTTAGGATCTTACAACAGTGATGGTTATTGGTAGGGTTGCCTCAAGTTAGGAGGTCTCTATGTACTGGATGCAGGAGTAGCTTTCAATGTTTGTTCCTTTTTACTCCCTACACCTTTCGAGTTTCACTACCACTTGGGTTATCCTTCACTATCGAGTATTAAGAAATTGTGTCACTGCCTTCATTCTATTTCAGATTTGCTTCGTAAGTCCTTTTAGTTTGCTCATATATCATACTATCATAAAGCCCATAACCAATTTTCCTCTTCTTTTGAGGTAGTTCGCTCAGATATTTAGGGTCCTAATCCTATGCCATATGGGCTTTCAATGTATTGTCACTTTTAGCGATGATTATTTACGAACTACTTGGTTGTATTAAGGAACAATTGTTTTGGGATAGTTTTGATTTTCTGTGTCTTTTTATTGAGATTCACTATCAATTCTTTACTTCTATATGAATTCATGTAGTGATAATGCCCTTGAGTACTCATCCACTAAATTTACTTCATTTATGCTCCAACAAGAGATTTTCCATGTCTTCTTATTGCAATATTCCTCCAATGAAATGGAGTGGCTAAAATGAAACAATCGATAGCTTTTGGACGTCGCAAGTGCTCTTCTATTTCACATGAGAGTTCCAAAATTTTTATGAGGTGAGGTAGTATTGACCACTTGTTGCCTTATTAATCAGATGCCATCGGATATGCTTTAAGGGAGATTCACATTGTATTTTGTTCCCTAACAAGCATTTACACTATGTCCCCCTAAGAGTCTTTTGTTGTGTGATGTGCTTGTGACATCTAACCTCAGGTGATGAAGCTTGATATGAAATCACTTAAAGTGTATTTTTCTTGCATGGAGAAGGGATACTTATATTCTCACCAGACTTAAAGGACAATTTCTAGTGTCCTTGATGTTTTGTTTTAGGAATCCACTCCTTTCCATCTTGAAGAGTTTCCTTCTATCCTAATAACTAATTCAACTCCCGATGATGAGGTTCTTGTCTATAAAATCTATCTTCAATTTGTGCCTTTACCTTCTTCATGTCCTATGCTACCTGGTCAGACTTTAGAGATACAAGTGGTGAAGGAATTTGGTTTTGTGGCGAGTCTAAAGGCTCGTTTGGTGGTGAAGGGATATGATCTGAGATATGGGGTGGATTACATCGATGCTTTTTCCCACATCGCCAAATTGACCTCTATTCATCTTTCTATGCCTCTAGCTTCTACATATCATTGACCTTTTTACCAATTAGACTCCAAGAACGTCTTATAAGATGATGATATTTAGAAGGAGGTTTATCGTGAGTAACCACCCGTGCTTGTTTCTCGAGGGGCCTTTTGATATTTTTGTCAATTGAAAAAGTCATTATATGGTTTTAACAATTCCCAAAGCCTCGTATGGATGGTTTGATGAGGTAGTTCTTGAATTTTGTATCTCTCATTGTGCAAGTGATGATTTTGTTCTATTGTCATTTTAGTGTATGGTGTATTCTTCTTGTTATATGTATGAATGGAATTATTGTTTGTGATAGCGTTGCCATTTAGACCTCAAAGTGTTTTTTCAGCCTCAATTTCAAACCATTTTAAACCAAGGATTTTAGGAGCTTCCTGTATTTTTTGTATTGAAGTGACAAGATGTTGTGGCATCTATTCTTGCTAAGAAAGTGCACCCTATGATTGTTTCAAGATATGGGTATGTTGTATACAAAACCATATCATGTACCCATGGATTTAGGAATGGCATTATCTCTCGATGATGGTGAAAGTTTTACTGAGCTAGAGCTATCCACAAGGAGATTAGTTGGAAAACTTAATTATCATTGTCACTCAACTAGATATTTCCTTCATCATATGTGTCGTGAGTTAGCTTATGCCCTCTTCTTGCATACTACATTGTGAGACTGTCAGGCATATTTTGAGATACTTCAGGGATATATCAAGAGAGTCCTTCTTTATAGTGATTATGGTTATACTCGAGTCGAGCATTCTTTGATGCTGATAGGGCTTGGTCACCTTATAATTGAAAGTCTTACCACAAGTTTATTTCATGTTTTGTTGGAGGTAATGTTTTGTCATTGAAGGGTAAGAAACAGAATGTGGTTGCTAAGTGAAGTGCTGAATTAGAATATTGAGCATTAACACACTTTACTTATAAAGTGAGGTGGCCTCGATAGTTCCTAGAGTCACTTGGATGTAAGGATTCTAGATTGCTTGAGTTGTGATGCGATAATCTGACATCGGTTCACGTAATCAAGTTCGGTATTTCACCAGCACAGTATATATTGAGGTGGATTGTCACTTTATTCACGTGGAGTTTCAACAAGGTTTTGTTTAGGGCAAACATATGTGGACTAGAGATTAGGTAGATGGCACTTTCACAAATTCTTTAACTAGGTTCTGGTTAAATATATTTTTAACAAGTTAGGCATGGTTAGATTCTATACTCCACATTGATGGGAAATGTTCGGATAGTATATGCTTATACTATTTTTGCTATTGTACTATATATTAATTGAGATGGTTTTATCATTCTTCTGACTTTTACCTTCTTCTCTCCTTTCTTACTGGTGGGCAAACAATTGTAGAAGGTTTTTTATTTTCATATTTCTTGGTCTTATTGCAATTAATTTTAACTCCTTGATTAAAAGGAAACAAATGATTGATATTCAGGTAAGTCAAACTCCAATTTTCTGGTTAGAAAGATGTTTTGAAAAATAAAGTTTGTGACATTCCCGGCATGAGTAGGTAATAATTAATTAACAAACAATCAAAATAATTATCTATAAATAATTAAAAACTCAAATAATTCCAAAGCTGGGTCGGACACACTAGACCCAAAGATAAAAAAGCAAAATAACCACAAACCATAGTGGACATAGGACCTAACCGAATTAACTCTATTCGATCTCCAAATAAAATATATAACAATTTCTTCGAGTCTAAAACCATCTGGAAGGAAAGAATCTAATAAATATCCAAACTTATAGCAGTATTCCAAATTTTACATACCCAAAATAAACAAACCGATCAATAATCCCAATACAAGTCCCTAAATTATACAAATTACATTAATTGAATGTACAATATACTTAAATATAAATTCCAAAACAAATCAAATACAAATATGAATACAAAATATAACTAAACTAAATATTTAAGTATCCTCTGTCCGAATCCTGCAAATATACAATGTTCTCTAATATGAAAGGTTAGAAAATATGACAAATTAATGAGTTTAAAGCTCAATAAGTATATGTGTACGATGACAAATACACATCCATAAAACATAATGAATAAATGAAAAATAGTAAAACACATACGAAATCTAATATGTCCAAATTCTACACATATAGTCCAAATATTGAATGTCTGATTATCAAATGTCCAAATATGATTTCATACGTAAAATTCGTAACACATATACGAATACCAAATAATCCAAACAGTATGAAATCATTCAAATGTCTAAATATCAAATGATTCCAAAGGTTTAAGCGTTTAAAGTTTAATGATTTTGAATATCATATCAAAACCTGCAAATCTCAATGCTGAATATTTTAAAATATCAAATACGATACAGGTAAAAATTCCAAAAATCCAAAACATGCCTGCGCTAAGAACCAAGGGCCAAAATGCCAAACTTTGAAAAAGGTTACACATATTTCCAATAACTTTATGCTAAAATACTACTATTTAAACTCGTAAGCGAACTGTCTACAAAAGCACTCTATAGATAGGATCAAACTCTACTTTTTTTGCCATCTGTTGGAATAGGTGTAGTCCTCAAGTACCCCTGATATATTTGGACCTCCGATTATATAGTTTTATTAATTTTTTATAATGGTTATTAACAAAAATATCTAATGTTCTCTAATCTGAAAGGTTAGAAAATATGACAAAATCATGAATTTAAAGCTTAATAAGTATATGTGTACTATGACAAAAACACATCCATAAAACATAATGAATAAACAAAAAATAGTAAAACACATACGAAATCTAATATTTGCAAATTCTATACATGTAGTCCAAATATTGAATGTTTGATTATCAAATGTCCAAATATGATTTCATTTATAAAATTCGTAATACATATACGAATACCAAATAATCCAAACAGTATGAAATTATTCAAATGTCTAAATATCAAATGATTCCAAGGGCTTAAACGTCTAAAGTCTAATGATTTTGAATATTGTATCAAAACCTACAAATCTCAATTCCGAATATTTTAAAATATCAAATACAATACAGGTAAAAATCCCAAAAATTTAAAACATGCCAAAGCTGAGAATCAAGGGTCAAAATGCCAAACTTTGAGAGAGGTTACATGTATTTTCAGTAACTTTTGGCCAAAATACTACTATTTAAACTCATAAGCAAGCTGTCTACAAAAGCACTTTATAGATAGGATCAAACTCTACTTTTTTTGCCACCTGTTTGAATAGGTGCAGTCCTCAAGTATCCCTGAGATATTTGGACGTTTGAATATATAGTTTTATTATTTTTTTATAATGGTTCTTAACAAAAACACCAAACGGTGGGCTCTATAACATATCACAAAACTTTTCCTCTCTATAATAAAAGTACAAATGTCCAAAACTTTTCAGTCCATTGAAAAGTACAAATATTAAAACTTTTCTCCCTAGAGAAAAGTACAAATATCAAAATAGAGTCTGATTCGAAACATTTATATGGAATATCAATATGGGATGCCAAATGCACAAATTTTATGATTTTTCTTTATAATATTTCTATATATAAATATATTATCTTAAAATATTTATTTATTCTATTAAAAACTTCAAACTTTCAATAAAACCCAACAAAACTTCAAAACAATCACTAAAAATTACATGCATGCACAAATATGTAAAATAAGGGAGTAAAGGATGACATGTATGTACAGTAAAAACAAGAAATATAAAAAAAAAAAAAAATTCTGAAATAAATTAAAGATTGGGTTTAAAATTACTTGTTTTAAACCTTTGATCTAACAGATCTGACTCCAAAAGATTCCAAGATCTTCTTCCTCATCTTTCTCTCACTCTCTTCTTATCATCTTTTCCTTTTCTCTCCTCTCACTTTTCTCCCGTGAAATGACTACAATAGTGAGCACAGGTTCTTATAAACACAATCGACGCACGAGCGCTACATAGGCACATATTAGGTGTCATCTATTCTGCCTCATCTATACACGAGTGTCTCACCAGACCTGGTTCAAGTGTCAATATCCTGCCACGAATGCGCATGAGTTCCCCAGAGGTACACATAAGGTGTGCGCCTACTGCCTCAAACACACACAAGTATAGCTACCCATCCGGCATCAAGCCTGATTCCAAGTATTTCATTTTTTTTTTTCAAATTTTTATTGTACTATTATTTTTCAAATTGACCCAAAATTATATTAATAATTTTAGTAATCATAAATAAAAACAGGACACTACAAAGTCATTTCTTGGTATCTATGCTTTTCAATGAGCCTCTCCTCTTTATGTTAGCTCGGCTAGTGTTCAATTCAATTTGGTTCTTTGACCACTTTGTTAAATTATAATGTGTCTGATATTTGTGTCTGCATGATTATGTAATTTGTGATGTTTGTATTTAGTAAACTATTGTTATTTTTCGGAAAAAAAGAGGTTAAAAATTTATTGTTATCTTCTTTTGGTGCCATGCCCATGAAGGTTGGCTTTGGATATGGGATTGTGTTGAGTAGGAGGCTTGAAGTTGGTAGGGCCTGTTATAAGCTACAGAATATTAATAATCTGTTGATTTATTGAGTAAAGTACTGGAAGTTCGATTTATAAAAATACACCATAACTTCCTTTCTAAATTTTGGAATAAAATGACTTATGCTCTATGCAAAGCTCCAGAATTATAGTTTTTAAACAAAACCAGATAGTACCATGTCTCAATCTATGAATTTTACATTTCTAAACCTTTTGTTGGGAGAGATTCACTTAAAAAAAAATAATTTGTTGAAATAATTAGTATAAAAAAGGGTTTTGAAAACAAGTGTTGAGACTTGAGATTGAATAACTTAACTTCTGATACTATTTGGTTAATGTAACATGAACTGAGTGATATTTATATCATCGCATTTGATTTAAATTTGCCTCATTTTTCAAAACAATGTTCAAAATTCCATTGGATTCAATTAAAGGTGCTTTGAGCCGAGTCCTATTTCCTGAGCCGGTATTCCCTTCTGCTTATGGTTTTACATGCTTCTTTAAATGTCCTTATTTCACGTGACTTAAAATTTGTTCACAGGATCTGATGCCTGAAACTTTATATTTTATGGTATGGTTTGATTTCCTGCAGGCTGCTCGCAACAATGCACTTCTCGCTGTTCCAGCACTACTATATGCCATCAATAACTATCTGAAGTTCATCATGCAGGTATATTTTTTGCATCTTATTTTGCCTATATTTCATAGGCAATCTCAGTCTACTAGGTCTGTCAAAAATCTATTTCACAAGAGATTGTGAAACTTCCCCTTGTCCTTGTTGGTAGATGCATGAATCTTTCTTTTCTGGTTGGGGATGCCTATTTGCCAAATTAGAAACGCTATGCACTAAATCATATTAAAATTTACAATAAAAATATAGAAGCAAATTCTTTAAAATTCTGAAAACCGAAATTATGATTCTTCTCTTGGAATTTGCAAAATTGCACACCTTTCATAGCCTTGATCCTTTCAATATTATTAGCTCTTTTTTTCCCCTTTTAGATTCATCCTTTCCAGGGGTTTGTTCAGAAGAAATTTGCCCTTTTCCATTAACAAGAGCTGAGCTAGGGAACACTCTTACACGATCAAGTGGCCTTACCTGAAGAAATTGCTTTGTAATGGGTTTTAAATAAGATAATTTATGTCTGAGATAGAACCTAAGGGTTGGATTTGGGCTTAAGCATTTGCGGCCTGCTTTAACACCTAGACGTTTTTCTGGCTTTGATCACTTCCTGAAGATAAAAACCCAGAGCACTCAAATCTGAAGAGATAAAAAGCTGCAGTGTACAACCATCTCAGGCAATTGCTACTCTATAGACCTCTCCTATTGATGGCAACTTCTTTTGGCGTTCATGAGGAAACCTTGTCGCTCACTCTGGATTTTCTCTTACTCTCTTAGTCAGTCTAATTTTGATGCTCTTAATCTCAGATTCTATTGATCTCTGTATTCTTTATTTAAGTTGAGTGTTACCTTGGGGTTTGGGTTGATGGATGGTGGCTTGAATTGTCAGATGTGATGTGTGGAATTCAGCTAGGGTTTTTTTGGTTATCTAAAGGCATGAGATGACTGCATCTAGGGAACTTGGCAAAATAACACTGTAATGTCGGGAGAAGGGGTGCCTCACAAAGGGGGTTCTAGGTGTATAGGACAGTTGGCAGAGCTCCGCTCTTGCAATTAGGTTGTTGCGGTTATGGTTGGATTTTGGTGATTAGCTAATGAGACATGTTGGACAATATAGACCTATGTGGTTGATGTAATATGAAACAGTGGCGGAGAATACTTGTCAGTCACTTTAATTTTTGACAAGCAATTATTTTCCCTCCTATCTTTCAAAATTGAAACTTAGGTAAGTGCTTTATAAACATATGTATAAAAAAAAAAATATCATTTATCCCCTTCTTGCCATCCATTACTGTCAGGGAGCACGTACTATTTTGTCCTTTCTATGGATTGTGCTGATGAATTGGGTTTGGGGGTCATTAGATTAGTGTTCTTGCTGGGGTTTAAGTAACTTATGCAAAACCTCTAGTGTTGCAAAATATAATCCATGTAAAAGTTAATACTAAAAACCTGAGAGTAATACATTAATCAAAGAAATTATTATGATTATTATCAGAGTTATTGGATATTCAAACATTCTTAGAGTTCCTTAACCTGAGCTTCTGTTGCTCTCCATTGTTCTCCCTCACTTGGTAAAACTCATCCTAGAGCTCAGGAAAATTTTGGTATTTGAAGGAAGGATGGCGTGGAAGTGCAAAATTTTGTTAGTGATAAGGTCAGAATTCTGGCTATGAAGGAAAGAAGGATTATAGTATCAATTTGGGGACTGTGTTGAAAAATAATTCAGGGAAACAAACTTAGTGCGAGACAACCTCTTCAATGACTTAAGTGTGAGTCCAGTGTAAAGGAACTAGACAAGGTTTTCTAAATCTTTAAGCAATGCAAGATTTATGCACCTCTCCTTCCTTCCCTGACTTCTGAGCAAAAATCTTAGTGTTGAAAGCATGACATGGTCTTCATCAAGTTGATGCTTGCATTAGAGATGTTCATATCTAGCAAGGAAGCTGACGTATGAATACAATATGAAACCTCTTGTTGTCATGATATTGTACCCTGGTCCCTAAATAATGAAAGAGAGCTTTATATATTAGAATTACAACATCATGCTGCGGTATCTAGTTTTTTGGAGCTGTCTGAAGCTTGAATCTACTAAAGAAATCAAGTTGTATGCTGCCACTCTCCAATAGGTTTACATGGGCTTCTCAAGTGTAAATGCTGCCTTGCCATTAGGGTATTAATTGAAAGCATTAGCTTTGGCTTCAGACAATGTGCCTTTCTTCTATTAAATTATCATGTTTTATTTGGAGGGGATAAATGGCCCATATATTATAGACCGTGGATAATATATGCAAGTGTGTCCTTAGACCGTTTAGGCTTTCAAAAAGTGAGTTGTAAAGCTATCTCTAGCTGTCACTAAATTGCTAAATTATTGCAAATGATAATTTCATGGAAGCACAATATTTGTACCCATCTATGTATATGTTTGTCTATCTATCTATCCAAGGTTGTCATGGATGGCAATATCGGTATCAATATCGGTTGCGACTTTATTAGTATTAGATTTATTGAATAATACGTATCGGTATAGAATAAATATATTGGAAGGAATAATTTTTTTGTTAATTGTAAAATGATATACAAATATTGGTCGATTTATCAGATATATCAGTTGATATGTTGATTTTGCCACGGTATCAAGAAATATCGGTACTAGGCCCTCGATATCGTTATATATGTCAGCTTATATTTCAGTCCATGTATGCTGGCAACTTGGTGATTAGACTTCCACATCATGGGTTTTGGGTAGGATCAGATATACACAACCTTATGCTTACATTATAGAGTGGTTTTTATTGTTTGAATGTATGGCCTTCAAGTCAGAATGGGCAGCTTATTGTTACGTTAAGGCTCACCCTCCACTGGATATATTATATGTAAACATAATGTAAAAGGTTGTCCCCTAGCCATTTAGGCTTTTCATAAAGTGATTTTTTAAGGCTCTCTCTTGTGATTGTTAAATTGCTAAATTGTTGTCGAATAATACTACAAAAAACTTGACTGTAAGTGTTTGGTTGTGAGAATTTTTTCTTATGTTTCTATGTACAGCTATATTTCAACCCTGCAACTGTGAAGATGTTGAGCAATTTGAAGGTAAATAGTTGGATTCAAGGTTTCTTTCTTTCTTCCCTCTTTGGTATGTTGTTTTGAGCTGTAACTTATAGTTCCTTTCGAACCTCTTCAATCCTAGCAAACCTATCATAGCTGATGTGATTTAGATGCTATTTCAGTTGCCATGTAATCTCATACTGTGAGCTTGTGTAAACTTAACCCCAAAGAAAATGCTCCCTAAGTCCATTTTCTTTCTCCATTACTACATTTTGAACTGTCTTAATAGTTTATACTCAATGAAATGTTACAACACTATACATGTTCACTTCCACGTGTGCTATATACATTTGACAAAATGCATGGATCTTTTGAAAACCTAATTTTTTGGAAAAAGTGATTTGGTATTTTGGTATTTGCTTACCTTAATTTTTGTGTTTTTATAGTGTTCAAACAAATAACGATTTAGAGTAGTATCTTTTATGAAGTCATTTAGATTTTTTGTGAGAGTATAAAGAAGGCAAATTGTTCCTTTTCTTACCTGGACTCACTTAGGCGGCCCTGTGCTGAGTCTGCTTACATATTCCCGGCCTGCTATTATAATTTTTTTCTTCCAACTTGGAACAAGAGGTAAAAATATGACTCAAAGTCAATAATATTGACATGGTCAATTAAACAGGTTCATTATAAACATTTGATTGCTCATTTGTATGTCCATTATTTCACGTGCAGTTTTTAATGTGCATGTTGTTCCGAAACACTTGCTTGCATCATCTGTTATATAAGGTCCCAAAAGATCAGAGGGATTTCATATTGCAACAGATTGCTGAGGATAAAATTGTGTATTTTGTATCTTTAATTTTGAGTATATCATGATGACTCAATTACATTCCTGTCATTGAACATGCAGGTTTTGGTGATTGCTGTTTTGCTGAAAATAATAATGAGACGCCGTTTTTCAATAATTCAGGTGAGTTCTTGTAACTTTGCAATTTCAGAGTAGCGGATTAGGATTGTGGAGTGCCACATCATAATGTCAATTGGAAATATTGAAATTCCCGAAAAGTAACTCCAAAAATTTTAATGAAGCATTCTTCATATCAATGCATGTCACAACCTTGAAATTTAATAATTTCAAATGACACTTACATTGACTAGTTGGCCTCAAACATTGTCCAGAATCACTAGGTGGTTATCAAATGTACTGACCTGTTGCACAATTTGTTTTCCATAAATTCAAGAAATTTCAGAGCATGATGATGGCCAACTTAAATCTATAGAACATATATATATATATTTTTAAATAATGACATTTGCCTCTGTCCTTATTTCTATTTACTTTTACTTTTATGGAGTGGTATTTACATTCTTCAAGTGAAAAATTATGAAACAAAGGAGGAAAATGCAACATGGCAGTCTTGGGTGCGGGTGGAATGATGTCAAAAGCCATTGGGGACAAAGAAAACCATGGAATGAAGTAGAAACTACTGCTACCTGCTATTAGATAATCATGTCATCAAGATTGTGTTCAAAACTACGTAATTGTCCAAGAATTAGAACCAATCTTGCCTTCCATTCCCCATTTTTGTCCTAGCTTTGGTATGATTTTTGTCCTAACTATGATGTGACTTTTTGATCAAAAAATTCAATCCAACTACTGCTACTCCTTTTAAGTATGTGGTTCCTGGTCATGAATGTCTTAATTATACTGGAAGAGTCTTGCTTTCGTATCATGAAAGTATCTAACCCATTTTGCAATCCAAGCAGTCTTACCATCTAAACCATATCATCTACTCTCCAGAATTTCAAAGACCTGATAAACCTTGGTCTCACTTTCCTTCATTTTCGAATGTTATTGCACCTTTAATAGGAGAGACGCTTAGAAAAGTGATCCCTGACTAGGAAATCTAAAAGGAACTTGCTAACATCTACAGAATCTTTTGACATGCTATATGGTTACGAAAAACGTAACTACTATTGCAGGAATGACCTGTCAAATAAGTAGCTTCTTATTAATATTGCAATACTGACGTGTGAGAGATCTGGGTGTCCTAATGTGGAAAGTCGTCTGAGTGGCCATCTTAATGTTGCTAGAAGCATTAACCATTACTGGTAGATGATCACCCGAACTTCTTTTAAGGTCTATATCATGTCTTGAGTGTATCATTGAACTCTGGACAAAAGGATGTGTTAAAGCATGTCATTACTCTGGACAAAAGGGTGTCTTAAAGCTAAGTCTTTCTTGTAGAGCTCGCCCATAGACACAATTTGAACAGTGTTCATTAAGTTGGAAAATAGACAAAGTGGATGAAATGAGTTGAAGGAGATGAGAGGACTAAGAAGAAATTTGAGGAGACAATGGACGATAAATATGGGGAGGGTGTGCCTTGGCATAATATAAAGTTACTCTCTTGTGACCCGATGTTTAGGGGCTTTAGTCCCCCAGAAGCAACCTCCTTGTACTGTAGGACAAGGTGAAGTACATTTGACATTTTCTGGATCCTGTGACTTGGGAATCTCATGCACTGAGCTGTTATTTTATGTAATAGATGATATAGATGGGTATTAGGGAAAAAGAGGGGGGATAACAGGGATGAAAGGAAAGGGGATTGAGTGAGGCTGAAGATAGAGTTAGAAGAGTTAAAAGACTAAACTGATTTAGTTCACAACTTGATAATGCAGTTCAACCCTTTGTACCCCACATAGACACCATGGCACTCCTAAATTTGTCCAAGATTACTAACACAAGGTAAAATATCATATGCTCTTACTCAAAGTGAAAAATAAACAATTGCAGATCTCAAAAGTAAAGAAGAGCTAAAAAATAAATCTGGCAATATGCTGAAAATGATGAAGCTGAAGAGCTAGACATATTTGAGGATTTTACCTTGTTCTTCTTTCCCAATAAGTTGGAAGTTGGTAGAATTTGTTTTATTTGATTGGCCTTCCATGAAGGTTACTCCAGAATTTGGTTAAAAAAAGAAGTGTTCCTAGCTTTGATGATAGATTAGGGCACATGCAATTTATTGATCTCATCTATGTACAACTTTCTGGATTGCAAGGCTAAAAGGGCACATGCAATTTATTGATCTCATCAGTGTACAACTTTCTGGACTGCAAGGGTAAAAGTGCTTTTGATAGATATCATTCGAGCAGACTTTATTAGTTGGTCAACAATATACAAACTGCATGATGTCCCCTTGCAACTTGTGTAAGCCCTACAATTCGAAATTCATCCGCCAGTTTCAATCATCACTAAGCAAGGAGAAAATGTGAAGGTTTCCTAATGCAGCCAACTTGAGCACTTTAAGAGGAACTGAGAATAGATCTGATTTTCATGTTAATCTACCCTTACACTGCTCAAAGATCATGTTGTATCTTGTTGTCAAATGGATACAATGTATGCATTGTTATGTGCTTATCCTACGATTTCTGCAGCCGGATTTTTGGTTAAGCTTTAGAAAGTCCAGTCCAAATCTTTGGGATCCATACTTTTGGGCTAATGATCGATTTGTTTATTGGCCTTCTCATCACTAGAACTGGAACAGATGTCGATCATTTCTTGAGATTTTATTGATTCTCTTGATTAAGGTTGACTGCACTTGGATTCTCTATGGTGCTGTCGGCCATCCACTGTCTTATCTTGTATCCAATCTTTGCAAGCTCTCTTAGCTTTGTCTTTGTTGCTTAATATAGCGCCTGAATGGTTTGGGCTCTGAGCATGTACTTCTGTATTTGCATTTGTCAGATGATATTGAATGTTCAAGTATGCTTCTGTAGTAGTTCTAATATCATTGTTGCTCTAAGTTTTACTCCCATCCCATCCCCTTCCCATCCCATCCCATGGTATGACATACCATAGGATCTTTTGTCAAATGCATACCTCACATGAAACTGGTTAATATATTGCCAATGGATGAAATCATCAATATTGGTATTAGTGTCGGTCATAATCATATTAGTTTCAGACATATTTGGATATATGTATCGGTATTGGATATATTAGACGGAAGAAAATTTTTGAAAATTGTAAACTAATAAGATTATATCGATCCATATAACGGTTGTATCAGCTGTATCATTTGATATGAAAATATATCATTATATTTTCACGGTGTCGGAAAATATTGGTACTAGGGGCTCTAATACCAATATATATCTATATATCGGTTGATATTTTCATTTATGATAATGCCTCCAAATTTCAAGTCGAAGATTGCTATGGCCAACTACAGATTGTAGTTGGGTAGTTTTGCTTGGTTGTAAATTTCTCAACTGTTGGATGGTATGCAATGGAAGTCATATCCATGATACTTATGTAAAGCATCAGGGAAGTGCATGTCCCTTTCCTCAGAATTGTTTAGACAGAGGAAGTCACCAAATGAAAGCACATGGTCTGTTGGAAAATAAAGTGATGAGTCATAACTTTCAATTGTTATTTGTTCAAAAATAGGGTTGGAGTAGCAACAGAAGACAATCAAAGCTGGCTGGTTAGTTTCCCATAAATTTGCATGAACAAAGTCTCCACTTCTGAATATCTTGCTGCATTATAAGATATATAATAGATAGTATACTAGAAAGCTTTATGACAAACTGTACTTAACTGTATTTTTAGATTCAATGGGCGATGTCACTGATGCAGGATGTTATTGTCTTTAAAAAGTGAGGAAATTGTGTTCCAAGAATTTATTTCCCCAAATATTCCTACCATTTTATACTTGTCAGCATTTATAGATACAGAATGTTTTCATTCATTATATAACCTCAGTTTGCATTTGCCTTTCCAATTGCAATGACAAAATTGGTGGAAGTGTTAATATCTGGAGACACCGTCAAATCCCCTGCTTGTTTAACATTTTGTGATTCTAGTTCCTTTTTTTCCCTGCAGTGGGAGGCTCTTGCTTTGTTACTCATAGGGATCAGTGTGAATCAAATGCGTTCTTTACCTGAGGGTACTACTGCTTTGGGATTCCCAGTTGCAACTGGAGCATACATTTATACATTGATCTTTGTAAGTAATTTTCCTGTAATTGGTTAGCAATGTTCTCTCAAGCAGTCTTTATTTCCCTTCTATTCTGTGTACTTAATTATGCTGAAGCTCAGACCTGAATTTAATCTGCAGGTAACTGTTCCATCTCTGGCATCAGTTTTCAACGAGTATGCTTTAAAGAGCCAATATGACACTAGCATATACCTTCAAGTAATTCTTTTTCAGCAGTTATTTATCTGTAACTCTGGTTAATACTGTGCAATCAAAATTGAGCTTTTATATCTGTTACTGTTTGCTGCATTTCACTTGACATGCTTTTTTGTTGTTCATCTGAAGATTTTTTTTAAGCACTGATAGAAGATATATATGAGGCCTGGGGAAGTTAATGCTCTATTTTCTTCTATGTCTTATGCCTCTTTAACAAATACAATCTCTGAACGAGAATGAGGATCACATGATTACTTGATACTGTATTTTCAAATGAGACTATAATTTAAACATTAGGAGCAGAAACGTGACTGTTATAGCGTCCTGAGGGGCTGATTTATCAATGATGAGCAACATAGTTCCTTGGGTTTATTTAATATTATCTTATTGTCCGCTTTTGTCATCGCTTTGTATTCAAAGTGATTTCAGTTTACAAGGTCAAATCTTTTCTTCGTAGTTTGATCTTACCTTGAAAAATATAACATCGTTGCTCTTAATGGTATTAAATAGAAAGGTTAGAAACTAGAGAGAGTGCATGTTAGTATATAAGCAGCAGGCAGTTGGACCATGGTCAAAGGATGCATTGTAGGCTCGATAGGGTCTGTTTGGCATAACACTTGAAGCATATTTTCAAATAAAAAGCTATAGATTGGAATTGGATCTACCTCAATAATCTTTCTAATCAATGATTGATGTTCTTTATATGTTGCTATGTATATTTTTAAAGACTTCCAAATCAGAGATTTTGCAATAAGCGACAAGAAGCTACAATATTGAATCTCTTGCCAAAATCACTTTTCAAAATTAGCAACAAACAAGACCAAAATATTTCCAATTTATTTATGGAGTTGTGAATTTGTGCAAGGGCATTAATGTGCCTGAAGATTTCGTGGATTTTCAATGCATTGCCATGGTTCTCATTTTTAAATGTTGGGCCAGAAAGGTAGAATAGAGTGGCAGGGTCTGAAAAGCCACTGCCCAAAGGCATGTGTTTCATGCGCTGGTCACCAGGCCATGCACGGGCTAATGAATGGGATGTCAAATTGCACGTGGAGTGAGCTGTTTACTGCAGGCTATGTTTGCCTCGCTGACTCCCTAGGGCAGCCAACCTAGTGCCATTTGACATTCTATCAGCTTTGTGGTTTTTTGTAGATCTAATATTTTACGAAATAGGTACTATTCACGACACCGTCACTATTTACGCCGGCAGCATTGTTCATTTGGTTGGTTATAAGGTTAGTTTTGACAACATAACTCATGTACCACGTTGAAAGAGAGGAGAACGAGTGGAGAGAGAGAAGGATGGGACGAATGGCAAGGTGCCCTGATGAGCACTAAATATGTATTTATAATAAAAACTTAATGGTACAATTACGCTCATTCGCAGTAACTTAATGTCCTCACTAATAACAAATTTCATCATTAATCACACTTTCTTCATAAATCACTGACCTAAGATATTTGAAAAAATCCCTCTTGGTAGACTTTTAGTCTCAATCAGCCTCCCCACTATGTACCTCACTTTAGTTACTGAACTTGCATTCCATGTATTCAATATTTATTTACTCTTTAGTCTATCAAAATTTCCAACACTATATTGACTTCCTCTTTAGTCTATCCACCAAAATTGCCATCAGCAAAAATATGAAAATATTTGTTTTTCTTTTGGCAGTAAGGAAAGTTAGCAGATGTCGTATTGAGATGTATTTTTTATCATTAAGAATATTTTTTTAATTTAGAAAGTTGTTTTAGGAAGTAGATTGTTCCCTATAAATTCACGATGTGCTCTGCCTATTGTTGAATTTTTTGGAATATAACTTGGTCCTACATCAGAAGATTTTTCTGCCCATAGGATTAAAACACTATTTCTTTGTTGCTAATTTGAAAGGGCACTGGGGCCAGGACAAAGGCCTCTATCCCATTATATAACTTTCTTCTTGTTTCGCTCATGGCTGCTTTGTTTATTTTCACAAAACTCTTCATGAGTGCTATTTTTGCTATAGATTATATGAGGCATGACAATTCTACTTTGATTCTCTTGAAAACAAGAATTGAGATCGTCATGCAAGTTTTAATAAATCCTTGATGCAGAACTAATAGGCTAAATGAACTTGGGTTCAATTCCAATTTAACATGGTATTAGTGATGCTAATGATGTGTATCAGATAATTTTGTGTAAAATCTCTTGCATTTGTACATTTTTATTGTCTTCCAGAAACCATCATTGCATTGCATGGTGACTTTTGCACCCAGTGCCATAAGGGCATAGTATATATACTAAGGTGTCATTGGGCTATGCAATTTTGAATTATAACTTTACCATGAATTATTTGCAGAACTTATTTTTATATGGATATGGTGCTGCATTCAACTTCTTAGCAATATTGGGAACTGCAATTTATAAAGGTATGTGCTTGGTTCTCTCTAACTGAATCTGGTTCCTATATATGTCTACATAGGGGCTTCATTACGTGAGAAACTCTTTTTTTTGGGGGGGATGTAGGGACTTATATTGAGATGAGAACTTTCATTATGTGCTATTTATATCAGCTAATGGCTTATATTTATAAGCTCATTTTATTAGCCTCACTTTGACTATCCAGCCGGAAAGTGGTCCATCCCTCTTAGGACTTTCTCTCCCCTCCCTACCCATTCCTCGTCTGAACGCCGGCAACTCATCAGCCACCACGCATGCCAACCACTTATGCGGGTAGCCCCCTTCTCCCCCCCCCCCGGGTGGCAATTCTAAGGATAAAGACTCATGGGCACCTTCACTGACCATCGATGCAAACCATTTTGGGAACTGAAGGAAAGTTGTCATGGTATTCACCTAGTAAATTTACCATTTATCATTTGGTATTAGAGCTTAGACTTCTTTCCCTACCATTGCCAAATTATGGTGCCATGCTGCTGTTGTCTCATCAGTCAACAGATGCCACACACTCATGTTGCCTGAAAGGTTGTCACACCCAAACAAGATATCATTGACTTCACTAGTTAGTTATGAGTGTAGAAGTGTTGCCAGTATGTTTTTACACAAGGAGGTAATGCTACAGAGATTTATGCAAGGAAGTTCTATACGCTGTGTGCCCGTTGACATTTGCCACTTGACTGTAACACAGCAGCAGAAATTAACAGTTCATGGGGTTCAGCTTTGTGTCGATTGTTTTTTTCTTGTTCTGATTCTAGTGAACAATGGTTTTCACTATGAACTTTGAGATGATCTACACTGCAACCCTTTGTTTTTATCCATATTTAGTTGATTTTGCGGCAAAAAACTTGTTCTTACCTTTGATACTCCTGCCATATTCACTATTCCACGACATCGGAAGTCTTCCATATCTGGCACAAAGTTTGCTACTTTAGCATTCTTTATCTGCAATGAAGACGATGGAGAAGATTAAGCGTATCTATCAATACTTATTGCCATCTGGCATACATGAATTTTTTGTGCTTTAGTGCTGTCCCCTTCTTGAAGTACCTCAAATTTTTGTTAGCATGGACTTGTTAAGAAAGGAGACTTTGCTAGTTTATGTAAAATATGTTGAATCCAGGTTCTTCGAATAAACTGATATCTAGAATGGCTGGTGATACAGCTTGTTCATTTCCATTATACTTTCACTTCTAATATATCCATGTGTCATTTGAGTCAGAACAGATGACAATCTAGCAATATTACCTTTCATCGCATGTTGCTTGAATTTTATTCAATTTTATATGTGAATTCTTTCGATGCTTATTAATCCTTGCAAAGCACATGACCCAATTTGCCCTCTGAAGTCATATTCCATCTTGCTGATCTGTTAGGTTTATTGAGTCTGCTATTTTTTGCAAGATTAGATGCTCCATAATTGAAGTACAATTGAAAATTGAGCTTGAATTGAAACAATTAGTACTTATTTCCCAAGTTTACTTTGGGAATGAACCCAAATTAACAATCATGGTAGAGATGAAAATAGCCTTCTCCTTCCTTTCCACCTAATAGCTGTTCATGTCCTTGTCAAGTTATGTCTGGTACTTTTTAGATGAAGGCTCATTCTCCTTGGATTACTTCCATGTTCCTTCCAAACGGATATGGAGACAGGAAACACAAAGTCCCATGAGTCCTCTAAGTTCTCTTGTTTCTTTTTTCCCTGATATTCTTTTGTAGGATGTTAAGTCCATGAAGAATATTGAAGTTTACCAATCGGCACAAAATAGGAATTCTAGATAGTTTCTAAATATCAGTGTGCTTATTTTGAGGTAGTGTTTGAGTTCTATTGATTAGAGTATTAATGGAGTCGTAATCAGAATTTAGAAATAGAATTGACTGAGTTGAGTCTGCTTAAGGAAGTGTACTTGCAATAGGAATTTGACTGGCATCACTAGTGGTAGGAGGTGGAACTTTAGTTGGTTTGCTGTGTGCAGAGATTTTATGCCTGAAATCTTTGCTTATTCAGCATTATGGTCTTATATATTACATAATGCATGATGTAACTCAGTTTTCTCGAGAAAGAGCCACCATGTGATTGGTAAATGCTATGTTGATTGCATTTATAATATGTTTTGCCTTGTTGGTACTTCCATAATTGCTATATGAATAGAGCTTTAAAATAAGTGCTTAGAGTAGCTAAGTTAGGGCATTCTCATTAGGTCGAAACTTTTATAAAATTTGAAATTTAGCTTGCTAGATGAGTATGTCTAGAAGTTCCAAACTATGGCTTTAGCTCTGGGAATTTACAAGCTCAATGAACTTATCCTGGCCTAATTTCAGCTTTTGTACTAAAGCAAAGATGCCTATTTATATTAGCTGATTTGATGAGGGGTCTGCTTCTATTTAATAAGCTGGCGTAATTTCAGCTTTTGTACTAAAGCAAAGATGCCTATTTATATCTGCTAATTTGATGAGGGGTCAAGGTAAGACAGGTGCACACCTCAATTTATTCGCATGGACAAGTTGGGTATCTAGTTACTAGGCTACCCTTGATTTCTCCAAGATGAAGAGTTTTATTGCTCTGACGTTACCTTCTGTTTGCAGAATGCCTTCTATCCTCTGCTGTACTTCTCTCCTGCAAATAAATTCTTCTCTCTATATCTTAAGTTTGAGGAGTAACAACTTTCTCTTGGTGAGATGTATTGCTTTTAAAATTTCAACTTGGGCCCTTCAGTTCCTACAATGAATGTTTCAGGTCCCAGCAGTTTTGATATTCTTCAAGGACATTCAAAAGCTACCATGCTTCTAATATTTAACAATGCTGCCCAAGGAATCCTGTCTTCATTTTTCTTCAAGTATGCCGGTAAGCAAAGTTGTATATCGTAGTGTTGCAGTAGTGACCTATCACGGATGAATGGATAGTAAAGATTATAAAATTGAATCTGTGGAAAAGATATGCTAGAATTTACATAATAAATGACAATTCTAAGCCATCTAATGAACTTTTGTGATAAATGACAATTCTAAGCCATCTAATGAACTTTTGTGATATTTTTTTATAATTCAAATTATGTATTATTATGAATAGGTTTAAAGTATTTTTTATTGAATTTAAAATTGTGACTACTTTTATTTATATGTTAATAGATTGTGCATAAATATGCCACACGCGCACACACACACACATCTTAGTAAAGGAAAAAAAAAACAATGTTTCATACCTGTAAAGAACTAGTACAGCATGATCACATATGAATATCTTTTTCCTAACTAATAATTAACAATGATAAAGCAAGGAAATTTAACTAAGGAAACTTCGGATGTAGTAAAAGGGTGGTTAGTGGGGACTTATGTTAAAAGAAAATGAGAGGGGCACGTGAGGGAGTGAAAGAAGTGGAGTGGAAATCTACATAATGGGACAAACTAGTTAAACTAGAGAATGATCGAGATGTATCGGTCCGTATTAGCTAGTATGGATATGAACTCGGTCGTCTCAGTCCATCTCGTTCGATACAACTGTAAACACAGTACAGATCATAAATTGGCATAAATATCATGTGGTAAGTCAAAAGTCTGATATGTCTCCATATCGGATAATATTTAATACTATGGGTAAGTATGTGTGTTAGTTTCCCTTTATTTGAAGGGCAAAGCCTCCTGGATCTTGAGATTTGACACAGGCAGTTTGTTATGTTGTCTTGCAAGAAACTTAAGATGGTGCAATTTCGCTAGGTAATTTGTTTGGCTTTTGTGCATTGTAGGCTTGTAGCATATTAAAGTCTTTCCTGATAGTATGTGAACTTGACCCTTTCCTAAAATTACTCGTTTGGGTGGTCAGATACAATTTTGAAGAAGTATTCCTCAACTGTTGCTACAATATTCACCGGCATAGCGTCTGCCGCATTGTTTGGTCATACCTTGACTGTGAACTTCATCTTAGGAATCTCTATTGTTTTCATCTCAATGCATCAGGTAATCAAAGTAAAAAGAATTACAGGAGGGAAGTGGAAGAGAATCCCTTGTATGAGTCTTTTTCTAGACTAATTCTTTTGTTTATTTTCAACAGTTCTTTTCACCTCTTTCTAAAGTCAAAGAGGAACAAGAAAATGGAAAGGTGGAACTAATGAACGTACAGAGTAATCTTAGGTATGTATTTGTTTTCCAGTTGTATTGCTGTGAATTAGCCTCATGTGGTTTTTGGCATATGTTTTATGAATTCTTCTCCTCCAAACACTTGTATGCTGACCTTGCATTAGATGACCTCCTTTTCTATAATTATTGTGTTGGTCCTATCAAGTGTGAGCCTTTGTGAATTGGTAAGGCTTTTTTCATTTTGACTGGGAGATTATGGATTTCAAGCATAGAAAGAACTTCTTCATTGTCAGGTTAAGGTTGCGTACTTCTAATGGGAAGCCTCATGCCCTAAGTGCCCCTTTTCTATGGTGTCATTGCTATTCTTTCCATTTCTTGCTGCAAGCATACGTAAATAACAATGGAGAATGAGCACAGAAGGCTGAATCTGGAAATTATATTATTGTCTTTATATTTAGCTATTGTCATGAGAATTAACCAAACCAAATTGATTCTCTTCTCATCAATTATGTATTCTTCGTCTCGTCTCTGCTAAATTTTGTTGTAAGATGTGTCCTCTTTTAAGTCTAAATATGAAGATCATGTACAATAGTTTCTCCAAACTTTTGTTTGGTCTTCCCCTGCCTCTTCTATCATGAGCCTCTTCTAAACCTTCATTATTCCTAATATGTGCATCAGGTAGTTTTTGCTTTACATGACCAATTCATCTCAACTGCATGTTGCATCTTTTCTGTGGATACTACGTTCCTCTCGTATAACATCATTTCAAATTACATATGTGCCTTGGATCATAACATGTAAATCTCAACGTCTTTATTGTCACTAGTACCATTTTTTGCATATGTTGGTATTTATCCCCCAAATATTTCTATACATGCATTGCAGCATGGCCAGCATAATAGTCACCTTTAAGTTTGAGCAGCATTTCTCAATCACACATGACCCCTGAAGGACTTCTTTACTTCATCCAGCCTCATTTATGATGAGTTATATCCTCGTTGACTATTTCATTTTTTTTTCTGTTGGTCCCACATATCTGAAATAATTAATCTTTGTTAGGTTTTTAGTCCATATCCTTATCTCCACACCATCTACTTTGTTGTTGTTACTGCATTTGCTTTCTATACATGCAGTATTTGATTCTAGTGATTCTAGAATCTTAAGCATCTAGAAGCTCAATTTCAAAATCCAACTTAGCATAACTCGTTCTCTTATTTCATCCGCTAAAACTGTGTCATCTGCAACAAGCATGCACCAAGCTATTGTCCTGAAATTATTGTAATATCATGTTTTTAGTAGTTTTATGGAATATTTAGGATATTTAATGAATATTTGTTATTCTAGTAAGGTTGGAATTTTATTTCCATATTTCTATATTTCTGGTCATTATCGCTATGAAAATAATAATTTGTTTCCCAGTTTAAGTTAGGAGTTAGATGCCTAAATATATTTACATATGTGTCTTTAGTTTACGAAGTTGATGATATTAAATTATTGGAATATTGTAACACTTTCTCTCCTTTTCTAGTTTTCTCCTCCTTTATGTATGTTTTCTCCCAGTTTTTGATTTCCCCTCTCTTTTCTGTTTTCTTCATTCTCTTCCTATCCTCCAATTTTGTGTTATGCTCTGTGTTGCAAGATTTCATAGTGCAGTTACTTTTCGCTTGTACTCTCTGTTATGCTCTTTGTCACAAGATTTCATAGTGCAGTTCTTTTGGCTTGTACTTTTCTCTATTTGAAGATTGTATCAATACCTTTTCAGGTCAAAGGATGACTCGTTCGTTGATATGACAGCAGGAGCAAATGAAGAGGTTTGAACTTACAGCTGCCTTCTTTTGTAATGTTTTTACTTTTTAATGGCTCTCGTTTCAACTAGACTTTATCCTTTATGTTTTCTTCTCCAGGCAAGTCACCGTGTAGGATCTGATGATAGACAACCACTTCTTCCCAGATAAGGTAACTCTTGATATGTAGCTGCATCTTTGTTGTTTGTTGAAGTTCTTATGTATCACTTTACCTGACTGGGGGAGCAAATGGTCGTGTAGTTTTGCAGATAACATCTGTTTCTCATAATTCATAGCCTCTCTGTTGAGTTAATTGTGAATTTATTTTCTAGATTTTGAAATATCTTCAAGACAGAATCAATGTTCCACTGTCACTTTGGACAAGAGGAGCACCGTTCTTGCTAAGGCTGTATGCCTTTTTTCCAGTTGACAAGTCCAGATATTTGAACCCTTAGATGTTTAAGCGAGGTAGCATGCAAACCCTGAAAATGTTTCTCCTCCGGAATTGACTGGCAAACAACCCATAATTGCAAGGTGTTATATCCTGGAATGGATGAAAAATTTTCTTAGGGCCAACTCATTGTTCTGGAAATGTCTGGGAAGATTCTCTTTATTGCTTTTCACCAAAAATTAAAGGGGAACCAATTCATTGACCTTTGAATAGTTGTAGTCTGAATTATTTTCTGGGAATCTCTTGAAAGATTTCTAATACGTTTGCCGGTATTATTGTGCTAAAGTTCTTTATGAACCGAAAAAGATGCAAACCCATGACAGCTTCAGATGTCATGGAGAGATGTTGGAGTCGGGCCACTCTCAATAGCTTCAGTCATGCTGGGAACCATCTTGATTCCTTCATCAGAAACAAAGTATCCCAAGAACTCCATAGTATCCTTGAAGAAGTGACATTTATTCAACTTTGCATAGACTTTTTGCTCCCTCAGGGTCTGGAACACCATCTTCAAATGTTTCACATGCTTACCAAAATAGTTACTATAAACTAGATATTATCAAAGTAAACAACAAAAAAGGTTCATAAATGGTTTAAATATATTGAGTCATCAAACACATGGAGGTATTAGGAGCATTAGGGCTTCCCAAAGGCAATAACAACCGCTCATAGAGTCCACCTTTGATTTTGAAAGTCGTTTTCGATTCCGCTCCAGTTCTCATGAGTATTTGGTGTCCACCATGAAAATCAATTTTGGAGAACACGACTATATGAAGTTGGTCTAGAAGATCATCTAGTCAAGGAACAAGAACATGGTACTTGATAATGATCTTATTGATTCCTCTACTATCAATGTGATCATCCTTCCTAGGAAACATTAAAGCTAGAACAACACGAGGAGTCATGCTTTTGCGAATCAATCCCTTTGCAAGAAGTTCATCAACTTGTTGCTGCAATTCTTCATGTTTTTCTGGATACATTTTAAAATCTGCCTTGCGAAGAATTATAGAATCAGGAACTAAATCAAGCAAGGTTTTATGTTTCTCATAAGAAAAAGACTTTCTGGCCTTTCATTTGCTGCCACGTCATGGGATCCATTAAGGAGGTGCTGAACTAGAAGTTTTCTTGTCTCAGCTTCATTTCTTCAATTACAACAGGAGCATAAACTAAATTCAAGCTATCAATCACCATCCCAACTTCATTTTTACTAATCAAACTGACTTCCTTTTTGAAGGTTGAGGAATCAACAGTCAACACCGATTTAGTATGATACTAAACAACTTCATTTCACTACATAACTAGAATATGAGTGTTTTGTATATATCATGGGGAAACCTTCTATTATACTACCAAGGATGCCCAAGTAACAAATGACAAACAACCACAGGAACGATATCACACAGGATTTGAACTTTATAGCATTTGCCAATCGAAAAAGAAACAAGGCATATCTTGTTTACTTTAATTTGATGCCCTTTGCCAAGCCACTTCAATTTGTAAGGCCGTGGATATGGTCGAGTTTGAATTTGTAGTTTGTCCATCATTTGTTTTGACACTACATTTTCATTGGCACCCCGCAGTCAATAATAACATCACAAATCTTGCCATGCGAACTGCATCAAGTATAGAAAACTGCAGGCCAAAGCCAATTATCATTCTCTTCATGGGAAACACTCAAACTTCTTTGGACAACAAGCAATTCCCCTGATCACCGTAGGAGATTTCATCTCTTCTTGTAAACAATTTTGGTTTTCTTCCTCTTTTTTCACCTGCCTCACCTTCCTTAATCATGTTGATTTTTCGAGTGGGACAATAATGAGAGGTGTTCCCACAGCCTTGACATTTGAAACATTTTCTAGCACCACAACTAGAACTTGCTTATTTAGAACATACTCCTGACTTCATTCTTTGAAGGATCCTTTGAAGTGGATGGTCGTGCTGCAACTGTAGGTGTAGATGAAGAGGTACTCCTGGTAACAGCCATCCTTTGGAATTGTCTTATAAGAACTTCTTTGTTCTCTTTGCTGTTTTCCACATTGAGGGCTAGACAACAATAAAAGACAATAGGGTTGTAAACGAGATGACTTCAATATCTTGCTTCATACCTCCCAAATAACATGTGATTATTTGTTTCTCTGGTTCGACAGTATACATTTCTAAATGAGATGTTCAAATTCAATAGTTTATTCCTCAATGGACTTGTCAAATTGTTTCCGATTGTGTAATTTGAGGAAGTTTTCCTCATAATTTTCTTGAAGGAAGTTTTCCTCATAATTTTCTTGTGAGAATCTTCTCATCAATTCCTTTTTTGTTTTCTCCAAATTTTTGATATCGTGCCTTCCCTTACGTGTTCTTTGTTTCTTCAAATTCTTCCACTAAAGAGAAGCATTTCTTAGTTTGCTTTTTTCCACATTGAGGGATAGACAACCATAAAAGACAATAGGGTTGTAAACGAGATGACTTCAATATCTTGCTTCATACCTCCCAAATAACATGTGATTATTTGTTTCTCTGGTTCAACAGTATACATTTCTAAATGAGATGTTCAAATTCAATAGTTTATTCCTCAATGGACTTGTCAAATTGTTTCCGATTGTGTAATTTGAGGAAGTTTTCCTCATAATTTTCTTGCGAGAATCTTCTCATCGATTCCTTTTTTGTTTTCTCCAAATTTTTGATATCGTGCCTTCCCTTATGTGTTCTTTGTTTCTTCAAATTCTTCCACTAAAGAGAAGCATTTCTTAGTTTATCATCTTTTCTTCTGAAAGTTCTTTAAATTTAAAAACCATATAAATAGTGTACAATCAATCAAGGAACTCATCTACTTGAATTCAGCCTCCAAATTCCGGAATCTCAACTTTTACTCCATAATCCTGAGGTTATAACTAGTCATGGTGATTCTCAATTTTTAGTCATCTGATTGCATTTGACCTTCAAAAACCCTCTTGACAGTATTGACATTGGTGTGGAGACTCATCAATCATGAGCAGATCAATGATGAAAAGGATTTATATCTTCAGCTTCACTAATATTTAAAGAGGGGCCTGAGGAGTGATTATTATCATCACATTCAACACTATTCAAACATTGTTGGAGGAGCTGAATTTTCCTTCTCAACTCATTTATTTCATTATCAAGAACATCTCCCCTTGGTTGGAAGTTGGTCTTGGACACAATGAGAACAAAGAATTCAAATACATCAGCCTGATGTCATCAGGTTTTCATTATCAAATGTTGACACTGGACTGGTTTTGGTTATGGGAAATCAAATACATAACAAACAGACAATTGATAATAGTGCACCACTCCTTAGAGGTCTAGAAACCAATCACTCAGCGCATCACTCTTTAGAGATACAGAACAAGACATGGAATTCAATGGAATTCACCAAGAGATATAGAACTAGATAAGCAAGCTCAAGGATCAATTTTTATTGATAATGATACTCATAAATCTCCGGTGCACTGTTCGATAATTGGAATACTTATGCAGCTTACTTGGAACACCCCTCCAAGCATGGAATCACTGAAGAAATTGATGCTAATCTCGTAGGTCAAGAACAAATGGAAATTTTCAAGACTTGTAATTAAATTCTGGTCTCTAAAATGAATTCTGGACTAGTCTTTAGCAACTAGTGTTTACTCCCCTAGGAAATTTCTAACTAAGCCTTTGAGGCATTGAAAACAAGAGCAGGGAGTTTTCCCATGACACCCCATTTATTAATTTCATTATGGGGGCTATAAAACCTTCCTTGGAGAGAAATATTTTCCAAATGTGCAGGTCCCAAATGCTTGAAGGAAGACTTGACTAAATTTGAACCAGGGCTGGAATTTCGGGCTCAATTTGGAGGTGGCAAGGACTATTAGGCTTTGCTCCTGCATTAAGTTTGCCCTTGAAGCCCTGAGGTTGATACAAAACACCCTCTCCCCTTACCACACCAAATGATTTCTTTCAGGGCTGGGGTTTTTTTAGTTTTCATTAGACATCTGTTCTCTCTCTATAGCCCTCGTATCTCCTCTTCAATGCTGCAGCTGACTTTAAATAACTAAAGGTGCCTCTTTTATATTTCCAGGTTTAAATAATCATTGAGCCCAAGAATATTAGATTAGGGTCATCACACTTCCCGTTTCCTCAACCTGTACCAACTCACTTTTTCTCATTGCTGCATCATCATGCATACAATTTGGATAGATTCCATTTGGAGGATTGAGATTTTTCAGCACTGTAATTTGTGTTCTCTATTTCATTCTTTTGATGCATCATGAATTTCAACACCTTGTATATCCAAATAAATTATTGGATAAAATGCAAGTTTGGATGGTGAATATGGCTTTTTTTATGGCATATTGTATCTAGTATAGTTACCATTCTACCTTAGACAGAGGTCACCTGTACGTCCAGGTTAAAAATTTGAAATCACGCATGTCCAGGATGACATGTTCGGATGGTTATGAGAGTGGGGTCCCACGTCTTGTGACAATCACCCACCGAGTAATATTTGTACCTATTATTTTCGTATTGCCTGCGCCCCAGAATCTAAATTTTGAATACCTTTTTTCTTTGCCAGATTGCCTTCTATGCTAGGGTGGGGTGTTCAACATAATCTACACATTCCAACATGTAAATATTTGGTTTGACCGTCAGTGCTGCTTTTTCTTTTGGGGCTGAATGTTTATTACTGTTGGTTTCATGTAACACGCACGACACACACGTGCCTATACATACATGTATAAGTATGTGTACATGGGGGAATAGTAATTTTCATGGGTACCTCTGCACATGGGGAGAGGTGAATATATTTTTTTTTCTTCCTTGGTGAGGAGAGGGGAGAATATGTTATGTTGTACCATACCCATGAAAAGGCTTATCATGCCCGTTTGAGGTGAGGATGGGTGGTCACTCACGGGTTAGAGGAAATTACCATCCCTCACTACTTTAATGTCTTTAGGGCAATATATATTATTGCGCTGTTATCTTTTGACTTTCATGGAAAGCGCTCATAATTTTTTGTCTGACAAAGGGATCTTGACTGAGTGACTACATAATTTCAAACAATGAAGAGCATGATCCCTCTATTCGTCCAGTTGTTGTACAAGCTTGGAAATTCATGTATATGTTTTGTTTTTTGGTTGAGTTTTAGAAGGATTTCTTATTTCTGTTCTTTCAAAAGCAATCCGTTTATTCTCATCTTGCAATTTGACCCAAGTATCTATGTGGGAAACACGACACTCCTGCATGGGTATCACACATGGATATTATAAGTTACAGGTTACAATCTATATAATTCTGGAAAATAGCCAGAGTCAGGTCATCGAGCACCATAGCTAGCAATTTTATAGCGCTATCTTTCTGCAATGTTCACTTCTATGATTCCTTGGGCATCCACCATGCATTGTGATATCATTTATTATTGCAGGATGATTCTTTGGATTGTTATTGAGGGAAATGCCCACAACACAGAAGGCCGTTGCAGAAATCTACAATCATACAAACTATAAAGAGATCACATTTTCTTTTTGAGCTTGTTTTTGATGTATAGGTACTGCCAATCGGAAGCTAGACATCTGCATGCGGCTGGGCCAGTTTCTCTATGATCCCTGCTGGCCTTCAACACAGGATCATTTTGACTACCCTCGATCCAGTTTCAGATAATTTTTCCCTTAATCACATCATATATCAATTTTTTTACATATTATCCCTATATAATGAGACCCTGCTTCAGCCGATCGGTTGAATGAATTTGTTGGTTAGATTTCCACATTCGTGGAAATGCTATACTGTTGAACATTACTTTATATTGTTTAATGATATCAAATCTTGAATCAACATGAGAACTTACGCACAATTTGTTCATTTTTTACTATGTATGAGAACATATATTAACGTTTATTTCAAACACTCAAAAGATTATGTTTTCTAATGTGTGCCCGTATGTTTGTGTTTTTTTTTTTTTTTTTTTGATGGGTGGGGGAGAGAATTATCAATTACATGACTAGTCAAATTCGTGTACCGGGTAAAATTAGTTGCATAGCAGTAAGAATTAGTCTCATGACCCTGCATCAAATTGATGTTGGCCTTTAGTGTTGTCGCCCAATATGCTTCTCTGAACTAGTTATTGTGTCAACGTATGGCATGCTATTAGAAGTTGATTGGTGAAGTGTTGAGAAATTGGCATTTAGACCTAAGGATATTTGAATGCGAAATGGGTGTAATGGCATATAAATGAAAAAGTAATCTTTGTATTTGATCTATGAAAAATAATTGCTGTTCTAGATATTCGTACTATTTTTTATTACCAATCATAAGAAATGTATAAAAATCGGGTGCAAAAAAGTAGAGAACATGTATTATTATAACAAAAATAAGAGCTCATTTCCATTTGATCAATTGCCAATTGAAAATTTATAAATCGATAGTTTAGATGTACTAATATTTATACGACTAACCCTTATATGTAAAAGATTATGTGGATTGGATTGAATTAAACTTTATGAAATAAGTATTCAACTACTTGTGAGCTTTTAGGTATTGCCTTATTAAATGTTTGTTCAATTGCTCTTTTAATTGTAAATGTTATGTGGATATTGATAAGGAATGTGCTCATTATGTCTTACCACTCTCAATTTTGAATACAATCTTTGAGTTTAGTACATATATTAAAACGTTTAAATATATTAATTTTTCATTTAATTCACTTACAAAAATTCTTATTAAAATACAAACGGTAAGTTATCTACAAACAAATCTTTTTCACGTTAGCCAAAAATGGAGTCACAAATTTTTCTATCAAAAATATAACTCTTCCCATTGAAAGAGAGTCACATACCAAATCATATCAAATATCACAAAGGTAGAGACCTCAATCCCTAGATAGTGATACGTGAGTACCAATGTATAACCCATGTAGATTTTATATATATTTTTATATAAATATATTGATATAAAAATATAAAGTCTTAAATATTTATTTATTTATTTATAAAATAATAAAACTCTTATATACTTGCAAAACCCAAGTAAAACTCCCAAACAATTGATAAAAATGTCGTACATGTTTATAAAACAAGTGGGCTAAATAAAAATAGCTTGTACGAATATTAAAGCTTTAAAACATATATAATACTTATTAAATATTGAAAGAAAGCAATGATAGGACTTACAAATACTTGTCTTAACCTTATACAAAATAGATCTAATAAAAAAATACTCTGAATCACTACTTTGCTTCTTTCTCTCTCATTTTCTTTCTTTCTCTCTTTCTGTCCTTACTTTTTCTTTTCTGGCATGAAATGATGAACAGTGACTGGCGCGCGGCTTATATACACAGATCGGCAATTGAATGCCAACTCAGGTGCACCTCGGGCACTAGCCAACGACATTCGGTGCTTGAACGCAGCCTTCAGAGGTGCAAGCCCATGGCAATCCATACTTCAGGCACAGTACAGTCACGCTTCAACCACCGACCAACTGATCCAAATTCATTCAAATTTTAACTAAATACAATCAATTCCAATGCATTCAAATTATCCAAAATAATAATTAATGCCAAATTAAATCAAATGGAAAGTCTGGCATTACATTACTCCTATTTTCGGTAACTTTAGACCATATAACTACTATTTAAATATGTAGGCTAGCTATCTGCATATTCTCCCCTGTAGATGATAACAAAGCCACTTTATTTTACCACCCATGGATATAGGGTGCACTTTTAAGTCTATCTCGATATATTAGGATGTTTGAATATATTAATTACATTCAATTTCTTACGATAATTCTCATAAAAATACAAATTGAGGATGATCTCTCTATTACAAATATAAAGCTTCCATTTGAAAAGGTTATATATAAAGCTTTCCACCCTAAGGTAAAGTACATATATTCAATCGAATAATGAAGATAGAGGCCAACCTGAAGTATATACATGGATGTTACATGCACTACTCATATATAAGTTTTAATGATTTTTCTTTTACAAATATACTTATATATGAATATAATATCTTAAAATATTTATTTATTTTTATAAAATAAACCAAAAATTCTTAAATAACATCAAAATTGAAACTAAATTCCAAAACAACTGATAAAAGGGACATACATGCATGAGGAACCAAAATATGGTAAATAAAATGGCATATATGAATATTAAATCCACCAAATATAAGCAAAATTAATTAAAAATTAAAATATCTTAAGAATATAGTGTAAAAATACTTATCACAACCTCTAATCTAATACATCTGACCAAATTATACATTAAAATCCTCATTCTCTTTCTCTCTCTTCCTTCTCTTCTCTTTCTCTCTCCTTTTCAGGCAAAATAACCAAAAGCAATGCGCACATCCTTTATATAGTTAAATCGGCACACGAGCGCCACCGCAAGCGTGCGTTAGGTGCTGCGCTTAATCCCATTAGCGCACGAGTGCCGCATCAAGTGCTCCTTAAGCATGAGCACTTTGGAATCCATGCTCAGGCGCCACCTCAGGTGCTCCTTGGGCCTACCTAATCTGCTAAAAGTGTACGAGCGCACGTTGAGTGTGCCTCAAACGTTGAAACTACTTCATTACTCCAAATTTTTTTCAAGTCCGCATGACATAATTATTTTAAATATGTAAAAATTAATCCAAAATAAATCAATAACATCAAATTATTTTAATAGGAAACCTGGTATTACACATACCACCATCAATTATTTACAATGATTCATGTATAATTATATAAAAAAATATGAACATATTTTTTTATTTTTTATATCAAAAAAATATTATTATCTTTTAATTTATGTAAAGTTTTTTTCATTATTTCTTCAAATACGTAGCATGCAATACATTATAAATCTTGAAAGAATTTCAATATGCAATTTTGAAATATGTAAAAGCTATATTATGTAATTTATAAACATGTAAAAATTATTCATTATTAAAATTGTAGGAATTAGTATAGTTAATACAACTTCATTACTTACCAAAAAAAAAAATAATGCAACTTCATCACTTCATTTCAATTAAAAAGTATGCAAGAGCAATTAAGTATAAATTAAGACATGCATAATATATATTTAAGGATTTTAAGGCACGCAGGAATATAGGTCTAAAAATTAAGAATATATAAAGGTATTTAAATATAATTTAAAGACATACTTTAGCATTGTACAAAAAATTAGCTTAAAAACAAAATATATTTGAAATAAAGATATGTATTTTATAAAAACTTTCATGAAATGAAAATAAAAATATATACATGTGAGGTTTAAATATTTTATATATAAAATTATAACATATATGAGTATTTTAGATAATAAATATTCATAAAAATTAAAAAAGAACAATAACAAGAAAATGAGAGCTTGGCTGCACTCACCATTAAATTTAAAATCACCAAAGACCTCACTAAATTTATTTGGATTTTCCTTCTCTCTCATTCTCTTTCTTCTTTCTAAAATTAGGCAAAAATGACTTAAAATAAGCCAAGGGACCTTATGTAGAAAATTGACACATGTACGTTTATTAGATATATGTTAGATGATAAGTGATAAGATTTAAAGACCATCACAAATATAGATATGCATATCTTGAACGCAAATCGGGTATGGCAAATCTACCCTAAAATATATATAAATGCCCTAGAGGCGTTCTTCAAGTACATTTTTATTGTCCAAAATATACATGTACAAGTATCAGACGTTGATTTGAAATCACTAAATCTGATATGACTCGATTAAAATATTAACTTTGTCTCAAAATCTCACTTGACCTCAATATATTTATTAATTTAAGTTAATTATTTATTATTAAAAATTAATTTAAGATCCATATCTTATAATGCTATTCTCTTATAATGACCACGCTGAAAACATGGTCGGAAGATATCAATGTAGGATTTTCTATTTCTTTTTGGACATGCCTTAAGAGATATTATCTCAAAAAAAGTTACATTATAACATATCTTTAAGCTCTATCTTAATATGTGTTTTCATTAAAGTATATTTAGTAGATCTATTTTTCTATGATATTTGATCCATGAAAGAAAACATAAATAGAAGTAGAAATCATGCAGATAAAGACTAATTAATTTCTGGAAGTTGCAGCCAACTGCTTGGTTGTCCATTCATGCGTACATGCTTTGGCGCTTGACATGTCTGACGATGGAAGGCTTATTTGATCCCCATGGGCTTTATGGGAGCTATCATATCATGTCATCCACGTACATTTCAACGTTTCATCAAATTGCATTTTGAGCATATTATTGACTTATCTTCGGTACGTTGTCCTAACATTACTTATGCCAAATGGCATAACCTTGTGAGAGTGGTGTTCTTGGTCGGTCATGAAGGTTGTGCTTTGGTCGGGTTTATCCTAATTCGGTTATAGTTGGATTATCTACCCATAAAACTCAATAGTAGGTGCTTATATTTCAATAAATCACATAGAGTTAATGGTATTTTCATGACTAATCGATTGTACAACAACCCATAGACCACTTAAAAAAATATTTATTATTTGATCCATCAGATCCTATGCCGCTGCTCAATACCTTGGTGACCAGCTTGATTATATTAGTAGATTTTTGAACTTTTATTTGTTTGATATTATGGCATAACGTAACACATTGGCCTAGAATCTCATTAATTGAGATTAACAATGCTTCCTCTTTATCAATTAGATCCATTTTTCTTAATTTTAATTATAACAAAAATTATGAGTATATTTAAATTTTGAAATCAGAACAAAAATTCCACTGATATAGATTCGGGTATTTATTTATGATATATGATGCTAATGCGTCCCGAGATCTAAGTTATCATATAAATTAGAAAGTTTTTTGACCTTTCCTGGTGGGTCAACCTGAAGTAAGTCCGGTCTCTATATTTTTGAACCTGAATCCTACACATCACAACTAACAAATAAGAGGTCAATGGATGACAAAAACTCACTCCTTGATATGTCCTCGAACATTCAAGTTATAAATCTTT
This sequence comes from Nepenthes gracilis, assembly GCA_033239525.1. NCBI lineage: Eukaryota > Viridiplantae > Streptophyta > Magnoliopsida > Caryophyllales > Nepenthaceae > Nepenthes > Nepenthes gracilis. Next base: position 4,371,264 of record BSYO01000021.1, read on the forward strand.
CTTCGATAGAGAAAGATGGATGAATACAAGATAATGTATGTGTAGATACATATAACGGGAGATTGAATGTTTGAGTGCACTTGTCCAGGTAGAGGCTTGGAGAGACGGAGGACTAAGCTCCGCTAAGTGCGCCCAGTCAGGGGACGGCTTTAAGAGTTGGAAAATTGAGCTCCTGCAGGAAGACTCGGCTAAGGATCGACTTAGAAAGATGGAGAACTAAGCCCACCGAGTGTGCCTGGCTAGGGGACAACTTTCAAAGATGGAGGACTGAGTTTCTGTGAGTGCATTCGGCTATGGAGTGGCTCAAAGAGATGGAGAATTGAGCTTCACTGATTATACCTAGTTAGAGGATAGCTTTGAAAGATGAATGATTGATCTTCTGCAAGTATGCTCGACTAGAAAGCGGCTCAAAGAGATAGAGGACTAAGCTCCGTTGAGTACGTCCAACCATGGGGTGGTTTTGAGAGATAAAGCTGAGCTCCATTAGTGTGCCTGGCCAGGGGACGGTTTCACGAGATGGAGGATTGGGCTCCAATGAAGGTGCTTGTTAAACTCTTCTCCAACTACTAATGGAGGGACTTCCTTTGCCTTGTTACACGAATTGACCTCATCAACCTAGTAGTGCAGGAGTTTGGAGCCAACATGGCACTGACGTGCCACGAGCCTGGATCAAAGTATTGTTCTAAAAGTTGAAAGCATATTTATCTCGAAATAGCCCTCAAGTGAATTGAGAAAAGAGAAAGAGAGTCCACTCTAGATGCCTGGGTGTGGTTCTTGCCGCTTTCGCTGAGTCAGCTTCTACTTGTTTAGGAGAAGAGAAGCCCCAGTTTTTCTGCAGAGGGAAGGTGGCATATATAGGGAAATGGTTGTGAAGCCTACTTTGGGGAGCACGGCTAGTGATGGTTACTTATGTAGATTTGCTAAGCAATCAGAGTAGTTGTCATGGCCGTTTTCTAGCAAGTATGGTAATTATAACCTTTCTTGAAAAATGTTAGAGGGCCACACTTGCCATTCTTGAGGGATACGTTGCACAGGCAAATATCTCCCAAATATTTGTTATGCTTTGGGCTAGGAAGAGACTCCATTGGTTCATTGATCTACTACAATCTGGACTCTAAGCCGACCCACGATGCCGAACCTATTAGATGCTAATAAGAAGGAATTATTAGAAAATATCATGCTTGAATTTTTTATTAAATAGAAAGTAGAAATTTTGATATATTGACCGCATTGTCCCAAATAGAATAGCAAAAAAAAGAGGAAACCAGTCGACTTGAAAAATAAAAAAGAATTGCATAAGTTATACCTTTTATCACCTCTTTGTGAAAATCCTTAGATATAAACATGTTAAATACTTGTGACTTGAATGGTAAAATAGTATTTCCCTCTAAAAAGACATGTTTTTTTTTTTTTTACACTAATTCACAAAGAAAATATTTTGTTATGAATAAACATGATACTAAAAAATGACCTATAAGCAAATTCATAATCATTGATACGAGCCTTTTTCAGATAAAAGGAAAATATTTACATCTCCTACTACTAGTGCAGTAATAGCTAGTTTTTATATGTTGGGAACTATCATTATAGGCAGACTTAACATCCACATAACATTTACAATTAAAAGAGCAATTGAACAATGGAAGACAGAGTATAAATGGCCTTACTTGTAAGTCTAAATAGTAGTTGATATGATTTAATATTACCGGGTGTATGTGTAACCTTACTCAAGTTGGTCTTTTAGTCTTTGGTTCTTTGATTTCGTGCATATTTTGTATTTTTGTATGAATTTGTATTTGAACTTTATTTAAGATTCGTAAATTTGCCCACGGTTTGAATTTAATTAACCTCATACATTTGGATATGCAATTTGTTCTGAAATATGTTTCAATTTCTGTGATTTCGTTCGTGACCTTTATTTATTCATATGTGATTTGGATCCAAATTTTATTTCGTTCAGTATATATTTCATATAGATATGATATGATTTAGATTATGTGATTTCACTTTGAATCATCTTTCATTTAGATTATGTCCCAATGAGGCAACGTTTCGATTTGGACTTATGATTTGAGTACAAACTATTTTATAACTTTTGATATTGAGTTTTTTAATTTGTATCTTTTACCCGTTTTGAATGCGTTTGTGGACCCTCTCTATGATTTTGAACATTATTATTGTTTATTATATATGATATAAATACTTGTTGAATTTTAAACTCACGCATTTACTTCTTATTCCTTCATATTAGTGGGCTTGGATACTGTGCAAAAGCTTAGATGTGATCTGATCATTGTTCATCCATTTTAGTGAGTTCTAGCTTCTTTTTGGTTTGGGTTTATATCAGATGTATTTTGGATATTAAGAACAGTTTATATTGATGTATATTGTGTTTGTTGGTTTATCACCAAACTTGTAATATTTATAAAATAGGTCATATGCATTATATTGTCCAAATGGTTATTCGATAAGATTTTGTGTGGGTTGTTATTTTATATTGTCTTATCGGGTCATGTGGATGTGTGTTTTGTTATGATTGGGTTTGAGATTTGTTGTATTATTTTAGGATTTTTATTTTATAAATTATAATTAATTAGACCTAATTTGGTCTAAATTTATGACAAGTAACCATTTTTCAAAGTCAATCTTTCAATTTTTAATTTTTTGATTTGAATGTGTTTTAGATTTTTGAAATGTTTCATCTATGTGGATTTGAATATTTGAGATTTTAATTGAGATTCACGGGTTTTGCTTTCATTTGGGATTCGATTAGTTTTGTACATTTAAAATTTTGGCAATCACTTCGAATTATACTTTTAATTATAAGATCGCATTCAAACTTTTGTTGATTTGACATATTGTATATTTGGATTTCTGCTTTTATTGGTTTTGTTTTTAGTCATTACTTCGTTTTGCTTTTAGACGTACAATTTGTTATATATATTATATACTGATACTTATTAAGTAGTCAACTCACATTTTTATTATTTCTTATCCCTTCAAATTAGTGGGCTACGAATATATTGTAGGGAGTTCGAATGCAGATTTTGATAGAAGTTTCATCTATATTTGGTGAGTTGGATTCGTATCATATGTAGTTTGGTATTATTAGGGGTGGCTGATATGATAGTATATTATATTGTTGAATAGATAGTGTTCAAATTATGGTTTGTCATGGATTGATAATTTTTTTTATATTGTGAGTTGTCACTTTTTTCTTACAAATGTTCAAATAGGTCATGATTAATTATTTTTTTGGATGAATAGTTCGGAGAGATCTTGTAAACAATTGGTATTCTTATCTATTATTATTATTAATATTGTGGTTACATAGATATGTTGTCATATCACGTTCGGATTTGGGTTTTGATTTGGATGTCATATTTGATATTTTATTTTGTGGTATTTAATTATTATTTGTTATGAAGGACCTACTTTAATCCGAATTTGTGATAGGAGTAATATGTGAAAATTATCATAAGGAGAAGTATTGTTGGTCAAATTTGAGAAACTAATTATTTGGATGTTCTATATGATAGGTATTAATATGGTGGATAATTGAGGATCAGGGTGTAGAGGATCGAGTTCAAACTACAATGACGATTACCTAGCAATGATAGGCCACATGAGTGCTATCAAAGACCATATGATACAATGGCAAGATGAAAATTTAGCCACCATGAAAAGGATGGCTGACCAGAGGCTCAGTAGGATACCCTTTGATCGCTTCAAGAATGAACACATCCCGAAGTTTTTAGGGGAGTTTGATGCCACCAAAGTGGAGAACTAAATTCAATGAGTGAAAAAGGTGTTTAAGGTGATCGATTTCCTCGAGGAGGACAAAGTGAAGCTTGCCACTTATCAGTTGGAAGGAGAGGTGAGTTGGTGGTGATTCACTCAACGACAAGTTTTGTGATAGACAATAGGACATTTCATGGGATGTGTTTGAAAAATTATTTATGGAAAAATTCTTTTCATCTAATATCTAGGATGTTAAGGAGGATGAATTTAGTTGATTGAAGTAGAGGAATAAGACAGTAGCGGAGTATTACATAAAAGTTACTGAACTATCTCACTTTGCTTGGCATGTGGTTGCAAATAAGGCCTGGAGAGCTCAAAAGTTTTTGCAAGGGCTTTAAGATTCGATTAGGAAAACAGTTGGTAACCCTCTATGGACGTATAGTGAAGTGCTTGTTTGGACCATTCTTATCGAGTAAGAGCAGCTGAGAGAGAAATATTTTAAAAGAATGACAGAGAGTATAGGAAAAAGTTCAAAGGTTGAAGGATCCCACTCAAAGTCTAAGGCTTAAAATAAGGAAAAATCAATTGGAGTGAAGTCTTCGCCAATTTGTGGTGTGAAGGCTTAAAATATGGTGTGCGAATTTGTGGTAAAAATCATGTCGAGAGGCTATGCCACCATTAAAGTAGTGTGTGTTTTAATTGTAGTCAAATTGGCCATATGGCGAAGGATTGTTCATTACTCTGAGGCGTCCGGAAAAGAAGACCACAATTCTTGAGAGGACTTTTGCCAACAATGGCTAAGGATGCGAGGGCTGGACTCCTTAGTGGTATAAGGGAATGTGAGAATTTTGAATTAATGGCTCATATTTTGACTATTCTAGATCTATGCACTCTTTTGTGACTCTAAAATTTGTTTGTCATTTATATGTACTACCTCAAACTTAAAAATTTGCATTAGTGGTGTCTACTCCAGTGGGTAAATCTTTGTTGGCCAATATTATGTATTCTCAATATCTACTTTGGGTCAAAGAGTTTGAATTATTGGTAGACCTAATTTTTCTTGATATGTTTGATTTTATTATTATTTTGGGAATGGATTGTTGGCATGTTATCATGCTAGAGTGGATTGCTACAATAAATCCATTTTATTATATATTTCGGGATATGAATCTTTTTAATTCCAAGAAAGAATTACCAAGGAGATGATAGGATTTATTACAGCTCTACAAGCGAGCCATTTGATAAAAGATGGGTGTCAAGTTTATTTGGCTAATGTTATCACATCCAAAGGTCATAATGTGGTGATTGAGGAGATTCTGATTGTATGTGAATTTGAGGATGTTTTTTCAGATGAGTTGTCCGATTTACCTCCTAATCATGAGATCGAATTTGCTAATGATGTTGTGCCAAGATCTGTGTTGATTCCCAAAGCTTCTTATAGAATGGTCCAATTTGAGTTGAAGGAGTTAAAGCAGCATTTGTAAGATTTATTGGAGAGAGATTTTATTCAACCAAGTGTATTACCTTGGGGTGATCCGGTATTCTTTATGAATAAGAAGGATGGATCGATGAGGTTATATGTTGATTATCGGGAGTTAAATAAAATTATAATCAAGAATAAGAGTCTACTTCCGAGAATAGATGATCTGTTCGATTAATTGCAAGAAGCACAGGATTTTTTAAATATTTATCTTCATTTGAGATACCATCAGTTAAGGACTAAGTATGAGGATGTATCAAAGATGGCTTTTAAGATGAGGTACGGTTATTATGAATTCTTAGTTGTATATTTTGGGTTTATAAATTCACCAACAGCTTTCATGGATCTCATGAATCGGGTTTTTTAGCTTTATTTAGATCATTTTATGGTTATTTTAATTGATAATATTTTGATATATTTAAAAATTTTAAGAAGCATAAAACTTATTTGAGAATTGCACAACAAACTTTGAGAAAAAGGCAACTATTCGCTAAGTTAGAAAAATTTGAAGTTTGGTTGGAAGAAGTATTAGTTTTAGGACACAGTTTTCACGGGTGGTGTTTCAGTGGATTTGAAAATAATTAAAGCTGAGACAAATTGGCATCAACCAACCAATATTACAAAAGTACGATATTTTTTGAGTTTGGCAAGTTATTACAGACATTTTTTGAGAATATTTTGAGGATTGTGGTGCCATTGATGTGTTTAACTCAGAAACAAATAGTCTTTCTTTGAGATGAAAATTTTGAGCAAAGCATTCAAAATTTGAAGAATAGATTGACCGCAATATTGATATTGTAGATCTCATATGGATCGGAAGGTTATATAGTTTATTTTGATGTTTCAAAGACAAGTTTGAGATGTGTTTTGATGCAACGTGGTAGGGTGATTGTTTATTGATCAAGACAGTTGAAGGCTCACGAACAAAATTATCCTACCTATGATTTGAAATTAGCGGCCGTGATTTTGGCGTTGAAGATTTGGAAGCATTATTTATATAAAAAAGTTTATTGTATATTTTGATTATAAGAGTTTAAAATATTTATTATCACAAAAGGAACAAAATACACGGTAACGCAAATGGATTAATTTGTTGAAAGATTATAATTATAAAATCTAATATCTACTAGGAAAAGCGAATGTGATTGCCGATACTCTAAGCTAAAATTTTTGAATATGATGGCTCATCTGATGATCAAGAAATGGAAGATGTTGAATGGAATAAAAGGTTGTAATATTCATTTACACTTCCAATAATAGAGAATAATTTTGCCGTATTTTCAAGTGCAACCCATGATTATTGAAAAGATTAAGAAGGCTCAAATGAGTGACCCATATTTGATTGAGATTGTTAAAAATTTGGATAATGAGTCACGAACAAATTTTAATATGTGGGCGAACAGAATTCTTCTATTTCGGAACAAAATTTGTATACCCAATGTTGAAGAATTAAATGAAAAAATTTTGAATGGGGCCCATAGGTTAAAGTATATAATTCATCTAGAAATAAAACAAGATGTATCAAGATATAAAGAAGAGTTTCTGGTAGTGAAATATGAGGCAGAAGATTGTCGTATATGTAGCAAGGTGTATCATGTGTGAACAAGTCAATACTAAGCATAAAAAGCCTCTAAGATTTTTACACCCTCTTTACCAATCCCCAATTGGAAATCGGAGTATATCACAATGGATTTCTTCTCGAGTTTGTCTAGAACAACGAGGAATTTGGATACCATTTAGATGATCGTGGATAGATTAACAAAAGCTACTCACTTTTTGCCAACAACGATGATATGTTTAAGAAATCGGTTAACACATTTATATGTTAATGAGATTGTAAGATTATATGGTATTTCAACTTCAATAGCTTCTATTCATGATCTGAAATTTATATCTAAATTTTAGAAAAATTTAAATAAGGAGTTTGGTACCAAATTAAAGTTTAATATGACATTTCAAGCTTAGACAGATGATCAATCAGAAAGAACCATTTAAATTTTGAAAGATATGTTGAAGACATCCATATTGAAAATAAAAGAAAAAATAATTATTTACCATTAGTTGAATTCATATATAATAATAGTTACCAATCAAATATCAGGATAGTCTCTTTTGAGGCTTTATACGGATGAAGATATATATCTCTTATTAATTTGGAAGAGATTAGTGATCGTAAATTTTTTAGCCCTGATATCATTCGAGACACTTTCGATAAGATCAAGATTATTTGAGATCGTCTGATTGTTATCCAAAATCACCAAAAGAGTTATACCAATTGATGGAGATTCGATTTGAGATTTGAAGTAAGTGATCACGTATATGAAGATATCTCTTAGGAAGAGAATCTTGAGGTTTGGAGTGAAAGAAAAGTTGAAGTTAAGGTTTATTAAGCCTTTTAAGGTTTTACAACGGTCAAAAAAGTGACCTATAAATTGGCTTTGTCTTTGAATTTGACAAATTTTCATTGTGTCTTTCATGTCTTTGTATTAACGAAGTATGTGTTTGATCTTTTGCTTATATATGATTGAATTTAAACTGTTGCAGATTGCTAAGAATTTAACATAAGTTAAAGTTTCAATTTAGATTTTGGAAAGAAGGGATACATACAAAGACAATTCATTTGGTGAAGGTGCTTTGGAGGAACCATTCAATTAAAAAAACGACAAGAGAACATGAGGATAATATTTGAGAGAAATACCCCTACCTATTTGAGTTTTGAGGTATGTAAATTTTGATGATAAAATTTTATAAAGAGAGGATGCTTTAAAACCTAGTTCCTTGTTTGAATAATTTAATATTATTAATTTATTTTGGATTAATTTTTGTATATTAAAAATAATTGTGTATTATGTTTTTTAAGAAAGTTCGAGCAATGAAGTAATTTCGACACTTGATGCATGCCTGATGCGAGCTCGTGTGCTTTTGGCAAATTGGGTGCACCCAAGAGTACCTGAGGTGGCATTCGAGTATAGATTCCAAAGTGCTTGCACTTGAAAAACACTTGAGGTGGAGATCATGCACCAATAGGGTTAGGCATGACGCTTGACGTGTACCTGAGGCAGTGCTCGGACGCTGATTCGACTATATAAGGACGTGTGCACTATTTTTCGGCATTTCTCATGGAAAGAAGGAGAAGGAAAGAGAAAGAGAAGGGAAAAAAGAGAAAGGAAGAGAAGAAAAAGGATTTCGAGGTATCTTTTGATTAAATCTATTAGATTGAAGATTTAAATAGACATCATTGTACCCTATTTTTAGTCTATTTTTATTTTCAGTTAATTTTATTTATATTTGATGGATTTAATGTTCGTACATGTCATTTTATTAACCCTATTTTGGTTCCTTGTGCATCCATGTCCCTTTTATCAATTATTTTTGAATTTTGCTTTAATTTTGTTATTATTTAAGGTTTTTGATTTGTTTTTTTTTTTTTGAAAATGGATAAATATTCTAAAATATGATATTTATGTATAAATATATTTATGAAAGAAAAGTTATAAAAACTTATATATAAGACATGTATGTGGCATTGATATATGTATTTTGAGTCGGGTTTTATCTTTGTTATTTAATTTAATATGCATACTTTCTCCTATGGTGGAAAGATTTGTATATGACCTTCTGAATTGAAAGCTTTAGATTTGTGATATAGATATTCTCCCCCAATTTGTATTTTTATGAAAACTATCGTAAAAATTAAACGAAACTAATATATTCAGATGTCCTAATATATCAAATAAATTTGAAAAATGCACCTCATATCCACCTGTGGCAAAATAAAGTAGTTTCATCCCCATCTATCAAGGAAAATATGTAGATAGCCAGTTTACGGTTCTAAATAGTATTTATATGGTATAAGGTTTTTTTGGTAAGTAGTATTTATATTTATAAGTCTACCTTTCGGTCTTTTATTCTCCATTTTTATGTATATTTTTTATTTTTGATATATTTTACTTTTTTTTTTGGTATTTTTGATATATTTTTCTTGCATGGATTCAAATATTTAAAATTTTGATTGAGATTCGTAAGTTTCACCTACTATTGGGATTTGGTTAGTTTCATACCGTTATAAATTTTGGCTTTTGCTTCAAATTATATTTTTAAGTATAAAACCACATTTAAACTTTTGTTTGTTTGACATATCAAATATGCAAGTTTCAACTTTTATGAGTTTTGTTTTTATTCAATGTTTTGTTCTGATTTTGGATGTACAATTTGTTATATATATTATATACTAACACTTGTTAAGTATTCGACTAATATTTTTATTACTTTTTAATCTTTTCAAATTAGTGGACTATGAATACATTGTAGGAGGCTCGGATGTATACTTTGATAGACATTTCATCTATATTTGGTAGGTATTAACTTTGTACTCAAATTGTATTCGTATCATATGTAGTTTGGTATTATTTGGGGTGGCTAATAGGAGATGATAGTATGTTGTATTATCAAAAAGACAATGTTTAGATTATTCAATTAAATGGGATATGAGTGGTGTTTGGTTTGTTATGAATTGGGGATTATTTGTATTATGAGTTGCCACTCTTTCCTTTTGAACTTTTGAGCAAATCATGATTAATTATTTGTCTAGATAAGTAGTCCGATGAGATCTTATGAATGATTAGTACTCTTGTCTATTATTATTGTAATGTTGTGGTTGTATGGATATATTATTAGGTCACATCCAAATTTGAGTTTTAATTTGGATGTCATATTTAAGATTTTATTCTATGGTATTTAATTATTGTTTGTAATGAAGAACCTGTATTGGTCCGAGTTTGTGACATTATATTATGACATATCCTAAAATATTATAATGATAATCGAGATTCGAGCATATCATTTATAAATTAAAAGTGACATTCAGCCATATTTATAAAATTATATATATGGCGGCCCACTTATAAATATTGAATAATAATATATGGACTTTGATAGTGTAAAAATATATATAATTCAAATTTTGATTAGTCTCTTATTTGTCAGTGAGGTCACTATTAATCATTAATCTATAATTTTACATAATTTGAAGATATTTATTTGGTATAATATGCTTATAAATTATGTCATTATTTTTTTGATTTTAATCATATTCTATTCAAATGTATTTTGATATAAAGTATATGTTTAATTATAAGATTAGATAATTTATTGAGTAATTAACTCACTTTTACTTTAATTTTTACTAATATTTCCGATTAGAGGGCTTGAGGTATATTTGCGAGTGACTGGATATAAAAAACAGTTGTCCAAGGATTAGAATTAAGATATTGAGTTCGAATAGTATATTATGTTTTAAAATAATATATTTTTGTTGGTTATTTTACTACAATTTATTCATATTGTAATATTTAGTTTATAGTAATATATTTGTCAGTGATCAAGTTTTATTTTGGTTTTGGTCTAACAGTTCGTCTAAGTCATGATTTTTCTTACCCTTATTTTTATATGGATATATCTCCTTACATATATTTCAAGCTCTTGTGTAGTTAGTGTTTGGAACCACTTTCAAATGTTGTAATTTGGGTCTTATAATTAGACTTATCATTTTTTTTTTTGATCATTTATCGACATTTGTTATTTTTTAGGTTTGCATCCCGATATTTTTATTTGGATTTTGACAAATTTTGGATAATTAAGAATTAAGAATTAATTTAATCAGACCTTGAGACAGGGATGCAGCAAGTGTTACTTATTTCACTCAATTACAATAATACTCTCGGATATAAGAGTATGGAGTTATAGAATAAGTGGTGCCACCCCTCATGCTAGTAAGACGCCCACATCAATTGCCTTGACTACCTTACATGAGCTTCATATGAACAATAAAACCTGCTTAACTGGATGATACTGATTTTCATACAGGTATTGCATGGCTATCATTAGTTTCTGTCACGAGATATTTGGTCAAGTACTATAACGAGCGAAATCCTCCTCATTTTGTATTCTTACACATAGAGTTAATTAAAAAATTAAAATAAATCATACATATAAATAGTAAGTTATAAATAAGTAAGAATGATAATTAGTATTCACATGCTAAAAAGTTTATTGTACCAATATATAACATTATTGACATTAGAAATAATTATGAGTGAAAAAATATTAAAAATATTTTAATTTTAATTTTTTTTTTAATTCAATTGTCAGATTTATTTCAATATTTATTTTATACCATCTAACATTATACTAAATTGAAGACCTATCAAGTTATACACATGTACTGATACATAAATGAGATATAAAATTTTAAAAGTAAAATAATGGGTATTTTTTTAGTATTTATATGATTATATTGAAATATGATAAAATTTACACAAACTGTATAAATATGTACGGAAATAAAAGTTAATAACAAATTAAATAATTGAGAATGAAATATAAAATTAAAATATTCAAAACATTCTTAATTCTTTTTTCCCAATCAATCAATCATCTCTCCGTCAAAGCGTTCACAGCTTAGTGCTAATGGCGTGGCAATGACAGCGTGTTGGACTCTTCTCTGAATTTAATTACTAAACACATGTTAATAACATTAAATTAAAATGACATATAAATATGTAAATATAATCTCAAATTAAACATATAATTCTTACATTAGAACTATTATTTAACACATAATCAAAGCTTCTAAGTAATTATACCATTTAAATATATTCAATTAACTTAATTTTTTAATTAGTATATGAATATTTGTATTAATAATATTAAACTAAGAAGATGTATATATGATCTCTAGTCTAAGGATCAAATATACAATTCTTATATAAAAAAACTACTGTTTAACACATAAGCAAAGCTTCCAAGCAGCTATGTCGTCTGAATATATTCAGTTAACTCGTTCTCTAGTTAGTATCTGAACAGTTATTATTATATATCTGTATCAATGATCATAAGCTCAATCACAATTTTTTTAGAATAATGTGTAGAGATTTATTAAAAATATTAATATTTTATTTTAATGATCCTATAATCAAAATTTTTGCTTGATTTGCATGGCATTTTGATGAAATTTAGTTGAGCATTTTTCTTATGTGATAATTATTACAAAAAAAGTTTCACTTTTTATTTATTAAAGAATATTGATAAAGATTAAATGAGAATTAAATAATAGTAGTCAGCCACGGTTGTTTGAAAATGGCCTTATTATAATTATTATATGCTGAAAAAACAACCCCATAAAATTCCATTTTCAAAACTTAGGCTGAGAAGTTCCCTTATCAGACGTTACACTCTTACTTCTATGCACTTCTCTTCTTTTTGGTCCAAGTTAGGCGAGAACTCAATAAGAAGTCAGTTGTTGGGTACGTGGTAACTTGTTAGGAGTACAATAAAATACATAAATAAATAAATATATATAATAAAATAAATAATGATAAATAATAATAAAGATAATAAAAATACTTTTTTTAAAAAAATTGCTCAGGATGTTAGACACTATTTGGAGGCTCTATTTTTCCAAGGAAAAAGGAGGCTCTCATTCTTCGGATTATAGCTTTGGACAGACAAATGAGACTGAAAAAAGGTTTACAATCTGAAGAAAGTGTTTGACAGAAATAAATGTTTTAGAGATATAAATGGCAAAATTAGAAGAAAATATATGAGATTGAAAGATTTATACAGATCGTTAACGTTATTATATTGTCACATGATTTTATAATACAACAACAATTATCATAGGTATCTGAGTTCATGCATAAAGTTTTTTTCTCAAAGAATTTGGAATCGATTTCTCTCCCTTCACCATTTTCATTATTATTACACGAGTTTTACAAAATTTATGACAGAAAAAATTACTTAAAATTTCTTTAGAGAGCTTTTTTAAATTCGGATAATATAAGTTAACAAAAAGTAATATCCATTCCAAAATCTAAAAGCTTCCACAATCAGAAAATTCATCAGTTATTATTCTTAACAAACGATGAGTAGTTTTGTATTTCACATGATAGAAAAAGAACTGATGTCTTAATTATATAAATGCTCTTTTTTTTTATCAATGATCGAGCTAATAAAAAAATAATTTTTTAAATAAAAATATCATAAAATCATACAGAATTATAACTTTTAATTATCTTACTAAATAATAAAATATATGACATATTATGTAAGACAATTCTTATAAAAGAGCAGAAATATTATGACTAGTTTCATGTTTAAAAATATTTATTCTCATAATTTATTTTTGTTCTAAATTACACTTGTTAGATGCCATTTATATTTAAATAGACAATTATAATTTAGTAAAAAAGGCCCTCAAAAAGGGCCCCGGTTCCTGTTGGAAACTAGTGTACACCAAGATATTAAAATAAAAGTCAAGCAATGGGGCTTTGTTCTTCTTCTTCTATCAAATTGAATTGTTAAAACTTTTGAGGCTTATTGGTCAATACCCCTATTATTATCTATTCTTTGCGAAACTTCAAAATGTACAATTTGAACAGATATGATATAATATATTTTGAGTGTCAAACTTTGAGTTTGACCATCAAGTGAGTAAAATGGCCAATATATATATACACAGAAATAAGGTTCTAAATTAGTTTAAGGCCTATCTCAAGATCAAAGACTAAAGTCTAAACAGTTAAAACATACCATGATGTCCAAAGATTAAAAAACAAAAGGCCATGCATGTTTCATAACAGATAAAAACCATCAAGGTGAGGTCTCAAAACATTACCTATACGAACAATGTGGGCGACAGATATATTTAAAAGCAGATATATATAAAAACTTATAAATACACACAGATATATACACATGTGTGTGCATTTATTGGACACTATATGATCCAAAAGCTAGTCTTACAGACATTTGATTCAATACATATTTAAAAGCTAATATAAGTTTTTCTAAATTTTAAAAGATAGACAAGATTATATAATAAATAATAAAATTATAAACAAGAAAATAGGCTCAAATAAATCAAGTGTTTAGCCTTCGAGTATAGTGACATGAACTAGCCATTGTCTCATGGTTTTTGTCACACAACAATGTATATTATTGAAACATAAATAAGCAAAATAAATACTATTTTGGATTTATACGTAAAATCGAGATGGAATAGACCACTAGGTCACGGTTGTTGTATTTAGTATAGGGCAGACAAAACCTAATAAAACGGATAGAGTTATTAAAAATTAATTAAAATTAATTATTTTAAAATGATTAAATTATAATCATCCATTTAAAAATAAATAGTTAATATAGAGAAAATAAGTCTTTTCATCTCATTGAGAGATGGAGTTTCATTTGATCCGTCGATCTATATCGTATTCTTTCATTTGGCCCTACTAATTGATGTCGATGCCATATGTCACTCTACTAACCTGTAAGGCATCCCCCGGATCCAGGTGCCAATGTCGTACATTCTACAACATAGGAGTTTGGGTTGGTTTGGGGGGCTACATGGCTTAAAGGAGATATGCCCCATATATCTTTAATCCCCAGCTTTAAATTTTTTATGTTTTTTTGAAACTTTTATATTAAGGTTAAATTTTATGGGTTTGATAAAAATCTAATGGTTTATTTTTTTATTCTAATTTGGCCAATATGTTTGCTATTTTATCCTCTTTTTTAAAAAAAAAAAATTAATAAATTATATTTCTAATATGGGGTAGAATTCGACAAATTGAACTTGAAATAGATCAAACTTAGCTACTTCCACGACTAAGAATTTCGAGGCCAAACGTGTTATAATAATTAATTTGAAGTTAGCACCCAGTTGATTAAGCTCATTCATATAAACCCAGTCAAGCTATTCCTTTTTTCCTATCTAATCATAATTAATTATAATATATTTTTAAAATTTAAATTATCGTATAAATTAGGAAATTATTTCTTCGCTTGAATATCTGAATGTAAACAGATCTGGTCTTCATAATTATGAATTTAAATCCTGCGCACTACAACGAAATAAATTAGAAGTGAGAAATATATAAGACTCGCTCTTTGATATATCCTCCAACGCGTAAATTAATAATATTTATAAAAAATATGGAAAGATATAAAGAAAGAAAATATAGAAAGTGAAAGATGATGGAGATGAGTATTTATTTAGAGGGTTCATATACTTGTTTGATTGATTAACTTTTTCTCTCTCTCCCTCTCTCTTTTTTCCCATCCCCTTCTTTGGAGAAAGGTTTAATTTATAGACAAAAACACCATTTGCTAATTGGCACATGAGATTGTTGCGTGTGTATAACGTCTCTTCAAATTTGTGGTGAAAGGCGTTACCAGCCATATGCGACGACCGTCTATGTTTAATGATGAGACTAACTTATTTTCAGGTATAGCTTCACTTTGATCGTTCATTATAATACTTAAATGTCTAAATGTTTAGACTTTGCTTATTCAATTCATGCATTCGAGTACTATTATCTGATAGGTTATATGGCAGCTTCTATTTGGTCGTTCGGTATTTGGGCATTTAATCTAGTTGAGTATTAATGTGCTTATCTAACTGAATATTGAGTCAATCTGTTTTCAGCCGTATCCATTAACTTGATGAAATAATTTTCAGAAAATTATTAATGATCTTTTTGACGTTTTATTTTATCAAAATGACTAATTTTATATCAAATTAGTTCTTAATTTTAGCAAAATTTAATTTATAAAAAAATTAAAAATATTTCTAACAAAAGTTATAAATTATCAAATCGAGTGGACAGGGGGAAAGGAAGATGACGGCGGCTATTTTAACTTCTTGGGACAATAAAGTCTTGATGCATATTTCTAAAGTTAGACTTTCGATCGACCGGGGAGCCTCTATCCGTCAAGAAGAGAGAGATACATTTAAAATAAATAAATTTTAATTACTTATTTTAAAATAAATAATAATAATTTATTTATTTTAAAATATTTAATCTTAATTATTTTTTTATAAAATTAATTAAATAATAATTATCTATTTAAAAATAAATAATTAAAATATAAAAACTGAATTTTTTTTATTTTTATAGGAGATAGAGCTCCCTCAAATCTGACTTTTTTAATTTAACCAAATTAAAATAAAATGAAGCCCTTAAATAATTAATAAAGTGCCGTGCTGAAAGGCGGTGGGACCAGCTAATTATTCACCTTATACTATTACGGTAGGACTTTCAGTATGAACGTTACTTTAGAGATTGACATTAAGCATTTTAAAATTAATTTTTAATTTTTATATTTTAAGGATTTCGTTAGCTTTTAAATTAAATAAAGTTTAAGTCTGAATTTTATTTTCAATTTTACAGTAAAAGATATAGATAGCAAGGTGCACCTGCGCATCCCAACTCCTTCTGCTCCCTTTCATTTATCCGATTGAGATTTAATTGATAAAACTTTTCATTAAAAAATATTTTAAAAATATAAATATAATATATTTTTGTTATTATTCTTATCGTAATAGCATTTAAATGTATTTTATAAAAAAAAAAATTAAAATAAAAATATTTATATATGATATAAATTAAATGTTTATAAAATTCTGTTAAAAGTATTTTTTTTTTTAAATATCTTTAAATTAGCTGTGAACTGAAATTAGTTCTTTTGAAAATAAAAAAGAAAAAAGAAAACGTTAATGAATTTTTCAAAAAAATGATAAATAAAAAATATCGAACTTTTTACAAAATGAAACTACAGACGTGTCCCTTTCTTTCCACTTTCCAATTCTATCCTTCCAGTTCCCTGGCTTCACTACATTTAGGGATGGAAAAAAAATTTAACCGCTGAAATTTAAATATGAAATAATATTATTTAAATAATTATTTTTATTAATTTATTAAAATATTTTATTCAATATTCAATAAATAGATGTTATTGTTGCAAACGAAATTTTAAAAATATAACTATCTATAATATTTTTTAAAAAAAAAATTTTAATTATTAGCTTTTAATCTAATAATCTTCTTTTTTAAAAAAAGAAAGGTAAAATTCTGCCCATGTTAAAGAGATGTAGAATCTCTATTTTTAGCTTCGCCCATTTGATGGGTACAGTTAAAAACGGGTCAGCCCAATATTTAATTAAATAAGAAGTTTAAATGTTAACTGCTCAATAAAAGATTTTACAGAGCTCATTAAACAATAGTGTATGAATGTCTGAACTAAAAAGGCAAAGTTTGAATATTCAAATATTAAATGATTATAATGAGCTACTTAATAATTACATATAGATGACGACTAAATCGATTCAAATTTTGGTAACCAGGCGGTCTTCTTATTGAATTGAGATGGTGTGAAAACATGCAAGTAACATTCTTCACTATTAATATAAAGCGATATTATACATATGCATTGATTTCAGGTGCCAAACAATTAATTGGCACATCTTGCTATAAATAAACTTTCTCCCCCAAAAAAAAGGGGACAACGAAAAAAAAAAAGGAAACAAGTCACTTGGCTAGATGAATGTACAAAAATAAAAGCCATTTAATCAAATGAGTGTACAAAAAAAAAGCATTGTTTTCCATATATATATTCATCCCCATCTTTTTTAAATTTATACATTCATTTTCTTATATTTTTTACATCCAAATAAAATATTATTGATTTGAACGTTGGATGATATATCAGAGAGTAAATTTCATATACCTCCTACCTCATATTTATTTTATTGTGATGTGAAAATTTAAATTTAAAATTATAAAAATTAGATCCATTATTGTTTAAATATTAAAGCATAACAAGACAGTTGCTTAATTCTTACATTAAGACGCTTCATCATTCAAATTAAAGTTAAAAGCAATTAAAAATATATATATTTCTTGTCATTAGAGAAAATAGTGCATAAAGAAGAAGGGGGAAAGAGCAAATCTCATTGTCAATATGATATTATAATATTCTATAAGAATAATATTATTTATAGATTAACTTATACATTTACTTATACCAAAATTGTTAAAAATAAACCTGAATCTTATTTTATTTTTTGATCTCTCAATATCAAATTTGATAATTTCAGTAAAAGTAGGTATATAAATGAGTATATAAATATTATTTCTTATTGTATAATATTATATAACATTAAGTATTCAAAACTTTAATATCATAGAATTGCACATAAAATTTGGTTAAAAATCTATAATTAAAAATTTATATAGAAGATCAAAACAAGGGCTGATAGACACTTGAACATTATAAGGCTCGCCTCATTGCTCGTGAGTTTACACAAGCGTATAAGATTGATCATGATGAAAGTTCTTCGATCGTAGTTGTTGTCTGTAAACGGCCACTTTTTTCAAGTAGATGCTATGGTGATTTGAAAAAAGACAGTCTATGTAGCCTTAACCTTAATATGAACATCCTCCCAACACAAATAGGTAAAGAGATAGAATCGCATCTTACAACTTGTATAATCCATTCAACCAACCTTATTACATACAGAAGAAGAAGAAGAAAGAAGGGGCAAATCTCATCGGATCCTAATTTTGTTTTAAGTAAAAATTAAAAGATATGGGTGGGTGCTGATAATCACTGTTGGGGCTGTAGGCCATCAATGTCCTCAACATCCCACAAATTGCCCGATGAGTCCCCACCGGTGTACCACTGGTGATGATGCAAATCCACCGGTTCGTTAAAATAAGGACAAGGGCTGGTTAGAAAATCCAGGTAACCGACTTGATCAGCCTGGAAGCCATTGTTGTCGCCATCCTTCTTCTGGTTGAAGTCAGAAACTCGGGTGGCGAAAGAGCAGGAAGAAGCCGAACTCTCAAGGGACGGGAGGACGATGGCGCCGTTGTTCATGGGGGCAGCAGCTTGGGAAGGGAGCGGCAAGGGGGCGGAGGAGGCGGCGGCGGCGTTGGCGGCGTGGATTCTCTCAACGAGCCTGGGTATCCAGAGATAGCGCATGGTGTCCTTGAAGTGCTTGCTGTTGACGTCGCATTTGAGCTGCTTGGCGTGCTTCTGAACTCGGGTCCTCCAGTAGTTTTTGATCTCGTTGTCTGTTCTTCCGGGCAAGAATTGGGCTATTTTCGACCACCGATTCCCCCAACGAGAATGAAGTTGGAGGATGACAAGTTGTTCTTGGAGAGTGATGTTTCCACGGCGAACGTCAGGCCGCAGATAGTTCAGCCATCTCAGCCTGCAACTCTTTCCCGTTCGCTTCAGACCTGTTCGATCCCATGCGCACATGCATTTCGCAGTTACTATTCGGAAAATTGTAAGTTACGGAGAGATAGAGAGAGAGAGAGAGAGGGGTGGCGGTAAATGAAAGCAGGAATTACCGGCGCAACGGGAGAGGGAATTCCAGCGGCCTTCGCCGTGGATGGCAACGTAGTTGCAGAGAGTAAGATCTTCTTCAACTGTCCAAGGACCTCTCCTTATCAGCTCCCTCTCCATCCCTTGACTCTGAGTTTCGCCATGGCTGCTGCTCTTCTCGACATCCATTTTTTGCATCATTTCCATGCTGCTACTATTGCGCACACACACTCTTCGACTTCTTCGGCTTGGAACTCGGGAGAGAGACAGAAAGAGCACTTGAAATTAGAGAGAGATATGAGAATAGTAGATAGAGGAGGAGCTTTTATAGGTAAAAATAATATGTTAGGCTCCCAGTCTTGGAACCAGCGGGACTCCGTGTCTGAGGGGGGTTGCTGCGCGTCGCATCGCCTACACTGCTCTCCTTATTCAACAAAGGTGAGTCAGTAAGTAATATTAGATCTGATGACGTGTAATTAAATCATTAACTTCGTTTGAGTCGGCCGTGTAAAAAATTTAAATTATAAATATTTATTATAAATTTATCATAAAAATAATTTCTTAAAATAAGAGATATACAAATATTCATAAATAATATAAAATTTAAAAAATTAAAGCCCTGACAAACTATCATAAAGCAATATCCCATCCCTCAACATATAGCAACTGAATTTTAGAATTGTCTCAGCTTAAAATCTCATCAATAATTATATAATATTTACTAATACGTTATTAATCTGCTCTATTTTAGAGTTAATAAAAAATAATAATCAGTCAAAAGTTTAATAAGTGATATAATCAATAATCAATAAATATCTTAAATAACGAAATCAAATATGTAAAAAAAAATAACATACAATCAATCAATAACTATTCAATACTCAACGCCACACTGCAAACACAACTCAAGAGCTATAAATACAAATATTAAGGGTTTTTATCAAAATTGAACATTAAGAATACAATCAAAATTTTTCACAGTCTAAATATTAATAATGATATGGATTTCATCAAATATATCATAATAATTGTTACAAGTATATGAGATATTATAATATTCTTTTCAGATTTTATTCTATTGTTGGGGATAAATGACCATGCGTTCATCACCAATGGTTGGGTGATATTCATGAGATAACTAATATCTATAAGTTTGACAAACGACAAACCCTATGAGTTTATAATACTTCGCCACCCTTGGTGCATAAGTATCGAACACAACTTTGTAGATTAATTATTCTCGTTGCTCTAATCAAGTTAAGCCTAAAATATATTACTCTTATATTCCCATTGTAAAGTATGGATTTCAAAATATTATCTTAATAATAATTAATTAAATTAAGTTGATGAATTTTAAAAATCAATTATTTTTTTATGTTAAAATTAAGTTTTGACTGGAATAAGTTAAACCAAATGATGCTGACCAGTGTCTGGACCATGCTCATAAGTGTTTTTGACAATAATAATACAATCAAAGAGCACCTCTGATGTTCTCAGGTGTATTTTAACTAGATTAATCAAATTTGACATGTGCCCAATTGACACATGTGCATGTTTAGAATAGAATGTTGGCATTTTATACATTACACTCTAGCGCTTAATTTGCACTAACAGGTAGACATGTATCAGTTTTTTTATAAAAAAGATTCTTAGCTAATTTTGGGCCTTTCTCAATGGATTTTTGAGAAAAAAGAGAGAAAGAGAAGAAGAGAAGAAAGAGAAAGGGAGAGAGAGAACAAATAAGAAGGAGGTTTTGAAGGTAAAATTAAAGATATATTGTTAGAAATTTAAGTAAATATAAATACATTTAAATTCTCTTTCATTTGTTATTGTCATTATCTAATCTTCTTAAATATTTATTATTTTAAATATTCATATATATATTACTTTTGTATATAAATTGATTATACTTTATATACATGTGATTTTACTAACTTTTCATAAAACTTTTATGAATTACATATCATGAATCTATGCATATTGTCTAATTATGAATTGATTATAAACTTATATGCTAGATTTTTGCAACTCACATATATCTTAAATTTCTATTTATTTAACTTTACATGTCTTCAATTGTTTAATATATAATGTCTCAAGTTTTCACATAAACATTTATGCATGTTTTATATCGAAAATGAATCAATAAAATTATACTGATTATATTGATTTTCTACAACAATAACCCTACTGTTTAAAAAATTACATAATCTTATTCTTATATGCTTCTAAAATACAAGCTGAAATTTCTATATGCTAATAATTTTATTGTATGTTATGTATTTGAAGAAATATAAACTAAAACTCTATATAAGTTTTGATAAATGAAGTATTTTTCTCTAGTATGAGAAAAATTAAAAAATATTTATATTTGAATGGAGTTTTTAATTTGACCCAATATGGACCATTATATATAATTGATGAAATATATTTGAATATATATTACTATTGTTGCGTCCCGGGCCCAAGGTTGTTGTACGGATTAGGAGCCTTGGTTCTAAGCGCGGAATAGAGGTGAAGGGTCCGGCAGGATTTCTCCCAGAGGCCGCCTCCAACGCTCAAGTCAAATTTCCGCAATAATGGAAATGCGCACGCTAAAGTGGGTGCGCGGAGAAATCTTTGTGAAGTGTGAGAAAGGCATGTGGAAAATGCAATGAGCAAGTGGTGGAAGGCCTCTTCCTCGATGCACCGCGATGAGTGGCTACTTTCCCGCTTGGCGGAGTTGAGAAGAAGGGAAGCGATTTGGTTGAACCCGTTCGTCGATTAGAGCTTTTGGAAGTTCGGTGAGAGAGCTTGAAACCAAATTGCTCTAAGTTGTAGAATCACCAACCGAAATCGAATCCTTTTCTCCCGGGTGAGGGCTCTTATATGCCTCCCCTGTTTGGACTCTCGGGCGCCAAAACGCCCGCGCCGGGTGCCATGGACATCGCGCCACGCGGCTACCGCTTTTCTGCCGTGCTTGCACGCTGCGATCGTCGTAGACCACGCCCCATTTTCCCCGAAAGGGATTGGTTGGCCTCCTGCAGACGGCAGCCGTGTGGCGTTGGCGTGGCGCCCGGCCATGCCTCTATTAGCTAGCCTTTCCGCTTTTCTCGTAAATGTTCCGCGACGCATTTAATGCTTTGCCGTTGGCTTCCGCAAGCATGGCTTTCCGCCCCTTTCCGTTGGGTGGCATCTCCTCGTGGGCCTCTCGATCTTCTCACGGGTTGCGACACCGCCGTGGGCTCGGGGCTGTCTTATGGGCTGGACATGGGGACCCAACACTAGCCCCCATGCCGGCCGTGGTCGGGCACAGCATGTCCATTGGGCCCATTTTCACGGCCTCGCACCCTTCCTCGTGCCGCGCCACTTTTGTCGTCTTCCCACCCGCGCCTTTCCCGGGGCCAAAGGCGGGCTTTTTAGTCTAACCGTCACCTCACCCGACGAGATTCGCGCGTCTTGGGTTGCGTCTGACTAGTGGTCACTGCTGTTGCTCGAAAGACGTTTGCTGGATGCCGTGTCGCGCAGGGTGAAGGGATGGCCTGCGTCTTGCCCATAAATAGGGGGGCACTTGAGCGAGTGAAGTTCATCCCTTACCAACGAATCGGAGAGGCGATGAGGAGATTCTGGCTTTGTCCGCCCCTGGTGGACACTCGAGAAGGAATTGGATGGACCACTTGCATGCCTGGGTTCCCCGAGACCCGTTGTAGTCCAAGCCTTGTGGCTTGCTTTCTTTGCTAACGAAATGGCTCAGCCATTCCGCCCGGTGCGCTTCCTTAGGGTTGTGGCCCAGTGGCCGAAGGGATTCTTTGACTTCCTCCGAGTACCTTGAAGTCCTCCGCGAGTCGGGCCGGTGTGCCAACCATGGAAGGGTGCGAGGTCGGTAGCCCTCCTCTAGAAAGCCGGGCTTGACATCGACTTTCCGGAGTGCCGACTTCAGTGCTTCTGGACCCGGTGGATTGAACTCAACTCGAGACTCCCACGGGGATGCTCCCCGCTTCCCGCCTGGTGCAATTCGCCAGTGCACTTTCGGCGCCGCGCCGCTCGCGGGCTCTCCGGGCATCGCAAAGGAGCATACCGGCTTCGCACTCTGATCTTCTTTCGTCTTTCTCGCAGCTTCATGGTTGTGAACCTTGTACTTTATAAGAAAGCATTTAATAAAAGAAGTAGCCTCTTTTGTCTTCAACTTTTATCTTTTCTCCGTAAATGCCTTTTCTTTGCGGGCGTTTTCAAGAAGGTCCACGCGTCATTCTTTGGGGAGCCCAGTGGGGTCCCCAGCCGGCACGTCCCTTGAGCCGCTTGGTGCATTTAATTCTGCGGCCAGGAGACGTCGCTCCGTCTTGAAAACGCGCGAGTTTTGAGGGGCCTCCACGTGGTGGAACCCCATTGGCCCTTCCTTAAAAGCTTTTCGCCCTTTGGGTTTGCCGCTCTTCCAGAAGATTTGCCTATTTAAACGCGCCACTTTCTTCCGAAATCTGGTACATCTCTGCGCTTGCGTATCCCCTGGCACTTCGACCCTTCTCTGCATATTTTTTCGTTGCGAAGTCGATGGGAGACTCCTCTAGTGACACGGAGCCCTCCACTCACGAGTCCGAGTTCGGCTTTAACGCCCCCGTGTCTTCTGGAGCCCATTCCTCAGGAGGAGCTCGCTCAGAAGCCACAGCTGGAAGGAGCGCTTCTTCTTCTGCGGGGAACCTTCCGACCGTGAGCTTTCAAGGCGTGGGGCCCGATCTCGGAGTACTTAGGGACAAGCCCACCCGGCGAGGACATTGCGTAATCCTCGGGCGATCTCTGCCATTCAATGCGAGGAGAACTTCAAAATCCGGGCGGCTACCTTACCTCCGTCGCGTTCGAGATCGCTGATGGGGACCTCCCGCTGGCCGGGCGCGCGGCAGGCGGGGAGGTTCCAAGATCTCGAAGCTCCTCGCCCCGGCGGGAGGAGGAGAGCTCCTCTGCTGCGTTCTTGAGAGTGGCGAGGACGCAGCCTTCGCCCTTGAAAGATTGAGGATTGAGGGAAGGCTGGCGACTTCCGGAGGAGGTCGGAGACGAGTCGCGGTCCTTCTTCTCGCGGAAAAATCGGCTCCGAAGAGATCGGCCGGGCACGCGTCGCGGGAAATCGCCGCACCCTCGTCGACTTCGACCGCGGTTCTATCCGCTCGCGAAGTCTGCGCGAGGTCGAGTCTCTACCTGGCCGGGATCCGTCCCACCGGCGTTGGTGAGGCGACGGGTGATGTTGTCATCTTGGAGAGCCCGAGAGGCCATTTGTTACTGCGTCCCGAGCCAACGTCGGAGGCTCGGTGCTGCGTGGTCGCCTTGCCATTCTAGTGGAGCCCATTTACCTCGTGGCAAGAGCCCCAGCGCTCCTACGGCCTTGACCTTCCGATCCACCCCTCCCAAAGCGATCGAAGAAGGCG
Source organism: Nepenthes gracilis (assembly GCA_033239525.1). Lineage (NCBI taxonomy): Eukaryota > Viridiplantae > Streptophyta > Magnoliopsida > Caryophyllales > Nepenthaceae > Nepenthes > Nepenthes gracilis. The sequence continues at coordinate 4,396,047 of BSYO01000021.1, forward strand.
GCGCCGGGTGAGGCCCCTTCAGATGAACCTGCGCGGGCCGCGTTTTCTCTGGTACGGTTGCGTCTTTCTGGCCCTTTCCCTTTGTAGTTTATCTTGAGAACGCTCCTGATCTGGCCTTTTATGCAGGATCCTGGTGATGCGGTTCCTTTCGAGGTGCGAGCTGACTCTTTTCGCGGTGACTTAGAGCGGGCCATCATCAGCGGGCATCAACTCGTCCACGGCGGCCTGGCCCAGATCACATCTCTCACAGAGGAGAACGGGCAGCTGCGACGAAGAGTTGTGCAGTTGGAGGGCCTTCTTTCTGCAGCGGAGGAAAGGATTGCCAGGTTGGTCGAAGACGGGGTTGGCCGACATTCTTCGTCAGAGTGGCGGTCGGCGATAGATGCTCGCTATTGGGACGGTGTCCGCTTATGTCGTAGGATCGTCTCCCTGGCGGCTCCATCCAGGGAACGCCGGGGTAGGAGAGGCGTCGCTCTTGAAGACTTTCCCCGAGGAGGCGGGTCCATCGAGCCTTCCCGATTAGCCTTTGCTGCTGTTGAATTTTGAGATTGGCTTGTGTATTTGTACCATATCTGTTTGTTGCATAAATGAGAAGCTTCCTTTCCCACTTCGTGTCCATGCTTTTTCTTTTCGTAGAGCGTTGTTTGCTTTTTGCTTTGTTTTCGTTTGTTGGATCATGCTTCGCGTTTGAGCGTTGGGCTCTTTGGAGCCGTTGCTGTTAAGGCCCTATACAGGCGCCTTCTTGCGTGGTGCTCGTCCTTCGTAAGAGGATGTCATCACAGCTCACACGTTTGGGGGGCTCGATCCGGTAAAGCGGATGTCGTCGCCAAGCCCCTGGAGCCTCCACGAGTCGGGCAAATGATAGGGACTCACTCCCGGTCTAGGACTCGGTCGCGTAAGATTGCGGGAGGTGCGTCGCTCCTGCTCAAAGCGTTGCGATCACCAAGTTGAGGTCCTAGCCCACGACCATTGTAGACTGAGGGTGCTCTCTTCTGTTTAAGAAGGTCGCCGCACGCCTGCGATTCTTTGCCCCCTAAGGTTTTGTTGGCCGTAGAGTGGGGACTCAAGGAGCCCCCATGCCTATTGCTTTGACCGCGTGGGTCGTTGGCGTATAGCCTCTGTGATGGATCGCCTGGATCCCGTGTCTCAACCTATGGTTATCCCGGCCGACTAGCACGGGGCTAAGTCTCTGGGTGGCCGGGGCCTTTCCTGCAGCGCGGAGCCATGGTGAGTAAAGCCGTCCCGGGCCATCTCGGCGTGAGGCGGAGTCCCGAGATGGTCTGCTTTGGATCGCCAGGCATTGAGCCAAGGACTGGTTTTACAGACGGACGCTTGTCCTTCCGACTTAGGGGCAGTCTAGGTCGTTTGATTTAGATATGCAATGCATGCCATCAATTCACACGGATGAATATGCAACATGACAATAATAGTGATAATGCTAATCAAAAGGCAAAAACCATGCTCAAGCATTCATTATGATGCATGTGTGTGCGACTTACAGGTAAATCGTTGCATTACGATAATATTTCCTTAAGTTGGCGGCGTTCGGTCCGGGACCAGTTTGCCGTTAAGGCGCGCGGCTTATGCGCTCCGCTCCGGAGGATTGCGGAGACGAAGAACGGCCCCTCCCATCCCGGGGAGAGTTTGTTCCTGTTTGCGGTCTTTCCCGCTGCCTCTACGCTCCGGAGGACCAGATCTCCAACTTCTAGTGGGCGTGCCTTCACTCGCTTGTTGTAGTACCGTGCGACCCGCTGCTGGTAGGCGGCGGTTCGGAGCCGCGCGGCGTCCCGAACTTCCGAGAGCAAGTCCAGACTTTCCCGAAGCCTCTGCGCGTTGGTGGTTGGATCGAAGTGTTCGACCCGCAGGCTTGGCATTCCCACTTCTACGGGAACCACTGCCTCCACTCCGAAGCAAAGGTTAAAGGGCGTCTCCCTTGTTGATTCTCTCGCAGGTTGTCGGTACCATGCCGCACCGATGGTAGCTCCTCGGCCAGAGCCCCCTGCATCTTCAATCGGCCTTTATCCGTGCGACAACGTGCGGTTGGTGACTTGACCTGCCGTTGGCTTGAGGGTGCGCCACGGGCGTGTGTACCGGCTTGATGCGGAGGTCGCGACAGTTTTGTAAAGCGTTTGCGGTGGTTGGGTTCCGTTATCGGTCACCACAACCTCAGGGATCCCAAAGCGGCAAACAATGCCTTGACGGAGGAACTCCGTCGCATTATGCTCTGTGATCTTAGCGAGAGGGGCAGCTTCCACCCACTTTGTAAAATAGTCGATGCCAACGATCAGGAATTTTCTCTGTCTGGCAGCCATTGGAAGTGGACCAAGTATGTCGAGCCCCCATTGCGCAAACGGCCATGGGGATTGGAGATTGTGCAGCTCGGTGTGTGGCTGGTGTGTCATGTTGCCATGGACCTGGCAACTTTCACACTTGCGGATGAACTCCATAGCGTCTCGCTTCATGGTGGGCCAGTAGAAGCCTTGCCGCATGACACTGAATGCTAGGTTCTTCCCGCCAATATGTGATCCGCACAGCTCCAAGTGTACTTCTGCCAACGCGTAGTCGGCCTCCTCCGGAGTAAGGCATTTCAGGAGGGGAGCTGAGTATCCCCGCCTGTATAGCCTTCCATTTAGAATCGTGTACCATCCTGCCGTTTTCTTGACCCGTTTGGCATCGTTGGCGTCTTCGGGTAAGGTTCCCTCAGTTAGGAACCGCATGTATGGCGTCATCCAGTTATCTCCTGTGTCGATCTGCAATACTTCTTTGTCCTCGCCTCGGCCAGGTGCGTCGAGACTTCCACAGGCTCCCTCGCGTCTTTATTCGTAGTTACGGCCGCATCAAGACATTTTATCCGATCTCGGGATATGCCGATCTTGAATTGACCGAACTCGGATCGGGGCCCTTACTTTCGCCGAGATACCTCACCAGTTGTGGGTTTGCGGCTCGTTCCCCTTCACGATTGACCACGAGTTCGAGTCACTACGCCGCGACCCGGCGACGACGCGCGGAACACCCTCGCCCGTCGCGGAGCCCTTGAGGAGGGCTTCATACTGCAACGTTATTTGTGGCGGGAAGGCCAGGGTAACGGAGTATACGATCTCCATGCCTTCGGGCATCCTTAGCACGACACCGGCTCCGGGCCGCTGCCCGGGTTGATGATCCGTCAGCGTTGAGAGTCCACACGGCGAGATCACCGTCCATCATTTTCTCGATGCTATCCTCTGCTTGCTCCGGCGTTGCCGCTTCGACAATAAAGTCCGCGCAGCCTGCCCTTTCCGCGCCGGGCCGCGGCCGGAACTCCAGGTCGAACTCCCCGAGCTCGACAGCCCACTTAACCAGCCGGCCGGACGTCTCTGGCTTCTGTAAAATCGCCTTCAACGGCTGGTCCGTTAGCACGATGATCCGGTGTGACTGGAAGTAGGGCCGTAGATTCCGCGCCGCATAGACAAGCGCGAGCGCCATTTTTTCGGCGTGCGGATAACGGGCCTCTACGTTCGTCAGCACCCGGCTCACGTAGTGCCATTGCCCCTCGTGTTCCGCCACTAACACGGAGCTGAGGGCTGAAGCCGATGTGGCCAGGTAGAGATAGAGATCTTCTCCTTCGCGCGGCGAGCTCAGGAGCGGCGCGCTGGAGAGGTAGGTCTTCAGTTCCCTGAATGCTTCATCGCATTCTTCATTCCATTTGAACCCGCGTGATTTGGTGCCCCTTAGCGCCTTGAACAAAGGCAAGTATTTCTCGGCTGACTTGGCTAGGAACCGTGAGAGGGCGGCTATCCGCCCTATCAGCTTCTGGACTTCCTTTATTGTTCACGGAGGGTTCAAATCGAGTATTGCCCTGATCTTCTCTGGATTGGCTTCTATTCCACGCTGGGATACGATGAAGCCTAAGAATTTTCCAGAGGTCACCCCGAACGCGCATTTGGCGGGATTGAGCTTCATCCCATGCTGTCGGAGGATCTGGAAGGTCTCGTCCAGGTCGTTGACGTGGTGGCTCGCGACCTTGCTTTTCACGAGCATATCATCGACGTATACCTCTACGTTCCGCCCGATTTGAGCTTCGAACATCTTGTTTACGAGGCGCTGGTACGTTGCGCCTACATTCTTGAGACCAAAGGGCATCATTTTATAGCAATATGTGCCTTGGTCTGTCATGAACGAGGTGTGCTCCTCGTCCTCTGGGTCCATCCGGATCTGGTTGTATCCCGAGTATGCGTCCATAAAGCTCAACAGTTCGTGCTCGGACGTGGAGTCCACGAGCTGGTCGATCCTCGGGAGCGGAAAGCTATCTTTGGGGCAGGCCTTATTCACGTCCGTGAAGTCAACGCATATCCGCCACCTGCCGCTGCTCTTTTTCACCAGCACGACGTTGGACAGCCACTCCGGGTACTGGACTTCTCTGATGAATCCGGCGTCTAAGAGCCTCTTCACTTCTTCCCTAATGGCGACCAACTTCTCGACGGAGTGGTTCCTTCGCTTTTGCCGGACGGGTTTTCAGCTCGCGTCAAGGCCCAGCTTGTGGACTATGACATCGGCCGATATCCCGGGCATGTCAGCGGAGCCCCAGGCAAACACGTCGGAGTTAGCCCTAAGGAAGGTAATCAGCCCGTCGCGATCTGCTGGTTGAAGGGATTTCCCTATGCTAACGCATCGCTCTGGATCGGAGGGATCGAGCGGAATCGCCTCAGTTTCCTCCCCTGACTGGGCCTGTTGGAGCGACGTCTCGTCGCGGAGGTCCAGGTCTTCACTTGGTCTGCATGGCGCCATAGGATTGATTTGGGACAGGTAGCAGGTCCGTCCCATTTCTTGGTCTCCAAGAACTTCTCCCACTCCCCAAGGGGTGGGAAATTTCACCTTCAGGTGCGGGATGGACGTAACGGCTTCGAAGGCTGTCAAGAAAGGCCTGCCTAATATGGCATTGTACACAAACGGAAGGTCGACGACGAGGAACGCCAACTCGCGCGTCATGGAGCGCGGGTGGGTCCCCATCGTGACTTCTAGTCGCACTATCCCTTGTACTGGAACTGGCTCGTTGTCCAAGCCGTATAATGGCCCGTTTGCTGCCTTCATTTGGTTACGTTTTAGTCCAAGTTTGATGAATGCGGTAAGATACAGCAAATTTTGTGAGCTTCCATTATCAATGAAGACCCGTTTCAGTTGGTAGTCATCACCACCAGCTGAAATAAGGGCCGATACAACAAGGGGGTCAGTGTGGGGAGAGGTTACATGTGCCATGTCTTCGCTACTAAAGCTAATGACATCATTCCTAACCCCTAACTTCGCCCGCTTGCTGCTGGAAGCTGTCTTCGGCGGTTCGCGCCTGGCGTTCGCAGCGTCGGTGGAAGAAATCATGTGGACTACGCCGGCTGCTGTGCGGGCTCTCGGTGGCTCGCCGGGTTCTCCGTCGGAGGGAGCGGGTTCTTGACCTGAGCCCTTCACGAACCGCTTCAAGTGTCCGCGCCGGATCAGATCCTCTATCTCCTGCTGCAGGGTGCGGCAGTTCTCAGTCGAGTGCCCCAGAAATGCCAGTGCATTCGGTCCGCCGCCACTGACCCTTCGGCATTTTTGGCCACTTGAAGAATTTTTCATCCTGGATCTGCATCAGGATGTTTGTGCGGCCGCTGCTCGTTCGGGGTCGGGGAGGTCCTGGCCAATCCCTTTTGGGCCCCGGGCCGGGCTTATGGCTCTTTATTCGGGCGCTAGAGGCGCTGCTGTCGTTGTCCCTCTTTCTTCCTCCCGAAGCTCGAGGGGCTTCCGGGGGCCGGTCCACTCGCTCGGGGCGCTTCGTCTCATTGGCCTCTTCGGCCATGATGTACGCCGGGCAATGGTCTCAGCCTCCCGGAAGGTCGAGGCGCCAGTGCGACAGTGCTTGAAGAAGTCCCCGCCGCGAGTGGCGGTGAAGGCGTTAGCTTAATTCGGAGAGGTGCGGGATCCGTCGCGCTTCAGTGATGAAACGGTCCAGGAACCGCTTGGCTTTCATCCGACCTCTGGCGGAGGCGGACTAGGTGTCATGGTTGCCTCTCCTCCCGCTTTCTTCAAGCGAACCAGCTCGGGAAGGCATCTGCGAGCTCGTCGAACGAGTATATGGAGTTCGGGGGGAGGCCGTGAAACCAGAGCAGCGCGTCGCCCCTAAGGGTGACGGGGGAAGCACCGACACATCGGGGCCTCGCTCGCCCCTTGTAGAGAGGTGGGTGCGGAAGGCGATTGAGATGGTCCATGGGTTCCTTGCTTCCGTCATATCCCTCAGGGACCGGCATTTTGAACTTGCTCGGCAACGGCTGCGTCCATGAAGTCCATGGCGAAGGGCGTCTACGGAGGTCGGCGGAGGAGGCGTGGGTTTCTCCTTATGCGGTGTCCCACAACACCTTGACTTTCTCCTCCATCGAGGGGTCCGTGGAGCCTCTTCGCGCGTGAGGGCGTCACGGAGCTCCGTGTTCCCCTGGGGGTTCGTCTGAGCTCGTCGGGGGTGGCGGCTCTCCGCATGGGAGGCGCGTTCGCCGTTGGAGCCTGCGGCTGGTGGCCTCCTGTTGCCATGCGAGTTGCGGGGGTTGCGGCCTTCGGGGCTGTCCTCCCTGTCATCGTCGGCGAGACGGCTTTCCGCCTCGTTCTGGCCATCTCCACTTGGTGCGGCCGGGGCCGCTGCACGGTCGAGCCGGTTAGCTCGCCTCCTGCGAGTGGCCTCGCGACGCCTTTCTCTCTTGGAGGTGGAGGCCTGAGCCGCTGGAGGAGCAGTCCCAGGCAAGGCAGTCCTGGTGTTCGCGCACACGGCGAGGAGGATCTCCTTCAGAGTATGTATTTCCGCGGCCAAGTGGCGGACGTCAGGCTCTGGTCGATTGTCCGCTTGGTTCCCTGTGGGGGGAACTTCGTCTTGGACGGTGGTTTCCACCGCAGGAGCACTAGCTTGCGCTCTGGTGTTCACCATGCTTTGTCGTTCAGTTGCTGGATGGGAAAGAGACACTTGGCTTTTTGTCAGCTTCCCATAGACGGCGCCAATGTTGCGTCCCGGGCCCAAGGTTGTCGTACGGATTAGGGAGCCTTCGGTTCCTAAGCGCGGGGGGCTCGGAAGAAGGGTCCGGTCTCCGTCTCTCGAACTGGACTGCACAACACAAACAACAAACAAGAGGTGAAGGGTCCGGGCAGATTTCTCCCACCGAGGCCGCTCACGCTCAAGTCGTCTCACAATAAATGTAAATGCGCACGCTAAAGTGGGTGCGCGGAGAAATGCTGTGAAGCGTGAGAAAAGCTGGTGTGGTGATGTGGAGAAATGCAATGAGCAGGTGGTGGAAGGCCTGGCTTCCTCGATGCACTGCGATGAGTGGCTAACTTTCCCGCTTGGCGGGTTGAGAAGAAGGGAAGCGATTTGGTTGAACCCGTTCAGGGGATTAGAGCTTTTTGGAAGTTCAGTGAGAGAGCTTGAAACCAGTGATTGCTCTAAGTTGCAGAATCGCTGAACCGAAATCGGAATCCTTTTCTCTGTGGGGTGAGGGCTCTTATATGCCTCCCCCTGTTTGGACTCTCGGGCGCCAAAACGCCCGTTGCTTGGGCCATCGCGCCGCTGGTCACTGTCATGGACCGCCGGTCACGCCGGCTATCCTGTTGCCGTGCTTGGCACGCTGCTGATCGTCGTAGACCACGCCCCATTTTCCCTGAGCGGGGATTGGTTGGCCTCCTGCAGACGGCAGCTGGTGGCGTTGGCGTGGCGCCAGCCATGCCTCTATTGGCTAGCCTTTCCGCTTTTCTCGCCTGTTCCCGGCGACGCATTTAATGCGCTGCAGGTTTCCATTGGCTTCCGCCAGCATGGCTTCGCGCCCCTTTCCCGTTGGACTGGGCTGGCATCTCCTCGTGGGCCTCTGATCTTCTCCTGGGCTGCGACCTGCTTCGTGGGCTTGGGCCTGTCTTATGGGCCAGGACATGGGACCCAACAACTATATTATTAGTAAATCGAATATTGAATAGATAATTTATAGGTCAAAAAAGTAGCGTTTAGCCCTATGTAAAAAAATTATATATAGACTATTTACCTATAAATCTTAAATAGTAGCGTATGACATCATAACTAAGAGCTTTAATATTTACTTTTTGTTGATAAGGACATTCCTGGTTATCTATACTTGATCCTTTTTGTATATTAGTATAATTTGAGTATATTTTATATATTTGTACAGTTTTTTTATATGTTTGACATGAAAATATAAATTCGAGAATGATTATATATTTCTACTGTTTGGTTTCAATTAAACACTAGTTTTGAATTATACATGATCTATTTGCAAGATGATGCTATCAATTTCTCGAATTTTAGATTATATCATTATTCAGTATATTTTCATTAATATATATCCAAATATGATAGTTATATATACTTTGTTTAGTAATTAGTTCATTCTTATCTTTATTTCACTAACCTTTTATATTAGAGGGTTCAGAAAAACTTACAAGTGATTGGGTTTGAAGGATGGTTGTCGGGAATTAGATTTAGAATGTTGAAATAGCTTGATATATTATTGTTTGAAAAAGAAAAGGTAGTTTTATGTTATTAGTTTCAAATTGTTAAATCTTTAATTCAGATAGTGATGTTATGATTCTGATGTTTAAATTTCATTTCGTTTTCCTTTACAGTAAGCTAGTTGAGTTTATGATTTCGATTACTCTCATATCAACAAAGATACTTTTTCTTTTGTATGATTCCGAGGTTATATAATTGTTGGTCGGAGCCACTTCCAGGAGTATAGTTTTGGTCATATGATTTAAATTATTATTTTATTTTAGGTAATTTAATAATATTTAATTTATAGGTTCGTATTTTGATATTTATTTTGAAATTTTAGCTAGCGGGTTAATCAATTAAATTTTAAATATTGATGATTAATGTTTAAATTAACTAAATTATGGATTTAAAAAGTAATATAATTAGTTTTGAGTTCAGGGATACAACAAAAGTGGAATAAAAAAAGGTCATAAGAAAAGTATCTTATTTTATTTGAGGATTTAAATTTGTTAATTATTTCGTGATAGGTTTGAATATGTTGGATGGTTAAGGATGATTGAGTTCTTGCCCGCTCTGTGATGAGAAGTATCTCGCAATTATGGTGGATGTGATAGAGTCAATGGCTCGGATATTGTAAAATTTAGAGCCGGTGGTCGCAAATCCAGGGGTGACCACGACCATATATGATCACTTCACTAAAGAGCCAGTGTTGGATTTCATGCAAGATCCAAAACCTATGAAAGAAGAGATTTGGATCCAACGAATTAAGAAAATATTCAAAGTAATTCACTACCTAGAAGAGGAGAAAGTAGTGTTTACCTCCTACAAATTGGAAGGGGAGACAAATCATTAATGGTTGATGAAAAAGGAAATTTTAGGACTCGAACATGAGCAAATCCCATATAACGTATTTAAAGAAGCATTTATAAAAAAATACTTCCCAACAAGTTTGAGGAAGTAGAAGGAAAATACATTTACTCATCTGTGGTAAGGAAATGGGATTATGGTAGAATATGATACTAAATTTATGGAGTTATTTCATTTTACTCCCAACAAGTAAGGAGAGTAAGAAAATTTCGGTAAGGATTGAATGACATCAATATCAATTTGATTGGATGTCTCTTAAAACACTTATTTGGTTGAGAACTTCCAAGTAGTTTGTGACGTTCATTTATGGATGTATAGAGAAGCGTTAAATGGAGCCTTACTATTTGAATAAGAGACAAACAAGGAAACATTTTTAATAAAAAGATCATAAGTTAAGAAGGTCAGAACTCTAGATCGGGAGGATCCTATAAAAGAATGAAATCAATGGACAAGGAGAAAAGAGGAGCTAAAATTTTGGGTGCATTAGGTCCACAACAATTAAAGTCTATATGCCTTCTTTATGGAAAGATGTATGGAGGAAGGCCTTACTAAAGATAATCAGGAGCATGCTTCAACCGTGACCAGTTTGGCCACATGATCATAGATCGCCCTCACCCCTTAAGGGAGACGACGAGAAAGCCAAGTGTTTCGAAGAGAACTTTTATAGTAATACCTAAAATGTTGATACGTCTTTATCAGTAATTGAAGGTAAGCTCATAAGTTTTTAATACTTCCACCCATGTTTTGTTAGATTTTTGGTCAACACACTCATTTGTATCTTCAACATTTGTTTACGATCTGTTATCACCACCTAAAATTACGGATTTTTCTTTGGTTGTGTTAATACCTATGGGGTCATCCTTAGTGACTGACATTTTACACCCAAGGTGTATTATTTGGGTGAATAGGTTTGAGTTGGCCATAAACTTAGTCTTGCCAGACATGTATGATTTTAATATAATCTTAGATATGAATTGAGTAACAAGTTATTATACTAATATAGATTGTTTTTATAAAATGGTATATTTTTTATTTTGAGTTGTAAACCATTTTACTTTCAAGGAATAAAACAAAGGTAATTAATCCACATGATTTTGGCCATGTATATATATCATTTAATGAAAAGTTTGTGTCATGCATACTTAGCTTATGTGAACACCACTAGGAGCTATAATGTTCTGGTTGAAGAGATTCCAATGGTGTGTAAATTTGAAGATATTTTTCTAAAGGATCTTCCAAAATTTCTATCTGATTATGAGATTGAGTTCGAGATAGAGGTAATATCGAAAGCGGTGCCAATGTCAAAGGCCCTACATAGAATAGCACCATCGAAGTTAAATGAATTGAAGAAGCAACTACAAGAATTATTAGAGAAAAGCTTCATCAAGCTAAGTGTGTGTGACGGATCGAATCTATTATAGGCTACTTTTCACGTCTGTCAATAACGAAATGCAAATGGAGGAATAAAACTGACATAAATAATCATGCAATAATTTATAATAATGCGTACATAGGATCCAAACCGGTTGAACTTATTAAGTCGGCCTTATCTTGTCCGACCAAAAAAAATTTAGGTCAGTCGACTATAGGGAAAAACCAATAACATATGAGATGCCACTAGGACCAAAAATACTTAAACCATAAAGTCTTGTAAAAGTATACAAATATTCATTAATTTACACAGTGAATTTGTTATACAAATAGTCTCCAAAATGACCAAAATATATCAAAAGTCTTTTTTTTTTTTGGTAAGTAAAATATATCAAAAGTCAATCCATGAACTGTTACGAGAATCTAGATGGTCCTCTAAGCCTAAGCTAGTCCGTCCGACTCTACCCTTTTTCATCTAGCATAAACTCTTGATCATCTAAGGGTAAGAAAACAACAATAAGTGAGTTGATTGTTCAGCAAGGTACCATAAGAAAAGACATGCATAATTATTATTTCAAAATGAAACCAAAACAAATGAAATAAGAGCATAATGCATATGGGAACATAAAATATGATCAAAAGCCGTTTTCATGAGTACCTGTTTACTTTAAGTCCAAATGTTACTTATTTTATTTTTAGTTATTGTGCCTTCAAAACTAAATGGAAAACTTAATCATCTTTGGGGACCAGACAGGAGTGGACAATTTTGAAGAAGGATTGTGTAATCTCCACACAATCTAAGGTCGGCCCTCTTATTCTACTCCCAAAGGCGAGCGGTAATGCTTTTAATTTGGCAAACGAGGCCATAGTTCAAAGATGCCACCAAAAGTTTCCTTGTGGCTCAGGGGTAGTCCTCGAGTGTCACTCTAATATCTTCATCTAGTTTCTTAACAACAAGTCAAATGAAAACTCTACACAAATTTCCATCATTTGATGGCCATATATTATATATCAGATAACAAATAACAAATTACAGAATTCCTCTTGCTGTTCACATATACAAATTTTTCTTATTCCTATGGCTTGCATATTTACAATTACAGTTTCAATTAGACAAATTGGTATTTACAAATAGTTAGAATAGTATACAATTTAACTTTCTTGAGTACTAAAACTTGAATTTTTACCATTTACTACAATACCGGATTCAAATGTGAAAAAAAAAAATTTAGCAATATTTAAATATGAATTATGGAATGAAATCCAACATATAAAACATAAAACATGTACTGAAACATGAAAATTTTTCATAAAACATGAGAAAAGCCATTATCATGATATTTAAACTATAGAATGTAGTGAAGAAGGGTATTAGAATAATAATACCGAAAGAAGTGGACAAAAATCAGCAAGGACCAAAAATAAAGTATAAAGTACACTTGTCTGATCAAGAAAATTTCTTACTCAATTTGGCCTGAGAGTTCTTCCTCTCCTTCTCCTTCACCTCCTATGTACCCCTTCTCCGATTTTTTTAAATTCTGCTCCCTAGCTCCCAGATTTAATATTTAAAGGTAACGGGATATGTGAGAGTAGGTAGGGGTAGGTTACCTACTTTAGTATTCCATTTAGATCCCTTATTTACGAAGTCAACGAAGTAGGTGGAAGCAGGTCACTCGCTCCAATTTGGCCAGTTTAGACTCTAATCAAAACTAGCCAACAAGCCAATCCGATCAACTCTCCTAATCGGTCAACGATTCATTCCTACCATCAATTTACTCTGGTCATCTATCCAGTCCGATTAACTATTCTAACCGGTTAATTTTACTAACCAGTCAACTATTCTCAATCGGCCAACTTTTTAATTCGGCCAACTATCTTAATTGGTCAATTACCTTTTCCGGTCAACTAACCAATCCAGTCAACTATCATTAACCGGCCATCTAACTACCTCGAACGATTTTCCATTAAGGCCGTATATTGATATGTTCTAGGAACCTGATCTTTACAGTATGTCACCATGGGGTGTACCAATATTATTTGTAAAGAAGAATGATAAGTCTATACTACTAAACATAGATTATTAAGAACTTAATAAGATAATAATTAAGAATAAATACCAATTACCGAGGGTTAATGAGTTGTTTGACCAATTGCAAGGAACACAAATATTTTTAAAGATAGATCTTCATTCGTATTATCATCAATTAAAGACTAAGAAGGATGTGGCAAAAATGACTTTTTGAATGAGATATGGACGTTATGACTTTTCAGTCATATATTTTGGATTAACTAACGCCCCTTTAACATTTATATATTTGATGAATTGAGCCTTCCAATCCCACATCGATAAGTTTGTGGTAGTATTTATTGGCGATATCCTAATTTATTTAAAAAGTTATGAGGAGTATGAAATGTAATTGAGACATGCTCTACAAACACTTTAGGAGAAGAGGTTAAATGCAAAATTGAAGAAATGTAAATTTTTGTTCGAGAGAATAATGTTTCTCAGCCACGTTATTTCAAAAGGAAGTACTTTAGTTGATCTTAAGAAGATTGTGGTTGTGATGAATCAAAGCTAACCAATGACAGTAACAAAAGTTCAAAGTTTTCATGGGTTGGCAAATTACCATAAAGGGTTTCTAGAGAATTTCTCAATGATTGCTATGCATTGACTAATTCAACTTAGAAAAAAGATGGAGTTTGTTTGGACCGATAATTGTGAAATGAGATTTTAGAAATTGAAAAACTACCAAACGACTACCTAATCTTCCCAAAAGAATTTGGGGAATTTGTGTTTTCCATAACACATCAAAGATCGACCTATGAGTTTGTTTTAATGAAGATTGGTAAAGTGATTGTGAACAGATCAAAATGATTAAAGACATAAAATAATTATCTAATGTACGATTTAGAATCAACAACGTTGATTTTTATGCTGAAAATTTAGAGGCAGTATCTTTATTAGAAGATATTTTTGATATATTTGAATCACAAAAGTTTAAAATACTTATTCTCATAAAAGGAGTTAAATATGAGACAAATGAGATGAATAGATCTTTCAAAGAATTATATTTGCAAAATTCATTGTCAATTGAGGAAGGCAAATGTGGTAGCGGATACCTTGGACAGCCAAATGACAAATTTAATGTCTCATTTGAAAATTAAAAAAATAGAGAAGTTAGATTGTATGAATGTATGTGATATCAAGAGGTATTCCCAAGATACACGAATGATTTTATCTTACTTTTATATGTAACCAAAGATAATAGAGAAAATTATGGGTACTTAAATGGACAATCCATTCCTAATTGACATTGCCAAATACTTGAATAGGGAGTCAATGGTGGATTTTAATGTAAGAGCTAATGGGGTCTTGAAATTAAGGAAGTAGATATGTATACCCCATATTGAGGAATTAAAGAAAGAAATTTTAAATAAAACTCATCAATTGAATATGCTACCCATCTAGGAATTATTAAAATGTACAAAGACTTGAGAAATATCTTTTGGTGGCGCAACATAAAGAGAAAAATTATAGCCTATGTAGGAAGATATTTGATTTATCAACAATTAAATGCTGAGCACTAGAAATTACCAAGTCTTTTGTAGCCCATATCGACCTCTAGTTAGAAATGAAAATATTCAATGATGGATTTTGTTATGGGATTGTCGAGAACGTCAAAGAATTAGAATATAATTTGGGTAATTATAAATCAACTAACCAAATCGGCCCACTTCATTATAGTTCGGGTAGCATTTTCAGGGGATTGTTCGGTGAGATTATAAATTAACAAAGTCATGAGACTTCAAAGGATTCCAACTTCTATCATATTAGATCAAAATTTGAGATTTGCCTCTAAATTTTAGAAAAGTTTGTACAATGAATTGGATACCAATTTAAAATTAATATAACTGATCACCTCCAAAGGATGGACAATTAATGCAAACAATCCAAATTCTAGAGAATATACTATGAGCTTTAATGTTAGAAATGAAAAAAATTAGGATAATTACTTACTTTTAGCCAAATTTGACTACAGCAATAATTATCAAATCAGTTTAGTATGGCCTCCTTCGAAATATTGTATGAAAGAAAGTGTTGTTCCCCATTTCATTGGGAGGAAGTCAAAGATAGGAGACTTTTGTAATCAAAAGTTGTCTAAAAGATATCTAATAAGATTTGGACTGATTTGAGATCAATTAAATGTTGTTAAAACTTGATAAAAAATTATGTTGATTGTAAAAGATCAAAGTTAAGTTTTGATGTTAGGGATTACGTATTTTTGAAGATATCTTCATTGAACAAAGTATGTCATTTTGGGCTTAAGAAAAAATAAAAGTCGAGATTTATTGGACTTTTTGAGATTCTAAAAAGAATCGAATAGATAGCATATCTACTCGCTATACCTCCAAGTGTAGAAAATGTTCATAATATTTTTCACTTATTGATGTTCCGAAAATATGTTCATGGCCCTTCACATATCATTGATCAATAATTTTCAATGATTAACGAAGATTTGCCATATATTTAGAAGGTAATTCCGTTAGAGAATGTCTTATGAAAAAATCATTCTTTGAAAGAAGCCACTTGAAAAGGAAAAAAAATTCGGGAGAAATTCCCGCATTTATTTTCACATTGAAGTACATGAAATTTCAAGACTAGAAATTTTATAATGAGGGAATGTAATGTATAGATCCCAATATATTCTTTTAATATTAATTAATTAAATTAAGTTGATAAATTTTTGAGGTCAATTGAGATTTTATATCAAAATTAATTTTCAAGTCAAAACAATAAAGGCAACTAATGCCTAGCGAACATCTGATCATGCTAATTTGTATTTTGAACAGTAAAGATACATTTAAAAAACACTTTTGAGACGATCATATGCATTTTAGACATATTAGTTGTATATAATCGATGTATGTGCGTATTTTGAACAAAATATTGGTACATTATATATGCCTTAGGGATACTCATATGAAGTATGGAATGTGGTTTAGTACTTGATCTATACATGATTGGCGCATTTGTGCCAATATTTTGTAAACAAGCCTCTTAGCCAATTTTAGGTCATTCACAATAAATTTTTGAGAGGAGAGATAAAGAGAAGAAATAAAGAGAGAAGAAGAGGGAAAGAACGAAGGAGAAGGAGATTTTGAAGGTAAGATCAAAGATATCTTGTTAGAAATTTAAGTAAAAGGAAATATATTTGAGTCATCTTTCTTTTGTTGCTATCCTTATCTAATCTTCTTGAATATTTATTATTTAAAATAATCATACATATATTATTTTTTTATATAAACTAATTATTTTTATATACATGTAATTCCATACTCTTTTTATAAAACTTTTTATGAAATACATGTATTGAATTCATATACATTATAATAAATGCTAAATTTCTATTACAACACTCACATATGTCTTAAATTTTTGTTTATATTCCATTACATGTTTTTAATTCTTAAATATTTATTTATGCATATGTTAAGTTCTCACGTAATCATTCATGCATATTTTATATCCAAATAAAATTAATAAAATTATACTACATGTTTACAATAACCTTTACATGTTTACAAAATCACATAATCTTGTTCCTACATATTTCTAAAATATAAGTTAAAATTTTTACATGTCAATAATTTTACTGCATATTATATATTTAAAAAAAATATATAATTTCAAATATATATATATAAAAAAACTCTATACAAATTTTGATAAAAATATTTTTTCAATATGAGAAATTAAAAAATATTCATATTTAAATAGAGTTTTTAATTTGATTAAGTATAGACTATTGTAGAAAATTGATTGAATAAATTTGAATATATTATAATCTATTATTAGTAAATTAAATGCTAAACCTATAATCCACGAGTTAAAAAAGTGACGTTCGGTTTTATCTATATGGTTACATATAAATGGCCCATTTATAAGTCATGAATGATAACGTATAACTTTTGATTATATAAAAACAATATAAGTCGAGTTTTTATATTTACTATTTATTGATGAGGTTATTATCGATTTTTGGTCCTTTTTGTATATTAATATAATTTGAGTATATTTTATATATTTACACAGTTTTATATGTTTGACATTGAAAATACATATTTGTGTTTAATTATATGTTTGTATATTTTTGTTTAATTTGAATATCAATTTTGGATTATATATGATATGTTTGCGAGATGATATTATTGACTTTTCAGATTTTAGTTTATATCATTATCTAGCATGTTTTCCTCAATATAAATTATATATCTTTTGTAAGTAATTGGTTTACTCTTACATTTTTTATTGACTTTTTAAATTAGATGGTTCATGCTAACTTATAGGTGATTGAGTTTGAATAACTATAGTGGAGAAATAAATTTAGGAACTTGAAGAAGCTCAATATATTATTGTTTAGAAAAGAAACAGTAGTTGATGTTATTCGTTTTGGAGAAATTGTTAAATTTTGTAATTTAGGTAGTTATGTTATGATATCGGCGTTAAAGTTTGATTTTGATTTTATTTATAATAGTTTGGTTGATTTTATGGCTACAATCACTTTAAGATTAGTAAAGACACCCTCTCTTATGCATGATCTATGGTTATATAATTGTCAATATCAGAGCCATTTTTGGATATGGCGTTTGGATCCTGTGGTTTACATCATTATTTTATTTTGGATCATTTCACGATATTTAATTTGTAAGTTTATATCTCAATATTTGTTTTGGATTTTTAATTGATAGATTAATCAATTAAATTTTGAGTCTTAAGGATTAAAATATAAATTAACTTATTTATGGATTAGGAAAGTAATGTAATTAGTTTTAGGGATTAGGAAAGTGATACCCATGGTCCAACTTAGAACCATGCTAAAATAGGGTATGGAATGCTTTATCTAAATTCACATGTTAAACCTAATACATTTCAGTGTAATATCTTTTGATATCTCATCACATATTATTCACAAGACTATAAGTATTCCTCTAAGAATGTAAACCTTAATTCACTTAGATATGAAAATCAATATGGACAACTATGTAACTATATTAAGATTCTGCATATTTTATATATTTTGATACTATAATATTTTTATATAATCTTTTTTTACTTAAACCATCTATAATAAAAACAATTTACATATCCAAAACTATGTATAAAAAGATAACTAGTGATCAAGGACAAGAAAAATAACTTTGAAACAACAATCCTAAACCGCGCTCCTAAGATTTGGAACGGAACAACATTCTAGTTATCTGGCGTTCAAAGGATGGAACGCATGCCAAGTTAATGCTGATAGCAACTCACTACTGAGTTGTCTCTCAACCTAGCAATTCAACAATCTAGGACAAAAAGACCTCTCGAGCATGCAAGGAGCCTTTTCTATGCCAATAAACGTGTAGATTTTTTAAAACATTTAAATTTGCCTTGATTAGTTTGGCCTTCTATGTTGCTTCCCATGGCTCTCGAACATTGGCCCGTAACTTATAAAATAAACATTTAAATTTCATAGGGTTAAACATATAAGGCTTTCAGCCCTTTTAGAATACTTCTACCAATATATATTCTTAATATCACATGGACTAGTTTACATATTAACCGATAACTTTGAACTGGGCTCTTATGTTCAAAGACGGTATAAAATGCCAATTACGCAACAAACAAATAGATCATAATTTCATTGACTTATGTCTTTCAAGTAACATATCAAGAAACGAAATAGTTTTCTACCCTAAGGTTGGATATAAGTAGTATCTACTTCTTACATTTTATCCTTTAAGATATAAAGAAATAAATTTATATTATAGAAATATGAATTTCTAATACCTAGCCATATATATGTTGGCATTAAAACTTCATTCCAACACTGATCGAATAACAGTGTGCGTTCAAATGCTAGCCAAACATTGCACAAAATTCAATGTAAAAAAGCATCATACAAACATAAAATTAAATATATATCTCTTATACTTGTTACCTTATTTCATAATTGAAATTAATAAAAGACAATAAGAAATTCAAGGATTCAAATTAACAAGCGAGTATGAGTTTTAGATTATCTAATAACAGTATCAATTCCATTTACTTTAAGATGCATGAAAATAAAATATTTATAATCACAAATGGCCACTAGTGCTATTATCTGAATGAATTATGAAATCATGATCAAATGATCAGTCTAAGACAAAGGAAAGAAAGCTCGTACAAAATATCTTTCTTTCCTGTTTGATCTTTCTTGGCTCACTCTCTTTTTTCTCTCAAACACTTTGAAAAATAAGGGAATGAGGCAACTCCCACTTAAATAAAAGAAAGAAAGAATAGGATGACAAGTGGAAAACCAAATGAGAAGAGGGGTGGCCAAGGAAAGTGGCCATAAAATAGGCCATGTACCACTTAAATGCCCTACTAATTCTACTTAATTACTAATTAACTAACATAATGATATCGCCATTAGATGCATGCAGAGTGCCGCTAAAAGCGAAGGTTCAAAGGCTAGATGGTGTGAAATCATCATGTAAGGAGGGTCACCATGAGTGTGATGAAGGGGGGCATGAATGGCTACAATCTTAAATATGTTAAATAATTTGAATATAACATTTATTAAACAAATTTAATTAGTTTTTACTTTACTAGTTACGTTCACGTAAACACATATTAATATCACAGTAAATCCTAATCTATAATGCTGAAAATAATTATGGATTATCGACGGGATAATTAATCAAAATATTTTTCTGATGGTCATATAATTCCAATACAATTAGCCTCCTTATAAAATCATCCTACACTCACCTATAATAATTGGTTTCATTAATTATCCTCATTTATGATCTCCCTCGGGTTAAAGTTTAATAAATTCTAGTTGAAATAATATGATTTTAGATTAGGGCTTAAAAATAATATTCTAAATAGTTTTTTTATTTATTTATGCTTATATTTTACATTTAATAAAATATTAATATTTAAAAAAATTAAAAATAACCATGCTAATAATATTTATATGATAAAATATCCACCTTTGGATATTAATTCAAGTGTGCCTCTGTTTCGGGGGACTCCATCACTTTGGAGATGAGCTCATTTTCAACTGTTCGGTTAAAAAACTAGCTTTTGAAATTAAAATATAATTAAAATTATGGAATAAGATTTTTTTTTATGTCAATAATATGTATATTCTACTACTTAAACATTTTATAAAAAATGACAAAGAAAATTATTTCATATTTTATATAATTGGTTTTTCATCCCAACCACCAGATTATAATGATCCGATGGATAGGAAATCGAGCCCCTTGATCCCCCTATCCTATAAAATATATGCAATTTTATCCTTTATATGTCACGTTTACGTCATGATTGAAATCCGTGAGGCTGAATCCTACTTTCTTTTGGAAGAAATAACACCATCTTCTTTTTTTTATCATTAAAGGAAATTTAATGATTAAAATTTAAAAATAAAAACACTAAGAATAGTTATATATATTTTTATAATATTAACATTTATTAAATAGCAATTCTAATATATAAAAAAATTAATAAAAATAACTATCTAAAGTATACCAATTGATATATAAATTTGGCCTTTAAATTTTTTTAATTCAATGATCTAGAGAATAAAAAATAAAAAAAAAAAAAGGATCCCACTTGTATAATCTTAGGTTGGCAGATGAGAACTTGGAATTAGCAGCAGGTTCAGCATGAATTTCGACTGCTACATTTATCATAAAAATAAAACCACTATATTTTTCAGTCTTAACTATATATTTTAAAAAAAACTATTATAAACTACTTATTTAAAAATAATTAATGTTAATTTTCTTAAAGAGAAATAATTAGACCGTGGCTGTAATCCATATCCACATAGGATGCAACCTCATTCAACCCGTTCAACACAAAGTGCTCTAATCTCCTCCCTCCCTACCAGCTTTACAAATTAATCAAAGAGATCCACCACTGATCAAAGGATTATGATTGCCATTCAACTTCCCATTGTGAAGGTTCATGAGCTTGACAGACAGCTCTAGGAAGACGACCTCCATTCAAGGAGGGTCCTTCTTCCTTAGGGTGGTTCAAGGATGGACGGAGGGTCAGATGGGTTCCCTTGTATAGGGAAATTCAAAAATGGATCATCCCCAAAGTTTAAAGGATGCAGCAACCAACGGAGGGCACTCAGGCACAGATTGCAGCCAGCCCCAGCAATGATTTGCACTATTTGTCACTGCTAAACATATCAGCAGCTCTTAATAGCCGAAGGAAAGCCGTCCGAGGGGGAGTGAAAAAACAAGAGCACGTTAGCTGGGGGACGGAAACACCAAATGTTTTCATTTGGTGGCGGTTAGTGTGAGACGGAATTTCAACGTTGTCTACGACATTCGAAATGAAACAGAGGGCATGGTGGTCCATGGCACAACAGAGAAACTAATACCAAAAAATTAAAAAGATGATGAAAAGTTAAGAATTTACAGAATATGATGTTACTTTTTTTGACAGTTTCCCGGCGAATACAAGTTCTCCTTCTACCTTCAATCACAGAGGCGATGGATGAACCCATTGCTAACGCTTTGGCTACTGCCATTGCTATTGCTATGAGCATCCTTGCACTTGAAGTTTATGGGATCTAAACCCCATATTCGAATCGTACGGTCGTCGCTTGCTGAAGCCAGCATACGAGGGTTAACTGGGTTCCAACTCACACAATTAATTGCTCCGGAATGCCCGGGCAACGCTAATAGAAGCTCCCCGGTGCTCCTGTGCCATACATACACCTACAAGATTAACCAATAACAAAGCCCATATTATTGTCCACGTCAACAGAGTTTTACTGTGAGGGTAAGCCTCTGACAATCACAGAACAAATTATCTATAATATATGGCGAGAGTATGGGCATCTCATCTTCGGCATACCCCACAATGTAGGAGCCTTGAGCACAAAAGATAAACCTTTTTATGGCATGCTTTGCTTTTACAAATAACAAGTATGATCAGAATGACCAGTAAGCGATGCACAGCAAAGATAGGTAAATATGCTTGAGCCGTGAACCACACATTAGCATGGACAAGTCAAGGTGCAAGTGTATCAAGGTTCTGGTTTCAAGTTCATACACCTACCAAAGCAGCATTGTTCAAATTCAAATAAGCAAAAGAACTGAAATGGCTTTATACTCCTCTGTTCTGACTTTCATTTCTGGTAAAATTGTTTAATCAGACCCAACGGTCAATCAATGACCTTAGTTTTCTAAACAGCCAGGGTTTGGGATCATTCCAAACATATGAACATCAGCTACATACCGAATTGCAAATGATCAACAGTGTGACATTGAATCAGTGTACAGTAAAAAAATTATGACAAAACTCTTTCTCTCTATCGGTCCTTCTTTTGCCAATAACAGGAATTTTTGTTAATAAGAAAATAAGTGATTTGATTGTTAAGAGGACTACAATAGAAGGAAGCACTCATTCTAGGAGGTAAGGACACAATCCGCCAAAAAATTTTGCATGGGAGACCATGGAAGCAAAAACATCATTTTGGAACAAGGGCACGAGACCATGCAAACTTAACAAAACTTCAAAATTATTCTGCCTTTCCTTTTACAGATTTCTAAATATTGGTTTGCAATATATATCCCCGAGGGTAGGGGCACACACAAAGCTCACCAAGTTCACTCCACAACCTTTAAGCAGTTATGACCTTCAAGAAAATGAAGGCAGATGAAGAAGGATTCTTCTGCAAACTTCTGAACTAACAGGTCTTTCTCAGAAACTGTCAGAGATTATTTTCCGGTTAGATTTCTTATTTACTCTATTTTGATTATCATAAGTAAATTATTTTAGGAATTTTGACAGTCTCATATTGTTATTATTTAGTCCCTATATAGGATTAGTTTCCTAGGTTAAGCTGCCTTCTTAGGTCTATATAAACAGGCTTGTAATCATTTTCTATATCAAGTCCCCCCTCTCATCTGATTGTCCTTCTGGTCCCTCTAAGTCCAACTCTTCAAATTCCCCACTGAAGTCTCTATCCTGTTCTTCTCCATTCTTCTCTTTTCTCTTTTCCCTTCCAATTTTACATCCTTGCTAACAAGCAACATTCAGACAAGAATTCTAAAAATGCAATTTCAGAAATGACATCTAGCAGATGCAGCAGTCACATTAGTAAGAATCCTGCATGATAGTCATAATTAAAGTCTAATAAGGAGGCATGGGAGAATACAAAGTCAACTGGGGATATGATAAATATTACCATGGACATATATCCAGAAAGCAATAGTCCAACACCTCTTAGAAAGCACACATGAATAATATATTCTGTTACGCAGGTAATTTTGAGAGATATCAGTCAATTTTTGTAGCATTAGTTGAACAGGAATATAATTACCATTGATCATCCCATCAATATGAGTTCCAAAAAAAAAAAAAAAAATTGAGGCTACCTGAGAATCTTCACTGCCGCTGGCAATAAAGGCTTGATCAAATCCACCAAAACAAGAGCGAATAACAAAACGGCTGCGTTTGTGACCTTTGTACTTGGAAACAACCTTCAGATTTCCCTCTATGCTCCAAAGATGTATTTCTTGGTTTATAAGGTTGACAAGCAAGAACTTATTGTCCTTGGACAATGAAAATGATGTAATCACTTGGTCTTCTTCTATCAGTCTCTCGATCTTAGCTTCCCTGTCAAGTAACAAAATTGCAGTCTCTCTGCAAATGCTTATAACTCTCTTTCCATCATTTGTTATAGCCATGTCTGAGATCTTTAGTGTCTTTTGACCTTTCCAGCATTCCAGCTCTCTTCCATCCAGATCCCACATGCAAATGCTTTTATCTGTCACCCCAGATAATACTCCTTTCCCATCAGGAAACCATCCACATGAAACCAAGCCAACACCCGGTTTTTCATAGACATAAAGGCATTCACCAGTATGGACATCCCAACGCCTTATAACCTCCTCCTGTCCACATGTCAGAAGCTCTCTGTCATCAGGGCTCCATGAAACAGTCAATACAGGTTTATGGTGACCTACTAGCATGTGCCTAAGAAATACTTCTCCGTTTTCCTTAACCTGCACATCAATCATCCAGAAGGGAAAGGAAAAGAAATTTTTAAGTCAGGCAAGAAAACATAATTATGGTCACAAGTGCATATGGGATCATTATAAGGATATTTGAATATGTTAAAATGATTATGATACTCTCACTTTGCAATACACAATAATAAATATTTCTAAAAAATCAACATGCAATAGCACTCTATAAACAATATCCATTCAAATGATCGGACGATGGGTTTAGTTCTTGCTTATGAGTAAATAAAATATTTCTTTTGGCTAATAGTAATCGGAGTCAATCAACTAGGTTCCCATGAATCATCAACATCGTAAGTTTAAACAATGGAGTATTTCATTGAGGGACCCCATAATGTATAGAGAAAATAAAGATGAACCTATTTTGTACCTGCACCCAATCTTTTGTTTCTGTAAGAGGAATGGGTTGGCCAAAAGAAGATCTAGAAGACCTGGAAGATCCAGTGAATAAATGAAGACATATGACAAAGATTTGTGTGTATATAAAGACATTCTAGGCTGATTTATGCATATATTTAGTGAATAAATGAATATAACTAGGCTACTAATAGGGTGATTACTACTAGGATGATTTTTAGGAGAATTGATTTGATTAATTCCTATTCTTGTACAGCTCCATAAGAGGGAATCCGTGTATAACTTTCAAAGTAATTCAAATCCTGAATTTAAATGACCTTTCTATATGGTATCAGAGCCAAAACAACCCATGCCCCTTGCATAACCTTAGACAAGTTCTACTATTGAGTAACCCTAGTTGCCACCTTCTGCTTTCACCATGTTTAATGTTCCTTTCAGAACCAGCCTCACCTATCACTTTGTCCATCATTACCTTTCCAAAGTCTTCCAACCCAGATTCTCACACTGTTCAGATTACTACTATCCATCTGAATGGCACTAATTTTCTACAATAGTTTCAATCTGTATATAAGTACATCCATGGGCGAGTGGGTTACTTGACTGGTATAATTAAGGAGCCAAAGCGCCCTAATTCCTAGTACACAACCTGGGATGCTAAAAACTGTTAGTTATGCAATGGCCCATAAATTCAATGGATGAAGACATTGATTCCAGCTATATGAGCTTCCATATGGTTTACGAACTTTGGGACAATGTCAATCAGATGTACTTTGATTTGGAAAATCAATCCCATGTGTATAAGTTGACTCTAAAACTTGGTAACAATCAACAAGAAAAGACACTGTCACCTAGTATTACAACTCTTACAAACAAATATGATAGGACTTAGATCTATTCAATGATTATGAATGGAAATCTTCAGAATATTATAACCATCACAAAAGGATGGTGGAAGCTAACTGAATCTTCAAATTTCTTGCTAGACAAAATGTTGATCTAGATGAAGTTAGGGGGTGGATCATCGGTAGGCAACCCTTCCTCCTATTGGTGAAGAATTTTCTGAGGTGAGAAAAGAAGAAACCCACAGGAAGGTCATGCTAGGTAAAAGGGGAATGCTGATTCGCTGGCAAGAATAGTTGAGAATTATGCTTTGGATGCCACTAAAGCCAAAAAAGCTGTCCAATATCAGTGGCGGTTGGATGGACCCTGAGAATGGTGTGACACTGCAACAGACCCCATCTTGCAAGGGAACATGCTGGAAGGTCCATGGTAAATCAGCAAACTGGAAATGCAACAAACAAAAAGACAAGTCCAACAGAGCATATCCTTTGGCAAATGAAAGACAAGATGGGTCTCTTTTATATTGAGTAGATAAATCAATTCCTTAGACTGCTAAAAGCCAATTCATCATTCAGTGCTCCTAATGTTTCTTGAGCTCATATAGGTAGTAATCCTCATTCTCTATGCTATCTTCTAACTTAGTACCATGGATCATAGATTATGGTGCCTCGGATCATATGACAAGCTTCTCAATTTTTTTCTATACATTTTTCCTGTTTCAGGAATGAAAAGTTTCAGATTGCATATGGTAGTCTTTCAACATTGCCAGAAAAGGCCACATAAAACTCTCAAAATATTGCATCGAAATTTCTTCTTCATGTCCCTAAAACTTACTTGCAGTCTTTTGTACGTGAGCCAGCTATGTAGAATTGTAACTGATGTATTGTCATCTTTGATTCTCATTGTCTTTTCTAGGACCAAAACTCAAGGAGGACGATTGACAGTGCTAGAATTAAAAGAAAGTCTTTACTACATTGATGATCCTTCCATTAATAACAGAACTCACAAGTTCATGACCTAATCATGATTTGGCATCTCATGTAGGACAACCGAGTTCTCCATACCTTGAAAATTTGTTTCCCTCTTTATTTAAAAATCTGGATTATTCGTCATTTCAATGTGGAAGTTTTGTTTTAGAAAAAAGTCATTATACTGCTTACATTTCAAACTTTTTCATGCATCAAAACCTTTCTAATTGATTCACTGAGGCCCTTCAAAATGACAACTTTAACTGGAAAAAGGTGCTTCGTCACTTTTATTGATGATCACACATGATAATGCTAGGTATACTTGATTCTTGAAATTTTTGAAGTGGAAAAACCGTTCAAAGAATTTTGCACAATGATTAAAAATCAATTTCATGCAAAACCTAGTATCCTTCGCTTGGGCTCATTTTTTGAAAGAGAGAGGTATTCAATATCAATCTGCATGTGGCAACAGCCCCAAACAAAAACGAAATTGCTGAAAGAAAAAATAGGCATCTTCTTGAAGTTGCTCTGGCACTCATGTTTTCTACGCATATTCCAATATATTTGTGGGGTGATGCTATTTCAATGGCCTACTTTTTAATTGATAGGATTTCTACTTGTGCACTCCAATATAACACACCCTTGGACAATTTCAAAAAGGAAAAATTACTGCATCGATAATTTATGTGGATATTTTGATCAAGGTATCCAGCAACACAACTTTTGTCCATCTTCGTAGTCAATCTTGGTCTAAATGTGACTTGAGAGCTAAAATTGTGTTTTCATTGGTTATGCACCAAATAAAAAACGATACAAGTGCTATAATCCTATCAAAAAAAATTCCATTTAAGTATGGATGTAGCATTTTTCGAAAATCAACCTTTCTTTAAGAAAAATTTCCTTGAAGGGCGATACAAGAAAAAAATGAAAGTTTTTGGGCAACTGATCACTTTATAACCATGTAATGGGTTTGACATTACCATTGCTTGTTCAAGATATTGGAAATGTCAAATCTATTAATCAAACATTTCCTTTTACAAACATTGATGAATCATGGATGGGAGAAATACCACAGTCAAATACCAAGTTTTTGGTTTATATGCAGAATGGAGAAAATTACAAAGATCTACTTGCTATTCTAGTACAAGATTAGTCGAAATATTCAACCGATGGCTATCTACCAGGTAATCATCCTTCAAACTCGATTCCCACTTCCACTTCAAACTCAATGGTCCCTTGGCCTTCCAATCTTAATGTTCATATAGCTATCAGGAAAGGGATTAGAACTTGTACCAAACACCCCATTGCCAATACCTATCCTATGAAAAACTATCCAATAAGCATAGAGCTTATACATCTATGACTTCTCACCTGTTTAAAGCAACAAGCATTAAAGAAGCACCAGATGAACCTATTTGGAAGCTAACAAGAGATGAATGTTCTAAAAAGAAGTGGTACACGGGACATGGTAGATCTTCCAAGAGATAAGATGAAAGTAGGGTGTTAATAGGAATTTACTGTTAAATGTAAGGCTGATGGTAGTATCAAAAGATATAAGACAAGACTCATGAAAAAGGGTTTCATACAGACCTACAGATTAGATTACCAAGAAACCTTAGCTCCCATAGCCAAAACAAACTCCATTTGTGTCTTGTTATTATTGGCTATGAATTTCAACCAGCCCTTAAACCAACTGGATATTACAAATGCGTTCTTGAATTTCGAGCTAGAAGATGTGTTTATGATTCTACCACTCGGTCTTGAAAGAAAGAATGGCAAAGATAAAGTTTGCAGGCAAAACAAATTCTACATGTCGTCAAGCAATCCCCGAGAGCATAGTTTGAACGCTTTGAGATGCTATGAGGAGTCATGGTTATTGTCAAAGTCAACCAGATCAAACTATATTCTATAAGCATTCAATAGATGGTAAAATTGACATTCCAATTGTCTAGGTGGATGATATTCTCTTGAAAGGTAATGATAGTCCGAGTTGGTAAGATTGAAGGAAAAACTTGTCAAGGAATTCGAGATCAAAGATCTCGGTCCATCAAAGTATTACCTTGGGATGGAGTTTACTACATCTAAGGAGGACATATTTGTTAGCCAACAAAAATATGTACTCGCTCTACTTGATAAAACAGGACTTCTTAACTGCAAAGCTACTAAAACACCAATTGAGCCCAATGTAAAGCTACAACCTGCCAATGCCAAGAATGTGATAAGTAGGAAACAATACAAGAGACTTGTTATCCCATGCACACCCACATAGCATTTGCAGCATAGTAAGTCAATTCATGCATTCATCCACACCAAAACACTAGAACGCCACTTACAGGATCCTAAAGTAGTTGAAGGGAACTCATAGTCAGTGACAATTGTATCAAGAGCACGGGCACCTTCAGGTAGAAGCCTATAATGATGCAAATTGGGTTGGAAGTGTCACCAACAGAAGATGAACTTCTGGCTACAGCACATTTAGTGGAGGAAGCCTTGTTACTTGGCAAAGCAAGAAATAAAATCTAGTGGCTAGAAGCAGTGCAAAAGACAAATTCAGATCACTAACCCAAGGGATTCAGATCGGAGGATTATTAGAAGAATTAAAGACCTTCAAACCTTCTCCGATAAAAGTCTACTGTGATAATAAATTTGCAATCTCAATTGCTCACAATCCAATCCTCCATAACAGAACCAAACATGCGGAAATAGACAAGCATTTTATCAAGGGAAAAATTGAGAATGGACTGATTTGCACACAAATTGTTCCAACCACAGATTAGATTGCAGACATACTTACCAAGGGCTTTCCAGAAACAGGTTGAAAGTTTGATTGGCAAGCTAATTATGGAAGATATCTTGACGCCAACTTGTGGGAGAGTGTTGGAAGAATGGGTTGGCCGAAAGAAGATCTGGAAAATCCAGTGAATAAATGAAGATTTGCATATATAAAGGGAATAAATAAAGATATTTTGACTAATTTGTGTTTATATTTAGGGAATGAATGAAGATATTCTAGGTTAATTATAGAATGATACCAGGATGATTTTTAGAAGTATTGATTTGAGTACTTCCTATTCTTGCATAACTCTAGACTAATTTGTGTATATATTTAGGGAATAAATGAAGATATTCTAGGCTAATTATAAAGTGATACTGGGATGATTTTAAGAAGTATTGATTTGATTACTTCCTATTCTTGTATAAGACTATGAGAGAGAATCTGTGTATAGCTTTCAAAGTAATTCAAATTATCTTTCCAAAGTTTCCGTGTAAGAAACATGGACTATTACAGGCCTAAACTGATTCTATTAAACGTCTTCACGTCTGATTATATGTACATTGCCTGTTTGTTAATAATTAACCTCCCCACACGTGCACTGTTAGTAATGGTTGAGTTTGTTATAATTGAGTTTGTTAACAGCTTTGTTCCCCACGCATTAGCATTACTGTATAAAGCCAACTACTGCGCTGGGCAGAGATATGAAGGAAAATATTACTTGTTTGCTTTTACTCATCTCTCACTCTCTCTCGCTCTCTCCCTCTCTATGTCCTCGGTCTTTCTAAGTCCTCGGTCTCCCTCTCTCCCTTGCTCCTCTCCCCCTATTTCTCCTCTGATTTCCCTCTGCCTCTATCAGAACTTCCCATCTCCTTTCTAATTTTCCAAACGACCGAGATCGCTACTGTTCATTGCAAGCCGCGGTTCTATTGCACATAACATTGGGTGCTTTCATTAATACATGGCAGAGGGCATCACTACTCATTCCAAGGCGATGGAAGAATCGATCGCATTTCTGACGAAGGAAATTTCAGAGGTAGTGTCTATAGTACAGCAACACACTGACCGATTCACTACTCTGAAGGCGGCGATGGAGCGGATCTAGCTCACTTTGACCGAGCTCCTTCTTCGAACCGAACGACCTACGCAACCCACGACAAATCCACCCTTATTACCCACATCGACCACGTTCGCTGTTTCACCCACGGTTACTTCTCACCGTTCAACTCAAACCCTACCCATAGTCCTAGCATCTCAACCCGACACGCCCATCTCCTCCCAAATTCGTTTGCCTAAACTCGAAATTTCATTTTTCTCTGAAGAGAATGTAGTGAGCTGGCTATTCCAAATTGAGCGGTTTTTGTCCTACCATGGTACACCACCGGAACAGAAATTAACCATCGTAACTTTCTATATGTCTGGCGATGCCCTCCAATGGTATCAGTAGATGCATGCAACCCGTCAATTGTTGACCTGGGAACTCTTTTCTAGGGCTCTTGAGCTACGATTTGGACCTTCATCTTACTTGAACCATGAAGCTATGATGTACAAACTTCACCAAACTGCCACGGTTGTTGCATACCTAGCTGAATTTGAATCCCTCTCCACTTGAACGACAGGTTTCACCACTGCGAATCTATTAAATTGTTTAATCTCCGGGCTCCGGGATGATATTCGAAGAGAACTCCTATTATTGAAGCCGAATTCGCTACTAGAAGCCATTGCTATGGCAAAATTAGTGGAGGAGAAAATTGAGGATGGACAATCCACTTACCAAACTACCAACTGCCACCATACCTTCTCCGCATAAAACACCACTGCCTTCTAGCCATTTTCCAACATTGCCCATAAAAAAATTAACTCTGGCAGAAATGACAGCTCGCCAAGAACGCGGGTTGTGTTTTAACTGTGATGAGCTGTTTACTCTGGGACATCGATGTAAACCTTCCCAATTTCTCTGTATGATCACTGAGGAAGATGTTTCTGGCCAGCTTACGGCGAAACCTTTAGCAGTTGAGTCATTGGATCCCGACCCTTTGCCAGACACTCCTCAAGGAACAGATTCCTTGCCTCTGGCTTCAGCACATCCCCCACCCATTACTTTCAATGCCTTAGACGGCCATTTTATTCCGCCCAACTCGAGGCCACCTGGAAAGCAGTTGCTGAATTTCACTAAAAATGTCCCTCCTGCAACCTTAAGGACAGGATTATTTTAATAGAAACGGCATTGTTACGGGCCTGAGCTGATTTTGTTAAACGTCTTAACGTCTGATTACACGTGCACTGCCTGTTTGTTAATAATTAACCTCCCCACACATGCACTGTTAGTAATAGTTGAGTTTGTTATAACTGAGTTTATTAACAGCCCTACTCCCCACACATTAGCATTACTGTATAAAGCCAACTACT
Source organism: Nepenthes gracilis (assembly GCA_033239525.1). Taxonomy (NCBI): domain Eukaryota; kingdom Viridiplantae; phylum Streptophyta; class Magnoliopsida; order Caryophyllales; family Nepenthaceae; genus Nepenthes; species Nepenthes gracilis. Next base: position 4,427,203 of record BSYO01000021.1, read on the forward strand.
ATGCTGAGCAGAGATATGAAGGAAAATATTACTTGTCTGGTTTTACTCGTCTCTCACTCTCTCCGCTCTCACCCTCTCTCTGTGTCCTTGGTCTCCCTCTCTCCCCTGCTCTTCTCTCCCTCTATTTCTCCTCTGATTTCCCTCTACCTCTGTCAGAACTCCCCATCTCCTTTCTAATTTCCCAAATGACCGAAGTCATTACTATTCATTGTAGGCCACGGTTCTGTTGCACATATCATGGACTCTCAAAAGGCTCCAGTGTTGGTGTTTGATAGGTGTCGAGCTCCAACATGCTCCCCACATACACTTTAGACACACTTGGGACACATTTTAGACACATTTTTATTTGAAATTTTTGCTTATATTTAGTATCTTTTGTCAATTATAATGTGCAAAGTAATATGGTTAAAAAAGATATATTGATTAATATATAAATAATTTGCTATTAAGTTTTGTTTTAGTTTGTTTGATTATTTCATAATTAATGTTACTATTTTATTATAATAACTTGTTGAAAATGTTATAGCATAACTAATTTATATTTCTTCAATTGCATACTTTCCTATGAGTTTCTTTGGAGTGAAAAAACAATAAATATGCATTTTTATTAGTTATTTAGTGTAAAATAGTATTATTTATCAATTAGAAAAAATAATAAATTATGAAGTTAGTAAATGTGCCCTTATCATTCCTTATTCTCATTTCTTTAAAAAATTAGCATGTCAATGTATTTGTGTCATGCCATGTTATGTTCTTATTCAATATCAATATCCATGCTTCTTAATGCGCATACATATATTTCTCCACATATAGCAAAACTCTACTTTTACACAGTCCCTTTCTTCCTTTCTCATCACTCAAAAGTTCAATCTCCTTTTTTCCTAATTTCTTTTGGGCAGTTAGACATGTTCCCATAATTTTTTTCATTGGTAACAGTGGAAGAACCAGGAACCAGAGGCCCATGGAGGCAATCACTTTTACTTCATCCAACTTTAAGATAACAACATAGAATATTTAATAATTATGAAAACATTACCCTATCAAAAATAACATGATATATTTCCAATATCGCTTGACAGGTTTTTATGTACCGTTGTATAAAACAGTGGGGATGTGCATGGTTTACATGTAAGCAAGTCTTATCCCTATGATACATATTGAAGGTGGGTCAAATGCAAACAAGTTTTATCCCTATAATACATAAGATTGTTTACGTGGTTTGAAACAATGACTTCCATATCATAATGGAGTAAACTTACTCTTATGCCAAGGCACACCCTCTAAAAAAGGTGCATAATGGATTTTTCTACCATTAAATGAGGATACGTAATTAATTGTGTTCTGAAAACAAATATACAAAATATATAATTAAAATTGAGTTGGAAAATATATAATAAAATTTATTAAGGGAAAAATATAATAAACAAAATATACAATTGAAATTGAGTCAGTAAATATATAACTAAATTTATTAAGAGAAAAATACACACTTATGAACCAGCACAAGAAACAGAACCACCTCTCCCTCTGCCCCCACTTTCATCCCAAGCATGAAGCATCAACCATCACTACCTAAACATGAACCTGTAAAAACATGGAAACACCCACAAAGCCATCCAAAATCCCTCCCAAAGCCACCACTAGCTGCCACAAGCCCCAGTAAGTTTGACTAGTGTCCTAATTTAGCCATTTCAAGATACAAGAACCAAATTTTTAGTACACATACTGCAGATTTCTAGCAAGACAGATTATCATACTATGATTTACTCTTATTGGTTTTGATGGTGAATGAGGCCCAAGAAAACATTGTTCAATTGGTTCAACACTTCAACAAACTACTGGATAGCTTTGCTAACCAGAATTTCCACGCATATGAAGAGGTGATCATAGTGCCACGTGCTACAAAAGCTAATCAAGTGTTTGGCAGAAAAATTTGAACTACCAACACACAAAAAGAGTGACCAGTCTTGAAGAGTCGATGATCAAAGAATTCACTCTGATGAATTATAAACATGACATGTACTCCAAATTGTGTAAGATTTATATGGTTGGTTGTGATGTGAAATCCTACACTAGGGAATCACAAAAACAAGTGGCGAAGAGTTCTTTTAACGAGGATAAAGAACAAAGCATCATCAAGTATATGATAGGATTACAAGATGTCTGACTAGAATGGTGAACACGCTGCAACCTTTGGCTGAGATACTGAAAAGTGTTTTTCCCAGAGTTATATCCAGATAATTCTACATGTTCATTATTCAAGAGCACCAAAGCATCCGAGAGAGAGTTAAAGGATAAGGTGCAATGCCACTTTCAAGGGCAGGACTATAACATTCAAAGGAATTGCCAAAAGAATCATGTAGCGATGGTTGAACTTTTACAACAACAGAACGCACCACCAGAACAAAAGGGCAGAAAAGGGAAGGAGATGATAAAGCCAAGAGGGTTATTATAAGTATCAAAAATTAAATTGTGGAGCCATAAGAATATCAAGTGATGAAGAGGAAGGACCAAAGGAGAGAAAAATGTGAACATGATTTGCACTCTTCCCACTCTTCTCGCATTACAAGCTCCTATTTTCCCTAACTTACGTTCAAGATTGAACCTTTTTAAGCAGGAATGACACAGTAAATTCGAACTCCTAGGCATGATTTGCCACCTCAGAGATCTCAGAACTTACGTTGAAGAAGTTTGTGCCCATCTTGGAGAGGAGGCCCAATACACAATCTTTTTTCTTCATTTGGTAGTTGTAGGAAAATTTCAAAATGTGATAATTACAATTATGTCTTAATTTTTCAGATTTTGAGTTTGCAACAGAACTGAGGGCTAGACTTCATAAATTCCCATTGGGGCAAACCCCCCAAATACAGAAGGCAAAGATATAAAACAATTTATAGTGTATTGTTTCACATCTTTTCCTTAAACTTAATTTTATAAAACTCCTTACAATTGTTCCGATGTACTCTCACCAAGTTATAAAATAATTTGTTGAAAAATGAAAGACCAAAATATCCATATCTATCCATATCAATGCAATGCATTTGAAGAAGAGTGTGTTTATAATGCAAAACAACACTTCTCATTGGGTGTTAGGTTAATGGAAGACACCACATCGGGAGCCTTTCTGAATTATTGTTAGTAAAATCTAAACAAAAATAACAGGTAAACTAGGCAAAAGCATCCAAATCGACAGGTTCAAATTTCTAATCTCCAAAGCTAATCTAACATGAAACCAGTGGTGAGTAGCCCTCCATTTCTGTAGCACATCAAATCCAACATACTACCCATTAATGGATGTGTCAGACTCTAAGCTAACAGAAAGCATTTTGCATCAGAAAGAAAATTTCAATAGAAGCATCAGCAATATCTTGGATATCTAAAAATAGGCACAGAACTTAAGGAAATAATATTTTAATTTTGCATTATGGCTGGATTTTAGAGCCACATCCATGATATAAAGTCCATAGGCTTACATACCTTGAGTCCTAGAGACAAGATCCGTGATATTTTGCACACATAAAAAACACACTACCAAGCTGTCCATTGACATCTTGTACAAAAGGGAATCTGGTTCCGAAGGGCAATCCTAGTAACATTCCCATGAGCAAATAAATTTTCTTCCAGTACAGCAAGTCATGAAAGCCCCAAACCCTACCCTGTTGTTCTTTTTACAAAAGAAATTCCCAACTAACAATCAACTGTTGTCCCTCATTAAGCCCAAATTTCTCAGCAAACAACAGAAACAAGAAAGGATATAGAAACCACAAAAAGAAGGGATAAATCCCCATTGTATGTATGTATTCCATTCACCATAACCACTAAACCAAAAAAGGAGACAAAAAAAGTATAATAAAAATTAACCACCAGAAGGCTAAGTGATACAGCATCAAAGTTTTGTCCATCTTCCAACCCAGTAGTAGCCTTCTAACCAACTTTCCACTACAAATCCAAAAAAGCAAAGGTCTATCTAAGAAAAGCCATACTTGGGATCTTTCAAACTGCAAAAAATGAGCATGACTTCTCATGGTTTGGCTGAACAACGCAGGAAGATCCCAGAGTTAAATATGGAGAAAATAAGTACTACAAAGTAATATTGCCAAATGAGAAGTCAGAAGAGGGCAGGGGGAATAGAATCTTGTTATCCTGAATGAGCAAGTTTACTATATATGAAACGTTGGCAAAGTCAATAAAGAGGGCATGGAACCTTGCTGGAAGATATTTCTACAGCAATTTTCACAAACCTTTTCTTGTTTTCAAGTCTGGTCAGTCAAACAAGCATATTTCTACAAATCTCTTGGGGTGCAAAAGTACAACATGATTCCACCATTTCATAACTAAGATACGACTACATAAATAAAAAGATTTAATGAAGAAGGCACCTCCCAAATAATTGCCAACTGATCTTTTGATGCTGAAGCCAAATACTTCCCATTATGAGAAAATTGCAAGTACCACACTTCATCATTATGTGCTTGAAGGATCTGCACTATATGGACAAACCACAAATAACATAAGATGACCACATGACATCCTCACTGTCGGAAGAAAAGGGAAAAGGACATCTGATAAAAGCCTCAGGCAGCAGTTCCATCTAACAAGATTCATAAGTGGATACTGTAGACAAAGACAAAGTGGCAAGCAATTAAATTATACTTCATAGAAGATGGAAGCTGCAAGGGTAGTTGTCACAAGATTCTGATTTATTATAATAACAATCTTTGCCATATTGGCCACTGGCAGACAACTTATGAAGTCAATAATAAAGATCATAATCATTTCAGTTATTTCCTTAAGCTCTTGGGGAATGTGTTTTTTAATCTTTTCCTTTCTCCTCCAAGTGATTGAGTTAGGAAAACTCAAGACCTCCCTCTTTGAAGGAGGAACTGCCACCTGAACCACATAATGCAAATAATCAGGGTAGCAAGTTTGAAGGGCAAAAGTCAATTGAGAAACAGTCCAACCATACATGGGCCCCATTTATGACCACCCACATGGCCTGGAAGTATCATTTTCAGGGTATTCTAAAGTTCTTTTAGTATGACATGCTCTTGTCCACCAGTAAATATCTTTATCTTTTCTGAAGTTCATGAATAAGTTTGGTAAATTATTCTTGTACTACCCCTTGTTGGCCTCAAGGGCAGAGGAGGCTAGGTTAGCCAAATGATGGTTATCAATTTGATATTGAAATGCAATAAAAATGAAAAGATCTATCAGCAGTTCTTCCCCACAGATGGGATACATAATCTATTCTTCTTGTGGGTTTCTAATCAATGTCTATATATATAACTTACATTAAATATCTTTAAATTGATTGACTACAATCTCAGTTATATTCATCTCCAAGCTCATTTGAACTCAAGTAGATAAATGCTAAGAAGCTCTGAAATAACAGTTAACGATTGGACAAATTTTGGAAAACATTAATAATCCCATCAAAAAAATTGACAATTTGGACTACTAATATGTTAAGGTATTAGCTTTATTTTATTCTCTCCATCCCCTTCCCCTCCTCTCTGTCTCACTTGCTTTCCTACGCAATGGTCTTTTGCATTTTTATCCAATAGTATTTCTTCCATTGTCCTTCTGTTAACTACTTATCTTCTTCAACTATCATTCCAACAACCATAACTCACTTGCCCAACCAGAATCCATCTACTCTACAATTTGTAATACTTGCACCTGCTTTGATCGGTGACCTCCTCAAGAAACTATCATGTACACAGCCACACATAATGCGCAAAGCCTAAAACTGTCTTCAACTGGTCCTCCAATTTTCAGCCTTGGACTTCACTGCTTCAGCCATTGCCTAATGCAAATAAACCTAAAAAACCATTTAACATTTAGCCTTGCAGTTTTAGCCATAAATCAGTACCACCATGTTCCAAACCAAAACTGTGTAAACCTTCTTTTCATGAGTAATTTAACTAGGAAGAGCCTGCAGACATGAAGAGAGAGTAAATGAGGCAATTTTGTAAATATTTAATTTAAGCTGCACGAAGAAATTTTCTTTTCATTTTAGCTTTTCAACAGCTCTAATTAGTGATTATAAGGCCCTCAAATAGTTGAGTAGTCATGTGACTCACGTCCTATTATCATGCAACATGCAATGCCACAACTTCTCTAAGCTATGACCAGTCATAACTTATTTGAGGCTTCCCAAACCTTTTTTCACTTCTAAATCTAACCATAGGAGGCTTGTCAATTGAATCTCGCACTTCAGAGTACTGCATCAATACCTCAACTTAAAGCTCTAACTCCTATAGCCGAGCAACTAGTGGAATATCATTTGCTTCCAGGCAATAGGCACACAACTGAGCAAAATAATTGTCCAATAAATTGGTTCTCTCTGTACATGATTAAGCCAGGCATGGACAACCTAGTTGACTTGAGATTTTAAAAGGCACAGTAAAGGTTTAGTCCCGTTTTAATTTTCAGGTTTGGCACAGCCATGAGAAAAAATGACCATCCTTAGAAGAATTTAAAATTTCTAAAATATAGCTTTTTTATTAAATGTAAATATACAATTTTTCAACTACATTTTCATCAAATTTTCTTTTTTTTGGCAATGTTTTTATAAATTTTAATTTCATCTGTTCAAATAATACTTATATTAAGTATGAATTAAAAAAAAAAAAGTTTGAAAAATGAGCACAGCCCACCAAACCCAATTTTGATGATGGATGAACACAGGCTAGGGTTTCAGCCCAAGTAACCATGCCTGGCCTGGCCAAAGGAATTGAGCACATTTTCCCCCTTATGGACCAGACACAGTTTAGGTTAGGTCTAGGTCTCTTAATAGCCCCTCTTCAGTGTAGCCATGCTCTAGTAGTCTATAAGGCCTCACCACTAATGCTGTAATTGAAGAACATCACATCACTCACGTCCCTTGCATCATGGAACACACTCCTAAGAAAAACAAAGAAATTCACTAGCCACCGTGTGCATCTCTTGGATGCAGGAAACACTGTCCTCAGCAACGAGTTCTCAAGCTCTACTATCAAGTAACATTCCCACACTTTGGAATGCAGCTCAGCCCCACAACACTTCTCAGGCACTCGAACAATGTGACAAGGTTCAAGCTACATACAAGCAATGTGCACAATAACAGTGTCATTGGGCCATATTGGATGATCACCTTCCCTTAAAAGGTATCATGATAGCTCCATAAGCATGGCAAATTAATAAGCTATAAAGTCACATTGGCTTCTAGGTGTCCCAAATGCCTCTTGATCATGTAGGATATCATGCCCTTGATTACGTTGGAGATATTGCATCCACAAGGCAAATTTAGTACAGAACTTCAATCCTGGGCAAGAACACACCAGAGTGACATCCAGCTTAACTGGATAGCATCCATCACTCAGCTCCCAAACTTGTGGAGACCCTAGAATATCTTCTTGGCATTCCCTAAGGCTCCTCCCGTTGTTGGATATCTCACTTAGGCATTATCTAGTACACATTGCAATCAGACAACCCATAGGAAGTAGAGAGATTTAAGACCTTGGTTCCCCATAAATAGCTTCCCACTTCTTAGTCTTTTCAGGCTCTAGTAGGAGAGATGTCACACTGCTGTAACTTTCACCAGCTGCTTGCTTCAAAGCACAGCCACACAGAACCGAAGCAGACATATCTCACCTCATAACCTAACCTCCATTATGCACCAGGGTATTAGCTTCTCTCGCATCAAGCTACCAGCTTCTCCTACATCAACTACTAGCTTCTGCCCGCACCACAAAGCCCCACGAACATTCTCTCATGATTGTAAGCGACCACTGCCACATAGCTCTGCCACTCTAATGGGCATGTCGACATTTCCACACCCAAACTGTGACATCATGGCTATCAGAAATAGATGGCATTGAAGCACTCTATTATCAAATATTATACTAGACTAAGAACCCAGGCATATTGCTATCAAAGAACAGCACAATCAACTATTGTTATCAACCAATTATTAAAAGATCATTGTTTAAATCACATTGATACACGAGAAGGTCCAAATATTTGCAATTAGCAGAGATGAAATATATATATATATATATACTGTCCAATGTGGCATGCTATGAGGTTTAAGTTCCAATATAACCCATTAAACGGATTAGGACTCCAAAGAAGGTAAGTAATTCAAGAACACCTTAACCTAAGAGAGAAAGAGGCCAACCTAGTACAAAAGGCTCTTATATTGCCAAGCTAAAGGATGGCTAGATCTATGCAGCCTTAGTGAAGAAAATAACTATACTCTGTAGTGTAAAATGTATTGAAATTCAAATATCAGTATTGAGAGAAGTTAAGAATTGAAACCTAACTCAACTTTTTGAGAGTTTTGTGAATTTAATGACAGAGAATTTTCAAAGAAAAAATTACAGCTCTAATAAAGAAATTGAGCCTTACTAATACCTCCAATTTGGGGAGTCATTGGGTTTATATTCCAAAGTTAACCCATAAAATAATACGGTGTTAGTGGTATATAAATCTTTGTCTAGTTTATCAAAGTTAATTTGTAAAATCAATTGCTATTTAATGATACATATAAATACAAATAAATATAAATCAATAAACTATATCATTTTCCTCCGACTTCTCATCTCTCTCGGATTGAGGGAAGCTCCATCTTTCAAAAATATGGAGAGTCTTATTCTCTTTATCTTGATCTTTAATTTTCAAATGGATAATTATAATGTAATCATTTTAAAATAATAAATTTTTAATTTTTTTAAAAAAATGATTGAATCATAATCATTCATTAAAAAAATAAACTATCAATACATGGAGAATGAGCAACTCTATCTCCATGAGAGATGGAGCTCCCCCTAAACCCCATCTCTCTCTCCCTCCCTCAGTCACTCTTCTTCCATTTGTATCAAGCACATGGAATTTAAAATTAATCTCCCAAAAAGTCAACTTGTTATTAGATCAATGAGTGATTTTCTTATTATCCTCTACACTAGCACTGCAAGCTTTGCAACAATCAAATTGTAGCCTCACCATGCATTGTCAAAAGTTGTTTCTGTTATTTCAATATATGACCTTCAAGTCATATTAAGTAATTTACAGTTAAGTCAAACCTCTTATTTCTTGCACTACATTGATTAACCCAAAAAAACCATTGATTAATTTGCACCAAGGGGAAACACGTCATGCTAATACCATCATGTCACCAATAGAGGCATAGGCCCCTCACTAAAGGCGAATCAATGGGGAGATCAAACCCACTCAATAAATTTTCCTATTGATGCTAAGATGAAGCTTCAATAGAATATCCATAATCTAATGAAAACCATTAGTCAAACTAAATTTGTTAACATGCTAAATGGATGCAAATATTGACCAATATATGTCAACATCTGAGCCCTTCAATATCACGACAATGTTGCAATATGTTTCTATATCGACTAATATAACCGATATTTAAAATATTAGCTAATATGGCATTATCAACTTACGATTTTTAAATAAATTCCATCTAATATAATTCGATATCGATACGTATTATCAAATATGCCTAATACCAATACAATCACGACTACTGATACCAATAAATATATTTTCATCCATATGTTTAGATCTAATTTAGCTGCCTCAATTTGATGGTTCTAGAACATGTATGAAAATATTAGTATTGGGTGCAATCGTATCGTGTTGATACATATCAATATTGGATATATCAAAAGATATTTCATTTCATGTTCCAAAGAAATCACATGTCCATTAATTGACCAACCCATGCTCAGATTTCTACATTTAAGGTCTTTATTTGAGAAATGTGTCCAAATATGTAAGAATTAGTGATAGCACCACTGATCTACATCAAACTCGTTAGCAAAATCTCAATAGAAAAATCTATTATGAGTATTAAGAATGCAACTGAATCACTGGGCATTAACCACATTTGTCATTGCCCTGGAAAAACCAGATAGAAAATTTGTCTTCCACCACATTGGTCTAGGAAGCACAAACACTCCTCTAAGCTAGGGTGTCTAGTATCCAATAAAGACCCACTCTCTCCAAACACGCCAACACATGCTGAGGACTCTCCGATGCACGTCAAAATAGTTTATTTTTTGTGTTAGTTTGATCATGCAGTGGGAACATTCGGGCACATTAAGGGCATAGTTTGCACACATAGGCATAATTTTTTTTTATTAAGGACATTGTTTATTTTTCTGTCTTTTTCCTCACAAACACTAATATTTTTTCCCTTCTTCACATTAGCACCGCTTTTTTCACATTTTCAATCAAATGCCTAGAATTGGTAAAACATTTACAATGTCACGCCAAATGACAATTACCGTTGAGCAATTATAATCAATGTGAAATCTAGGATGTTAGATAAAAAACAATGGTCTATATACAAATTAAAAGATAAATCAACAAACCAAGTTAATTCTGAAAAGAAAAAAGAAAGAATTGTATCGAATGAAATCCAATAGTTAAAGAATGGAATATGGCCGTTTCATTCATTGAAATAAAAATGTAAATGGAATCAAGATCATGTTCATTAAAAATATTACAAATATTATAGGTATTGAACAGGAAGTGAACAACAAATGGCGGTGGTTACGTGAAAAAGAAAGGCAAAATATATATGGGTTATATGGAAAACAGAAGAAAAAAAATATAATCCCCCCCCGCCTCACAGGGCACACCAAGAAAAAACAAATAAAATTTTACATGATGCTTGATGAATATCTCTTTTTTAAGGGTTCACATAAACATGTCAAGAGCCATTGCTAATATTGTGTTACATATAATTCTTTGTGTCGTTTCATGTCTAGAAGCCAACAGATCATTTACAACATTATTTATGGTAAAGAATCACCATCTAATCAACCAACTTGGGAAATCATAAAGGAACTCAGAAGCTATTGTAATAGAACTAGAACCACGATAAATGAAAATTTAAAAGCAACATTTGTTCAATTGCAAAGGCATATGCCTAAATGTGAATAGATCAATGTTATGAACACATACGCTGGGAATCTTCTACTGCAGCAGCCCCATGTTATCCAAAAGTTGGAAGCCAAAGAAATGGTGGCCAAGAGAACCACTATTCTCAATGAGACTTTCTCCTTTGTGCTAATCAAATGAACTTCAGTCTACCTAAGTACTTCGATTATTATCTAATAAAAACATCTAGAGTAATATTCTAGTTAAGTTGACATAGTAATTTCTTTAGACCACCAGCATGAGGGAGTAGATTTTTTCTTAATCATAAAATTTAGAAAGAAAAACAACTCTCTAATGATGTCTACAACACATGATGGGGATATGTCAGTGATAAATTTATCAATGTAATCCACAGATCAATTTCGGCTGCCAAATCATATATAATAATCCAAAACTAAACAGCTTCCAGCAACTGGCATTTGATAGTATTGTATTTCTTTTGCAGTTTATCTCAAGGAGTGATTTCGTCAAGGAATAATAACGTGCTTGTTGTACTGGAAGGTTTGAAATTGCAACATAAAACTATTAGTAAAACATTACTTAACGCACTGCAAAAAAGCTCAACGCATTTTTGTCAACATGATAAGCAAACAAGAACCAGAATGCCATTGCTAGCAATTAAATGACAAGATTACTGAAACTATTTAGAAATTTTAACCTGTAAAGTTTTTGAAGGAATCTGGTTTCTTCCACATTGATGGTCTGAATACAAAGACAATTCACTATCCAAAGAGTTGTGAAACACACAGGACTCCCGTTGCACATCAAGAGCTTGCTCAACAAGATTCTCTAACCTTCTTTCGGGTATAATGATTGCTGCAGGAAGTATCTTCTCCAACTTCTCCAGAATCTGTGATCGTGAGCTCACAGATAGAGTACCATGCCTAGAAACTATACATTGTGAATGAGAGATGATGCATGCGGCAAGCTCATGAACTCTTTTCACGTTTCTATAGAGAGGTGAAATTTCATTTCTCAATGTATTCAAAGCAGCCATCGTTTTCTCCTGCTGCAGAAGTTCAAGGAACTTCTGTTCCAAAATTACAAAAGATGCAGATCTCACAGTTTCATCGGAGAGACCAATGTCATGCAAGGTAGCCACACTTTCATCCCATTTCCCATCTAGAACTTGCTGCATAAACAAACTTACTTTAGATGAATGTAATGGTATTCCAGATTCTTCTTCCAAAAGAGCACCAGTCTTATTATAACCAAGAGAATATAATGCTCTGGTAATAATTTTTATGAATTCTTGTTTTCTTATAACTCCTTTTGTTCCAATCATCTCTCCATCCCCTTGGGAGGGCAAAGGCTGAGGCATTGGAACTCCAAAAGAGCTGGATGTGGGCTCAGAGCAGAATGAATTCACCGAGAAGCTGTTCAAGTCTCCTAATGATTCTTTAACACGTTTCAAAGGCGGTTCACCGTCTTCTGTACCTCCCATGAAATGCCAAATTCAGCCCATATATCCTACCCAAAATACAACGCAAAAATATATATATATATATTAGAGATGCAGAAAGATTTGAAATATACAAACCCCAAAATTACAACACACCCCAACTTCCTTCAGCAACCACAGAGCATGAACACATGCAGAAAGGCGATATACGTGGTGAAATACCATGATCAAACATATTCTCAACCATTGTGATCGAACAATCAAAATGAAGATTAGTGACGTGTTTCAGCTCTACATAACAGAAATTGTCCTTTCAGGAGCACACATAAAATTACGAAATGTCGAGGAAATGAAGATCTGGGATGATGCCAGAGCAAACAACTTAAGTTTGTGATGTCACTAGTAGAGCTTGCAAACTGTCGATCCCCTTCGCTTGTTATGAGGGATGTACTCATTACAAAAACAGTCAAAGATACTAGACATAACAAAAAAATAACAATAATAATAATTTACAATAAATAAACGGACTTTTTGTTTTCTAGAAGAAATGCATTTAATATAGCTTTGCATTGAAAAAAAATAAGAATAAAAATAAACCACATAGAAGAAGACGTGCGTTAACTTTAGCAGATGATTCATAGAAAAACACTACGTAGTTGAACATTTAACAAATCAGACATTAAAAAAAAAAAACAAAAAAAAAACAAAGCCATTTTAGGGAGAAAACAGAAAGCCGGAGCAGCAGCGGCCAACATAGCAGAATAGAAGTAACAAAGAACCTGAAAGCATTACCAGGAACGGCAGACTATAAATCTGAGTTCTGGATCCCGAAATTCAGACTCAAAATCAAATTCAATTGATCCTATAACCTACCCCCACAGGATAACTATGATTGGACTTTAGAGGAAAACAAAACCAACAGAAACAAGAAAGAGAAAGAGAGAAACAGAAGAAAGATCGAAGGATTAAAGGAGAAGATTAAAAAGATGAGAGTGCGTACGGAGAAGGAGAAAAGAAGACCGAAACTGCCGAAAGGTATATCATCATCCCCAGAGAGAGAGAAAAAGAGAGAGAGACGGTGGAGGTGGAAATTGGAGACAGAAATTGGTAAATATGTTAAATGGGCCGTGTAGGGCACGCTGGTGATATTAAACGGGTCATAAGTTATGCCTCATTCATATTTCATATGTTTTAGCACGGTAAGGCGCTTAACTCGTAACGTGTTAGACTGATCGTGTTTATCAATTATGACATATAAATTAGAACAGTATAATTAATGTTTAATATATAAAATAATAAAAATATTTTAAAAATAAAATATTATAAAAAAATATTGTATATTATTTATTTTTTAAAATATTTTTGATATATTATAATTTTGAAAAATATAAAAAAATACATCTATTAATAATTTTTAATTATTTTTAGGCCTCACTTTGAATTCTGTTATCACTACTTCTATAGTATTCATCTATACTAAAGCTAAAAATATTTAAATTTCTGACGTGATTTTTTATCATTATCTAATCATTGAAAATGATATACTTTTTATTGTATTCAATGTTATTCTATGTTTTTTTTTGTCAAGTACTCAACTTTGGGACTCCAATGACACTAGTTGGTGGGGCTAAAAGGTTCCGTATTAGTGCTACAAGCATGGAAAATTTATACTCGTTGGTCTTCTACCAATCTAAAACATAAAACTTAGAACTACTACTTTTAATATTAAAAATGTAGTTTGATGGGTCCAATAGTGTCCTGAGTCGACACAAGTCCAATCTCAATAAGAAGATCCATCTTGCCTAACCTAAGGGCCATAGTGGCAATCAAAATGAGGCCCATTGAGCGATGGGTCCAAGGAGACAAGTATTAACGGCTCAACCAACACCACAGTCAAATAAATCAATCCAAAAGGCCCTTGAGCAGACAGCTAGTAGAGCGCTTAAAGCACGCGCATGTAAAGTGCCGCCTGAAACTACCTGATGATTACATCAGGGGACCACTCACAGTCACCTCATCACATCACAGTAAGGCAATGTTTGACTTAGCGGCTCCCATTAATGTCCCTAATAGTTGATGAATCTTGGTGGGACACCTATCAACCACCTTGGTACCAAAGTTTTTTCCACGAAATATTATAAACTCCTTCACCCTTCATGAGAGAAGGGGAGAGTCTGGGTGAAAAATAGACCCTAAAAGGAGAGAGCAACCCTCGAGAGGATAGGGTGAAGAGTAACGATGCCCTCTTGAGAGCAACACTCAAAGGTGATGACGTCCAAAAGGAAGAGACTCTTAGTGGAAAAAATGCCTACGGGAGATGGACTTAGGAGTCCGCAAAGAACCAGTCTCTCTTTCCTAGCACAACGCTCTCACATGCTTAATGAGTCACCCCTCAGCAAGCGCACCCCTAGAGCTCAGTCCTCCACTTAGTGAGTCACCTATCGGCCAGGCATACCTAGGAGCTCAGTCCTCCACCCAGTGAGCCACTCCCTATCAAGTGCATTTCTAGTAAGCCACTCCCTGTGAGTACATCTTTAGTGAGTTACTCCTATCGAATACGTCCATAGTGAGCCTCCTCTCAATCGGGTCGCCCCTCAGTCGAGCACCCCATAGGAGCCTATCCTCATCTCACATCTTCCATTCACATGCAATTCTATATCATTTAACGTTCTCCTTACATCTTTCCATTTTTTAAGAAAGATTTCTAATTTGAGTATCAAAGGATAAATCGGGGAGTGAATCCCTTTAATTATTTGACATCTCATTCATAGTTTGTGATGTACATGTTCCAAGTTAGCAATGACGGAAACCGAACCTATTCCAATTCGACTTGTAGCGAAAGATCGAATGACTCCCTAATTTGTACAACAACTAGAGAATTAGGATATATTATTGGGGTTGTCTATGAAAAATAATTAAAAAGTCTAACCACCACTTACCAACAAAATAAACACGGTCAATACTCAAACTCCAACCGGCACGTTGGCCAAAGATATCACCTTCCATGGCAATGACCCTTCTTCAAGTAGCCATGTCAAAAGACAACCAGCCCCAAATGAATGAGCACCAGGTGCTCAGTTAAGCACCCTCTACCGGGCCCTTCACACCCATCAAGAGGCGCAATGCTGGAATGACGTCCTACATCTTCATTTACATTTAATGATACGTCATATTACATATAAGTCCACAAAATATATAACAATTATATACAAGATCCATATGATTTCCATATCAAGTGGCTCCAACCCCATATAAATAGAATACAACGTCAGATTCTACGAAAATATTACTAGATACTAAAATCATTACCATAAAAAATCTACATAACCATAAATAATGATCATAACATTCTACGGAAGCATAATTAAATGATCAACACCAACAAAATATTTATTTATTCATCATAAGATAGAGCACACAATTTTCTAATTATAGAATTATCCACTACATATTACAATTCATTACCACTCAAACCTAAATAACTTCTGACTTCAATCTTGCTCACCAGATACCAACTCATACTCACCATCTGAAAGGTTAGAAAAAATAACAAGAAAATGAGTCAAATACTTAACAATATATATATATATAACAAAGACATACACATTTATACTTCAAATAGAAATATATTTATCAGATGAACAAGAACCACATAAAATATGTATGAATTTTTGTCTTCTTTAATTTTTTCCTTTCCTTAATCAATATACTGAATATTATTTATTATTTATCTTTAAGGAACCATATAAAACATGTATGAACTTTTGTCTTCTTTAACTATTTCCTTTCCTTAATCAATATATTAAATATTATTTATTATTTATCTTTAGGGATTAGAGTTAGTAGGTTTTACCGGTTAATAGAGTGATCAATTAAGAAAAGGATTGTATATAGTCCACACAATCTAAGGTCGTAACCTCCTTATTACACCCCAAGGTGGGTGGTACATACCTATTCTATCCCGTAGATGGGGCCTAACAGCCGCCTTTATTCCTCCTCGGTAATAGGGATAATTTTTCATTTTTTACTATAATATTCTAAGACATGTTAGAAAATACTATCATCTGAAATAATTCCTTAGTCTAGTTTATTGATTCCTTTTTCAAAACCTTTTATGGAAGCTTTTATAATTTTTCTTGATACTTCTTTTTTATTTTAATTTTTTTAATTTAGAAGAAAATAATCATATTTCTTGAAACTTATAAAGCTTCCATATAAACTTCTCATAATATTGAAACATACAAACCATAAAATATAATAATTAGTAATAAACCGTAAGATATAAAAGAAATCAAATGCATTGATTGATTTAGTAGCTTTAGCTTTAAAATTTTACATATATTAAAATTTTAAATTTAACATATAGTTTATTCGGTCGGTTCGATTACCGGTTCGGTAGTTGGTTTGGGGCTAGTTTGATTAGTTTTACTAATACAATTTTTTGACGATTCGATTATAGGTTCACGGTCGATTTAACGGCTAGTTCAAAGATTGGTCCATACTAACTTTTACCACTAAATTTCATCACTAACAAGTTGGTTTAATGTGCCAGTTCAAGGGTTCAAAGGATTTTCACAAGTGAAAAATTTCAACATACGTCGGGCCGGTTTAGCTGCTAGTTTAAGGCGTGGTTTGGAGGCTGATTCGAAGCAAATATTATAGGTTGTTACTTCAATATCATCTCAAGATACTTAGGCTGATATAGTTGTCGGTTCAGCCGGTTTATGGCCCGCCACAATGTTGGTTCTGTAGCTGCAATTTCAGCAACAGCATGGATGATGTCAACTGGTTCGATTGCTATTCAAGGCTAGGTCTAGTTGTCAGTTCAAGGTATTTTTGGCCACCAATTCATATGTTGACAGTTTTACCTTTATTTATGATAATTTGGCCGGGTTGGTTGCCGATTCAATCAATTCAAGGCCAGTTTAGTCTATTTTTTTTAAGCTGCCAAATTCAGTATTAGCAGGATGCTAAAACCGATTTAGATGTTAATTTAGAGTCCGGTTCAGTGGCTAATTTAAACTTAATTTTACAAGTTAATACTTCTATATTATCACATGACACTTGGGCTAATTTGGTTGCCGGTTCAGCCAATTTTGGATCCGATTTAGGGTCAATTCAGTCTATTTTTCATAAACTGCTAAGTTCAGTATGAGTATGGATATTAGAGCCAATTCTGTTGTTGTTTTAGGGTCCGGTTCAGTGGCTTGTTCAGGTCAAAATTTATAAGTTGACATTTTGACATAATCTTAACATATTCAAGCAAATTTGGCTAACGATTTAGCCAATTTGGGGTCCGGTTAATGCCTAATTCAGGGCCTACAAATTCAGCACCAGCATGGATGCTGTTTAACTAATTTTATTGCTATTCAAGAGCCCGGTTCAATGACCAGTTCAAGGTATTTTTGGCTTCCATTTCACAAGGTGATACATTAGTCTTAGCACATGAGGGCTTGGCCGGTTTGGCTACTGGTTCAACCAATTTGGGAGTTGCTTCAATCTGTTTCTCCCAAACTACCAAATTCAGCATCAGCATCAATAAAGATGTAGGGGTGGGTTCTACTGCTTATTTGGGGATCCGGTTCAGTGGTCCATTCAGCCCATTTTTATGGGCTGAATTTACACAATATCAGTAAAAGACTTAACTAGTTGGTCATTAATTTGGGGCTGATTTAGTGGTCAGATGATGGCCAGTTTAGCTAATTTATAGCAAGGTCATCAACTTCTGATCTTGCTCCAGTTGGTGTTCTAGCTCTTTCCATCATTTCTTTTCTAATGCAAAAATGATGATATGATAAAAACAATAAATAATCTAAGTATTGGAGTAATAATACTTAATGAGAATTCACAAAAATTAGCAACAATCAAAGAAAAGAATTAAAATACACTTGCAAAAAATTAAATTTTGCTTCCCTTGCTTTGGTTCATCCCCCTTCTACTTCACGGTTTTTGCCTCTGCTCCCTCTCGGTTTTCCTTATTTTTCCTTTGGTTTCCTTTCCTTCTCTTCTTCCATTCTTCTCTCACGTATTTCTTATATAATTTGGAAGCCAATTAATTGAATTATTTCGTAAAAAATGAGCTGTTGCCAGTACACCCATCAGCTTTCCAAATTTTATCTTAGTTGGCCTCTAAAATGTACTAATTCATCCCCTAAATTTGCTGAATCACTATGCTATTTGGTGACTTTAGAAGCTGACAAGTGGTTATTAAATTGGGTGGAATTTATTCAACTTTCCTTAGTCTTTAGATGAGGTGTTCTAAAATCAGTAGCTTGCCAATTTTTCTATCGTCGTGTGTGTTTCTTGCTGAATTTCTTGGATATTTTGATTGAATATGATGTTGTCATGTGTGTGGGGGACTCTTATGTCTTGTATGTGTTGAATTCCTCATTGAATTTTTGGAAATTTGGTTGAAAATTGGGGTTGTCTTGCTGCTGTTCGTGCAGCTGCTGAAGCCATAGATCTCTTACTGAATTCAGCAGAATTTTGGGTTGCCGAGTGTGATGCAGGATGCTGCCGTGTGTGTGGGATGCTAAAGTATATTGAATTTTACTTAATTAATTTAATTTATACAATATTTAATTAGCTGAGTTGAATTTGGTTACTAATCGAGCGAAAATTCGGTGACCAGGTCATTTATTTTGTCAACCAAAATTAATTAATTTTGTTATTGTCGATAAAAAATTTAGCATCCAACCTATCTTTTTGTTATCCCAAAATCAATTCGGTTGATAATCGGTTAGAATTTCGGTGGCTAAATTATCTTTTTATTAACTGTAATTAAATTGATTGTTGATTAAGTCCACCAAATAATTTTTTGTGTTACCATTGTATCATGGGGTAAACCTCTAACTAGCGTGTTAATAACATAATTAGTATAATGAATCCTCATTATTACTGAAATCCTTAGGCCAGTGGAAATCTTCAAGTCCACATATTATAATTTCAACGTTTAATAGTTTTGAAATGTCAGACTCTTTAATCTAAATTTTCTGTATCCCTTAATCTTGATTTAATTAATTATGATTTGCTTGATTGGAAAATCTTGGGCCTTACAGTTGGGGGCTCCGTCCTTCAGCTTTAGGATGAGTTGAAGAAAATCAGCATCCCAAAGGCGATGCCTCTCGTGGCAACAATCTCCTGCCAGGTCCACCATGTGGACGGACGATGGATCCTGACCATACAAGCACTCATTGTCCAGCCAGGTGCTCTAAACTTGTCATCCCTAGATTGCCTAAGCTCGTTTGAAGATGCAACGTTGGGATTTGCCGTTCAGCTTCCAGGTAATCAGAGAGAATCAGCATCCTCAGAGGAGAAGTCAGCTTAATGGCCTTATTACCTAGATGGCCCCGAATACTAGGATCCAACACCAGCCAAAGGGCCGACCTAGAGATGAGATATGGAGTGAAAACCCGAAGCCTCGAAACCTCTCATCGGTCCGTTGGATAGCAACAAATCCCACAAAAGCTATTGTGGATCTCATAATGGGGTTTGACATTTTTTGCCCACTACCTATTGTATTGTAGTAGGCATAGTTCGGTCGAGAACCATACCAATCCGGGGCATCCGAGGCCGCATCGGCCAACAATGGAACTCGAGCCACTACCCATCGGACCGCCCAACACAGTGGCAAGGTGTAGGCTGTAGGCCAGACCACGATGGAGGACCACGTCCTACGAATCATAGAAGCTGTAAGCCAAAGCACCAATTAAAATGCCTTGACGACCCTCTGAAGCGGTGCACAGCGATTGTGCACCTAGGATGGCGAACCAGTCCCAAGGCATAGCATGCCGTCCACCGCAAAGTACTAACAGTGATTCCACGCCAAATCTAGGTAAGTCTCACATGAATCATACTGCTTGCTTGGAACATGTTGTTATAGTTAGAACAATCATTTTACCTACTCATATGAATGCCTGCATATTATCTCACTACATCAAACGACCTAAAATGCCCCTAAGTTGGATGAATTCACACTCACTTGTTACAAAACCTTAGTTCTAGCAACTGAGTGGTCCATAAATGATCAAATTTGAACATTGGTTCCAACAACCAAGTGACTCATAGACGGTCAAATTTAAACCTTGGTCTTGTCACTGACCGGCCTATTTGTGGTCAAACACTCAGACCTAGGGCTCTTGGAGCTCCCAACCGAGCAGCCACTAAAACCTTAAGGGGCTTTTACAGTAGGCGTATAATGACCTCCTTCTGATGGAGAGAGTACCATCAGTCGATGACGGTCGTCAGACTAAGCTTAGATACATGCAAGCAACAACGTCCTCCTAATAGAAAAGAGCACCAAAGTGGTAGCATGTGGGCGATGACTTACGATCCTGCCAGAGCCCGGTGGCTGTGGCTTAAAAACTCGTCACCCTAAGCAAGGCTCACCCATTGCCGTGTCACGACATTCTCCAAGGAGGATGAGCACAAGAGAGCCAAGGCACTTAGAAAAAAAAATAAAGGAAGAGAGGCAAGAATCACCCCCAAGAAGTAGCAGAGCAACCCACTTGCCCTAGGCACATAAGGATGGTCACCCGCCTAAAACAAAGAAGTCACAAGCCGGTCCAGCGAAAGATTGATAACTGGCATGGGGGGCTCCCTTAGGATGAGGCAAGAGTCAAGTGCCCTCCTGATGAAGCTTTTCAACCCCAGCGCCGATCAACACTAACACCTGTCAAAAGGAAAACAACGGCTAGAAGGCTTGACATGCCTGGCCGGACTGCCAATCGAAGGTGACAAAATCAGACGTGACGCTAAAACCCTCTCTCAAGCAGTCGCCAAAGAAGGCATCTCACTAGTCTATGTGGATCCAACGATCCTTTGAGCCCCAAAACGCCTCCGGTGCCAAGCACTCAGATTGGGATCCCATGACGGTTCCTAGCAGCGACATCCAGCTCTCCATCTAGGCCACGAGGGTCTACACAGCCCGGACGACGGCAGTTGAGCGACAAAACAAGAAAAACAATGCCATAGTTGGCCGCACATGGCATATAATGATGATTGAAGCAAAGTTGGGTGAAGGAGCTCGACATGCGGAGGAAGCAAAATAACAACAGTCAACGTCACTAGATCATGTTATTAAAAATTACAACTGTATAATGGCGATATCTAGCGGATTCGAAACAAAACGGGAGTACGACATTCACCTATAGGCTACTCGGAACCTTCAGCCCCCTAAGGGTATGGTTCCTCTTCAAAAAAAATAATAAGATCCTCCCAGCATCTAGCCCTGACATTCCTCATGTCCTAGTAACTGATAGGAAAGCCTGGAGCGGCGAGGGAGACTATGTCCCAGTTGAAGCAAATGCCATCCTGAAATCACCCTCTCAACAACAGAGCCACCACCTCCAGATGGAACCTGGACACCAGTTCCCTCTCCCGATCAGCACATGCGCCCATCAAGTCAATGATTCACAGCTGCCTTCCCAGGGACTCGTCCTCGATGGTGGCAATCTGGGCTAGAGTATAGGCATGGGCGTCCGAGAGCATTTTTGCCCTAGCCTCGGACTCAGATAAGATCTTGTTAAGGTAGTTGGCTGGCTCCTTATTTTGAAGCACATTGCCGACAGTAGCATTAACCTTCCATTCCATCTCCTCCCTGTCGACACGGTTATGCGAGAGGTGGGCCACCTCTTGCTCCAGAAAGCAGACATTCTCCTCCACCTTGTGGAGCACCCTTGTGGCAACAAAGGGGATTATGCCAATAAAAACCATCCCAATTTATCATATTTCAATATTATGCTTTTTTTTATGAATAAGTAATGAGTATCGCAAATATAAAAATATAAATATTCAAGAAATAACGTTTAAATAAAACTATAAAAGGATAATGAATGATTGAAACATGTATCTATCAGCCTTATGTCTTTTTTTAAATTTTTTAAACTTTTCAAATAACAAAATTGAATCATTAAGTTTATATCTAATAGCTCACGTCATGCTATATAAGCATTGCACCTCGTAAGTAAGGGTGCTAAGGCCCTAATTTTGTGCTTGTCACATGCCAACTAACAAGAAAAAAAACTCCATAAAAACTAAAACCTTCAAATTCTTCCAAAAAGAATCCCCTAAAAACATTGGCCCATTCAAAAATTAAATGCAATTAGAGCAATATTGGCAAAATAACTTTTGTCTTTGATCAACAATGTGAAATCATCAAAATGGGTCAATAGGGTATATGCAAACGGATTAAGAGACAAATACATACGGACTACTAAAATTTTACGGTGTGTATTTTATGTTGGAAACTCGACCACTTATTTGTATTATAAGAAATTAATAATGATGCACAACAAGCAAATAATAATGAACACTCGATTTTACATGAAAAATTTTCTTTTGGAATGGGAAGAAAAACCACGACACTATAAGTCCGAAATATCCATTATTTAATATATGTTCGGTTACACAAACTCTAATAAATATAAGGATGTAATACTTTATAATAAATAAACCCGAGTAATAGTAAGTATAATACAAAATAGAAGAAATAAAGTCGGTAAAATGTTTTTTTAAACTTTAAGAATAGTATACCTAATGTCAATGGAGATTGAAATATAATTTGAAACTCAATCAGATGTTTAAACCTTCCTCTTCTCTTTTTTTTCTCTTTTTCTTACGGTGTTGACATTTTAGATCTTAAAAATTGTAAAGTGATTAACTATAAAATACGTCAAGAGTATTTATATCAAAACCAACACTCGAGGGCTTGTTGGGTGCACCTTGCATGCGAGCGCCTTCTCAAGCGCATATCAGGCATTAATCAATAAGAAAATTACGCTTGTGCATCTCTCGCGTGTTCCTCGGTTGGCCTCTAATATAGAATCAACACACATGCAGCATTCAGGCGCCCGTCATGCGAGCTACTGAACGACATGTTAGATGGCTATATGATCCACATTGGAATGACCTATAATTAAGCAAACTTTTCCTCACGATCGTGTGGGGGCAATCATCATCTCGACAATAGTTTAGGAAGTTTTAAACTTTCCCCTCTTTATCACTTTGGTCATCATGTCTAATTTATTTTTTCGATCCTGACCTTATTAAGCATTAATAATTTCGAGTTAATGACATTTCACACCCAATAATATCTTACATCAATGTGTTTCAATTTAGAATGGAATGATGAGTTTTTACAAAAGTAAATTGTACTTTGATTGTCACAAAACAACACATTGTTCTTGCTTGAAATTGAGTCTCGGATGAATTTCTTCATTCATAGTATCTCATTATTTACCACTGTCACACCAATGAATTCAGCTTTAATGGTCGAAAGAGTAATACACTTCTACAACTTAGATTGCCAAGAAACAACTCCTCTCGCGAATATGACTACATAACCTGAGGTAGATTTTTGAAAGTCGACATCACCTATCATGTCTGCATCAGTATGCCCAACCAGAAATAACTTGTCATTTTGAAACACAAGCACAATTTGGAAATTCCTCGGAGATATCTCAATATCCATTTTAATGTGGACCAATACTATTTACCAAGATTTGAAAGAAAATAGCTAACTGTTCCAACAGTATGAGTAATATTTGATCTCATAGACACCATATTATACATCAAACTATCCACGACTTACGAGTAGGGAACACTTCTCATACTTGCCTTTTCATCATCCGTACAAGGGCATTGTTGATTGCTTAGTTTAAAATGATTTGCTAATGAAGTACTTATCAGTTTGGATTTCTCCATGTTAAACGTTGAAGCACATTCTCAACGTAACTCTCCTGAGACATTTAGA
This sequence comes from Nepenthes gracilis, assembly GCA_033239525.1. Lineage (NCBI taxonomy): Eukaryota > Viridiplantae > Streptophyta > Magnoliopsida > Caryophyllales > Nepenthaceae > Nepenthes > Nepenthes gracilis. Next base: position 4,451,304 of record BSYO01000021.1, read on the forward strand.
ATTTCTTTGCTTTACGATTGTAAAATATTCTTATACCCTCGAATTTTCTAATCCTGCCCCAAATTTTTCATGGCAAAGGATTTCCCAAACTGTTGCTTTAATTTGATGATCCAGATGGTATTTTGCCTAACAATATGCATATCATTCACATAGAGTAGGATAATAATAAAGTCATTTTCAGAAAACTTTTAAACGAAGACACAATGGTCCAAAATAGTCATCTAATAGCTTTGACTTACCATAATAAACTCAAACTTCTTATACCATTATCTCGGGACTTACTTTAACCAATATAGGCTTTTCTTCAAACGACACACTAAACGTTCCCTTCAATACATAATCTTTTTAACTGTTTCATGTAAATTTCTTCCTCAAGGTCACCATAAAAAAAAGCCGTCTGCACATCCAATTGTTTAACTTCCAAATCAAGAACCACGCCCAATTTAAGAACCACCCTAATTGAATATATCTTCACAACTAGGGTAAAAATCTTCTCAAAATTGATATCCTTTTGCTGATTAAATCCTTTCACAACTAGCCTTACTTTGTACCTTGGTTGTGGGCTATTCTCATCAACCTTTAAGTGAAAGACCCACTTGCTCTTTAAGGCTCATTTTTCCTTAGGTAATTTAGTTAGCTCGAATGTGTGGTTCTCCTGCAATTATTTCATTTTATCTTGCATGGTCTCCATCCACTTCAACTTATTCTTATCCTCCATAACTTCATCAAAGTTTTTAGGTTATTCACCATCAATAAGTAGCACATACACATCAGTCAATAGGCATGTAAAAGGCCTTTGATCTCTCACGGATCATCAGAGTAGGATAGTCTCAGCGGGTCCAGCAGCAACATGAGGAACAACATCATCCTCATTTGTATTGTTCACTCCATCGAGTATAGGAGTCCATGGTCTTCTTCTCCTTTAACATTACCTTGATTATTGTCTTCATTATGAGCAAGTACCGGTATCAAGGATTCAGGATTTGTATTACAAAGTCAATTGTTATTATAATTGGAAACAACCTTTTCGGCTTTGTTGATATCTTTAATCATCTCGTCCTCGACAAACACCATATTTCTTAATCTAACACACTCATTCTTAATTGGATTATAAAATCGATATCCCAACTTATTTTTCTCGTAGCCAAGAAAGATGACAAAAGACTTGCACCCAAATACATGCAAGTGGTCGTATGACACCTTTTTTCTAGACCATACCTTTTCTGGCACTTCTCTATTCAATGGGCCATTAGGTGATAAGTTGATCACGTGAGTTACAACATTTAAGGCTTCCCCCCAAAATAAACTAGGGAACTTCACCTCCAAAAGCACACAGCAAACTCTCTCGGTCAGTATTCTATTCATCAGTTCAACCATTCCATTTAGTTGCAATGTCTTCAGTGGAGTCTTTTGATATTGAATTCCATGGGTCTGATAGTACGTGTCAAATACTCCAATATATTCTCAATTATTATAACTCCAAATGCACTTCAACTTCTTTCCAGTTTGTCTCTCCACTAGGGTATGGAATTATTTAAAGATGTAAAGGATTTGATCGTTCGGCTACAATGGATACACCTACAAGTTTTTTGAACAACCATTAACAAATGTGATGAAATAAAGTGCTCCTCCAAGTATTTTAATTTTGAGAGGACCACATATGTTGGTGTGAACCAACTCTAAAAAATCGATCTTCTCTGTGGATAAGTTTTCATGGAATGAGGCTCGTCGTTACTTCTCCGCCATACAATAAGAGCAAGTCTTCAGTTTAGTTTCCTTTACACCTTGAAGGAAGTTTTTCTTGACCAAACAATTCTGCCCTTTTTGCTCATGTAGCTCTACCATTGGTGTCACAAGTCTGAAGACTTATCACTTCTCGTAATATCTACGTCTTTGGCTGGAGCTGAGGCTTGCAATATGTACAAGTTGAAAACTTTCTTTTCCCAAGCTACAACTAAATATTCTTTAGTCAACTTCTATATTCCTTTACAAAATGTGTTGTAAAACCCTTCATTATCGAATTTCTCCACTGAAATGAGATTCAATCGAATATCTAGGACGTGTTGTACATCCCTTAACAGTTGCTTGGTGCTTAGGCACACATCACCACTGTCCAATAATTTGGGACGTGTCTTTATTTTTCATCTTCAACATTCTAAAATTATCAGAAGTGTAAGATGTAAAGAATTTTCTTCTTGTTTATTCTTGACTTGATGTGGAGTGAGTCACCACTGTTCACCGCCTAATTAGTTTCGTGATCCGTTAGATTGATCACCTTGTTTTTTTACACACCAACGAAAGATCAGACTCAGTAACAATTGAGGCTCTTTTGCTCATCTTGGGCCTTGTTAGCTCTCTTCTCATTCCCATTAGCGTTTTTATACTTCTCATCAAATTTTTGAGTCATGCTCTTTACTTCTTTCCCATCACTCCAAAATTAACATTTCATAGTGTGAAGAAGAATTTTCCTATGATCATCATCTCATCTCCTTATTCAGCATGGCTCATTTTTCTATTTTTAGGGTCACCATACTATTTGGAGTAGTATTAATGATGGTGATCCGTATCAACTCCCATAAATCTAGCAAGGTGGTTAATAACTATAAACCCAACAATTTATCGTCAAACTTAATACTCATACTACTTAATTGGTCAACACAATCTTAAAATTCGTTCAAGTTATCAGCAATAGATATGCCCTCCTTATATCTCACTTATATTAATTTCATCAAGTAGTACAATTTATTGTACTAGGTTTTTAAGTATAGAGCATCTAAAGCTTCTCTCACAACGTTTTTACATTTGTTTCATTCTGAGTATGATTATATACGTTGTCATCAATGAATTGCCGAATATAATCACAAACTTATTCATATTCAAAAGTTCATTCCTCTTTGAATTTTGAGTTGGGCTTTTGGGTAGCAAATATTGGAAGATGTCTTGTTTTGATAAATAACAAGTCCTTAATCTTGCTCCTCCAAATGTCTTAGTTTGAGCCATTCAAACAAATCATCTTGTTTTAAACTTCTATCGATTCAAATAAGTTTTAAACACAACAACACTAACTATATCTCTGATACCACTTGTTAAGAATAGAACAGGTTTATTTGAACAATAAGAAAATAATCAATGATATACAATAAGTAAATAATAATTACAAATAATAATAAACACCTAATTTTATGTGAAAAACTCCCTTTTGGAATGAGGGAGAAAAACTATATGACTACAAATCCAAAATATCTATATACAATATACATTCGTTTATACAAATCCCAATAAATATAAGAACAAACACCTTATAATGAATAAATAAACTCAAGTAATAATGAGTATAAGACAAAAGATAAAAAATAAGACCAATAAAACATTTTTCTCAATTTCAAGAACAATATACCCAAGATTTGTAGAAATTAGAATATGATTTGGAACTCAATCAGTTGCTCAAACATTCCTCTTCTCCCATTTCTCTATCCTCTTCTTTTTCTCACAGTGTCAACACCCTTGGTCTCAAAAATTACAAAGTAATTTACCCTAAAACACGTTGGAGCATTTATATTAGAACAGGCACTCGAGCACTCGACGGTCGTGCCTCGGGCACGAGCGCCATTTTGATCGGTGCACGAGCACCCATTGATCACTGTAATCCATACACGAGCGCCTTCTTGAGTATATATCGGGCACTGATCAATCGAAAAATCACGTTCGTGGGGCCCTCGTGTGTTCCTTGGGCGGCATCCAATATGGAATTAGCGTACATGTAACAATCAGTCACCCATCGTGCGCCTCACTATAATTTTTCCAAATCTGTATAATCCATGTGTGTTCTCGTATGAGCCACTAAGTGACATATCAAATGGGCATGGGACCGACGCGAGAGTGGCCCATAATCTAATACCTTATAGCTATATAGAGACCCTAAACTTAAAAAGTTTACATTTAATCCTTTCTATCAACCAAAGCTAAAAAAAGGCAGTTTTTAGTGGACACTCTTACCATATGGCTCCTTATCATCAAAGATAGTGAAGATAATTTTTTAGCCAAGCAAGAGATTGTATGGCTAATTTGGTCTATATTTCACATTCCGTTGCATTCCTTGATCATTTGGCCTGCTATTCTTATTCGTCTGAGTATTTGAGATAAAATCCATGCTTATCTAAATACTTAATTGGATTGTGTTATCAACTCTGCCGCTCATGAATCTTATAATAATATTTTTTCAGTTGTTATTGTTGGGAAGATAATTGCCGGTCGAACAATACCAGTGAAACTGAGTTGAACAAGAGTGATAGACACACAAACACACACCACAAAGTAATGAGAGAGAGTAAGAATGGACACAATTTTTATGTGGATAACCCTTTTCTAAAATAAGAAAAAAAATCACGGGACATTTAGCCCACAAATAATTTTACTATGTGAATGTTGGTTACAAAAACTCTTTAGTTAGTAAGCCCTTTCGAGAGTTGAGAATAGAAATAAGAGCAAAAATATTAGAGTAAAGTGGCTACTCATTGTGTTCTTTTTTACATGTTTCTCTCTTCTCACTTTTCTACTTTAATTCTTCATCGCATGCCCAACATGTATATATATACACAAATGTTGATCGAGCAACCGCTTACTCAGTAGGTAGGTTGCGTGTATAACAAAACCTGCTACCAACTCTGTGGCCTGCTACCAACTCTGCATCCTATCACCTGTTCTGCAAAGCACTATTTTACCGAGAGGAATTGACCAACTCAGTCAATCAGCTATCAACTCTGAAAGTCAACTCCCCTTTTTGAAAAGCTGCTTGCGCAGGCATTACAAGTGATCAACTATCCAATTAGAGTTTCCAAGCGTTGACCAAAAGTCCTCGAACTTAATTCCATGTCCTCGGCCACAACTTGATGTCCTCAATCAACATCTGATATCTTCAGCTAAGACTTAGAATCCTCGTCCTTTAATCATAGTCTTCGTCCATTATTCAAAGTCCTTGACCTTTATTAAAGGCTTTGTCAATTATGCAAAGTCATCGTCCCTTTAATTTAAGATCCTTGTGCCTTAATTGGTGACTTCGGCTGTTATTGTACTTCCGTCAAATGCAATCGCTCGGCCCTTTATTTATTTCGGCCTTTTTCCACATAGGAGTGGCAAAAAAAATTCCAACAAACTTCCCATCACAATGGTGGGGGAACCAAATCAGTCAGTCCGGCCATACTACAATAGGTTTCAAGCTTTTCCTTAAGTAATAGTTTGGTCATTATGTCTAATCCATTTTCTTCAGTTCGGACTTTTTCAAGCGACATTGTCTTGAGTCAATAATATCTCTCACCAAATGATATCGAATATCAATATATTTTGATCTCGAATGGAATGATGAGTTCTTACAACAATGTATGGCACTTTGGCTGTTATAAAGTACCACATACTTCTCCTACTTGAAGCCCAATTCTTAAATGAACTTTTTCATCCACAACACCTCCTAGCTTGCTTCTATCACTACGATAAATTCGACCTCAGTGGTCGAAAGGGCGATGCACTTTTATAACTTTGATTGCCAGGAGACGGCACCTCCTGCGAAATTGACTAGTTATCCTGATGTGAACTTTCTGGAGTCAACATCACCTGCCATGTCAGTATCGGTATATCCGACCAATAGAGGCTTGTCATTTTCAAAGTATAAGCTCATCTTAAAAGTCCCTCGAATATATCTCAAAATCCACTTTACTACTGACTAATGCTCTTTCTCAAGATTTGACAGGAACCGGCTAACAGTACCGACCGTATGTGTAATGTCCGGCCTCGTACACACCATAGTATATATTAAGTTACCTACAGTTGACGTTAAGGTACGCCTCTCATGGTATTTTTTTCGTCATTCGAGGTCAGACACTACCTACTGCTCAATCTGAAATGGTAAGCCAGCGGGGTGCTTACTGGCTTAGATTTCTCCATTTTGAAGCGCTCGAGTACTTTCTCAATATAGTTCTCCTAGGACCACTACAATATTTTGCCTTAGGGTCATGAAATATTCTGATACCTAGAATCTATTTCGCAGGCCTAAAATTTTTCATGGCAAAGGACAGCCCAAGCTACTACTTTAATTTCATAATCCGAGTACTGTTTTGCCCAACGATTAACATGTCGTCTACATAGAGTAGAAAAATGACAAAGTCATTCTCCAAAAATCTCTACACAAAAACATAGTAGTACAAAATAGTCTTTTGGTAGCCTCGATTGACTATGACAGACTTAAATTTTTTATATCACTGTCTTGGAGTCTATTTCAGTTCGTATAGACTCTTCCTCAAACGATACACCAATCGTTCCTTCCCCTTGACCTTGAATCCCTTGGGTTGCTCTATTTAGATTTACTCCTCAAGGTCACAATGGAGAAATATCGTTCGAACATCTAGCTGCTCTACCTCTAAATTAAGGACAACGGCCAAATCAAGCAACACTCAAATAGATGATATTTTTATAACAGGGGCAAAAATTTATCCAAATCAACCCCTTTACATTGGTTGAAGCCTTTTACCACCAACCTTGCCTTTTATCTTGGTTGCAAGATACTTTCCTCGGTCTTCAAACGGAAGACCCATTTATTCTATAGACTCTCTTCCCATTTGGCAATTCAACTAACTCAAAAATATGATTCGGAAGACCCATTTATTCTTCAGGGTTCTCTTCTCCTTTGGCAATTTAGCCAACTCAAAAGTATGATTCTTATGTAATGAGCTCATCTCGTCTTACATGGCTTCCTTTTATTCTATACTATGTTTTCCTTCCATAACTTCCTGAAAGCTCTCTAGTTCTCCTCCATCAGTGAATAAAACATACTTATTGGCTGACAAACGAACAGATGGCCGTCATTTTCTTGAGGATCTTCGGACAGTAACATCCTCAGCCGGCTAAGGAGTGACGTCATCCATGTTTTCGTTCGATACTGGTATTTCCCCATTATCTTCTTCGGCCATAACTTAGCCATCAACCTCTTGACAAAAAGGTGCCGGTCGGATAATATTTATACTTATCTTGTTAGTCCAATCGGTATTAGACACGACCTTCTTTTTTTTTTGCTAATGTCATCAATAGTTTCATCTTCTACAAATACCACGTCCCTTGATCTAGCAAGGTTCTTTTTAGTTGGGTCATAGAGTCTGAATCCTATTTCATCTTCCCCATAACTCAAGAAGGCACACTGCATTGTCTTCGGCTCTAACTTTCTCTTTTTATCCTTTGGAACGTGGACGAAGGTCTTGCATCCAAACACCCGTAGGTAGTCATAAGACACTTCTTTCCCGAACCACAACTTTTCTGGGACTTCTCTATTTAATGGTCTAAACATTGATCTATTGATAGCATAGGTAGCGGTTTTCAAGGCCTTTACCCAAAATGTTTCGAATTTGCCTTAGAGAGTATACATCTTACTCTCTCCATCAACATACGGTTTATCAACTTAGCCACACCATTCAACTGTGGCATCTTATGATGTTGAATGCCATGAGACCAACAGTAGGCATCAAATGCTTCAATATACTCTTCGTCATTGTCACTTCAGATACACTTTAACTTTCTTCCAGTCTGTCGTTCAATTATAGCATGAAAATGCTCAAATACACTGAGGATTTGGTCCTTGGTCTTAAGTGGATACACCCATAACTTCATCGAGTAATTATTAATGAACAAGATAAAATATTATGCACCTTTGAACGACTTCTCCTTGAATGGCCCACACACATCAATGTGTAGCAGCTCAAGTAACTTGGCCTTCTTAGAGGACGAGTCTCCTTGGAACGAGACTCGACGTTATTTTTTAGCCATTCAGTGAGGGCAAGTCCTCAAACCAATTTCCTTCACTCCTGGAATAAGGCCATTTTTGGCCAAATTGCTCATTTCCTTTTCACTCATGTGGCCTAGGCAACGGTACCACAAATCGTTGACCCCTCACTGCTAGTAGCATTTACTTCTCCGGCCATAGCAAAGGCTTGCAACATGTATAGTCCGGACAACTTTCTTCTGTGGGCAATGATTAGATATCTTTAGTCAACTTACACGTCCCTTCGCTGAAGATGTTGTAAAAGCCCTCATTATCCAATCTACATGCCGAGATTATGTTCATACAAATGTTAGGGATGTGTCGAACGTCCCTCAATAGTAGTTGGGTACCATTGTTAATGACAAGAGACACATCGTCACAACCAACTACCCTTGACGTCTCTTTATTTTCCATCATCAACATTCTAAAATTACCCAGAGTGTAAGATGAAAAGATCCCCCTTGGATACATGACATATAGTGACACTCCAGTGTCCACTACCCAGTCAGTCTCCTGCTCAACCACATTCACCGCACATTCATATCACAAGTTAACAAAAGATCACTTTTAGTGACAATTGAGACCGAGGCCTTCTTCTCACCTCGTCCCTCTTCGGCTTTGTTCTCCTTTTTTTCTCTGTTGTTATCATACCTTCACTTATAACAGTGCTTCTTGATATGGTCTTTTTTACCACAATAATGGTGCTCAAAATTCTGATACCTTAAACGAGACTTGCTTCACCCTTTTTCTCTAGATTTTGTGCCACACCCTTTACTCTTTCCCTTGGACTCCATGACCAACAAATCGGAGTGTTGAGAGGAGGAAGAAGCCTACGACCGACACCTCATCTCCTCATTCAGCACAGTTCCTTTTGCCATCTCAAGGGTCGCCATGCCATTTGAAGCGGTATTGGTTATGATGATCCGTATCACCTCCTAGGAGTCTAGTAGGGTTGTGAGGAGCTACAGTCCCAACACTTTGTCTTCAAACTTGATGCCCATGCCATTTTACCAGTCAACACACCCTTGAAATTCATTCAGGTGGTCGGCAACAGGCGTTCCCTTCTTATATTTCGCTTGCAACAATTTGTTCAAGTGAAATAATTTATTGTTGCCGATTTTTGAAGTATAGAGAGTTTCTAATTTCTCCCACAATATTTTTGCATCCGTCTCATTTCAGATGTAATTATACACATTATCGTCCACAAACTGTCGGATGTAGCCACAATCTTGCTTGTATTCAAAGCCTCACTCTTCAAGCTTTTGCATTGCGAATACAGGAAGATAAATTGTCTTTACAAATAGTAAGTTGGCTATCATACTCTTTCAACTGTCGTAGTTTGTGCTATTCAAACAAATCAACTTGTTTCATACCTCCATTTGTTTTAGCAAAGTTTATTCCTGACCCAAAGAACCTCGCTCTAATACCACTTGTTAGGAAGATAATGGCAAGTCGGATAATACTAGTGAAACCAAGTCGGACAAGAGTGATGGACACACAAACACACACCACAAAGTAATGAGAGAGAGCAAAAACGGACACATAATTTTTATGTGAAAAATCATCTTTTAAAATGAGAGAAAAATTACAAGACATTTAGTTATAAATAATTTTATTATTTGAATGTTGATTATAAAAATTCTTTGACTACACAAGCCCTTGGAGAGTTGAGAATAAAAACAAGAGCAAAAATACAAAAGTAAAGTGGCTACTCATTGTATTCTTTCTTACGTGTTTCTCTCTTCTCACTTCTCTACTTTAATTCTTCATCACATGTCGAGTATGTATATATATACACAAATATTGATCGGGTGGCCGCCTACTCAGTAGGTAGGTTATGTGTATAGTAAAGCCTGCCACAAACTCTGTTGAAAATTTGTTCAAAATTTATCCCGTGATTTTTTTCTTAGTTGAAAATGATTTTTTACTTTAAAAATATTATATATTATTATATTTTTTAACTCACGAATTTGGTAGCAAGCATTTGATGGGGGCTTTCAAATTTATTCTGCTACACTGAATTGTGTGTGTCTAGATCGAACCCCAACATTTATGCACTTTGATGCTCAAAATTTTTCGGGTGGTTATTAATTTTGCTAGATATGAATATTTGTATGCTGCAAATTCCAATGCTCCCGGCCTTAGAACGACAATATCAAATGGGTTGTACTTGAATGTAAAAGGGAACAATGTCGATGCTTTGATTTATCTTGTCGACCTTCACTTGTTACAACCGTTTATTATAGAGGATTTGTTTAAAATTTGTCCCATAATTTGTTTTGATTAAAAATTATTTTTCACATTAAAAATGTTATATATTATTATATTTCTTATACTCATAAATTTTATGATTAATATTTGATAAAAAATTTAAATTTATTTTGTTATATTAAATTATATATGTTCAGATCAAACCCCAATACCTACACGCTTTAATGCCTCCACAACCATGTGCTCTTTGAAAGCAAAGCAATCCCGTGCACTCACTCCTTGACACACTCTTTTGTCAATTATTCTCCAATTGATGTCACACTCAGTGAGCTGGATTCACTCGACCTCTTTTTCTGCATGGCTTTTTGTACATGTAATGTGGCCACACTGCATTGTTTATTTGAGGACCTTGGTGGGTTATGTTTGTGGGTTTTGGTACCGAGTCTAGTCTATTTTACGACATGATCTAAGCGGCTCTTTATTAGAAGGACCCACTTACAGTTATATCTATTAATATGTATATTTTAATATTTTTAAAAAGCTAAAGAATTTATTTTATTTTATTTTTATATATAAAACTGGCTCCCCCCGTGTGTACCGGGAAGAACCCCTCAATCATGGGAGAGTGGACGTTTAACCTACAAGTTCCCAAGCAACAAGAAGAATACAAGTAAGAAGACATTGAAAACAACGTTACCAAGAATACAAAGTGGGAGGAAAACTGCAAAAGGATAAATTAAAAAAAAAACATAAATAAATAAATTAGAAACGAGGAGGAAAAATGTGAGTATTGAATACACAGATGGGGCCTAATATTGTCCGACGTATTGTTCAATTTTGAGAAATACGCGACATGCACCTAATCATTTGATCCGTTTATCATGAATTTTAAGTTTAAAAGGCATTTCAACAATAAATAAGAAAAATATTTTCACTTTTAAGTATGAATTAATACCGAAAAATTACTGGTTTAAAAAAAATAAAGATTTATCGAGCTCGTTTAATAATATTTTTTTCTATTTCTCTATCTTTTAATAAGTTTTTTTATACTGTAATAATATTTTTATATTTATCGCAAATTGATTTTTACTTAGTCTTGTTCTTTTTTTAGATTATTGCCATTATTAATATAAATGCTGATTTTATCATATTTTTATAATTTATTTAGAGCTCTTCCTCCTATTTCTATGAATAGAATTTTAAAAATAATAAATAAATAAATAAATAAATAGTTGAGTTTCATATTATTTTAGAAAAAGAGGACCAGGAAGAACCCCCTTCAATCATGGAGAGTGGACGTTTAACCTACAAGTTCCCAAGCAACAATCATGAATACAAGTAAGAAGACATTGAAAACAACGTTACCAAAAATACAAAGTTTATCAAATTAAAAAAATTATTAAAATTTATATTTTTATAATCAAAAATAAGAAAAATTATTTTAAAAATGGGGCCTAATATTTAAAAATTTTATATTTTTTTAATAAAAATGGGACCTAATCATTTGAATCCGTTTATCATGAATTTCTCGTTTAAAAGGCATTTCGCCCAATAAATAAGAAAAATATTTTCCTGTTTTAAAAAATTAAAGGGATTACGATTAAAAAAATCAAAGATTTATCCAAAAATAGTAATAATATTTTTTCTATTTCTCATCTTTGAGGGTTTTTTTATACTGTAATAATATTTTTATATTTATCGCCTTGATTTTTACTTAGTCTTGTTCTTTTTTTAGATTATTGCCATTATTGATATAAATGTTGATTTTATCATATTTTTATAATTTATTTAAAGCTCTTCCTCCTATTTCTATGAATAGGCCTTATTAAAATTTTAAAAATAATAAATAAATAAATAAATAGTTGAGTTTCATATTATTTTAGAAAAAGAAGGGATTGCGATTATAAAAGAAGTGTCCAAAAATAGTAGTAATCCTGCGAAGGGAAGCCATCTCTCTCTTTCGTTACTAAATGCCAGTCTGTCAGTCCGCTGACCCTTCTCTCTCTCATTATAACGAACCGCCCCAGGTCTTGGAGGTTCCTTCTCCTCTTCTCTCTCTCCGTGCCTCTTTACGCGTCTCACACGCTTTCGCCAGGTAACAGCCTTCTTTCCCCTAACTAATTTTCAAGGTCCTTCTTGCTCTGATGTCTGTCAATCCGGGTCTCATTTTGAGAATTTATGACGCCCTCTGCTTGAGTTTCACGTTATCTTCGAAACTAGACAACTTTACTTCTTCTTGCATTTCAGTTTCTCTTTGGGATCTTCTCATTTCTTGTCGATTTGCCGTTTTTGTTTCGAAAATAGAGATTCTTTGTTGAATATCGAACATTTACGATTTGTAAAAGGGAAAAGGTGAGAATTGGCTGCTTTATTAACATTGTTGAACCTGCAATCGTGCTATTGATGGACGACGCCTAACAATGGCCTGGTCATATTTCTGGATCTCTTTCTTTCCTTCTCGTTTAATGACTTATGCCAATTTGTTATCTTTTTTGTTTCCTTTTTTTTTTCTTTAATATGGGCTATTGAGTTACGGTTCTTTGTGTTAATTATCATTGATTTTGGTACGTAATGTGAGAGCTCATGAATTTATGGGAAAAATTCGTCTCTCCCTGGTTCTTGTATTGACGAATGATCACGAGAATATATGTTTTTTCAAGTGTTTATTTCGCATGCAAAATTTGTAGTCCATAATGTTATTACGTTAGCCGTTGTAGTCCATGTATAATATTGTGCACCTGATTCTGCGCGAGACACTTTCCTTTTCTATTCACAAGAGAGGAGGATGTCTATTGTTCAACTAATCATATTATGAAATTGAAGTACTATTTTTGTGATGATAATTTGAATATGGGTTTGAATAATGTCACTTTTGCTTCCGGAGCTACTAATGGCTCAATATACAAGCACTAGGCCGCTATGCTTTGATGTTACATTTTCAGGGTTCCCGATTCCTCATCAAGAAGCTTTTTGCAGAATATTTTCTGCCTGTCTGTTTTCATCCTGATAGTGACCTAATAATTTGTTCTTTTGATGTTCAAATAAAAAAATTTTAGAAATCAAAATTATGTAAAATCGTGGAGACTTTGAGTAACAATTTTTCAATTTAGATTTCATTAGTTTCCTTATTGAACACGTTGGAACGCTAGGTAAAATGTACAAATCTCTAATAAACACTGCAGAATCAGAGAATAAATTTTAAGTTTTCACAATTTTACTCCTTGTTAACCAAGCAAAATACATTTAATAGGTTTCCACAATTTCTTTCTCATAGTTTTATGCATTTTCACTTCTCTGGGGATTTTTCAATCTACATATAAACTAAACAGTGTTAGTTCTTGAAATTTGCCTGAGTGGATGGGTAGTTTTCTTTATGCAGCTGTTGCCTCATAATCATTACGATGTTAAGTGTTTTGTATCCCTATGTTGAGATGTTGATGGTTTTAGCTATAATTTCCAGGCACATGCATATCCTGCTAGTTACTTTGTACTTCTGGACCTTGAAAACAGCAAAGACGATTTATATTTGAGGAGGCCATCTAGGATGCGTAGGTGGTTTTGTTTCACTTGCCACGTAGAAGAGTCTTACCCACCAAATGGTGAGCTCCGGAAAAATCCAAGGAACAATCTTGACAGTATGTTGCTTTATTAGACCTCACTTACCTCTTTAACTTCAATAACATCACAAATATAAGTTCCTTTTGTTTATTTGATAATCATATATTTACTTTGTTTACTTGAAAGCAAGTAACTATTCTTGTTTATCCCACAATCACATGTTTATACTTTATATTGTTTACTTGTGAATTTGTATGTCTTGATTGTACATTCGAAATTTTGGTTTGGCTTGCACTTTGAGCCCTTGGTGCTGGTGATAAGATGATGTATTCTTACATAGAAGTTTAAGAAGGGAATATTGTTTGATTGTGGTTTACAAAATCTTGGCCTGCTCGTATGAATTTTTTTTTTAATGTTCCATGTGCATTTGTATATATTTTTTTGTGTAAATTGAACCTATAGTGGATATCACGTAGGATATGACCCACTTATTGCTATTTCCAGTTGACTTCTATCTCCCATACTTGTAAGCTGGAGTCATTTTCTGTTCCCAGTTTCCCAACATTGCAAACATATGAAACTAAAATCCTACAGATATTGCTCAGTATATTTTCTTCTGATAGTGAAATATACATTGTAATATTGTTAAATGGATATTCTTCTCATCCTCATTGATATTCTGGGTTGTATCAGGATACATGTATGGCACGATAAGATCCTGTGCTTATGTTCATGCCTGCCTTGGAATCCTTTTTTCCTTTTTAATTGTATTCATCGTGATTAACCATCTTTATGAGATATTTGTTGACCCACAATTGGTATTTGTAACTAGAAAACATATGATATAAAGATTTTGGCATTTGATGTAAAAATGTGCATTGTATGGTAGGGCGTAATGGAAGTGCAAGTCACCCGATCTCGGAAAAAGTTGTGAGAGAGAGTGAAAGCTGGGTTACTAAATTACAAAGATTCCTCAAATTCTACAAACAACATAAAGAAGCTACATATATTCATGAACTTATTGTGGTCAACCAAAAGAATGAACTTTTAGCCAACAATGACTCATTTACTTTCTGGATGGTTTAAATTTGTATTGGAACTGGCTTAAGTTTTTGGATATCTAGCTGAAGGCTTGATGATTGTGTTTAGGGCCTCTGTTGTAGCATTAAATCTCAGGTAATGACAAGGCCCTAACTCTCAAGTATTTGAATTAGTCTATATTTTGTCTTTACTTGCAGTTCTGATAAATTCAAGGCTACATCGTTTGTCATCAAACCCTTGCAGAAAATTTAACCCAGTCGTCTCCTATTTTTATTTATTACGTCTATGATTTGGTAATTGTGGGTTCTGGTCCTTCAAGATGCTTCTTTCTTTCTCCAGTTAAAGTAGAAGTGATTAATATTCTTACCTTGCTGTCAGCAATGGCTTGATAAGCCTTATAATTCTTGTAAAGGAGCTGCTTTCTCTTTTAGATGTTGTCAAATCACTGCGTGGAATTGTCATGATGAAGTTCTGGGCTTATGTTGAAATCATTATACATTTTCAGTTTATTATTAGGTGAGAGAAGGTGACATTGTAAAACATTCAGTGATGATTCTTTTGGTAGATTGGTAAAGTGTTACCTTTTTGCGGGTTTTTCCAAGCAATTTTATGTTGGACAACTGTTGCCTAAAGAGGAGCTTGGGGATGCACCAGTCCTTTAAGTGCAATATGTGGTGAAGAACCTTCAATCACAAGGGAAATGGTACGCTAAGAGAGGAAATAATGGGCAAAGAGTGAAGAAAGGGATGAGAATGAGAGGAATTGAGGAGGTATATGAGGAAAAGGGATTCTTAGAATTCATATTTATCATTGAACAATGGTCTTCTTATTTGTAGTAGCTAACTTATATAATAGTTGCTACAGATACAGGGCTGAATCACTAAGCAATAAGAATACAAGAATAGGGAGTTACAATTACTAACACTAATTGGTTAAACTAACACAAAGAGTTTGGTAGTTTGTGTTTCTAATTTCTTGGTTTCTTGCTGAACTGGTTGAATTATTCTTGTTAGCTTTTTGCTGACTCGGCTGAATGGTTTATTTTGCTGATGTGAATCTCAACGGATCTTTTTCATGACATAGTGTTAGAGAAAGATTGTTAAAGAAAATAAAATGAAGGCTTTGCCCATACTTAGTGATCGTCAAAGCACTTCAATGTGGCCATGGCTTTGGTTGGGACTTAGTTTTCATTGGTGGTTTAGAAAGGTGGTGTTGATCTATGACTGAGAACTTCAAAATTGAAGGCTTGTTGCTATAGATGAACGCAGAACATTCTGGTATTAGACTGAAGGCTTGGACGAAGGACAGGAATAAGATTTAGAGTATCACTGTTCTATACAGAACTTACAAACAAGGTTTTCTGCAATTAGTGCTTCTGTTGAATTGCATATTATTTAGTTTTAAACTCTCAATTTAAAAATTCTGTGGCATTTGAAAAAAATTTCCCCACATTTTTTTGACAAGGCTGGTGTTATGGCTGATATTTGTTGATGTTTTTGTTTTCTCTTTTCAATGCATTGTCAAATTCATTTGGCTCTTTTGGCCCCATTTAATCATCCATACAGTAATTGTCATTAATCTTCATTTGCAGAGATTTTCTAAATTTTGGTTTGGATGATGTGAACATTTTTCAGATACTTTTTGCCTTCTTCCCTGATAGTTTCTTCGTTAGATACTTTATGCTTTTAGTTGCTTGAGTTCTACCTTATCAATGGAAAGAAGTCATTAAATGATATGGACTAATTACATGGAATAGAGTTATCTTTCAGAACTTGCTCCACTTCATCAAATA
Source organism: Nepenthes gracilis (assembly GCA_033239525.1). NCBI lineage: Eukaryota > Viridiplantae > Streptophyta > Magnoliopsida > Caryophyllales > Nepenthaceae > Nepenthes > Nepenthes gracilis. The sequence goes on from BSYO01000021.1 coordinate 4,467,707, forward strand.
CTTTCAGAACCTGTTTCATTCTTTTGATTTTCTTTTTTTTTTTTTAAATGAAAAATTTTCCTTGTTGAGATTTTAGGGACCCAGAAAAGCTCAAAGTTGTCATCCCCTGTCAAAACTGATGTGCAGAAGACAGCACCATTAATTGAAGTGCCTGTGTTGTCTTTGGATGAACTGGTGGAAAAAACACATAATTTTGGATCCAAAACATTAATTGGTGAAGGCTCTAATGGAAGAGTGTATTATGCGGTCTTGGATAATGGCAAGTCTGTGGCTGTTAAAAAGCTTGATGTTTCATCTGAGCCTGACTCCAATGTTGAATTTTTAACTCAGGTGTGGTACCATGGTTGATTATGCCTAAAAATGGATGGATTGTGTAAATGTTGATTTGTTGTCATCTTGTTTATCTTCCTCTTTGGCTCATAATCATTTTCCTGTTTTTAGGTTTCGATTGTCTCACAGCTGAATCATGACAATTTTGTCAAGTTGCAAGGCTACTGTTTGGAGGGAAATATCCGAGTGCTGGCTTATGAGTTTGCAACAATGGGATCACTTCATGACATCTTACATGGTGCTCATAGTTATTATTTTAAGGAGATTTGAACAAATGTTATTTAACTCTGCCCTTATTGAGGAGTGTTTTTTATTTCCCTGTTGTGGATTGCAGGCAGAAAAGGCATTCAAGGTGCACAGCCGGGTCCTGTGCTTGACTGGATGCAACGAGTGAGGATTGCTGTTGATTCTGCGAGGGGATTAGAGTATCTGCATGAGAAAGTTCAGCCTCCTGTTATACACAGAGATATTAGATCGAGCAATGTTTTACTTTTTGAGGACTTCAAGGCCAAAATTGCTGATTTTAACCTTTCTAATCAGGCTCCTGATATGGCTGCTCGCCTTCATTCTACTCGTGTTCTGGGTACCTTCGGCTATCATGCACCAGAGTAGTACTTTTGGAGCTCATCTTTTTTGGTTTTGGAGTCTGTCAATTGAATATCTATGTGCATTGTTATTGTATGTCGAGTTATGTTTGCCTTGGATAAATTAGTGGTATCTTCATTGAGGCCCTGTTAAATTCCTTTCATATTTGTTTTTATTTGTTAGCAGGAACAATCATTACTGGTGTTTAGAACAACTTATGATTTGTGTTCACCAAACACAATGTCACTCATCGATAAGATACCTGAATTATGCATTTCATTTGGTCAAGTACCTCTGGTACTCATCAGCAACAGCCTGATGGGATGTGCGTTAACATGGTCTTTTGGTCCTCACGCCCATAATTGTGCTATACATTCATCTCAAATGCCCTTCTCTTCATCATCTACTATTATTATTGTTGTTGTTGTTGATACGATTTTGATGATAGAATTATAATCCTTGGTTCTATGATCTACTACCTTGATGCAGGTATGCCATGACTGGACAGTTGACCCAGAAAAGTGATGTTTATAGCTTTGGGGTTGTTCTTCTCGAGCTTCTGACTGGTCGCAGACCTGTCGATCAAACCATGCCTCGTGGACAGCAGAGTCTTGTTACTTGGGTTAGTGGATCTTCATAATGTATATATATTTTGGCTTTTACTTTCAACTATTGCTTTGAACCATTATTTAACTGATCTTTTCTTGTCATTTGCCTTAAAATTCATTTTCATTCATTCAGGCTACCCCGAGACTAAGTGAAGACAAAGTTAAACAATGTGTGGATCCAAAGTTGAAAGACTATCCTGCAAAAGGAGTTGCCAAGGTCTGTTCTCCCCCCCTCTTTTCCATTTTATGTCACTGCAGGGAAAAATAATATGAGGCCTTTTTCGTGTGTTGCAGTTGGCAGCCATTGCTGCCCTTTGTGTGCAGTATGAAGCTGAGTTCAGGCCAAATATGAGTATCGTTGTCAAGGCGCTCCAGCCCTTGTTGAAGCCACCCGCTGCTGCTCCTGCTCCTGCGGTTTAACCAACTTTGATTGACCAAGATTCAAACGCTGATCTTTGCTTGTTTTGTTTAGTTGATGGAAAATTCATCAAATCACCGTATATATAATATATATATCTTTTATCTTCGATGCGTTGCTTTGTGAATGGATGTTTAGTTTTGGATTGACCCTTCTAGTTTTCTGCTGGATATCTACCAATCTATTACACAGTTGATATTCAACTCAAAATTGACTATGAGACTGGTTTTGTTGGGTATTTTTGTTCACTCATCTCGAAAATGATTGCACTTTCTGTAGACTAAAGACTTGAGTGATTGATTTTCTATTAACTGTCATATCTTTCAAAAATAAATGAATAAATAACAGGCATGTTGGTGTCTGAACTTTGCTGGATTTTCTCGTGCATTATGATTGGTTCACGTTGTTGCCCATGGTTGATTAAGCACAGTTGATGCCACATTTGTGTCAAGTTAACCAGGACGATTAGCACGGTTGTACAACCAACCTATTTGGAGCATTGCAGTTAGGCTTATTGTTACGAGTTTGATTCTTCTTACAGTAGCTATGGATTGACCTGCTGGATTTTAGCACGGTTGGATGGGCAGCATATTTGGAGCATCTTGGTTGGGTTTATTGTTACTGAGTTTGATTCTCGTTACCGAGGCTATGGATTGCCCTGTTGGAAGTCTTTGCATCAATAGGGTGGTATGTCCGGAGCCTGCTTTGAATTATGGTATTAAATGACATCAGTGGAGAGGAAATCTTAAATTTTAACAAAGCAAACAGTCATTTTCCTTCGTTGGCATGGGATATTATGTAAGCCTACATTCTAGCCTTCGAAATTAAACGATCTGGCTATACTTATGAAGTCATAGAAACAGTACGGTGACACATCCGAGCACATATATTGAAAGTTCAATTCTATCAAGCTCAGTTCAGTCTACTCTCCAGAATGACATATGGCTTGGATCAGCAGGAATAGGATGAAAAATTAACGTACATTATAGCTCAACGGTGAACATCAACGAATCAAGGTGAGAGCAAGGCCTCAGCAACGCACTGTTGTAGAGGCCTCCGTGAAAAATGGCAGGCGAGTGGAAGGGAAAATAAAAATGAAGGAATACGACACATCCCTTGAAAGGTCTCACAGATGACATTTTTTTGATTCACAAAGCATGGCATCTTTTGAAACCCTAAGAATCCCTAGTTAAAATTAGATTCCCTCTTAGCATAATAGAATTTCGACAATATAACCAAAGAGGACGCGAATACCACAACGTTGGTGGGTATAAAGCCATGATAATATATAAATATAACCTGTAAAAAAATATTAAATCGGACCAACAGGAAAACAAGTTCAAACCATCTTCTGCCTTTTCTTTTTCCCTTCTTTTTTTCCTCCCTGGATATTCCAAGCCTAGGGCTAGATCTTTTAAGTTTACAATCAATGCATCTTTGCAAGTTTATGATGGACAATGAGTCCAAAAAGGGAAAATAAAAGAAAAAAAAGAAAAAGAGGGAGAGTCCGTATACAAAAGTCTACTTCCTTGAGCAACTCTTGGGGCCAAACACTTTCCCCGTTGAGAGGGCCAGGGTAAAGTTGGAACCTTCAAAAGAAAGTAAAACAAAAATAAATGAAGAAAGGGAGTCTTATTGCGATCTCAAGGTGAAATGACTCCGTATTGTAGAAAAAAAGGAATGGATTCGCATGTCCATGACTCAATATACAGATTGCACCTTTCTTTTCTTCGGACATGAAGGGAAGTAGAGTAAAAGAGGAAATACCAAAAACTGTTGAGAGCTCGAGCTTTCTTCCATTCGCTGAACTAATTGCCTGAAAAGTTAGAGGAGTTTGCTGATCCGCCGCCTGGATGGCCCACCTGGAAACAGCTTCATTATCCATCCCAAAACTCTCTCCACCACCTATCAACCGGAAGCAGAAATCCCATTAACCAATAAGAAATGCATTGACAATCACGATTCCACAATTCCAGGGGGGAACATTCTCCAAACAACATCTAACTATTGAAAAAAAAAAACAACTCTTGTTTATTAGGAATGATGATGACACCGACAAAGAAGATAAAGACAATGACCATGAAAACAATGACAACATTTGAGAGATAAGCAAAGCTCATGAGTCGAGCTCAAAGACAACTTTTCAAAAGTAGTAACTTACCTCATCACCTTCATCTGCATAGGGAACGTTGTCCTGTACAATGCGAGAATCAATAGGCTGTCTGGCTGGCATATTCTCATTGACCATGCTTTGTGCAGTCAGCAGCTCCAATCTTTGAGTCTGAACTTCAAGTTTCTGAGATAGCTCCTTGTTTATATCCTTCAAGCAAAATGACATATTATGAGTACACAGAACTAGAGGAAAGGGGCCTCAGCCTTAAGCTGATGTTAAGACATGTGCTCCTGAAAGTTATCTTCCAACAAAATCATATGGAAATGGGGCAGTTCGAATGCAACTAAAGTCTACATAACCACAATGGCCCTGAATAGCGGTTACTACATTTTGTATGAGCGAGCACTATAACCATTAGAAACATCAATGAAAATATCGGTATCAATATTGATTGGGATCATATCGGTACCAAGAAGAAAAGAAAATTTTGAGAAGAGTAAGTTGACAGGATTGTATTAGTTGCATCAACCTATATCCTTAACTTTTTTAGGAATCCTTCATCAGTGGTTGTGAATGACAGATTTTTTTAATTTTTTAGAGCTGACAAACATATCACGATATTGTTACAGTGTTGGGAAAACTCGGACTATATTTGCATATATGATTAAAAGTCCAAAAATACACACTGCAGAATAATACCAAAGCCAAAGAAATTGCTCAGCTAGATAAAGGCAAAACAATCATTTTCTGCCAACCATTGGTTTCACATGTCCCTCCCAAAAATGGAAGAGGGTAGATTAAGCCTTGAGGGCGCCAAGTTGGTAGTCCTCCTCCCATCCCCCAAAAAAATTAAGCCTCATCACTTGTAAGAAAAGCAAAGTAATTAATGATATTCTTTTTGTCTAAAGAAAACCTTCAGCTTTGAACTTGTTGAGATTTCAGTGACCAAAGCTTGCCTCAAATCCGCTTTCTCTGCTGTTAGCTGCAACCAGAAGAAATATTTACTCATGTATCATGGCAGTTTGGACAAAGTGAACCAGAAGTGAATGGTATACATTGTTTACCTCAGAAATTAAAGAAATAATGTTTTGAATCAACTGCATTTGGTCAGGAGGAATAATCATAGATGAAACTTCAAAGCCAAGGGGTCTATTTTCTAGGAAAGCGTCCCCATCACTAGAACAAAAATCTGTAGCATCATGCCCTTCTGGATTGGATGTGGATGATATGGAGGTTGCACTGTCTCTGTAAATGAGAGTTGCAACTTCAACACCTAAACCCAAAAAGGAAAGAACAAACCATACATAATGCTCCTTTGGCTCATTAACAATAAAGAGAAAATTGCATAGAATGTGAGCTTTGTTGCAACAGTAATTTTGCTCCATTATATACAAAGAGGTCATGGGTTCAAAACATAAAATAGCGTCTCTGCATAGCAATGTAATATTGCAACATCTAACCCTAGTACCCTGCCCATAGGTGACAAATGCGAGGGTCTTATGCAATGGTCACCATAAAGACAAGTTACATAGAATTGCCTTCTTCAGTGACCTCCCCACAAGAAATTAAATAAAAAAAGGTAAATAAAAGATAGGTGAAAATTGGGTCAATGAAGCACATGACTTTCCCCATCACAACTGAAAATAGATATCAGATTACCCACACAACACTCTGGCACCAAAAACCTATGAGGCCCGCAAAGAATGACTTGTCTGACTTCACATGCAGGATAAAGAAGCTCAATTAATATCACATTAATCAGAACCGACCCAAGGATCGAACAATGGAGATATTAATTTATGGTTCAACTAGTTTAACTACTGGTCTGATGGTTGAACCTCTGTTTTTAAATTGAATAAAATAGAATTATCATTGTGTCAGAATTTCTCCTTTCAATGTGTGACACACTGACACTATGTTAGTGTGAAAAACTAAACCAGTTACATTGAGTTAGATGAAAAGAGAAATAGGGATGTCAACACTTTGCAAAGTTATGGAAGTCTCCAGTTATATTTTATCCAAATAGGATTTAATAGTTTTCTTATCAAAACTAAAGGAAGAACTCTATGACATGTCAAAACCTCTACCAAATCTAGGGGGGCCATAGACAAATTTAGAATTCCACAGTTTTATGACTTGCAAATAAAAGAAAAAAAAATATAATCTATATGTTTTCATTGTTTTACTCCCCACAATTACACAGCTTTACTTCTCCATAGTTTTTCTCATTAAAATTTCAACCAAACAAAACACGCAGGCCTTCGTATGACCATACTTAATGACATTTTGTCCCACAAACAATAAGCAATTATTTATCACTGTATAGATGACAATCAACATACAATATCAGTTCGTTAAAGTATTACTCAGCCGAGTTGATCAAGACAGTATCAGTGTATAGTTAAGGCCTAGTGGAAAAAAATTGAAATCAATTAAAACCCTCATTGACCTGTTATTGTTAAAAATTCTTCATTGGTTTAATTTTAAGGATTATCTTTGAAAATGAGTGTTTAATCTGGAAGGGTTGCAAAGAACAGGAAATGTGATAATTTCATAAAGTTAGCCAAGTTTGACATCTGAATACATACTAGGATCTGACATTGGAAATTTGAATCAGAGTAACAACATAGTAACTGAATCTGCAAGATTTCTAAGAACAGGCATCTGGGAATAGGGGACTCAGAGGAGGACATAAGTGGGGACAACACAAACAAGGATGTGGGCATCGTGAACGAGTCTCACGACTGAGAAAACATGAAGTTTCTCAACTAATGGGCAGCCTGGCAATGGAAGAAAGCTTGGATTAGCAACAGTGGCAAAGTTGGCCGCAGCGAACAGAAAAATTCAGCAGCAGCAAAGCCTGGCACAGCGAAATCATTGAAGAGTGAAGAATAATGCTCTTTTTAGAGGCGGCAGCATATGAAGAATGAAAAAACTAATAATATGAAGACTGAAGATTTGAAGAAAGAAATGGAGTAAAAGAAGCAATTTTGGGTTTAGGAATTCACTTGGTTAAAAGACAAAAATATCCTTCTTTTTAATTTGGAATAAAAAAATTAATTAGGTTTTGAAGTATTATATCTTTTATTATAGAAATCACATGGTTCACACAAAACCAGTGGGTCACATAATTTTTTAAAAAACCGCACAGCTCAATACGGGTCACCAGCTCTTTAAGTGAACCAAGCCATTTTTAAGTAAGGCCTGTGGTTCAAACGGTTCACTATCGGTAGGGTATGATTCTGACAACACTACTTAATATACCCTGCAACCCAAAGTTGCCTAATTCACTAACCCCCTCTTGTATATCACTACATGACAGGTACATATCTAGATTGCAGTTAAGGAAGAGAGCATTTATGAATAATGACAACTTTCCGCATTCTGTATATTGCTCCAATCCATTCTATACGTCAAAATGGGTACTTAATTATGATGCCACCTTATTTGTTTTTAATCGTTCACATCCTTCTTCAAAACTATTTGATGCTAGAAAAAATAATGGCCCACTCAGTTGTTGAAAAATAAAGGAGTTTATGGAAAATTTATAAAAACAGAAATTTGGAGAATATGCACGTCTGCTTCTATTTGAAAAACAAACAAATTTGAATTGAAGTTTAGAAAACTCAAAAACACCAAAGCAATAATCTTCAGAATTTCCAAATGATGACTTAGCATTTCCACAATTTTTTAAATCTGACTGATATACTAATTTTTGGGAGTTTGTTATGGTAGAAACATTATTTACAAACTAATAGATATAATTACATGCCTAACTTCTATTGAAATTTGAAACTGCTATTCAGTAATGATGAATTCAATGCAATGGTCACAAGTTGGCAGGGAAATGTTCGATAGTCTTGAGATTTATAATTTTTATATATGTATCAAGTCTTCCAAGTCTGTTTTGGGAAGCAATTTTTGTACCAAAGCATTCGGAATTCGAATTTTCATTGTTACGAATATAACCAAGCACAGTTTCGACTTACTTTCATAATCATAGTTTGGATTTTAATTTTAGATTTAGTTTTTGGATTAGGTTTACAATACATTCAGAAGTAATAGCAAACAGCACCTTAGCTCTTCAAGAATCTTTTCAGTACCAACATCAAGCAACAATTTTGCCAAGTCGATTCCATAGGCACTAAACTTAAAAGTGCTGAAGATAAAGGAAAAATTGTACTCGCAAGGGATGAGACCGGCGAAATGCAAGTTGGAGAAACATCTGTTATTAGCTGTAAGCTGTAGCAGTTGAGCAATTGCCATTCAGATAGCAATGGACGGATATCAGCAACCAAAGGCAACCAGAAGGAAAACTGAAACAAGGCCTACTGGATAAACTATTAAGGGGCACTGGAACCCTTCTGTTGATATAAATTTTTCTTACTGGCAACAAACTTCATCACAAATAAAACTAAGCAAGATAATTTGCGTACTTGTGGATTTATTGTTAGTTTTGAGGAAACCCTTACCACTTAATTACTAGGTCCCTTTTTTAGTATCTAGGTCCTTGGCGCTTTATTTCATCAACATATTCTAAAAAGTTCTGGTGCCATCAGCAAAAAGTAAATAGAAAAGCCCAAAGCCGGGGAATTAAACACATGCACACCTAAACTATTGTCATACACCCCATTGATTAACTGGTCCACTGCCCTATCATCTTATGTAGCATGAGACACCTTGACTCACCAGTCATTCAGTAGCTATTCCCTGCAATATTGCAATAAAGAATGTGTTTCATCTTTCACTCTCAAGATGATTTATTGGACGGCCACTGCTGAATCCAAGTCAGCATATGTAGTAGAACAATTATTCTCCACCTAGCTGGATGGCTCAATGCACAAGGCGTGTGGATCAAAGGATGGTAAAATGTGACACGGTCATTGGGTCCATCAAAGGTTAGATGCGGATCCTATGCCATAATTTGAAATGAAAACCCTTCATGAATAAAGGAATTTTTTTAGCATTCTGCAGCTCTGGTGGCACAACCAAATCCTGAAATTAATTGATATGATTACTATGGGTGGGAGACTCATTCCTAATGGCTGCTCCTTCTCTCTCATGGAGTATTTGGAGTAGGCATTTCGGCATATTCAGTCAGCACTGCATGTGCTCATAAACTTTCATGTGCTTATTGTGGATTCATAGTCAAAGATTTTCAAAGGGAAAAGGAGGAAAAATTGTGATTTTAATTGCCTGAATGGAATTCAAGGAAATGAATGCCAGATATCAGATCATCATCTGGTTACATCAGAAATAATATACCTTGAGATGAATTTACTACGAAAATCAATCATTCAATTACAGCATGCTTGGCATAGCTAGGGCATATGCAGATATGCTTATCCCATGGAAAGAAATCTTAGTCATGGTTGGAATTTGGGTCGCCATGCCACAGAAGGGAATGGAAGACATTAAGTAACAAGTCTCAGCCGTTGCAATGTTACAAAAATCTGAAATTACATCTGATGTTAAAATTTGTCAACTCTTGACTCAAAAACCACAAACTAACAATTCGAATGAATTTTAAGAATTGGTGGATATGCTTCTTCTAGACTTAGCTAAGCAAGGTGCACCAAACATGTAACAAAGTCAAGTATTTTACCTATGTAGGTGCCTGGTAATGAAATATTCTGTCAGAATAAATAATTTTTTTATTAGTTATTAATGTCAATTAATAACTCGGTACTATTGATCATTACTGATAAAAAGAGGAACAAAGTCCTTGTATTTAGCAGGATCAATGTGCCAGATCAAAACCTTCTACATTATTGGAACAAGATCGCTTTACTTCACAAAAGCTAGAGATTTCATGGAGAACTGCTCGGTTGTTTCTTACTTCACTAAGTGACTCTCAGGGGAGGTCATGTAGCTGCCAAATCTTCTATTAGTACTTGGACAAATAAGTAGACTAATGGAGTGACCTTCTACCTGTCAACTTCAAGTAAGAATGTTTTTCTGCAAACAAAGATAGGTGTTTGTTCTATTTTGATTTGAATAGGTCGAGTCTCCCAAGATACATATGGTCAGCTCTTCAGGTCTAGCTAATACAAGAAAGAAAAGATGAAGTCCACATTGAACCTATGACCTCCAATCTCCCAAAGTGGAGTCAAGCTTCCTTCGGCCTAGAAGATCATCTAGTTCCAACTCTAGTTTCTATATTGACAAAATCCACAGCCACAGTGGACCCAAAACCATTTATCCCTCCAAACAAAGGGGAAAGGGGGGATCAAAAGCCCATCCCTGATTATTCCCAGAGTATTGAAATCCCAAAAGAGAATTAAAACTATAGCCCACCCCTTCCCAAGAACAAATAATTAAGAACTTCAATAGAAGTGGAGAGCATTAATAAGCAAAAAAGCAGCTCAGTCATCTCTCACCCAAAACATAATAATAGTAAGTGCACACCAATCCTTCCCTTCCCTTATCAAATTAAAAATTCATTCCCTAAAATCTATTCAAGTCAACAAACTTCTTTACCCAAATGGACAGACTTAAACCCATCATGGAGATGTAGGCTAGAGAAATAGAGAGATGGACAAAATAACCACTAGAGAAATAAAGAGAGACATGCGGCTGGCAAAATGACTGGAAAATGTGCTGAGTTGGCTAATTGGCCGAGAGAAGACATGAAAGTTTTGGAACATCTATATGAATAAAATGGAGATATTTTCTAGAAGATATGCTAAGTTGGAAGACTGTCAGAGAAAAGATCTAGAAAGATTAGGAAGATCTAGATTATTTGTTAAAAGATTTGGTGTATATTTTTAGTGATCACATGAAAACATCCTTGGCTGATTACTAGGCATATTTTTAGGCTCATTGATAGTTTCCTATTCTTGTGTATAGCTGTATAAGAGGAACCCTGGAAAGTGTTTTCAAATTAATTCAAATTATTTTCCATATGGTATTAGAGTGACGGTTCTTACTCCTTGCATACCCCTAGCTGCCTTCTACTTCCACAACATAACCCTAGCTGCCACCTTTTACTTTCATCATGTCTAATGGTCCCTCATAACCAACCTCCCTTGTCTCTTCGTTCATTATTACCTATCCAAAGGCCTTTCCACACAGATTCTCATTCTACTCAAATTACTACGAATTCGTTTAAATGGCACTAACTTTCTACGATGGTCTCAATCTTTACATATGTACATCCGTGGGCAAGGAAAAATGGGCTACTTGGTTGGCAAAAATAAGGAAACAAAATGCACAGATTCTTAGTGCATAACCTGGGATGCTGACAAACCTATGGTTATGGCATGTATCACAAATTCCATGGATGAAGAGATTTGTTCCAACTACATGAGCTTCATACGGCACAAGAACTCTAGGACTATGTCAATCAGATGTACTCTAATTTGGGAAATCAATCTTAAGTTTATGAGTTGACTGTAAAGCCTGGTGACATTTGTCAGGGAGAAGACACCATCACCAAGTATTACAACTCTTTGAAACAAATATGACAAGATTTTAATTTATTTCAATGATTATGAGTAGAAATCACAAAAATAATAATCTTCATAAAATGGGCTAACTTGGCCATTAAATTTCTTGCTGGTCAAAAATGCTGATCAAGATGAAGTTAGGGGATGAATTACTGGTAGGAAACACCTTCCTCCTACAGGTGAAGAATTCTATGAGGTGAGAGAGAAGAAATACACATTAATGTCAAGCTAGGAAAAGGGAGAATTGTTGATTCTATGGCAAGATCAGTTAAGGACTCTACATTGGCTGCCTCTGCCACTAACGCTAGCAAAACTACCCAATATCACTGAAGGCTGGATGAACAATTCCGAGTATGGTGTGACCACTACAATAAACCCTGTCATACACATGAAACCCGCTAAAAGATCCATGGCAAACCAGCAAAGAGGAAAGACAAACAAGGAGACAAATCCATCAGAACATATCCTTCAACAAATGAAGCCGAGATAAGTCCCTTCTCTACAAGGCAAATCTGGCATTCCTAATGTTTCTTTGGCTCACATGAGTATAATCCTTATGCTCTATCCGACTCTTACTACTCAGTACCATGGATCATAGATTTTGGCACTTGATCATATGACTAGTTTCTCAAATCTTTTCCATACATATTTTATCTGCTCTGGGAATAAAAAAATGGATCAGAAAATGGTATTTGTCACCAATAGCATAAAAAGGCATCATAAAATTTCACAAAAGTATTGCCCTAAAATATGTTCTTCATGTTCTTATACTTGTGATCTTTTGTCTATGAGGAAGCTATCTAAAGATTCCGATGGTCATGTTACCTTTTTTGACTCTCACTTTCTATTCCAAGACCAGAACTCGTAGAGGACGATTGACAATGCTAGAATGATTGAGGGTTTTTAATACTTTGATAACCTTCCAATAATAACAAGACTCGCAACTTTTGTGGTATGAGTTCAATGATTGTTCATGACAAAATCATGCTTTGGCATCTTAGACTAGGACATTCTAGTTTTCCATATCTTAAAAATCTGTTTCCTACTTTACTTGAACATTTGGATTGTTCATCATTTCAAGCTGAAAGTTGCATTTCAGCAAAACTAATTGAACTAGTTATATTTCAAAGCCTTATCATACATCACAACCTTTCTATTCGATTCATAGTGATATTAGATTCCCTTAAAAAATTACAAATTTATGTGGAAAATGGTGGTTTGTACTTTTGTTGATGACCAAACTCAATTATGTTGGGCATATTTGATGCATGAAAAACCTGTCTGTTTAAAGAGTTTTATACAATGATTAAAACTCAGTTTCAAACCAAAACTAGCATCCCGTGCATTGACAATGGAACAGAGTACTGTAATGAATGCTTGGACACTTTTTTGAAAGAAAGGGATTCAACATCAATCTATATGCCGTGACACTACTAAACAAAATGGAATTGTTGAAAGAAAAAATAAGCATCTTCATTAAGTTGCCCATGCAACCATGTTTTCTATGCATATTCCAAAAATATTTGTGGGGCGATGATTTTCACGACCTCTTTTTGATTAATAGAATACCTAAACATATACTCCAATGTAACTCACCCTTGTATATCTTCTAAACAAATTTCCCTACATATATGTAATTAAGGTATTCAGCATCATTGTTTTTGTCCACCTGCCCAGCCAATCTCGGTCAAAATTTGACTCTAGAGCTGAAAAATGTGTTTTCATTGGTTATGCACTAGATAATAAGGAATACAAGTGTTTTATTAATATTGCCACGAAAATATTTCATGTCAATACGGATGTAATATTTTTAGAAAACTAACCTTCAGGAGAGATAAACCACAATCAAATATCGAGTTTTTTAGTTTATACATAAAAAGGAACAAGTCAAAAGGCCAAGGATCTGTACACCATTCTAGCACAAAACTAGTTAGAATCTCCGAAATATTGTTCCTTGGGTATACCAGGTAATCCCACTTCAAACTTGATTCTCTCTTCCAGTATGCCTTTTGATCATGATATTCCTATAGTTAGCAGGAAAGGATTATAACATGTACCAAACATCCCATTGCCAAATATCTTTCCTATAAAAATTGTCTAATAACCATAGATGACTTACATCCAAGATTTCTACCTATTTGTGCTGAGAAATATTAAAGAAGCATTAAATAATCCTAATTGGAAGTTAGTATTAATGGAAAAGATGAATGTTCTTAAAAGGAGGGTATGTGGCAAATAGTTGATCTACCAAGGGGTAAGACTGATGTAGGATATAAATGGGTATTTACTATCAAAAGTAAGGCTGATTCTAGTATAGAAATATACAAGGCAAGACTTGTGGAAAAAGGTTTCACACAAACCTATGGAATTGATTGACAAAAATCCTTCACTCCGATAGTTAAAAGAAAACCCATCTGTGTCTTACTATCATTGGCGGTGAATTTCAACGAGTTTTACACCAGTTTGATGTAAGAAAAAAAAATGCATTCTTGGTGACCTAGAATAAGTGTTTATGAGTCTACCACCAGGTTTTCAAGTAAAGCATGATAAAGATTTAGTTTGTAGACTAAAGAAGTCTTTATACAATCTCAAACGATCTCTGAGAGCATGGTTAGAATGCTTTGGGACAGCTGAGCATCATGGTTATTGTCAAAGTCAAGCAAGCCATTCTATGTTTTACATGCATTCAATAAATTATAAGATTGCTACTCTAATTGTCTATGAAGATGATATTATCTTGACAGATAACAATAGTGTTGAGCTAGTAAGATTAAAGAAAAAACTTGCCAATGATTTCAACATTAAAGATCTTAGTCCATTAAAGTATTTCCTTAGTATGGAGTCAGCTAAATCTAGAGGGAACATATTTGTTAGCCAAAGCAAACTCATACTCGATCTACTTGATGATCACAGACTACTCGGCTGCAGAGCTGTTGAAACACCATTTGAGCCTGACGTGAAGTTATAGCCAGCCAAGGCTGAGAATGTGGTTAATAAGGACCATTATCAGAGACATGTTGAAAGACTAATTTATTAGTCCCATACAAGCACAGACCTTTGGAGTATGGTAAGGCAATTCATGCATTCACCTTGACCAGAACACTTTGAAGCTAGTTACAGGATTCTGAAATACTTGAAGGGAACTCCTGGAAAGATGCTGTTGTACCAAAAGCAATGGGCACCTACAGGTAGAAGTCTATACAAATGCAGATTGAGCTAGAAGTGTTACAGACAGAAAATCAACTTTGGACAACTGCACTTCTATTGGTGGAAACCTTGTTACTTGTGAAGCAAGAAGCAAAATCTAGTAGCTAGGAGCAGTGGAGAAGCTGAATTTAGATCACTGGCGAAGGTTTTGTGAAGTGATGTGGATCTGAAGACTACTAGAAGAATTAAAGGCCTTCAACCCTTCACTGATGAACACCTATTGCAACAATAAATCTGCAATCTCAATTGCTCACAATCTAGTCCTCCATGATAGAACAAAACATATGGAAGCAGACAAGCATTTTATCAAGGAAACAATAGAGAATAGACTAATTTGTATGCCATTTGTTCCAACCACAGATTAGATTGCATACATACATACCAAGGGACTACCCGAAAAGAGATTCAAAAGTTTGATTGGCAAGCTGATTATGGAAGATATCTTCAAGCCAGCTTTGGGGGTTGGAAGGATGAAACAGAGATGTGCTGAGTGGGAAGTTTGGCCGAGAGAAGATCTGGAAGATTTAGAAGATTTGTGTGAATAAGTGAAGAAATTTGATGGAAGGTGATCAGTTGGGAGATGATAGAAAAACTCAAAGATTTGGAAGATTTGTGTGCATATCTTTAATGAATAAATGAAAATATTCTAGGCTGATTTTTAGGCTAATTGATAGATTCCTATTCTTGCATATAGCTCTATAAGAGGAACTGTGTATGGTGTTTTCAAATTAATTCAAATTCTGAATTCAAATAATCTTTCCGCATGCAAATGGCTAGAGATAAAGACGAGATGGGAACTCTAGAAAGAGAGAGGTAGAACCTGCAACTGTTCAAGAAGAGGAAGGAAAAAGACTTTGCCAAAGAAGTATCAAATCCATTTTAGAACATAGCTGAAAATTCTATATTCTTTGAAGAAAATTTGAAATTTAATAAACCCATGCAAATCCTACTAAATAAGGCAACAAGAAACAATAATATGACTTGAATGGAGATAAATTTACGTTAATTTGATTATTTCATTCCCTATTCTCCTCGCTTTCCCTCTTGTTCTAATTTTCTTCGCCTGCGTTTTGGTTGAGATTCTCAGGCACAAACAACAATGAATACAGCAAAAAAGAACCCAGCAATAGCAGTTTCATTATGAATCAGTAGTATCATCAAATATGGAATGTTGGGAAAAAGGGTACTGCGTCAGGACTGCGTCAGGACGTTATTGCATCTGTACTGTTAGATGTCATTGGCTGATTACATATTGTCTAATACAATACATATTCAGTACAAATTTAATTACCTGATCTCTCCTTTTTCTCTGATCAGCAAACACTTTAAGAGGCAAAAGATTCTCAATCTCTCTAGTTACACAGGAATGCCTTCATTGCTGTTGAAAACAATGAAATTTGGAGATACATTTGGCTTTGAGAATGCATAACATGATTCAAAAGCTATGCCAAATAGGTGCATCCATTCATGACCAACAGAATTGGCAATAACTTGCATCCCTCTCACTTTAGCAGCTAGAGTTCCTTGTGGGAATGTCTGATCATCTTTCCCTATATAGTTTGTACTATTGCCAGATTAGATCTTCATGTTGGCTTGAAAGGATCACTTACATATCTCTTCTCAACTTATATATTCATCTCACTTTAGCAGCTATTAGCCGCTACACTTCAAATGTCCCATGCACAAAATCTTTCAAGAGGGTGCCTGATATTCTCCTCATAAACTAATTTTATTCTCATTCCTTCACAATGTCTTTGAAGGCTCATTTACATATCACCTTTCAACCTTTTCTTTTCAGTCATTAAAAGTACACAAGCATGAATACACTCTGAGATTGGGGCAATAGACATCTATGATGATTGATTGATGAGTTTTCTGATGGTTTTTGTTCCTATGATTGTGAGGGCATGCTGTTTGAGAATCTTTAAGAAGAGCCTGGCAATAATAATGGGTCAGGTCAACTGTTTAGTTCTGCTTTGACAAATGTGGCAAACAAATCCCTAGAGCCTTTTATTAAGTTGCAGAGATGTGAGTGTGTATGTGTGTCTGTATACATGAACGAAGATAGTGCATACATTACATACATGTCTCTGGTACACATATATCTATGAAGATCAAGTGATAAACAAAATATAAGGATGGTCATTTACATACCCAAATCTTCAGTGGAAGTTGATGCATCTTTCTTGTCAGCTGAAATCCCTCGAGGAGAAGCTTTACGCAATTTAGACTGCAATAACTTTTTCTCTGCACAAAATTAAATTATAGATGCAAAGAGCTAAATCCATCAAGAGTGGTATCTCAAAACAAAACCAAAGAATTCAACAGGAACCAAAGAAATAGTGTAGCACCGAAATCAATTAATTTGCCAGAGATACTACAAGATGTCAAGTATCAAATATTGGATCAGAAACAATGATGGGTTCTTCATACAATAGTCATTTTTTGTATGGAAAGACATTGGAAGAACAGTTAAAAAAAGGATTTCAAGATAAACAAGGAAAATAAGCAGATATGCTCAATAAGAATATGGTATTCAGAATGAAGATCATGCAAATAGATGCTCATGATGGGTTCTTTATACAATGGTCCTTTTTTGTATGGAAAGATTTTGGAAGAACAGTTAAAAAAAGGATATCAAGATAAACAAGGAAAATGAGCAGATATGCTTAATAAGAATATGGTATTCAGAATGAAGATCATGCAAGTAGATGCTGCCAAAAAAACATAGATGACAACAGTAGATAAAACAATAAATAATCACAAATAATGATTATGCTAACCATATTAGAATAATGAAATTGTCCATCGTCAAATGATGAAGTTATTCAGGTTCAACTTGCTACTTCTATATGCACCATACTATAGGAGTATATTTTCACCACAGTATGCAACTCTTCTTTTCCACACATACCACAAGGTCTCTATTTAGAGGAGATAATAGTGCCTCTCTCGGCCCCCTCCTCCCCCAAAAAAAAAAAAAAAAACAAATCAAAAAACCCGCAAAAAGAAAAGAGGATGCAGCCTAAAACATGGATGGAGATATTGGTATTCATCGCATCTAGATAGGTATTAGACATATAGAAAAATATATAAGATATTAAATATATCAAAATAAAATAATTTCTGTGAATAGTAGGCCAACAAGCAATTATCAGCTGATATATAGGCCAAAATGGAGAATACCGGTCGATCTCTTCTGATCTGATTTCGAAAAATATTGATGTCGGAGGGCCTGATACTAATATGTATCGGACATTGGCAGATATTTCATTCCATACCTTTTACAAATGGAAAACGATGAGGAAGAGGCAGGAGACATATCTGAGGTAGCTAATACAATCACGAGGAAATGGTAATGTGAACAAAGAAAAGAGAGGGCATTGATGGATGAGAGTGACAGAATTTGGGATGAGAAGAAGAAGACAGAAGGGGATGAGAAGAACAGATTGGGATGAGAAGAGAACGACAGTTCAGTAATCAATTCATTCACACCTTTAGAGTCTATGCACACTCACTCATAGTTGTGAACTTGTGATAGATGCAATTAACAAACTAAATATAACTACTGACTATTCTTGCTTTTTGGCAAACTACTACTTGTTCTTGTTAATCTGTTACTTCTATTGCTGACTCCTTTGGCTCCTGCTGTTTGGCAGCAAGACCATTCTTATGCTGTGGCTAGCTTGCTGATACTGCTATGTGGCAGGTTCTTGTTGTCGCTGCAATACTCCTGCTGATGCTGCTGCTGCTGCTATGAGACAACAAGCTTCACCTCCCTCTCATTCCCCACACCTCCCTCTCTCTCAGTCAACAAATGTCATTATTAGCTAACACACCTGGCTGCCTAATGTCATGGTTCTACTCGTATGCAACAGAAGCTGACCACCTGGTGGCAAGATTTCTCTAAGTCAAGGAAAATCTTAACCCATTCGAGGATATTACTCAATTATAGCATGACATCAAATCAAAGCATAGTTATTTAAGAATAACACTATATATATATATTATTCAATTTTCTGCAAAATAAAATTCTTTGATAAAAAGAATAGGAGTGAGATGTGGAAATAGGAATAAAAATGAGCAACAGAAAATAAGCCTGGTCGATGGTTAATGAGAGTTTTAGCATTCTCATCATATACATTCCTATGCCACTATTCTTGGACTAGACGAGGTTTCATTTCCAAATTTCATCATTAAGGAATTAATCACCACCAATGCACAAGAAATTGTGCATGAAGCAGCACTCTCATTCCCATTCCAAGCAGCACAGCATGGCAAACAGGCCATGAGTACAATAACCATATTGACAATCCTCAGTACAATAAATACATATGCAGAACACCAGAAGTTATTTGGCCACTAGGAACAACATCATACACAATGAAGACTTATCAGTCAACATCGTCTTTTTCCCAACAGCATAAAGCTTGAGTTATAGAAAGTAGGCATTTTTAAAATTAGAAAAATGCTTATTCTTCAAACAAGTAAGAACAAAGGCTACCTTTGATGCTTGAACTTGGATTAACTTAAAAGTTGAATAGGAGATTTATTAAAGGCAATTCACCTTCTTGTAAAGCATCAATTGTCAGTTGCAAATCCTGCCTTTCTTTCTCTAGGATGGACAACTTTTTCCTACCAACATAAAACAAATATAGCATATAAGGATCACTACAATGAATATAACTCACGTAAAAAATCAACTGAAAGCCTACCAGCAAATGGCAATGCAAAGACAGGTTATGTGCCCCAAATAGGATAAGAGTTATTTTCAGATTATTGGCACATATGTAAAAGAAGCAAAATCATTCAGTCTACAACAAGCACTTAAGTCCACATCATGTGCACCACATAAGCCACAGTGTACTTATCAAGTGTCATCGGTCATCACTTTCACAGAAGTTGCTTGATATCAACAAGTTACCAGAAATGTGTCAAGAAACTAACAGTAATTACCATAACCAAACGGCAGGACAGTCTGCACACTAGAACCAAATATATAGCTTGCATAAGGATGCAATGATAATTGGCAAGCCAAGCATGCAAAAACAAGCCTCCATAAGTGCTGCTCCCCCCCCCAAAAAAAAAAAAAAAAAAAAACTGACTAAACCTTCTGAAAATGCCACTTAAGAGAGCATAAATAGTGCCAAGCTAAGGAAACAACAATATTCATGCAGAAGTCACGAAGGGTCTATGAAACATTTTTCTATAAATAATAAAGAGTTTTAGAGATAAAATAAGAAAGTGAAATCTCCTATCTAAAATATCACCTGGTTGATAACTTATCTTGACAATATACTGTGTGAAGACTCCTATTGCAACAAGATTATAGCCTAGCTGCCAACTTTTCTGAGGTTCCACCCACTCTATCCTGCCAGTCTACGATTTGATGATGAAAGAGTGAAAAAAAAAGAAAAAGAAAAATCAAGGATCTGCAGTTATTTTCAAAGTTAATTGATTATATTGGTTATGCCACCTTATATTGACACATTTTCTTTCTCTAGATCAAATTAAGCCCTAAAAGAGATTTTGTTGGAGGATAAATCTTCTACAAAACAATTGTGCCTAAAAAGCAACTTTCAATTTTCTCAAACACAGATTTATCTCATTCAGCTCAAGCCTCAAGCCTTGATGCGATAATACCTTCTTCAACATAGTAGGGTGGGAGGCTTTCAGGGGAGGCAGAAAGGGGAAGAGCAAAAAAAAAATGGACATTTTAATAAAATTAACTAGTTTTTTTTAATGGCCTAATATGGACTGCTGATATTAGATCAAATGGCTCATTTAACACACAATAATTACTATTTGCCATACATATGATGATCGCTGTTGGTTGTTCAGAGAAATCATAATGAAATGGGAAATGATGGTATGACATTGCTAAAACAGCACAAAACGTTGGTGTGACATCTAATATTTTTTAAATGGTGATCTGAAAAATCATATAAAATCTAGTTAATTGTGGATAGAACCCCTAAAAAATCAGATACAATACAACCGATCAGAATAACGCAATATCCTATTATTCCCCATTCACCTAAGAAAGATTCACAGTATCATTTTGTTTGCTACTTTGACAAGTGCAAAGAGAGCATACTTGCATGAATTAAGCTCAGCATTAGATTTTTCCAACTCCTTCTCCAACTTCAGCTCATTGGATCTCAATCGAAGAGCCTACATTATTCATCAATAAGGCATTTTCAATATTAAAAGAGCAACAGTGCTGGTAAAGGAGCATATAGACGTTGTAAGCATGCAATGATGTATCCAAATTTGAAAATGCAGAAGAAATTTGCGTTAATGATTCAAATACATAAAGCAAGAACAAGGCTAAATCTGAACGTGCCACCTACTGACACTAATTGCTTGAGAATAATTCCACTACCCACTAATACAATGACACGCATACACACCATCTCATATTGACATTCCATTCTTCTTTTTACTAATCAGTAATTTTGATATGTTCTTAATTAATTTTGCATCCTATTTTCAGTGTGGATAATGGATGACTGGATAGGTTGTAGAATATCTAAACTAAGAACTTGACATTATCAAGCTAGAGTTTCTTGCAGTCAATCATGTACTGTTCACTACAGTACTCTCAATGACAAGTGGTCTGCCATGCACCAGGAAAACAGGTCCTGTCCAAGCCACCTACTATTTTCATGAATTTTTCCACAATAGGATTTCTGTTGATTTATTTTTTTTCAAGTCATCTCAAAATGGGAGGACTACACAAGATGTCAGAAAAACATATGTTCTTTCACCCAAATTTCGAGATGACATAGGGATTATTTTTCCTGAAGAAAATAAACCAAAGTCTCTGGAATTGGATAGATTATCAACGGTCATAGATACGTAGTTTAAAGGGACGTCAAGAACTCCTAGAATTCATGAACATCCTATTTGGAGGAAAGTTCAAATGCATTATTCATAGAAAGCCTCAACAAGGACCCGTACGATTTTTTGAATTTATTCACCTTGAAGGAGGATAGAGTTCTTTTTGGTATGACAGCTGAAGCACAAAATTTCCCTTGCAGCATTATTTCTGTATCTTCACAAATAAGGAAGAAAAAATGAGATTAGAGTTCATTAGGTGGCCAGTATCAAAGAACCTTTGTTTTGGATGTTGATTTTAAAAGAATCTAAACAAAGAAGAAGAGTAGCAAGTGCAGGGTGGGTCTTCCTTTGTTTATTGCTTCAATCTGAAAACTCAGTAGAAGTGGACTCCTGGAAATGTACTGGAAAGATTCCTAAGTGAAGAATTAAGTGTGATTCTGTGAATGTTGATGAAAGCAGTGATGCTTCTAAACTTTTAGGGAATTCAGCAACCAAAACTCCCTTAGAATGTGAAATTCTGTGTTGATGCAGTAGCTTTCAGAAAGATCAATCACCTAACATCTAAAAGAAAAAAAGGATTGGTGAATCCTAATAAGTGCAGTCCTGTAATGTGTATCTATAGCTTTTGAACCTTACACCTGCAGCAGATTTTAGACATGGATTCGAGTGCATGATCACTATTGGGTAAGGAATGACTAATAAATCCATTCCATGCATTTGCAATGGGGCATATGGAAGGTGAGGAACTGTATGGAAGACGTCAATACATAGAATGAAGTTTTTTGTTTTCCACTTCTTGAATAGATCTTCTTTACAAGAGTTTTAGCCTATTTGCTTTGTACATGGGATGATATTAATACTCCCTCGGTGTCCAAAAACTAAACAAAAAATGCGAGTAAATATTTTTTAACCTACTCTCATACAAGGTCCTAGCATCTAACATACGGGATAAGTACTGCAGCCATTTGACTGACAATAGTAAATTATAGAACTGGTAATCACACACTTAATAAAAAGTGAACATATTTTATTTTTTATATACTTTGCGACAGCAATTTGCATCAATGATCGCTTAAATTACCTTCTCTTCCAAGCCAATAACTTCAGAAGCCAAAAGCCTTGCACGCTCATCAGCAGCATTACACTCTAGCTGGGCATTTGCATACTGAATTTTCATAGATTCAAGCTCACCCTACTGACATCAAGTTAACATAATTAAAACTAACAGATATAAAATATTACACACTAAAGTCAACCAAAAAAGTATTTAAAAGCTTGCACTTATTATCAAAGAAAGACAAAGGTAAAGAATGTTGATTCTTAAGCATGAAAAAACTAACAAATATCATAGAATACAGCATATCTAGAATTTGCAAGGGTATTTGGATGTCAATTCATAGTCCACCAACTTCATAAGATCACCATCACTAGGACTTGGGCTAGTTAACAAATCTCCCATATCTCCAAGGACTAAATAAAAATAAGGCAACAGTACCTATATCAAAATATTTAACCAAATATGTGTTCATGATGAATTGACATTCAAATCAACTAAACCTTGAGATGGTAAGGACTCCAGCTGAGCTTCCACTTGCAAAAAGATCATCAAATAGTGTTGCACTCGTCAACTAAATCTTCATCAGTATTAAGCAAGTATTGTAGAGACACTAGTATCTTTCTCCTTTCAAGTTGTGTTTTTCACAAAACCACTGTTTGCTTTAGGCATAGTAAATTTTATAGTTAAAACACTTAATTTATGTCTTTCCCAAAACAATGCAAAACATGGAATGCAATATGCCAATATCCGATAAAAAGGCTAATATGTATTGGTATTAGGCCACCCTAACACTGATATTTCTTGATACTGCGATAAAATTATAATATGTTGCCATATCAATAATATTATATAAAACAATCTTCAAAATATCAACAGATAAACCCGATATTTGGTTGATATATTGGCCAATATTTGTTTATAAGTTTACGATTCTTAGAAAAGTATTTGCTTTCGATATATTTGGTCAAGATACATTTTGTCATATATGTCTAATATCAATACCAATATTTTCATCATGATGCGAACCTATGCTCAATATGGCTTTGTTAAACATACAAAAACTAAATTTTGAATATCCACTAGATCATTCAAATCTTTGTCAACATTAAGCAAGTAAATAGACACAGTAGTGTTTTTCTCCATTCAAGTTATGCTTTTCATTAAAGTAATGCTTACTTTAGGCAAAGTAAATTTTATAGTTAAAAAGCCACTTTTTCACTTAAAATTATTTCTTTTTCTAAACATTGCCTATCACATGCTCAATATTGAGCCATGTAATTATGGCTCACTTAGGGTTCCAAAACTAAAATTTTGAAATTTACAAATCATTCTTAAGCTGTACCAGACCAATAATTACAAGCAGCCTTAGGCCCAAATATAGTCTTTTGCCCTTGCTTAAAAACCTTTCTAATCCTCTCTACACTCTAAAACCCAAGGACCAACCTAGAGAAAGAAAAACACCCTCTTGCAACCCAAATCTGAAGCCCAACAAGAGAAATAAATCTTTTATTTTTTTTTCTTTGCTGCATAAGGAGACATAAAAGACAAATTTTGCTAGGATTTTCCAATTTGTCTCCACTCCTGCTGCATAGCTTTAGTCCTTAAGTGCCACACAGCAGGGGAAAAAAGCCCTTCAGCACTCCTCCCTCCCTCCCCCCTCTCTCTGTGACGTCTTGGCACCCCAAATCAAATGTTGTCTTGTTCATCAAGGGATCAATTAACAGCAACCAAAGAAGTCTAGAAACATTGAAAAATTCATCAAGAGTGGCAATCATCAATTACACAATTGCTGCCACTTTTCATTAATTGCACAAGACAAAATGGATGAGAAGCCATTGAGAATCTGTATATTCCATTCCAGCAAATCAGTTCAAATACCAGCAGGAGTTGGCACACTCATGTATAATGATCTGAGTTGTGGAAATTGGGATGCAGACTCAGGAGAGGAGGAACCACGTAGTTATGAATTCAAGTACCAAAGACTCGAGGAATGTATGGTACAAAAAGCCTGCACTATAATTAGAATTCTGAAAAATAGAAACTTCAGGAGAATTTAAACTCTATCCTGGCAGCAAAGGGCAACAGAGAAAAAAGAAGCATAGCCCTAAACTTCCTTTTCATGGTCTTATTGATCACATCAGGATACAAATAACTGGAGTCGGATTTTTGAATTAAATAACAATTTTCAGCCAAAGAAGAAAAAAGAAGTAAAAGAATTCAACTAGTATGCCTTGACCATTAGAGCACTACAAAGCATACGTGTACAAGCTAGTGAAAAGAAAGGGGTATCTGTCCACCCGAATAAAAAACAGAGTGAACAACTACCTGCACTTTAATACTATAAGCACGATTTTTCAGCATTGACTGTATTATTTCCAACGAAAAATAAAATGAATGACACTGCATATTATATAATGAATTGTCATGGACAGCATAGCTACAAACTCATCTGCATATTTGCATATAGGACAACAAATGATCTACAAAATATAACTCATGCATCAGACTCATTACAGTATATTTGTCAGGAAAATTAAGAAACAATCAAAACTAACCAGCTGGGCCTTGATTTCCTCCTGCAACATCTCCATCTCAGATTTTAATTGGTAGATAACACTGGCCTAGAAACGTGAAGACAAAAAAAAAAAAAAAAAAAATCATTAACACAGAAGATTGATCTGTCATTACCAACTTCATGTAATAAAAAAAACCCACAAGAAATATTGCATATCATTACCATCAACTAATTAAGATCTGTGTTGATTAACACAATTTATAAAAACAAACTGGAGCCTATCATGAGTCTGCAATCAAAGGTATCACAGGATTGACGCAGACCTGTTGGTTATAACTCTCTGTCAAGGATGAATTTTCTGCAGCTAGTGACTCAGCTAAAGCTTTTGAACCATCTAAAGCACGCTGCAGAGAGAACCTTTCTTGGGTCAACTCTTCAATATGCTGCAGATAAAGAAGAGGAGGTCAGGAACATATTCCCCTCAATTCATGTAGAATAAGTACAAAGCAATCATCATAACCACCAAGGGGAATCACAATTTAACATAACAGTAAAATGGCCACCCATGCACAGAAAGACAGTAAAACTGTCCGACAGTCTAGCTCTATGAGGTAAAGATATAAAACTACCATAGTTATCAGATCTAACAAGAAGCAGCGAGCATTTTGCAACCTTTACTAATGTGATTTATAAGCTCATTATGAAGCTGATTGCATATAGAATGAAGAATATGGTCAAGAAGACAATAGATGCTGCTCAGGAAACCTAATGCTATCCAAGAAAATAAATAGGTATGCTGCAATCAGCAAGGAACTACCATAGACAAAAATGTCTCCAGACCCCCAAAAAGATTCACGCTGAAGATAGATATTAAGAAAGCTCATGCCTCAAATTGGGATTTCCTTGAAATGGCACTGCAGGGTTGGGATTCCCAAGACAATTTGTCGATTAAATTATGATATGACCAGCATGAGGTTTCCACCTTTCTCAGTGCTTATTGATGGTCTCTAGAATGATCTATCAAAGGCAGAAAAGGCTTGAGATTAGGTGACCCCAGCCACCTTATCTTGTTTTGTCAATGGAATGTCCGTCAAGAGCTGACATGTAGATACTAACTTCAATTTCCAACCTAAAAGTGAGAAGTTAGGTGTCACATTAGCAGCTTCTGCTGTTGAATTTATTATGCTGTTGAAAGGATACGGACAGTTATTGGCTTTTTCGTAGTACGAGATTGCCTTTTCTGAAACTCAAACTATGAAACAGGTCCCAAGGTTAAGTTGAATGGACACTAATCTATCAAGCACAAGGTGACACTCATTTATACAATACAACTTCTGCCTTCATTAAGCATAATTTCAGAGACCTTTGAGCAGTTGTTGCAGTTCTCAACAGCATCTAGAATTCAAGCAAACAGGGGGAAGAGCATTGTGTTTTCTTCTGGCATTTCATAGCATGGTAAGAAACTTATACTAGAGAAGCTTGAATTCCATAAAGGTACGCCACCCATGGGATACTTGGTTTGAATTGGCAGTCCCACTACCGTCATCTGGAAATAAAAATTTGAACAGCCAACCTCTCCTTCACAAGATCTTGAACAGAATTCAATCTTAGAGAGCCAAATATCTGATGGGAGATTACATCTGCATAATTCAGCATTTTTTGGGATCCGAGTACATTGGGCATTGCAGTTGGGCATTCTAATAAACATAGATCTGGCGTACATCTATGTTATATAACATTTGTGTGTGTGTTATGTTATTTTAATTGCATTACAATATCAGAGTACAAAACACGTTATTCCCTCAAGCGTTATCAACAAAATCCATAAGGATCTGCTTTGCACAAGAATAGGAACAAGACTTGACGTTTGAATTGATGGCTCTGATAAGTTGGATTAGGATGCACAGGAGTTGAATCAAAGCATTAGAGATTAGACTCCGATTCATATGCACAAGAATAGGAAAATTGAAAAGCACAATGAAAGAGAATGACAATGACAAAGATGTTAATAAAGAGAAGTGAAAGTGAGATTGGAAAATATATTCTAAGGACACACATGTCACGTGGAAGGGAAATATACTTAGAATCACACTAATGTCTCTTGTAATCTGGTGCAGAAAAACAGCCTTGTGCATTCAATCAATTTTTCAGGCAAAGGGCTCACTTACTCCACTTGGCTCGCAAGCAACCTGGCCCAATTATTTTGTGGAAAAATTACAAGAATCCAAATGAGAAAAACCCCTTTAATTGACCAAAAAAATAAGAGGATGATATTGAGAGCATGATACCCAGAGATGCTATGAGCAACACTGACTCCTCTCACCTCATGCCCACCATCCAGCTAAATTAATTTTATTTTTATGAGTATTTAATGATATAATCCAATTTGAATGTTAAACCAAAGTGACTTGCTCAATACTGTAGCTGTTCCATAGTTTCAGTTGGGCTTGAGATTATCTGTCTTCATTAACATTATCTCAGACTATTTTCTCGGGGTACAAGATGAAAGGATGTGAAAGAAGATGATGAAGATTGGGAATGTAGTTACACTGAATGTTATCAAGTGGAGGGTTTTACAAGAATGAAGGAAGAGGTAATAAATGGTTGACTAAGTTATTCAATAGAATCCTAAGTAGCAAGAAGAGGCCAAGGGAATGAAGGAAGAGCAAATATTGATACCCATTAAAAAAACAAAAGGCGATATAGAACGTTGTGCAATAATGTGGTGTTAGGTTGATAACTCATACTAAGAAGTTGCAGAAAAGGTTGACAAAAAAAGCAAAAGTAACTTCTAACCAGACCAAGCAAAAGCAAAATATAGAAGAGCCAAAGAAATACTTGGAATAGACCCAAGCTCTAAAGCTGTCAAGTCTCGAAGACAATTCTCAAATAGCCAAAAGATGTCTTTTTTGCCTTTACCCTTATTTATAATCAACCTAACCCTAATAGTACCTAAAGTCCTCATTATACTATCGCCTTTAATGAAGAGTAATAACTACATCTCTACCCCACCCATGAGTTTTCATGTGCCACTGGATTGACAGTGTAATCATGGCACTGCAGTGTCAATGTAGCCCATCACTGGAGTGTCAGTGTAGCCTGGCACTAGTGTGTGCATGTAGCTCAAACAAGCACAAGGAGCGCACAACAGTGGCCTGGCATCCAAATTAGGCAAATTGGTTGTTTAAGCGCCACACTATAATCCTGCTACCCCTAAGGGTGGGTCCTGATCATTCCCCCTCTCATCAAATGTACCATTGTCCTCAAGGGTGAAATTTGAAAACCTTTCCACCAAATCTTCATGTCCACTGTCCTTTTCATCATTGGGCTCTAGTATCATTAACACTTGGCCAGCCCTGCATCCATGACCCTATTTTTATTGCATTTGAAATACAACGGCTTTTTCACCCTCTTCCACTTCTTCCTTTGACAACTTCTTCACTTCTTTAGATTTATCCCTCAGGTTGAACCCACAGCTGCTTTTCCTTCCCAAGGGGCTTCAATTTACAGATCTAGGGTTTTAGAAAGCATGCTCTCCTTGGCTTGCCTCTTCTATGTGCAGTAGTTTTCATCAAGATTTTCATCTATCCTCAGCTTCCAGCAATTGTTGTGAATTCTTCAACTTTAGTTCCTTCGCTAGCCACAACATTGGTCCTTTGATGAAAGTCCCCATCAGCATTTCCTTTCATCATCCTCCAACCTGGGTTTGCAACCAAGGAAACTTGTTAATATAGGTTTAGGCTCCACCCTTCTCGCACAATTTAGTTGTCTTCCCAATGAGGTCAACTAGTGGCGATGGTTTGACTGGGCCATAAATTCCCATTCAAATACTGTCTGCCGTAGCCTTTTTTCCTTCTTTAGTGTACTGTAATTTGATCCACCACCACCAACTGCTAGCCCTTCACCAAATTAGAAACCGGCAGTCACCAACCCATCTCCTCTCGCCACCTCAAACATGGAAACAGTGCTATACCTTGTCCATCCTTTCATGCAAGTTTAACCAATTGAAATGAAGAAAAACTACCTTTGGTTTCTTGCCTCCTCGGTTGTGAGACTGATTTTCCCTAATTGTATACATGTATGCTTCACCATCAATTCTGAAATGACGCCTCCCCTCATAGTATGACCATTGCCCATGATGCCTCCAACTCATAGATGAAAATATTAGTATCACTCGCTGACATATTGATAACGGACATACTGGACAATATATATTAGTATCAGATATATTAGAGAAAATATTTCTAAGAATTGCAAACTAACATTTAAATATTGACCAATATATCACAATATTATTGCAATACCAAAAAATATCATAATCATGTGGACTTGATACTGATTCATATCGGCCGATATTTTCATCTATGCTCCCACTACCTTCCCATCAGTTTTATTCTTCTAAGGCATACCTTTCTTTCTCATCTCCTTCATTATCGTGGTGTCCTCCTCAGAGACTATATGCTCATGATGATTCCCTTTGTATGTAGCTATCTCTTAATTTCTCTTCCACCACCTTTGACTTGCCCGCCTCTTCATCATCTGATCTCATCCTCCTACTATGGCCCTTCTCGTTCATCCCCTATTACCAAAATCTCTTGTCAATCCCCTTGGTGATCCCCAAGCTCGGAAGCATTCAACCTTTGTCCTTCCCATGAGTTCACCAAGTCTCCTCTAAAATGTCTACCTTCCACCATCCTCTGCTTCATTCTCTTTAAT
Source organism: Nepenthes gracilis (assembly GCA_033239525.1). NCBI lineage: Eukaryota > Viridiplantae > Streptophyta > Magnoliopsida > Caryophyllales > Nepenthaceae > Nepenthes > Nepenthes gracilis. Next base: position 4,497,547 of record BSYO01000021.1, read on the forward strand.
CCATTATTTAACTCCAGCTCACCACTTCTATTGAGCATTCAGACTCATCTATGGCTATAATCAACCATGCCACAGATGACATAACCCCTTCAATCTTCCTTGTGAGCCTCATATAATCTCTTTCAATGCCTCCAATCTAGCTTGGTTAGTGTTTGAAGTGGTTCCCGTGGTGCTAGGTGCACTTCATGCCTCCATGCCTCTTAAAATAAGATTCACTTCCAGTGCAGCTCGAACACATGTTAAGTTTGAGGGTGTCGCTGCCCACCTATTTACACTAGTCGTGTTCTCAACCTAATCCTAAGATCTCTCCACAAAAGCTCTCAATGAGATCACAAATTAATAAGGGACAAGTTCTATAGTTCAATACCAAGCTCAATCAACCACGAACACATCCGTGTTCTACCCATATCACACAATCAACTCAACAGTGCAAAACTAGGGTGTATGTGAATATTCCTCCAAATTACACAATAATACTAAAATTATACGTAGATTAGATCAAGAAATCCACTATTATACAATAATAATATCAATATCATGGATATATTACCTCTAAATAGGAATCACATAATGACCTTTAACATGCCTAGGCAATCCATGTAGCAAAATCTATGAAGAGCCAACATAACCTATGAAATTGGATCACAAAATGACTGTAAGCCAGCCCAAGCAATCTCCAAATTCAAATCTATGAAGAGAAAAAAGTAACCTCTGAAACAGGATTATGGAATGACCACAAGCTAGCCCAGATGACCTCCAAAGCGAAACCGAGAAGAGTCAAAGAAATACCCGAACGAGTCCCAAGCTTGGAAGTCATCAAATCTCAAAGAAAATTCTTAAATGGCCAAAAGATGCCTCACTCCTCACCTTTGCCCTTATTTACAGCCAACCTAACCCTAGGGACTCTTAAAAAAGCCTGAATCACAATATTATTCTTAATGAAGAGGAAAAACTGCATCTGTACTACACCGCTCAAGCTTTTGCATGCCACTAGACTATTCGTGTAGTTCAGTAACAGATTGTCTGTGTAGCTTAGCACTGAAGTATCAGCATAGCTCTGCACTAATGTGTCAGCGTAGCTCAATAAGGAAGTATTGTTGTAGCTTGGCACTGAAGCGTGCATGTAGCTTAGACATGCAAGGAGTGTATAGCAGTGGCCGGGCACTCAGATTCAACCAATTGACAGCTTCAGCTCCTCGTCGTAATCTGCCTGCTCCTACGTGTGGGGTCCTCATCAGAATGCCACTCAAACTCAAAACTAAATAGTATTCTAGAAGAAAGGTACTGGATCTGCCCTATTATGCATAGTGGCTGTCATGTGGTTAAGTTAGATGTAAGTCCCTACAAGAAAGGATGATAATCACAGTATATTATATAGGAGAAAATCATAGTGATATGGAAGACAATGTGGAAGACACATCTAAAGGCATTTAAGTGTCTAAATCAAACACCGTGTATTGCACTTGTAAGGAGATGCCAAGTAATGGGCAATCCGGCAATGTCATTATATAAGGAGTAAGGAGATCTAAGAAAATTTAACATGAAACCATCATATGATCCTGCATTTTCAAGCCAGCAATGAAAACAGCCCACAGCCAAACTAAATGGAAACGAAGAATCCATGTAGTCAAAACAAGGAAAAAGGTGACTCAAGGCACAAAGCATTCACGTCGCAGAGGGTCGATGAACACAGGCTTACCCCTGAATTGCAAAGAGATTGATTCCGGGGTTTGAATCATGACCTTCATATCACCATGGAGCAACTTTACATGTGTGCCAAAAGTTAATCCTCTGAAATAGTCTATGCCACTTAATAGCAAAGGCTTAGTTGGGCTTAATTTGATTATCATTATCCGAACAATTGGCAATAATAATATGTCTAAAGAAATTACTTTTAAGCACAATAGCTACTATGTTCTAGCATTAAGGAAGCACTACTAAGCTGTAAGAAAGTTATTCACGATAAGCTGTAAGAAAATTATTCACTCAATTTACTTATTTATTCTCTTTGTTTTCTAAATAATTGACACCAAGCAAGGGTGATGTATACATCTACAAGATGCCCACAACTAAGAACTGATGATGGCAGGCAGCATTATAAGCTCTAGAACTAGAGATAACCTTCAAAATTGAAATCTACTAACTGGGGGAAGAAGAGGAACCATAAATAAAAATGAAACTCAAATGAAAAGGAACCTGTTCCAAAGCAGCAAAGTCTTCATCTTTCTTTTGCAAATGAAGCTCTGGTTTCCTCTCTATGCTATTCTCATAAATATTATGACCCCAAAATGCATTTTCAGCAAAACTACCATGCACATTTGAGGTTGCCAACTTGACAGCAGGTTCCAGAGTCCCATTTTCCTGACCAGGTTTCTTAGAGAGAGATGATGCTGCAACATCATTGCTAGGAACTTCAATAGACTCAGACTTACGTGGTTCATACAGTGAAAATCCAGGCATGGAAGAATCTCTAGCAATGTCAAGGGAGTCAAGGAAAGATGGGCGAGATCTTCTCGGATGCATCTCAGGTGCAGCCAACTGTAGAGGAGAATGACTAGAGGGGCCTCTGACATTGAATATGAAACCTGTTGATGGTGTTTCAGATGCATGAACAGGTTCACTTAAGTAACTAGGCAAATCAGCAGCAGAGGAACTAAGCGATCTTCCCTTCGCTTCTGATAAGTGATTGTTCGACTCCACACTCCCATGTACGCGTTGCTCCAAGTCAGAAGTAGATAGTCGGAAGTCAGTATCAGGCAGAATAGATTCTGTGACGGCAACATGCTTGATTAGTTGATAATTAGACTAATCAGTAATCACAGAGGTGCGATGCCATGCTCCCAAGGGAAGAGTAATTCTCAAGTAAAAAAGACATGTAGCCACTTTTCAGAGGGAAAACATACTAACCAGTCTGATTTTCTGACAAAATGCTGCCAGATATTTCATGACAGAGATTTTCAATACTATCCCCTTGACTGGAGTTTGTAGCTATGGACATTTCTGGGAAACCAGTAACTCTATTTGACTGGGCGCTTTCCATTCCAAAGTAACTAGAATTATAACTATTACTATCATCTTGGGAAAGATCCATGCAATTGGCATTTGACTCATCAGATAAACTCCCATCCAAATATTTTCCTTCTCCAATATGACTACCAAAGTAACCAATTTTCTTTTCTGGTTGCTGCCCATAATTGGCATATTTTTGGGTTATTAACTTGGAAACATCATCCCTCTTATGCTCTTGGTCCTTTACCTGTGTCTCTGGCATATCAGACAAAAAATCATCATAAAAAATTTGTAATGGAGGAATCAGCATGTGTGTGAGTTGCTAATTTAGATCATTGCTGTAAGAGAAACCTTCAGCATTGTCAACAACTTCACCAGAAGGTCCTGTGGCTGCATCGCATGCTTGTGCTAGCCCATTTTCTAAAGCTTGTTTCTCAGATGCAATAGAATCAGCAGCACGAGGATGGCCAGTTGCTGCAGATTTTTTGGCTAGATCTGCAGCTTTTTTCTTTCGAAACTCTTCCAGCTACATAAAGAAAGAAAATAGAAACAACAAAACAAATATTATTATGGGTGCAAATTTTCCATACTGAGCCAGAACAGGACCTGATCAGCATTATGTAACTAAGCAAGACTTATTGAATAAAACCAAAAATTGGAATATACCATTGTGCAACCGAAACTGCATAATATTCTTTGAAACAATCCAACCATTTCACAAGTACCCAAAGCGACAGGTGTGCAAAAAAAAAAAAGTTTACTGAACCAAACCGATAGAAGTAAAGTAAAAAAACTAGGGTTACAAAACTATTTAATTCAACATTGCACTTTTTATTTTTTTTATTCTTTTTAGTATTTGGTTCTGATGCGTTCCTAGATCCGAGATTTGAACAAATTCGGGTCGACTTGATTGTTTGAATCTGGCTCCATTCACCAAGTTTGGACCCTACACACCACTACAACAAACAAGATGTCAGGTGTCGGTGGGATATTGTCCCACCGAAAATACTCCGACATTCAAATCAGTAATAGGCCTTCGATTTTTAAGAAGGAAAATGAAAATGAGAGTTGAGAGAGAAAAAAGAGAATGAGAGGGCAAGGAGTGTTCGCTTTCAGACGTAAGAGACGTTCTAACAGCTCGTGATGAGTACAATTTTCCCAGCTCTACGTTCACGGAGAACAAGTGGGAGACTAAGTCCTGTAAGCGTGAAAGCTTAAAGGACTGACAGATTTTAGAGAGAGAGGTGCCTCTGGAGTCTAAAAGCTGAGTGTGGGATTATTGCAGTAAATGTTTTCATGCTTAGAAGTGAACATTTGTATGTTTAGAAGTTGGCGTGTCCTAGAGTGGAGACTCCGTGGGCTTATATAGATGGAAAGTAGGGTGACTTTCCTTGGCTGAGAAGGCGCAATTCTTGCACCATGTCGGGTCACCTTCATTGAGCAGGAAGGCTTGACTTGTGCAATCTGCTGGGATTACTTCCTTTTCTGGCGGCAACGGTTCTCATGATTACTTGCCTTCCTTCTGCGCCTTGTTACCGTTAGAGTTTACAGTAGACAGGAAGAGAGAATCTAACACTTTTCTCATGGGAAGAGTGTTGAATCTGTTGATATCTTTTTTAGTGCAGATTGGCTTCAGGGAAGACACGAAATCAGGAAAATGGACCGTTGCTTGTCGTGTACGGAAGTGTGGGCCCAACTGAACCTAGCCCATGTAAGGTTTTTCCCCTTTTGGCCTGCTTGCTACAATGCTGCCTCACACGGGAGCGTGTGGCCGCCCGGCTGGCTTCTCACACGGTCAATGCTGGCGTTAATTATCTAAGCACACATATGGGCCTTCGTGGACCCGGGCCGTTTTTCTTATTGGGCCAGCCCATTATAGGCATATCCATCAGGTTTAGATGTGGTTTGCTTATTAGAAACTGACTGTTATCCAAACCAAAGCTTATAAATAGGGGTTTTTGATTTGTCACAATCCACTGTTCATATCCTTTTTACTTATAAGGACAACAAGTTCATTTAAGAACAGAATACAGTACTAACTAATGGGGTGACATAATCATTTTTAAAGAATAAGAAAAAAGAAAATCTTAGCAGAAGGACCACCGATCCACCACCAAGACATCATCAATAGCCAAGACAATAAAAGTGAATTTTCAGTAGGCTTATGCCTTGTCCCAAAAGGTGATAAAGAGCTTTTTCGTCCACTAAATTTTATAGTTCAAATCAATCTTCCTTTAATGCAACATCAAGTTCTAAAGTTCAAAAGTCAAATGACATTGAAGTGGATGGGGCAAAGAAGGCTTTCATTGTGTATGAACTCTTTGTACAAAAGGCAAAAAGTTTTAAGAGCACAACTAAATTAGATAAATATTAACAGGGGTGTGAGGATCGAAATGAGAAATCTTTTTGACCTTTTGAGTTGGTGGAGATCAAACTAGTCTAGGTATCAAATCCTTCCTTTGATAGCTCTAAATATCAATTGTTGCGTCCTAATCAACTTTGACACAGGAGTTTGTAATCTTGATTCATTTTGAAACTCTCTGCCAAGGATGATAGAAGCTCTTATTTGTAAGCAAGATTGGCTATGCATAAGGCATTGTCCTATTTTTATTTAGGACAATCTAGGACAACGTGAGAAAATGGAATAGGATAGTGTTCTTTTTTATTTTTCTTATTTTCATGTTGCATGGATCATTATCATTTTAATTTACTATTGAGTTTTCATGGCCTTCAAAAAACTTAGGGTGAAACTGCTTGTTTCCCTTATGTTACAGTTACTATGTAACAAGCAATTTTTTCAACACTGAATCTCCTTCAGTACTTGTTAATCATGTGAGAAAATCGTGCACAATGAGCTATATGTGCTTGTACTTTTATAAGAACTGGACAGTATTATGTTAGGCACGTTGCTAGCAAGCTTCTACAGGTAATGATATCAAGTTTTACAATTTCATTTGTTTAGTTTCTTTTTTTCTCTCTCTCTTATTTGGGCTCAATGAAAAGTAATATTGGTATTGTACTGCATCTTTGGACAAATGCAAAGTAACTTGGGTCAAATTAGAAGTTATTCGTGCCTAAGCAGCACCAAAAAAATCAATTACAAATCAATGAAATTGGCATTGGGCCAATGTCTTGGAAATCGCAATTCAAATATGGATTACCAATTAACTGATCAACAGACCCCGTAAAATGGGTGAACCGCTCCTAATCGTTTCAGCTTTTTATTAAATAGATAAGTTCGGTCATGTTGAAAAAATAGCTAACACTTCGGCTAATTGACCCCTGTGCACCAACGCCAAGAAAAAAATGTCTTCTACTGACAAACAAGACAGTGCAAGAAAAAGAGATACAACATAGAAGACAACGTCAATCCATGAATATAGCCTTCTAGTACCTTTTGTAACAATCAAAGATACTATTATACAAGCATCAGATGCAAACACCATAATTATACAAAAGAAATATTCTGATCCATAGTACACGGAACACAAATGTTTGGTATTTAAAACCTGTGAGCATATTAAGAGAGATCTAAATTCCATCATCATTGTATCATTGAAATTGAAATATGAACAAATCAAGCACTGCAGAAGTTTAAAACTATCCCACATTTTCAATCTGACAGCAAGAAAAGAGTAATTAAGGATCTGAAAGGCGAAGGTAAATTAGTTCATACCCGGCGCTTCCCAGCTTCCAAATGCTCCTGCTTACGGGACGAATTCGACAAAACTTGAGCGGATGCCATCTAAAAATTTCCTCCACTTTCAAACAATACTGAAAAATCTTACAACATCGAAATTGAATCCTTTAAAAATTGAACAAGCCCAAAGCAATTGGTATACAACTTGAATCTCGATTTAACGGTAAACGGATCCGATCACAGCTAATATAGACCAAACCGCAAAATCTTTGCGGCAGCAGATCGCTCTCTCACTCCCTCCCAATAGATTTATCGAATTATGATTCCGATACGCCCACGTAGACAAGCCAAAACCCTAAAAAAGTGGCGAATCCTGAGAGATTTTTTTCCTGAACAAAAATTTTGCAAGAGATCTGGGTTGGGAATTGCTAATCCCCCTACGACAACGGAGAGGAAGACGAGGCTGCAGCCGAACATCTAAGCCATCACTATCTATGTATTATTTATTTATTTATTTTGTGTTACAAAACTCTATCTTGTTTCTACTATAGTAATCATAAATGGCTAAATAACTATTATATAATCTTTATTTAATGTCATTTTTTAAAAAAAAATTAAATTTATATTTATTTAATTTAATAAAAAAAATTTATAACAGATAAAATATAAAAAAAAATATTTTCCAATTTTAATTTTATAACATTAGATTTAATAAAAAAATTATAAGTTAAAATTAAAATACAAAGATATTTATTTTATATTTTATATTTATATAAGTCGTTATGATAAATGCAGTTAAACTCTAATACTGGATGTTTTTCAATTCTTTTGTTATTTGTTTTATTTTTAATCTTTATTTTTTAATTTACTCCTAACTTTTTATTTTAAAATCAATTTTATTTTATATACAGATTGATTCAAATTGGTGGCATTTTACATTACGTAGTAATACAAATACAACACCAAAAGACGAACAATAATAAAATAGAAATATATATCCAATTTTTTGATAAATAACTAACGTGTATAAATATAAAATATGTATACATTAAATCTTAACATATAAATACTTTTTGAAAAGGAAAATTTGAATGCTATTTATTTAATGTTTTCCTTTATAAATTTAATTTTAATGAATAGTATAAGTGCTGCATTCCATGAATTCAGATTGTCATACGGATTAGAGGCCGCGAATTGGATCTTTGTGCTTGGACGATCTAATGTTAGTTCGATCTTCATAGCCTCGAACCTGAACCATCCGCAACACAACTAAAAATGAGATGTCAAATAATGACAAAAATTGCTCCCACCATATATCTTCTGACACTCAAATTAGATATCTTTTTAAGAGAATAGAAAGAAGTAAGGAGAATGTGTAAATACGTGTATTGATGGATTGAGTGTTTGGGTGTGCCCGATTGATAGACGGTTTAGAGGCGCCCGATTGAGGGACGTCTTTAAATACGCTCCCTATTAAGGGGCGTCTTAAACGATCGAGTGTTCTTAAAGGATGGTTGGGCACTTGAATGAAAGTTCTCGTAATTGGATATCCTTTAGATGGACTCCTAAGAGGTTTTACCACTTGGTAGGAGAAATAGCTAGGGGACACAATAAAGTCTATCATCCTTTTGTCTCATCCTTCTTTTTTCCCCGAGGCCTCTCTCTTTTGTTGGGATCAAAAGGATATTTATAAAATAGGTATGCGGTTTTAACCGTCTACTAAATTGTCTCCAACGGGCAACCGTCGGGGCCACCCGTGGCAACCGCCAGTATATAAGATGAAGCGGTTGAGCGATTTTTCTTCCTGAGTTGGGTTTACTGAACCCATCAATAATTATCAATCATCTTTAATAAGTCTAACAACAAAATTGTATAACCTAAACTGGGATCCGATCAGAGATATAAGAAAAGGCAAAATGTCAGAAAGTCCACAAACTCAAATGCTCAAGACATTAGAGATCCAGATTGTTAAAAAGGCCTTTTGATGATAAATGCCTAAGATATCCAATAAATCTGAACTGTTTAAAATATTTGATTATCAAATGGACAGAAACAACACACGAGCAGTCATTATTTATGTAAGTAGGGTCCGTAATAATTATCACACTGTATTTATATCAACAAAATTACTGTAAATTGGAAGTCAATGAATCAACTAACAGTTTGAAGTCTCCCCACTAAATTCATGGTCATTGCAATGGCAATAAGGATCCGAAAGCCAGAAAAATACAACGTTGGTTGATCAAGACATGAGGACCCCGTTTTACCGGCTAAGAAAACTGCATTTACACCTATGATCTTACTTAAATATACTTGGTTGGACGTTTCTAAAATAGGCCCAAGCCTTTATATATAAGAGGCTCACCGGCCAAAATTCAACAAATATAAAAACATGCCAATAAGTACTTTAGTCTAAATTCAAGCATAAACACTAGTGTAGCAAGGTTCAAAAATTTTTGAATAATAATTTAAGGAAGAAGGCTTCTCATCTCCTTTTTCTCCATAAAATAAAAACATGGAAAGTCAATTTTGAGATATTTTAACTAAGAAAATATTATTATTTAACTTGAAAAAGTATTTGAGATCCACTCTTCCTTGTCATTCTTCAAGGACTCCTTTTAAGATGCAAAACTTAATCTCTAGAATTACGTATGCCTTTTTCTTTACCTGAAACCGTCACTCCTGCTATAAAAGAGTTATTCATTCCTCAACCATTCATATTCTAATTTAGTCAGCGTAATATTAATATGAGCTTTGAAGGACAGTATGATGAAATTTCCTAATCCTACAAACTCTTGTTTATATTTGTGGTTAACAAGATTCAGTCCATGGCTTGCTTCAAAGAACCTCAAGTCGAATCCATTTTTCAAAGTAACTTCTATTGGATAAATTATATAGTACACTTATTTAGTAGAATCCTTGGCAAAATCAATCGGTATGTCTCAAAAGAATTTTCTTTTTTGACCGACTAACCAATCGCCATTGTTACATTTATAATCTACCATTTGGCTATCTTAGCACACGGACTATAATTGAGCTTTGGAACAATGTCCCTAGAAGCAAAGGAATATGCCTGTGTGTTTCAACATAGACACTAAAACAACCAAATTTTCTTCTATGGAAGATAGCCAAAGTATGGTTGAACAATTGACATGATATATTTGCTCACATCTTCGACGAATGTCATAATTTATAGGAATATTTTATGGCATTAATAAGAGAATGTAGAGTGAAAGATTTGTCAAACCTATTAAAACCTCAAAATCACGGTAGAGAAGAAAAATGTTGAACAAAAAATTATGATCTCAAGAAAACAATATGCTACTTTGGTAATCAAGTGTACATCGATACAAAATATAACTGAATAGATAGTACCGATTTTGAAACCTACATCTGATAAGCGGTGCACTAAGCTTTATCCATCTAGTCACGAGAACAAATTTATACAATAATTGATTACTATGTTTAAATTTATGATGAGGTAAAAATAATAATGTGTATGCACAAATTATTTTACACAATAAATGATATAAGGATTAATATGTGAAAAATCCTTTTATAAATGTAGGAAAAAACCACATGACTTTCTATCAAAAATATCTGAATTATATGTATGTATTTTCAATTATAATAAACAGCCAAATAGCCAAAGTTACTCCTTATAATGAACAACCCAAGTAATATAGGATATGAGAGAATGGGACACCACAACTAGCAAAAATATTATGTATAATAACTAGAATAATAATATATTCGAGGTTAATAAAAAATAAAACATAAATCGTAGCCTAAATAGATGATAAAATCTTCCAATTTGTCTTCTCTCTTCCTATATTTTCCTCTCTTGGTTGATGTTTAAAATGTTTTTAGTCTAACATATAAACCGACTTAAAAATCAATTTCTCTTTTATAGTGAGTCTAGTTACTTGTTTAAACGTAAGAAAATTAACTATAAAAAATTTAGATTTCATAGTTACAATTCAAATGCCAAAATCCTTCCAACAACAATATATATATATATATATAAGTGTATAAGATTTAGAATGGAGTAACTCACACTAACAAATTTCCCTTTATAATTTTATAGGGACCATCACCATCCCGACAATACCTTGACACACTTTAAGTTCTCCCCTTGCACTGCTTTAGTAATCATATTAGACCAATTATCATCAGTCTTAACTTTATTAAATTTCAACAACTCCAAATTAAAAATACTTCTTACTCCAAATTAAAGTTATATATTTAGTTTAGCTACAATGACTTTTAAAATACGCCAAAAACTTATATTGATGCCTACATTTTTAAATAAATTTAATTTACCTTTTTTCTGATAATATAACAAAACAGAAAAGATACGTAAATACATAATTTAACACAATATACTATTGCAAATACTAACATGCTTCTCCGGCTGCTATTTGATCGTGCTAAAATATATATTATATCTTCTTGGGCAGTAAGCTTTGATTGTAATGTTTAGTGTTAATCATTGAATTTTTGCATGATACCATATGAACCCCTAGAAACACAGAAAGTGGCCAAACTTACAATTCTAGAGGCATGTGTTTGGCCAAACCTCTAGCCTAGAGGATCTCCAATGCTCCCTTTGAGTTGTCACAGGAGCATCCTCCTCGTGTACATTCTCCAACATGCACTACTAACACCGTCTATTTTCCAAATTCATAAGATCTTTGTATCCTTTTTTATGAGCTCTTGGCAGCCTTTTAGAATCGCTGGCTTCAATATATGAGCTATTGGCGTTGCTCAAGGATGTTCAGGGCATAGATATTTTAAGAAAATTAATAGAAACAAAAAAAAAAAAGCCAAAAAGAAATAGATACCCAATAAAAGTCTAGAGCAGAAGATGTTTGCGGCATAAAAATTAGAGTAAAACACAGCATTGGGTATAAGAGACTTGAGAAATCGTGATATATAATTAAAAAAAAAATACTAGTTATTTGTGGACTTCAGGGGTGACTTTTTCTTTTTTTTTTTTTTTTTTGGTTCTTCTCAATTCAAAGGTTGAAAATAAAATCACATTGCCAATGATCTGATTTGTTTGGAAAGGAAGCTTGCCTAGTAGACGGTTGGGCAACGTCTGGATCAGAAACAGCTCGTGGGCGGAGACTGCAACACAAACACATTCCGTTGACATAGACAGACTCCGGCAACACACACTGTTGATATACTGTCGTGCTAAACACAACATGGTCCACGTTCTCCGGCGAATGTGGCCCCACGTTACAGGTAGAGATCGAAGTATCGAATTCCAAATCAACATCTATTTCATGGTTATTTAGCAAAAAGAAAAATATCATTTCAGATTCACTCAGCTTTAGAAATGATTTTAATTCAGAAATTAGATAACACCCATTCACAAAAATGTGAACTCAGCAGGAACTACTAAAAGAGCTTCATAAAAAGGAGAACTACAGAAGGATGTTCTGGTACATTGATCTGCAAATGGAACACCTCTTGGGGACATAATTTTCTTGTATTTTAAATATCTTAATGGAAGAGGGAACGGGAAATAAGGCAATAATTTTCTTTTTTTTTTTTTTTTTTTTTTGAAGGGGGGGGGAGAGAAAAAAAAGTATAGTCCCAATCGATATCATTCATCACCAACAAAAATCTCATCATCACAAAATAAAGAAGAGGCGATCAAAAGAGTTCCAAACCTCCACATGGATGATTGAAGACGTAATCGGTATGCTCTGAATGGCACAAAACGGAACATCAAATGGCAAAGACGTTGAGAACAAGGAGAATGATGAAACAACCAAACGGCTTCATGCTAACTCCAAGGAATGATGCAATAATGACAGAACCAAAGCATTTCAATCTTGCAAAACCGCAACAAAACTTGGGCAAGTACGATACACTTCTGTTGAACAAACAGTGAACTGCGATCCTCATCACCATCACAGGCAAATGTACGGGATCTAGAAATACTGAACACAGCTTCTTTAACATCTTGAATTAGTCATCATCCGTTACTTTGGCAAAGCATCTTTCTTCAAAAAACCCGCCTTTTTGGGATGCAAAGCTTTAGGATCCAGGGGAATGGTCCCAACTGTTAGGTGGTCAGATGATCCATGAAACCCATTGACTTGGACTGGCATGGAGCCCACTGTTACAGTACCAACAGATGGAGCTGCCCCTGAGCATTTATGTTCAATCTTCTTAGGGTTGATGGTAAGTGAGCCAATCGTTATGGTATGCACGCTGACACTGCCGCTACCACCACCGTCATTTACTTCCATTCCATTGTGCTTAGCAACTGCTGCAGCAGCAATTGACTTGTCACCAACATCGCTCAAAGAAATCTGCTCAGTGGCAGATTCTGTAATCTTTTCTGAGCTAGTTAAGTTATTTGTAGTCTTCCCATCCTCTTTAATTGGCAAGTAAACCAGAGAACCAACCTTGTCAGAAGGCTCAAACGGAAGAGCATTAGCTTTGGGAAGTAGCCAAGCTCTCTCATTCTGCATGATTCTCTGTCGATGCTCATAATACATAAAGTCATCTAATATAGAGGTCTTTGACATGTAGTTTTTAAATATTTTTAGCATCTCCATGCCTTTCTTGTACATTATCTGCAAATAGAACATTAAGTAGGTTAAGATTTGAACATCCCCTTCTAAAGTTATGAATATGCCCAGTTGTAAACACTCACATTCATATCACCAAGAAGCTATGCACATCAAAATGTCGGCCATAAAGCTCACTCAACATTTGAAACAATAGAGGTTTCTTTTTAGCAAAGCCTTTTCTCATTAGATTAAATATATTCAAAAGGATGGATAAGGCTTAAAACCTGAAAGCAATCAGATAATGGCATGATGGTAAAGACTGTGAGTATTAAAAGTTAAAAGCTAAGAGACTGTAATACCGCATTTTAAATTGCAAAATTAAACACGTTCAACAATTTGACTTCTATGTTTCCTCAAATTATAGGTCAAACCTCAAGATAATTAATTCACAAGCAATAATAGGGATAGCAAGAGATAATGGCAAGAGACAAGTTGCATCCTCAAACAAAATGGAAGATTAATGCAATTGCAGAATCCTGATATGTATAGGCTAGAGAGAGAAGCTCTCCCTTCTGTCCAACTTTTCTCCGCCTGGGCACCTTCCTCCCTCCTAGCCAGCATGGCCAGCTGGCAAGCCCTCTTCTGTTCCTTTTTCTTTCTTTCTCTCCTCCTCAAATATACCTTCTTCTCTTCCACTCCTCAACTATAGCTGCTTCTCTTCCACTCCATTAAATCCTGCACCAGCGAACCTCAGAGACGTCTCCTTGCCCTCCATTTGTTTCTGTCATGTAGTCGTCTCAGGACATGTCTTAGCCTTAAGCTAAAGTGACAGGGACACCATTTGCTTTGGAGAGCCATCACCTTGGTATCCTGCCATATGATGTTGTTAATCCAGGCCTAGAAAAGTTCAAGGCCTACCAGAATTTGACCCAGACTGTTGAACCATCTGGCCCTGGTGAAAATCCAGGGAGTAAAGGTTGCCTATTGTAAATCCCCAACATCAGAAAACAGCCCTCCCTTTCCACCATCCTACTTCCAGATATTGCGGTTCACCAGTTATGAGGACTGCAACCGAGTCATGGTAGTCGGTTGTAAATCTTCAACACCAGAGAACAACCCTTGCTTTCCTCCCCCTACTTCCAGATATTGCAGTTCACCGCTAGCAGGGGTTGCTCTTACAGGGGCCAATAAATGAAAGTCCACTCTTGTTGGATACTTCATGGAAGAAAAACTTGGCCTTTCCTGTTGTAGAGAAGATTACTAGAAAACTATGGGCTAATTGTAGATCAAGCAGATCCTTGTAAACAATATGGAATTATACTTCTTTTGCTTTGAATACCAGACAGATTTACTTCTGAGTGCTTGAAGGCCAGATTTGATTGCCGCCAAGAGGAAGAACATAAAAGTCTCCCACTTAGGTGGATCTTTACAGCATTCCCAATCCCCAGGAATATTGGACTCCTTCCAGCCTAAGCCATGTTGCAAGTGCACTTGGTAGGCCCCTGTTTGTGGACTACTTGACAGAGAATCATCAAAGGGTTAGGAATGCAAGAATGTCTATCGAGGTTGGGGTTGATGCTTCATTGCCCAAGAAATTTGATCTGACCATGGGCAAGCGCTCAGCCAGAGGTATTGAAGCCTCAGTAGAGAGAGAACCATTGGAGACCTCAAACATGCTCAAGCTGTAGAAGTTTTGGCCATTCAAAGGATAACTGTGTCCCTCTGGTGAGGAACAGGAGCAAGGAAGGACAGGACTTATATCGAAAAGTCCGCTATTCCTGTTAAGAGCATCAAAAGGCCATGTATATCGGCCAACAGAGCCCATCCAGTACATAGATAAGGAGGGGGCACATGCACTGAAGACATCTCACTACTGCTTCTACAACACCCAAATCAACGGCATGTAACAACTCCCAGATCCATGTCCCTATTGCTAATTCTTCCAATAGCCTGGATTCTATGTTTGAGGAAGAGGGAAAACCAGTCTCAGATGGTCGGGGGAAGGGATCTTTACATGGCATGAAATAATAGAGTATCGTCCCAGTGAGCCTCATTTACCAGGGAACCTCTACTAGCTCCTTACACCCAGAGGAACAGAATGCTGATCATTCTCAGCCTGAGCTCAGATACCGCTACCTGTTGTTGCTCAGCAGCTGAACAAACGAATTTTTCTGTCACCAATATTCTGGTAACTGTGTATTCTCCTAGAGAGACTTGTAGCTCCATCCCTGATTTATGTGCTAGAGTCAGGTCACAAGAGATTGCTACTGCTAAGACTGCAGAGGCTGGAGTTACAGTTGGGATAATCATAAGGTGAAAGGAAGACTCTCTCCACCAGGAAATAGACATAAGAAGGCACCTTAAAGAGCCAAATCCCCATCCCGAGATGCCAATAATAAGGCAGCCCACCAGGGCATTCAGGGACTAGACACCCACATTAAATTGATAGAAGTCAGTTCGTAGCCTCGTTGCATGTAGATATCTGAGGGTTAATTGAAATAAATTAGGAAAAACCAAATCCGGACATTTAACCAGCATGGAAATGCGAGATGAAATATGAGCATTCTGCAAATGGGCATATCTGGGTAAAATGGGATCCAGGTGAAGGTAATCATTAAGAGTCAAAGCATCCAGTGCGAACTTGGGATTCAGGAGAATAAAATGTCTTCTTATCTCCTTTGTCCATTGCTTGAATGCTGAAATTGATATGTGGAATCTCTGGCCTATATTGGAGTGCTTGGATGCAATTCATGAGAATCCCCTTCAGCAATTTTGGGTGATTGCAATCCGTTCAAGCTCATAGGTACCTTTTTTTTTTGTTGGGTGGAGGGATGTTGGGGGTTTCAGGGGGTGATATTGACTCGGTCTGCTCAGCCATCACTGACCACAAATAAGAAGGGGTGTATGTTCACCCGGAGTAACAAGAGAGGGGAACACCTGTGTCTTTAAGCTCAACAGAAACCTAGTGCTTGGTGCATGGCTCTATGCTAACTTATGTATAAAGCCCCTTTCCGCATCCTAGTATCTCAGACCATTCTCCACGTCTTCTGGCAACCAGTTATTGATTTCCTGCGCCATAAGAGCATCTTCAAATTCAACTTCTTCCTTACCATCCTAAGATCTTAGAAATGGTTAGATTGGCTTGGGATCAAAAAGTAGCGGGTGTCCGGTGTTCCAAGCTGCAAACTGAAGCATGGTGATGTTGCTCAAGCCGGCTGAATGGCAAAAGTAATCCTTCATGAGTGCCAGGAGGCAATACAGAGGAATCCAAAGAACCCTCTCCTTCACAGACGGAGAAGACAAGACGGTATATATCAAGCCCACATCTGTGAACAGGAATTTCTTAGACAACAAAAGGCAAGGTTAAACGGATGAAAGGAGGCCAATGAACAAGCTTCATCATCATAACCATAGAATGGAAGCAAAACAGAAAGCAGATATTCTCTTTAATCCAAACTGAAGAAGCCTGACCAGCAACATTAGGGAAGTTTAAAACAAAATTGTAGACTATCATTACCAACTCCTTGGATCCTCCTCAGTAACTGGAGTTTTCGTAAAAATAAGTTACAGGCATTAGAAAGCAGATATTCTCTTTAATCCAAGCTGAAGGGGCCTGACCAGCAACATTAGGGAAGTTTAATACAAAATTGTAGACTATCATTACCAACTCCTTGGATCCTCCTCAGTAACTGGAGTTTTCGTAAACATAAGTTACAGGCATTAGAGCAGGATTGTAATGCCAGAGCATTTGAAGGAGGCAATGTGCTCCTATCAGTGAAGAGGAAATCCAGAGCTTTCTTTTTGGTATAGGTGATTCAAGGCTCCTAGACCAGATGGTTTCTCAGCTTCCTTTTAGAAATATTAAATGGGCCATGCTTGAACAATGTTGGGGCATGTATAACACGGCCAAGCACTTTGAACCATGCCAGGCTACACAGTAGGTGTCCTGCGGGCCGTGCCAGCCTGGGGCATGGTTGGGTCATGCCAAACAAGGCGTAAATTTTCTTTTATTTGCCAATGACCATGTGGCCGTTGGAGTGCAGGGGGAGTATTTTGACCACTAAAAAATTGAAAAACAAAATTGATTATAAAAAAAATCTAAGTATAACCCCCTCCCCCACACATACACACTCAACACTATTTCTTTCTCCTCTCTCTCCACTCTCTACTCTCTTACATTATAATAAGTGATATTGGTATGAAATCAACATATTTATATTAATTTTATTAATTTTTATCTTTAATTTATATATTAATATTGTCATTTTACAAGTTAATCCTTAATTATAAAACATAATTTTCCTAATATCAATAGTGAAAAAATATGAAAAAATTATTTTGATATTTTTATACCGATTACATCACAAGCACACATTGATAGTGGTTCTAAAATGCCAAAATCACAACCTAATTCTGGCCCAAATACCACTTTAATTCCTTCTAGTTCAGGTCGCCCCCTTAGAAAACGTTCTAGTATTGTATGATAGCTTTTTAATATTAAATTAGTTAACGACAAAAAACTGATAGTTTGTAAAAACTGTAAAAAAGATCATGCGTGTGAAAGTTCTAAAGGTTCAGAACACTTGAAGAGACAACAATTATCTTCAACTCAAACCAAACTAGCATTTTCAGGTAGTAAGAGGCCGGATGTTTTTTAGTACAACCAACAGCTAAATCATGAGGGACTGATAGAAAATATAATTCAATCAAAGAGCCCTTTTTTCATGGTAAAATACAAGTTCAAAAGGTATGTGCAGAAATACTAACAACTCGAGTATGTAAAAATGTCTCGACAAACGGTTAAAAGTGACATTATTCATCTTTTTTCACAATCGAAACAATAAATAATTTCAGAATTAATGGACAAAATCTAATATTTTTTTAACTAGTGATCAATGGTTATCACGAAATAATTTACCTTACATTTGTATTATAGCACATTGGACTTCAAAAAATTAGGAATTATAAAAAATTATTGGTTTTAAAGTTTTTGAGCAACTACACACTACTTCCCTAATTTCTAAAAAAATTAATACTATTATAAATAAATTTGAAATATTTTGTAAGATTTTTTCTATTATTTTTGACAATACTTTAAATAATAATTATGCTATTTCTTTATTTAAATGATAATTTTCTTTGATTTTGAATAATAAATTATTCTATACAAGATGTACATGTCATATTATTGACTTTTGTGTTAAAGATGTTTTGCAATTGATTTCTCCTTATATGGAGAAAATAAAGAATGTTGTTCTATTTATTAGAACATATTCTTTTGGGAGGCAACAATTTAAGAGGTTTTATGGGCAAGAAGATGAGTTACGAGAAGATGAAGATTGATTACCCAATAAAGATGAAGATTGATTACCCAATAAAATGGAACTCAACGTACTAGATATTAAAGACTCCGTATTCTTTTCATTCTATTTTAACCATATTCCATAACAAAAATATCCCAACTGATAAGCTGATTACAAATATTAATTGGAAGATGGCTAAAACGATTAGACATTTTTTCAAAACATTTTATTTTACTACTAATGAATTTATAGGTACCTATTATACCACTCAGAATCTATTATTAAGCCAATTATTGTTATTTACAAATATGATACATCTTTTACATGGAGGTTATGATTTTTGCTATATAATATTAATGATGGAGGTAAATATATTATATAAATTTATAATAAAAAATTTTCAATAAATATCAAAATTCTTATAAATAGTATATTCACTAATATTATATTTAACTATATTTTTCACCAAAAAAATAAAATAATGGAGAAATTCTCTAATGCTAGCTTAACTAGCCACAATTATGGACCCATGCGTAAATTTCCATGAAATATATATGTCTTGAAGAATTCTTCAACAACATGGAGATGACAAATAGCACGGAAGAAATGAAGGCTCGGGTTCATCATAACTTGCATACAATGTACAGCTTGTATGCACCGTAGTCAACACCAAAACCATTCACTCTAACAGCAAAAGCAAGCATCAGCAGAGGTGGTTGATGGCATAGGCTCGATGCTAAACAAAACTGATTAGTGAAAATACAAGCGGACGTCTTTACTACTTACACTAGGACTATGTTTTTAATATTGTAAGTAGCAATTCAGAGTTTCAAATTTAAAAATCGAAGGCCAACGAGCACACATTTCCTGTGCTCGCAACAATAATACGGAGCCTCTTAGCCCCACCCGCAAGTATGGTATCATCAAAGTCAGCTTTTAATACTGGAGGTCAAATAGTTGACAGAAAAAATAAGATAACATCGAAAATTGTAATAATATGCATTCTTTTTAAGGATTCATAAGACACAAAAAATCACATTAGAAATCGAACTATTTTTAATTCTAGTGAAAAAGGATGAATATAGAAGCAGCAATAGTGAAAATGTAAAGAAGGCCTAAAAAAATTAATTTATTATTATATGCATTCTTTCTACTTTTTAAATTTATAATATCAAAATTTTTTGATGAAATAAATAAAACATGATGTATTTTTTATAATATTTTGTGTCATTTTATCTTTTTAATATTTTATTTTTAAAAAATAAATGCCATACTATGTCAGCCCAGCAAAACACGAGCCACATACCGTGCTAAGCTAGGGCATATAAGTCTTGTGCCATACCAACACAGCATGTTTACATGCAGGCAGCCTGAATAAATGGGCTGTGACAGCATAGCCCATTTAACACCACTACTTCCTTTTCCAAATCTACATGGACAAAGTCGGACCTTTAGTTGTGAAGGCCATCCAAGATTTTTTCTTGCATGGTGCCTTCTAAAGTAGGTAAACACAACCATCATTATTTTAATCCCAAAAGTGTGCTCCCCTAAAAGTCTCTTATTTTCGTTGAATATCCTATTGCAATGTCATTTACAAGATCATCTAACAAAATCCTCGCCGACTTATTAAAGAGCCTGTCTTCCCTGACAGATAGATATCAAACCGTCTTTGTATCTAGAAGGTATATTAGTGATAACATCTAGCTCGATTAGAAACTCCTCAAGTACTAGTACCACACTGGGAAGGGAATACCTTGTGCTGTGAAGATCAACCTTACGAAGGCTTATGACACCATGGAATGAGAGCCTCTTCGGTACTCTTGATTTAATGAATTTCCTTGGAGCTATGAACTCGATCAAGCAGCATCTTACAATCACGATCTCCTCCATCTCAATCAATGGGGAGTCACCCTCTACAAAAGAGTTAAGGGGCTCCACATGGGAATTCTATCTCCTCTTAACTTTCAGTACTTGCAATGGAGGTCTTGTATGGTAGCATTGTGCATGCTGGAAACGACTCACAATATAATTACCATTGGAGATGTAATCAAACTCGCACGATTGTACTAGCATTCGCAGATGACTTGCTCCGCTTCACAGTTATGGCCCCATATTTAGTAAATACCCTCAAAAGATGGGTATCACTCTTCAGTGATAAATGCACTATTGGAACATGGCCACTCCAGCTCTGGAACATGGCCAGATATAATTTTAGAAAGATCTCAGTTTGATGCTGAGGAGTCTCACTAATTACAACTAGGCTCCAAGCTGCACATTGCCAGTCTAGTGAAGAAGGTCATCAAGTGCATTTCGTCCTGGAAATGGATGGTATTTGCACCCAAAGGAGGAGGTGGTTTGAAAATCAAAAACCTTCATGCATGAAACAAGGCTCTAATGCCACGGAAATTGTGGGGACTAGTCCTTTGCCACAGAAATTGTGGGGACTAATCTCAAAGGACACCTTTTCAATTTGGACCAATCATGAGTATAGACTCCATGACAAATGCATTTAAACAGTCAAAATACCACAATGTGTACTATCGAGTCTTCAAAAAATTATGAAGCTTGACCTCATTTAAAGCAGTTCATCTGAGCCAGTATGGGAAACGGAGCAAATACCTTCATTTGGCTGGATCCATGGCATCCACTTGGACCACCACTGACAGATTCTCCACAAGGCTAATAATGGTTACTATGCTGCCAATTCAAACAATGGTCGATTTTAGGAATAATTCATGGTATTGGCCTCTGGAATTTGCAATGGAAATTTAGGAAATCAAGGCAGCCGTACCAAACTACCACCAAACATCCACCAAGATGATGTGCCATACTCAACTCTCATCCCTTCAGGAAAATTCTCTGTCAAATCTACCAGGAGAATCTTCCAGCCACAGCATAACAAACTTTCTTGGACCCAACTGGTTTGGGCCCCCCCAAAAACAGTGACACATGCTTTCATCTTATGGTTTACAATTAAGAAGAGACATAAACCTATGGACCATATTAGAAACTTGGTAAATCATCCCCTTACCTGTATGTTCTGCCATAGTGTGGAGGAATCACGGGAACATTTGTATTTCCAGTGTCAGACAGTGAAGCAGAATTGGAGCTTTCTCTACAGGAAAACAGGATGCCCATGGCCCCATGAAAATTGGGATACCGGAATTCAATGGGCTTCAAATTGATCAAAATGCAGAAATTTGAAGTCTATGGCCAACAGGCTTACAACGACAGCTATGGAGTACTTTGTGTGGTGAGTACATAACAAATGGAAAATTGACACTGCAACTTCAATGAATGCCGAACAACTTTGCCAATGGTATTTTCACAGTGGTCAGCAACAAATTGACAACTGAAATATTTCATAGAGATGCAGTATGAGGGCTATAAGAACTAGGGCAATCCTTTGACTTAAATCAACTAAGATCTGAAGCCTGGAGATGGGATTAGACCTGATATACAACGTTTCTGGTGTTCTCTTTGGTGTGGCTAGTATAATTATCTCTAACTGTGGGCCAAAGGGGGTGGAATGCAGAAATTCAATGCTTGTGATATGCAGTGGAATTGAACCTCACTGCTGATCCAAATCTGTCCCTTGGATACGTCTCTCTAGCGTGGACAAAACAGTTATGCTAGGAACTCTCTGGATATGAAGGAGATTGTTGTGGTAGTTTGAAGTATAGTTGATGCAGGGAGGGGGGGAAGTAGGGGAGGGGAAGGAGAACAGAAGGAAGAGAGACAGAGGGAGAATAGAGATCAGAGAGAGGGGTAGAGAACAGAAAGAGAGGAAACCAAGAGGGAGAGGGAGAGAAAAGCATAATCACTCAATATTTCATTCAATTCATCAAACATATCTCAAATAATAAAGTTTAAGGTCCTTATAAAGAGAAATCCTAATTCTAAGATAATTAAAAAATAAATATAATTTTTTAACTAAATATGACATAATTTTCTAAAATAAAAAATAAAATCAAATCAAATAAAATTTTTACTAATCAAATAAAATCAAACTCCGCTAATTTTAAAATAGAATCAAATGAAAAATAAAATCAAATCTCTTCATTAATGATGTCGCATCAATAGTGTGGGGTGATCCTTGTAGCATGTCAGTTGCTTTAACCTGGAGCTAACTGGCAAAATGATGTGATTGGCTGGAGGTCTTAATCAGCTAGAGGCTGTGACTGAGAGCTGCATTGGAGAATCCCTCACAGAAAACATCAAGGACAACTATGACCCTGATGAGCTCTTTGGATATATGGTTCTGTCTTTCAGGCCTGTGGTCTTCCCTTTTTTTCTGTCTTGCTCTCCCTTTTTCCAAGTCTTAGTCCCTGTTATTGTTGTTGTTGGTTCCTGCTTTGAAGGTCTGACCACTTGGTCCTTTTTTAGATTCGTTTGTATTGTTTTGGGACTGGGGTATACCCTATCTGATTGGGATCCACTCCTTAGTCTCAATGTAAGCCTTAAGACTAAATAATGCACCTTTGCTTTTCTATATTCTATTCTATCTATAGTATATACTCCTAGTTACTCATCCCAAAATATATAACCCAGCGCTGCAATTTTTTAAAATTTTTCTTTCTACTTTGAATTTGTAACATCCAAGAATGCAATATTGATTTGAACCATTGAGAAAACACCACCAACCCAGCACAACTACAACCAAATGAACCCCAGTACCAGAGAACCTTTGAATGAGTTTAAACTAGTCTTGGATGATGAATGGCATGACTAATAATAGCAATACGGGACAAGAAGAGACCAAGGACAAGAGATTAAAAGCATGTAGAGAAGAGAATTGACAATGTCAGAGTATGAACACACAGATTAGAGAACTCAAAGAGGATGAGGATAAGGAGATGAGCATAGCATAGGTCAAATTGGACTTAAATAACTTCACTAACTTGAACAGTAATAAAAATGTAACCAATGGTCATAGCTTTAGTTTGAAACAGTAGAAACTTGACCAAAAG
Source organism: Nepenthes gracilis (assembly GCA_033239525.1). Classification (NCBI taxonomy): domain Eukaryota; kingdom Viridiplantae; phylum Streptophyta; class Magnoliopsida; order Caryophyllales; family Nepenthaceae; genus Nepenthes; species Nepenthes gracilis. Next base: position 4,521,002 of record BSYO01000021.1, read on the forward strand.
AATCAGGTGGCTTCTGCACTCATAGACAAATAGAAAAATGCAGCTCCATTACTAGTACCAAGTATGTCCCTGAAGTGCCTGCTGCTCATAATAGTAATCATAACTGCAGTCCAAAGAGCCGATAAACCAGAGAGCTTTAAGCATAAAGCTTAACAGACCAAATTTTTTCACCATGTTAGTTTCTTTTGCACTATAGTTTGTTCCCCCCATTTGAAGAATAGGATGAAAAACATAGAAAGATCTTGTCATAATAATGATCATCAAATGCTATTAACTAGATACAAGAATTCATATAGCCTAACTCAAAGTTACCTGTTATGTGAAATATTTTTCTCCTAATAAACATTTGGAAAAAAATTTTGAGGTCTACTTGGTGTTCCAAATTCAACATTATGGTCTATTTTATTCTCATGTAGATGCTACATGGGAACAAAAGTGCATAGAAGGTAGAAGTATCTATCAGAATTGTAGCCAGATGTAAATCAACTTGTAATTCTATATTGAAGATTAAAATCAAGATGCTGTTAGGGCACATGATCTTGTAGCATCTCAGGAGTCAGGGTTCATTAACTGAAGATAGATCACCAAGTTCAACATCGCATTCAATTCAAGGACCAGTGTTTTGCATGATTTTCAATTTGAATTTACTGCTACAATGAGCATGTCATGATCTAAGGAGAATTCAACACAACATACAAAAGAGAAGCCTACACATAACTATCAAATCAGTGAAGAAAGTCTCAGGAATGGGTGAAGAGTTGCAAAAGGACAAGTGGAACAGCTAAGTCAGAACAGTGACTGCCTTAACAAAAAGGATCAAAGTGCTAATAAAAAGGCAAAAATTGATGAAACACCCACCAACTTTGAAGCCACAGAGTTTAAAGTGCAATTTGTTACAATACCAATTCTGACCCATCAGAAAGTATATCTAAAATAACAGAAAGAGGGTGCCACAGGGGGAAACTAAACACAACTCACTAAATTGATTTCCACAATTACTACCTTCAAAAAAAGAAAAAAATAAAATCTAAGTAAACTAAAAGTGTGAATTTTAAAAATCTAAGCAACAACAAAAGAGAAACCACCAATGCACTAAAGCCTCTATACTATCTAGAAGTGGCCTATTCTCTTCATCAGAGTTTACATACGATCAAAGCCAATTAATTCATTGTTACTCTCACTACTACTTTCCTCGCCTTTCCCATTAGCCCACTTGAAAACTTACCGCCTACTGTTCATTCTCAATCTTGTCAACCAGTTTCAATGATGTGTACACTGTCAAAAACATTTTTGGACCAATCCATTACATTGTTTAAAATAATAGAAAACATGTGTACCACCTTTCATTTGCTAGCCTCACCAACCCTGGCATTTCCATTGTGTTCACCTAGAAATCAATGGACAATCAGACAACAAAGTAAATCTTCACCTAGAAATCAATGGAAAATTAGACAAGTAAATCCTTACAATGAAATCCGCAACAAATTGAAAACAAGACTGTAAGGATTCACTGTTCAGTACTACTTCATCCTAAAAGCACTAATAGCTTCACTATTGAGCTTTCCTAACTTCGTCATTCCTTTGGACATAATAATTCTGCTAATAGCACTTCCACACCATTACTTTGCAATCCACACCTATCTGCTCCACTGTCAGCAGCCCAGAATTGAAAGTACAAAACCACTCCAAACAGCATTCAACTGCAGAATTACAGGTTTCAAACCTTCAAAAATGTAATTGAAACCCTTTCCTTACCTATCAGGCAGACACGAAACCAGCAGAAAACACCAACATCCAGACTCAGTTGGTCAACTGCAACAGGCCCAAACTCATATTTATCTCATTTCCCATCGTCAGTTCTACAATGAAGTCTGTTATTCAAATAAGTACTAGTATCCAGCTAGTTAAATGTCCCATCAATGTTGTCCTGCTGATCCAAATGAAGTGCACCAGTTGCAGTATTATTGTTCATTACTATACCTAGAAACATGTTCAGTGTGCTTGGCTTTCCTCAGCTGCCTCTATTCTAGAAATCAAGGAGATTCCCTGCCCCCACACAGGCGCAGCCGGAAAGGGCAGTTCTGGGGAAGAAGCTAAAGTTTTGGTTCATCAGAAATATTTTGATAGCCTTTGATGGAGAGAGGACTTTGTAATGCACTGGGTAAGGTTGCACTCATCTAACCTTCCCCATATCCCATAATGTGCAAAATTCTTGCACTAACAATAGAAAACTAATTGCTGAAGTAAATTGAGTAAATTATAATTTGACCTTGTATAGTCATCATTGACAGCAGATTTTCAAGTAGTCCTCTTTTTCACATGTCAAACAGAATTATATTGGAATAATGTTCAATTTAATAAAAATACAACATCTTTGAAAATATGTCTTCCATAAATCAAAAGAAAAGCTGTGAATGGAATGAGCTAAGCAAGAGATCAACCAATCATGGGAATGAACTAAAACCCAACAGATGACTTGGATTAAAATCCACTGAAAGCCCAGAGAACAATAGCAATTTTTTTACCTTTAAATGCCTCATTTTTTTGGCATTTTTTACTTTAACACAAACTTTTAAAAGTTCTCATTTTACTCTGTCAACAAAGTCACACTAAATCAAGTTTTCATTAAAAAATAGTTGCAATCAAAACTGCCTAAAAGTGCTTTATTTACAAAATTGCTCTTTCCTCCTCAAATTGAACTCACAGCCATCATCTCTCCCACACAATCTCAGGTCTCTTTCCCCTATCCTCTCTATATCCCATTCTCTCTTCTTTCTCTCGTGCACCTCATCCCCCTCCCTCCATCTCTTCATCCTACAGGTTTCTCTAATCACTTTCAATGCACCATGAATTTTTTTTTCTTTCTTGAATTTCTCTCTCAATCGCATCCTTCCTGTCTGCTCCCATTCCTCCACTTTGCCCCTCCTTCCACCAATTAAACAATTTTATGGTGCATGACTACACAATGCATACCTACATTGGTTCAGCCTCAAAGTTTGTGTTACCTCCAACCAATTTAAATAATTTTGTGATGTGGAGAAAATGGTTTTAATGTAATAGTATATGAATCACAGAGGCATTCCATCAAAAATGAATTGCGGTGAATGCCCTCCATTTGCAACAGCAAAGGCTATGCCCTTGTTCCTTTTGATGGCGGTTGTGTAGAGAATGAAAATGGGAGGGGGCTGCATACTGCCAAGGAGAGAGAGAGAGAGAAAAGGGGGCCATTTAGGAGGGGTTGGGGTGGTAGGAGATGCTGTTGGCAGGTGTGATGGAAGGTGTCCAGAGGTGGGGGACTGGGCTTAGCTATAAGAGGAGAATTCTGTTTGATAAAATACCTTCTTGAATAAAATAAAACATTTTTTTGATAAAATATGAACCACAAAAGTTCATCTGCCGGTCATAATGTTATCCAGTTAGCCACTTTGCATATGAAATGCATATCAATTGGCAAAATTTGTGATTTTAAACAAAATTCCAATCATAATAGAGACTAACATTGCTGATGGACAAAAAACTAAAGGTGTTTAAATGAAAACTCAAATAAAAAAGGTGTTAAAGTTTAAAGTGCCAAAATATGGAGAAGTTTAAATGTAAAAATATATATATTCTATCCAAGCCCAATAAAGATAAGATCTTGCACTTAATATAGCTCCATAGTCTACATTCATTATTGAAGTGCAAATTTCCATGTTTTCTCTCTCTTGTAACCTGTATGCATATCCTGCCCTTCAACATTTCCTCTCCCTAATTTCTTCCACTTCCATAAAAAATCTTCAGTTTTCTCCAAAATTCAACTAATTTCCCATCAAATTCGCCCTATTACCATCACATTTCCTTGCCATATTACAAATTCTTCTTTCATCTTTGTCTGTAACACCCCGATGTTTCGATTCAAATTCATTAAAATTTTGACCCAAAAAGTCATTAATAAAGGAAATTAATAAGCTATTAATTGTAGACAATCTTGGGTTAATTTTTTGTTCTGATCAAGCTTGTCAGATTTATGGGATTTTCAAAGAGATATTTTGGTAATTATCCCATCAATAATCAATAATTATTTTATGTGCCTTAGAATATTAATTAGATACTTGCTCTGACTTTGTTATGTACTTATGTGTGTAGCCAAAAGTGGACAATAAGAGTATTAACATTAAAGTCAACCCTAATCATAATTTAAAGTGTGAAAGGTGTTGAATTCAACTAGAAAATTCTAGAACTTATGCCTCTTCTTCTCACATCATATTTGGTCATCCTTATGCATGCATCTCATCCAATTAGTCATGGAATTCAAGTGTGGTGCTTGATTCATCCTCTAGCCACATTTCCTTAATTGCTTTCACACCATCACCTACTCTTCTATTTAAGTGGGGGTTCCCTTGGTTCACAGCTGCTGCAATTTTATTAGTGTTTGAGAGAGAGCAAGAACCGTGAGATAGAGAAAGAAAGAGAATAACAATCGTCTTAACTTTCTTTTTCCCTTGGACTAATCACTGTTGGTGTCTTCATGATCCTTTCGTCCTGTAACAGTGGTGGCCATCCGTGTTCGCTGATTCACTATTTTCATGCATCTCAAGGCAAATGAAATCTCTACAGTTATTAAATAATCTAATCTTATACTTTCTTGTTAATCAAAATCTATCAAATTCTCCGTCTTTTTATTGGTTCTAGTCATGAAATAATGTTCATATGAAATAAAAGATATGAGTTATAAGCTTAATTTCATGTTCTTGTAATTCAGTTTTCATCGTTTTTCTATGTGGTGTTTAACTAGCATTTGAGACAGCATTCAAATACAACATTATTAATCAGCCAGTGATTGAATGAAGTCGGAACACCAGCGAGTGCAAGACCAATTATGAGTATTTCATACTTCTATGATGTAAATCTACTTCTTTTTGACATGAAGTGTATGATGAAGAGCTGTTTACATCTGTTCTTAGGATAGAAGACTATTTTGTTGCATGATATACTTCTTGTAGGACATAAATCAATAAATTTATGGTTTATATGCTGTGCAAAACAGCGTTCGATGCCGCGTTCAAACACCATCGCCCAGTTTGAGGTAGATCGGTTGATTTGTGAACTTGGCAATGTGATTTTGAGAATATATCTTGGTATATGTATTATGTGAGGGCTCTAACCTTATCTGTTTAATCCTGTGGGATCTAAATATTTATTTCATGAGTAATAAGCTAACACTTGAGTGAAATGGAGGTAGTGTCCGAACGCTAGACTGAATCGGATAGATTGTGTGTCAAATAATCTGTGGGTTTGTTAGCCATACATAGCTCCACTTGCCTGTTTTGGAAGTATTAGTGTCTTAGAGTTGGTTTTGCACGGTTAGGGGACAATTCAGTGGTGCATAGCAGTAGCGTGCGAGCCAGCGTTTGAACACTGGAGGATCAAAATGCTATTTCGGTCTAGATTTTAGTTGTGAGGCTTTAGATGGTTATACTTGAGTCTATTCTCTTGTCTTTGGTCATTGGTTTCCTTTCTTCACGTGATCTTTAGATGTGTGAACATGTTTTTAATATCTATAAGCAACGTAAAGGAGATTATATAAAACCTCCATGACGTCAAGGAATAAGGAACCTCCAGAACATTAGTATATATATAGTTGTTCAATACTAAATTTCCATATCTGTGGGCTGAGATCTATGTTCGTGAAGAGGTGCTTATAATCCACTAAACAAGCAATGAGATATTGAGGGATATCATACCGAGGAGTGCTACTTTGACAAGATTTCATAAACTATTCCATACCACGTTTAAGCACAACTTCCAATTGAACTATGGGAATACAAACATAGTATATTCTAGGCTTACCCTAATAAGGTAGTGAAATTATTATTCAACATAGCTGAGTTCAATACTAGTACACCACAGATAACAAGGTTTCATGAAACCATAGAATTGATCACTTGTCAAACTTACGATCATCGGTACCTCATGAATGCTATCTAGCTATTGGTGGCGAGCATGTAGTCATTGGTTTATAATGGTAAAATAAGATCTGAAAAAATTGTTATAATATATCATATAGTTGTAACATCTATTGAGATAGGTTCAATGAAACCTGTATCCTATTGATAATTGGATACAGTGGAAACCCAATTGCATTCATGTTGTTCGAATTCAATGAAAACCCTTGATAGTTGTTCTTATAGCTCTTGAATTGTATTTTCAATGTGGCATTGAGTCTTGGATGATTGATAGTTGATTACATGTTATTTCTCATGCATATTTGTTTTAGTTATATGATATGTTTTATTGATTACTAATATAGTTAATCATAACACTTGCTGGCTTTTGATTCACCTTTGAGTTTTCATGGCTCCAGAGCTGCTATAGTCAATAGCGAACTAGAGAGGATCATATATTTGCTGTTGAGATTTTCAAGTAGAGACGATTCTAAGATCTAGCAACATTTATGATGAGAGGCAGAAGATTTCATTTACTTTTTGATCAATGTTAAGCATTTTGTTGCGGTTGTTTGTTAATACAAATATTTATGTTATTTCTCATTTCAAAAAGTTATTATGTTAGTTATTTAAGATAAATTCATGATGAACATTTATGATTTGAATTTTCCACGTGGTCGATTCGAGTTAGGCCAGGTGATTCAGATTCGATTTGCCACATCTTCACCACCAAAGTTGGCTCTATCCTTACATCATTGGGCTTAGCCTAAGCCAGATAGTCAGATAGTCAAGTTGAAGCAGAAGCAGGACTGAAATGTTAGGCAACTCAACATAGTGAATCTTGGAAAGTACATAGAATTGAGTGATGAACAAAAATTGCCTTGATATCCTAAGTATTGGCTAAACCTATGAAATATGGATACCGACATGGGACACGAACATGACATGATACTGACATGCTGATACTATTTTTTAAAATATAAGGATACGATACACTAGGGACACGATGAATAAAATTATGATTTTTAATTTTTCTAATTGATGAGCAATACTTAATACTAAATTTACAATAAAAATGTATCTTTTTTGTTTTCTCACACAAATGATTTCATAAAAAAAAAGCATACAATCGCACCAATATAAATGAATTATACTAAACAACTCAATAAACTATTGTAGGAGAACAATAATAATGATATAACTTAATAAAGGAAGAGCTAAATATGACAAAACCTTCTTTTATACAAATCAACATCTACATTTTGATTTTAAAACTTTTCACTTAGTATGTACTAGAACAAAAGACACCAATATAAGAAAAACTCCTGAATAAAGGATAAGTATCATATACCACTGACAAAAAATACAATGGTATGCCACTTTCAACTTTCCCCAACTATAGTCTACGTTATTTTCTTCATTGCCTCCATTTGCAGCAGCATCGTTATCATTACAATCAATGCACTAACATCGACTCCCACAATGAGATACATGCCATTTCTAATGCTTCAACATTCCCTACAAATTTAATACATCTCCACAAATGTCTTGCATCTTACTTATCTTCTTGCAAGAATTGTAGACTTACTAAAAGCATGCGAATATTATTATAAATGATAACAAAATCTTTGGCCGGTCTTGGGGTTTTTAAAGGTTCAAAATTACAAAAATGGCCCACCTTTTCAAATTTATGCTATGAAACCCATTATTTAATAATTATAAAATTACTCAGCATGCCAAAAACATGTCCAACGTGTTGGAATTTTTAAAATATAAAAAGTTTAGCACATGTCATACACCAACACTTCAGCCCCAAAAGAGTGTCCATGCTCCATGGGCCCAAACTAGTGTTTCCCACATCCCATCTATTAGCCCAGAGAAATCAATAATTATTTCAATGACAACAAATTACCAATATTTTGATCATGATATCAACAAACAAATACATGTACAACTTCACATATACTAATTGAATCACAATGGCAACTGAATTATTATCACACACAAAATCTAATTAGACTTGACATATACATATTGGATTTATGCTGCAAGTTTCCTTGATTGTGACTAAACATATTTCTAATTGAACTTAACAAGTGAAAAGATGACAAAACAATTTCATTTGAACTACCAGCACAAAGACAAGCATGCATTGTATTGGATTTAACTTCTTTTGTTTTTTTTTTTATTGTACAATTGGATCAAATTTTGGCCCAAGTATTCCCCATGCAACCAGCCCCTTTGTGTCTCTTCCATTTATATCAGTTGATATGGACTGCTTTTATTTGCTAAATTCATTAAACATGGGAAGCCATAAAAATGAAGGCAACTTCATAATTTGAAGATTGTTTGCCAAGCTGAAAACGTGGACTGATTTTTTTGTCTGAAATAGCTTCTGATATCTGAGCTGAGCTTATTGAGTATTTTACAAGTCATTTAGACACCTGATGATGTATCAAAAGTAATTTTACAAGTTACTTAGACACCTGATGATGTATCGAATGTAAGGGTGTGTTAGGAAAACAACTCATTTGTTTCTACTCCTTACATGTCTCAATCGCTAAAATGGCTGTTGATTTTCTGATTTTTAAATGGATAGAATTGTTTGACAAGTCACAACATAAATACCTTTATATATGTCAAAAGAAAGGATATGCATTGGTTAACAGAGTCCAACAACTCATTTCCTTTTTGCTACTTTCACTCTGGCTGCTGATGCTAACAGTAAGGTTAGTTTATTTTCTTGCTAAACTTCAGTTTGCTTACTGAATTTTTGATTAATTTGCTCAAATGGTGGGGCAAGCTGCCAAATTATAGCTATGCTTTGGAGAGCAAAGCTAAACTTACTTCCATGATTTGTGGCTGGCAGCAGAGTGATTTGTTTAATGCTTCTTGCTGTTTTTAAGTTGCTGAAATTATGATTGCTTCTCATTGCAAAGGTGTGTTTGACAAGCAAAGCTTTAGAAATACGAAGTTTGAAAGTATGGATAGAGGCTCGTGCAACTACTACAACTGTGGTACGTCCTTGTTGGAAAGCATACAAAAGCCCCAAAAATAAGCACCTCTTGCACTCTCAATCCCTGCTCATAAACCAACAAAGAACCTACTCGCGCCGCTTGCTTTTAGTTCTACAATCACATATATTCTGGAGTGAAATATTTTCCAAGAGTTGCACTATCAATTCCCATATTTCCATTGAGAGAGTTCATTGAAAGAGTTTCAAGGGAATTGTACTAATCATCGTATATCATTAAGAAAGAAATATAAGTGTTTTTGAACAATTTCCTCCAATTCATATTCACATTTTAGTGAGTGTATAAGTGAAGGTATCAATCTAGGTTGAAGCTCTTAAAGCGTGTGCTTTTGTGCAAGTGATCTTGTTTGTATAATTTGATCCCATGATAGTTTTGATTCCTCAAGTGCGGCTCGAGAACGTGGCAAGATGCGATGTCATTTTCCCTCTTCGTTTTCTACTTTTACTTAATATATTCTGATTGTTATTTAATGCATTTATTGTTTTCTTTATTTCAGCAAATTTAACAATAAAGGGAGTAAAAAGGAATTGGCAAATTTTAAAAACAATAATAAACCAAATTCAACAATCCTAGGTTAATATTTGGAACCACACCTCCTTCTTCTAAGTAATCAGTCTAAATTTCTCTACTATCATCTTATTCCTTGAGCTAACCCACTTCCTTTTTAAACTTGTTCTCACAATGCAGGCCCCAAGTTAGAAAGTGTCATTAAAGCCTTAACTAGGTTGGGACCGTGCAAAAATGTTGGGCAGCACAACAGATCCATTTAACCAGACATCTCTGACACAATCATCCTTTCTAAAATATACCTAATGCAATGGGTGTAAATGAAAAAAATCATGCAGATTTAAGAAGTAATTCCCGATCTAGTGTTTCCCAGATCCTGCCGCTCATATGATTCAGTAACATAGAGGCAGGCAATTCCAATGACTTATTAGATTCAAGTTGAAGAGATGAAAACCAAATCAGTGAAAGACTATGCAGGGATATTAAATACTCAGAGAAAGCTTCTGAACCAAACTTCCACCATGAAGAAAAAAGGACATGCGAAATAAATGGGGGTGAAATTGGAAGATTTCACATACCTCCTGTGTATCTCTGCTATTAGTCACTGGTTTATGCTCGTTATTTTCCAGTATAATGTGACGAAAACTGGTGTTCGGTACATCTTTTATGATATGCCATTTCACAGGAAAGCTCCCACTCCATTTATCTTGTTGCCAGAAATCCATATCCTTGAGAAAATCAACTGCACCAACCATCTCTGCAACACCACAGAATTGGCCACTCGCATTAACCTGCAAGATATTTATACAGTATCAGCACAAGCCAAAAGAAGACAACAAATTATTATGCAGATTTCTTGCTTTATATTTTCATTTTCAACCCTGGTTTATTGATCGATATCGCCTCACTGAGAAAGTCAAGACTCATTTGTCAGCCACTAGTCTTCTGATAGCAATACTCACAGAAAAGAACAGGAAAATGGGACAGCCCCCTGGTTTTCCAGCAGCTATTTGTTGTGCATCTTGATAAGCACTGTTTAGCTTCATGTTCCCATTGGGAGTAGATGACCAAACATTGTACTTGATACTCTTGTGCACATCGTCCTCACTGTATGATTTTATCACAAAGAACTTTGCAATGGCATAATCAACAGGAAAACCATCTTTGTTGTACTGATCAGCACAAATTATAATGTTTCCTTGTGAATTACTTTCTCCAGCTTTTGTGGTGTAGGCTTTCACAGTGAATTGGTTTTTCGATCTATTGATTCTAGGACCTCTGTTTTGTTCACCTAACATATCTGGGCTCCCATTTTCATTAGAAGCCTTTTTAGGATAAAACTTGGACCAAGAACCATCTACAACAGCACGTCCATTTGTGCTTGGAGCAAAGTCAGACAAAACACCACCGACAGGGAGAGACAATTGCAATTGTCTCTGTTGAGGTAGAACCTTTCCATGTGAAATGTTATCTGTAACTTGATGAGAGACTGATCCATTTGCACCCTGAACAAGCATCCCAATTATTTGACAGTCAATCTCCTTGGATATAGTAAATCTACCTACAGTTAAGAACACTCCAGAGCCCATAATCCTCTTCAAATAGTATTCAAATAAGGCAAGAATGTCATCGCAACAGAATATCAATCAATGCACATAAGCTACTACCATTAAGGCTAGGATTCCCCTAGTTGAAGCCTTCTTGAGAGGCAGAATTCGTCAACTTAATTACTGAGATAATATAGTTCAGCCATTATGATCGTGCCAGCCAAATTAAAGCACTTAAAATGTTAGTCATAAAAACAAAACCACCGATAAGGCAGCTGTATGATTGAGATAGCCTCACAAAGACCACAACAAGAGGCTTACTTGACTCATCCATTTACACTAGAAATCTAGTATCATAAGATTTTTTAAGAAGCTTCATGGAAAATCAGCACAACAACTTGATTGCTTGGCAATACTGTAATAGCATTCACAATCATCCAGGACAATACTCTGTCACATATAAGAAACACAAAATGAAAAAAAAAAAAAAAAAGAAGAAGAAGAATATTTATAGTCCGATAATATGAAATATCCATTCTATAGTCAAGGACTTCAAAATTAAAAAATACAAGTAAAAACCATCCCAGTATGTCACCTATCAGAAGGCCTACTGCAGTTATGTGTTGCAGCTAGCAGCACGAAAACTCATGATTGCAAGGGAGAAGCATTATTTTCCTACAAGGCTACCAGATCTCAACAACATACATATTACAGTTGTTCGACTTATATTATAAATTCAAATCCAAAATACTAGGGAGGGGGAATGCCTGAGTGCCTATCTATAAATTAGCATTTATATTGAACATTCTTCTGCAATGATGTTGCCTTTGACGGAAATGATAACCACAGAAATGAGTAATCCACAGAAGGTTCTACTCTGAACGATGGAATCTAACTAGTCAAAGTCACGGCAGAATTGTTCAGAAAAGAATTGGTATCATATCTTAGGGAAATCAATAAAAAACTGAAATGCAAGAAGGGATACCAAGTCCACATGTACATGCAATAAAAAATTTGTGTGGCTTAGAATAAACTGCTTGCAACAACCCCATAGCCAAGAAAAAATGTAAAACCATTTTATTTCTAATGAGTAGAAGTAGATTAGAAAATCCCATCACATAAAAGCAAAGATCATACCTGTGGCACAACAGATGAAGCTACATGAGATAAACTACCAGAAGCACTGCTTTGGTCAGTCAAAGGGCGCCAACTTGTTCCAAAGTTAACCCTTGAACTTTCTGATGTCCTTATCGATGGATGTGACTGATTAGAAGCCTGCTTCGTAGGATTTTGGGAGAATGTTGCAGATGTGGAAGACAGTTTATGTCTTGCACCAGAGGTGATGCCTCTGTTTCCTACAGTGGGGATTGTATTTAGCAAAGGGTCTGTTGACATACCATCTTGTCTAGATTGAACAGCAGAGAGAAAATAACCAGGAGAAGAGGAGTTTTGATAAGGGGGAACTATATAGTAAGGTTGTGTTCCCATGTATGGGACATCAAATCCTATCATTGCACCAGGTATGTAAGGATTGTATGGGTTGTATGGAGACTCTGCAAATCCATAGCTAGGAGTATAATACAGATAAGGAAAACTTTCAGTTTGAGCACCCTGAAACAAGACATTTAACATCAAAGACATGAATACATATTGGATATACGAAAAGACAAAAGAAGGATGGAAAGGACCAGGGAGAGATCAACAGACCGGGTACTGGATATCTGCACCATCTATACCAAAAACCCTGTTCTGGTCATCCCATTCTCCAGGTGATTCAATTCCTGCAACATTAATTAAATATGGCACACATTAGGACTTCCATAACATCACTTCATACAATAAAGATTATGACTATTGTTTTACCTGTACAATAATAACCGTAGTTGGTGGCAGCAGGATAATACAAGCCTGGATCAAGGACAAACTCAGGGGTCCCATCAGCATTCATGGTTTCAATATGATCAAAATTCATAGTTGTTAAATGTGAGTTCAACTCAGTGCTGTGCATCTGAAAACCAGCAACAAAATATGTAATGAAGTACTAGTAAGATCACAAGCACAAAGACTCAGCAGGAAAAAAAAAAAAAAAACTGAGCACAAGTAGAGTTTGCTCTACTGCCCATAGACATTGTGTAGTCCATGAAAATTTTCCTCTGAAAATTTACCAGGTAAGCTTCTGTATTTCCATGATCAGGAACAGGATACATTGCTAATTCAAGTGTTGCCACCTGTCACGAGGAAAGATAATATATAAGCATGCGCTACACATTGAAATATCAAAACAAAACAAATATTGTAGAGCAGTCCAATATAGGAGGCTACCATATATTAGGTTTGGGAAGAAAAAAATATACAGTCTTATCTACATATCGCATAATGATTCTTTCTGTAAAAGGATGGAATAGTGCATGGAGCTTTGCATATTGGAGCCTTTCAAAAGGACCATGTCTTAACCCTGTATTGCAAATAAGATACTCCTAAGGTTTGAACCCGTGACTCCACGTCAAGATGGAGCATCCTCATGCCAAACCGCAACCTCTCATAAAATGACAAATATACAGCATAAAGATGTCTTTCAAGACGAGCAAGATCTACTTAGATCATACCAAGCAAAATATCCCACACCACAGTGTTTGTCCTGTTGTAGAGTGTGACCAAAAAGAGCTACCGCTTGCGTTTTCAAACATATAAAATAGTACGATGAAGAAAAACCACACGGATCCAAAAACTCTTGTAACAGCCCACACAACACGAAGAAAATCCAAAAAACAAATATCTAACTCATGCTGCTCCATGTTCTGCAAAGCTGTCAGGACTCTCTAAATTATTACAAAAAAACTAGAAAATTTTTTGCAGCGATTGTCAGAATATCAAATATAAGACCACAAGAATTTCTTAACAAGATTGCACAGCAAAATACATAAGTCAAAAAGATGTCACAATGCGGAAATAAAACACGAATCATATTATAAAACACAGAAAACATATGCTCAATATATTTTCAAGAACCCCAGTAGAAAAGTGCGCAATAAACCAGTCAATCACCACTTAACACACTATTCAACAATTAGAAACAGAAATGGTTAACAATACAGACGTTTAGCAAAGAGATTTGAACATAAATTAGTAACGCCAGAATCATGCGATTAAATTCCCCCCAAGCAACATGAATTTGAAAAAAGGTTCCCCGGCGAGTCAAATATATTGGGGGCTGTTTGAAAATTGACAGCCGAATCTGCAAGAACAGTATTTGCACTCCCGAACAAGAAAAAAAAGGACCAAAAACAAAGGAAAACGGATAAACTTTTTGGGTATGCTGATTATATACAGGAAAACATAAAATTACCCGAAAGAGAGCGGAGAAAAAGGCATGCCTGTCTAAAAGGATATTGGAGAAGATGTCAGGCGAGGATAGGAAGAGAAAAGTGTTTTCTCCGACATACTTCTAGTTGCTGTCTCGCTAAAGCAGAAGAATGAAACCCCAACCCTAGACGGAAGGAAAGAGACAAAGAGAAAAAGAGAGAGAGAGAGAGGGGGGGGGTCTGAGCGAACGCGAGAGATTCCCTCCCAATACATATATAGACTCGCAGTACTATACGTTTTCTATTTCTATTTCTCTTTCTTTTATATTTTTGCGGTGCCTGTTCATTTGCCCGCCCTGCTGTTTTATTCCCAACGTTGTGCTTGGTTCTGGATAAAAAATATATTTATATCAAATTTTGATTTTTTAAAAAAGAATTAGATTCTGTTGTGATTAATTAGATTTAAATAACAGTATTTAAATATTTATAATTTGTCTAAATAATTTCATTTATAATTTAGCAATACTTTCATTTTATTTAATTATTCAATTTTTATCTAATTTTAATTTTGAATTAAATATTCATTTTATTTGATTTAATGAATTTGAAACAACATTCAAAAAATATAAAGTACGAAAAAAATATATCTTCATAGCTTAGTTTAATATTAATGCGTCTTAAAAACTTGAATTATTGTACGAATTAGAGAGCTAGCATTGTCACGTGTGGGCATATGAATATAAATGGGTCCAATTTTTGTAACTCAAAATCTGAATCATTTTCACCACAACAAGACAAATAAAATGTAAAAGGTATATAGGACTCACTTTTTGGTATATCTTTTGACGTTCAAATTAGAAAAATTTTCTATTCGAAAGAAAAGATGTAAAAAAATAAGTGTAAGAATATAAAGTGGATAATGATGAGTGTTTATTTGGAAGATAATATTCAATTTGGTACACTTGTTTGGTAGAGTTACTTTACATGATACACTCAGCGAGCAGTGTCTAACTTTGGAAATCGGACACTTGGCTAATGGAATGGCTCACTTCTTTTTTTTGTCATCTGACTTCATCATTCTTTCCCTTTTTTGTGTAAGAGAGGCTATATTTATAATAAAAGGTATCGTTTGGATGGCAAACCCCTAAATCAATGCATAGGTATAATGCCTCTTCGATGGTGAGAAACATTACATGCGTGTGTAACAGCCGCCCTCATTCAATGGCTAAATCATTTGGCTTTTAATAATTGAGATCGCCGTAACCATTGATTGAAGTAATTCATTTAGTAATCTATTATGATGCTTCATTGCTTGGTGATTCAGGTAGTATTCCTTAGTTCAACTGTCGCGCCTCTTATCTCATTGGCTCAAAGGTGTCTTTTATTGAATTGTTATTACTTGGGCCTCTCATTCTTCTGTATATTGGATTTAAGCCGGCCAAAATCCTGCTATACTCATCATAGCCCCCAGAGGTTCAAATTTCAACTTCCGGCATATTATTGATGGGACTCTAATTCCAAATCTTTCACATGTGTTCCTTCCCCAAATATTCTACCGATTTGGGTCTCGTTTGACAGAATTTGATTCTCTGTCATTAATATTGAGATATGTTATTTTTTCGAATTAAATGCCCATTGATCATTCCTTCCGTCTATAAATGGCGGGACTTTCTTTGCTTTGTATGATGAAACATCATTTGCCTATCAAGTGGTATGACTGCTCAGAGCCAACATGGAGCCTTCGTTGCTATAAGTCGAAGTTTGTAGAAGTTTTTCCTAACATTTTAAAGTCAAGATTCAAGGATACGTTTGGATTCTGTCTTAATTACCATCTTTTATATAAGAAATCACATTAATTTTTCTCTTTTACATTCGCCCCAAAACCAAATTGTCGCCATCGTGATAGATCTCACCGTGACAATGTTTCAATTAGCACGACCTAGGCAACTACGGTAGGTTTTATTGGATGGTTTTTTCTCTCCCTCCCCATCTAGATGGATAGTTCTTAGAATACTGCTACTGTATCTTTCTGGAGAAAGGTATTTTCCTTTTTTTTCCGTTCGTCCCAAGGCTAGGCCTTTATGTTATAGCAGTACCCTTTATCTTGTTGATAGTCATGGAGGTGATTGAGATACACGTTGTCGGGTTAGATGAACATCTTTCTTTCTCTTGTCAGATCACCACTCCATGTTTTCTTTATCTCCTTCCAGGTTATATTTTTGCTATTATAAGTTTGTACATTGTGAAAGAAATTAATGAATGAAACTATCCAAATGTTATTTATTTTCATTATATGGCTCAAATATTCTTGTGTTCTCTAAATAATTAAAGCGCTTAAATATTATTTTTATCGTTTAATTTATGATAATCTGATAACTCAAACAACTAACAACTTGGTCTTTAACAATCCAACTTGTAATAATTTGTTTCAAATGCTTGCTAGGCATTTGTAAATCAATCAAACCGGTCTTGAGTAGCATTAGGGTCGCCTGCCGCCAATCTATCGCCTTGGGCAACGTTGTGTCAAGATGTCATAATTTGCATTGCATTACAGATACGCCGATCTGAGCATCATAGTCGCCATCTATCTGCCTACTACACTGAGAGACGTTGCATCAAAGCCATCATTACTATCATAGTGAAACTTACGTGCCAAAGCATACTCTGGTGCAGGCACGTGTCTCAACCATTATAGCAACACGTCTCTTCAATGCTCCTAGACGATACATTTTTGGGCCAAAGTTTTGACTATTTAAACTCTAGTGCCCCTTTGTTTCTACACTTCTTCACTTTCTGTATTGCATAACCCTAGTTTGTTCTTTTCTTTTCGCCTCCATAACTTTTCAAGCAACTTCTCAATGTGTTCCTACAATTCAATCCGTTCTCACTTATAATAAAGTGGACGGTATTTATGAAAAGTATAATATTCCTACTGTTGTTCCATATATAATGCCTCAACCTCGATAATAGAGCCTACACTCCTCAACTCGATTTCGTTACCATCTATGAGGCTTATTTGAAAGAAGACCTTCACATTCATTTTATGAAAAAGCACTATGAAATTCTAGAGGCTCTTTAGATTCCGGTGGCATGCCTTCACCCCAACGCTCTTAGATAATTTTTTTGTGTGTTTTTTTTTCACTATAAGAAGCTTCTTTTGGACGCTCGAGCAGTTAAGGTGGTCTTCCAATTTAACAAGGATGCTGACTAGATTTCTTTCATCCCCACAAGAAGTATAAGATAAATAGGGGCAATCCAAATTTAATAAAGGGTTAAAAGGACAAATAATTTTACATTGTAATCCCTTATGACTGATCTCTCTCCAATAAGTGGGGTAGAGTGAATTCCGCCTACTCAAGAGATGTCTTGAAGAGTGAATCACACATGGCTCAGTTGTTAACGAAGCTTATCAAGGAGAATCCTACCTCTCTCCAAAGGACGGGCGCTTGGCTGACCCGAAAGGTGATTGCTGATATCTATTGGGGGGTTAGAACGGAAGGGGGGACGTCGTAGTCATGCCATTTCATCATCCCAAGAGGAAGCCAGGAGCACTCTTCATCCGGAATTCTCCTAAAGGGTGACCAGTAGGGCAAATTCTCTCTCATCTTGCTTAACCGATTATGATTGGGCCATCGATGAGTGTTGTGATGCGATGATCGCGTCGCACATCGGCGAGTCATCCTAGAGGCCGAGTTTTGTTCATTCTTTTATTGTTCCTCTAGTTTTTGAAGAGGCGTCTGAAATCGTTGAGGGCAATGAGGCTCTATTACCCACCATTTCGAGAATAAATCACCCTGTGGTTGGCAGATCAAATGAGCCGATCAGTGCTCCATTTGTGGTTGAGTTCAAGGTCTCAGTTGTAGTCAACTTGTCGCCCAATGAGCTTTTCTCTACCCTCATACTATTTTTGTTGAGAAGTTTGACAATAATGATTAGGCGGCGAAGAATCCAATGATAATAATCCAGAGGCTGCGGATGGGTGGAGGTTCTTTATGCTGACACCTCAGCATCGGGGTACCCAGAGGATTTGGGTTTTTCTACTCATCCTCCCGGGTTTGAGGTCCTTCTCCATTGTCACGCATTGCCTCTTCTATACTGGAGGCCTCCATACTTTTCTAGGCTCCGAGCTTCTTCCAATTAATCTTTTTAGGAGAAACCAATTCCCGTCAAGGTATCGCATGTGTGGAACTCTTTGTTTTCTAATTGCTTTTTTTTTTTGTTGTCATCTCTTGTGATTGATCATGTTGCTTTGTAGTCGTAAGAACTGATTCGTTTGATTGTGGACATGTTGTACTAATGAGATGCTAAAATTTTCTGTCTATCTCAAATGTCCGTTGATCCTACTATCCTTAGGGAGATGGAGATCCCAGTTGATGTTGATGTTGCCAAAACCCAATAGAGTCAAGGTCGAGCTACTTTCCTTGATCAAGAGTTATTCGAGTGGCTGGTGAGATACCAAAAGCTCTCATATGAAAGATCTTTGGCCTTGGATAGAATCACCTCACTTGAGGACAAGTTTCAGGAGGTTGAGCAACAATTTGCCAATCTTTAGATCAAGTGTACTCAACTCGAATGAGAGTTGAGGATACGTCTTCATTTAGAAGAGGTAGGATCTGCTCTGAATGACAAATTTTGGAAGGGATTCTACTACTATGGGTAGATCGTGTCCTTGGTCACTTTTGACTTTCCTCTTGGCTATCTTGTCCTGAAAAATTTCGAAGCTCCTTGCCATTCGGATATTAAGGATTTCTCAAAGTCAGGTGGGGAACCTACGCCAGGATCTCCAGGGGGATCCCAACCTTAAGACTATCGCTCTATTCGAGTCTAAGGAATTTATAGTATTATTGTAATGCTTTTTTTCAATGTTTCTGGTTTTCACGTTGTAAATGTTGATTCATCAATAAATTAGTTAGATCGTTTTCATTATTGTCACTGATTTTTTTTGTTTATGTTGAATCTTTTACTCAACATATGATTTGTTTGTTGATTAATTGTGGTCGCTATTATTGTCAAAATTGGTCAAACGTACTTAGTTGTGATCAATCCTGTGAGAGGGCATCGCAATACTCTTTTTGTTGGTTGGTGTTCTTTCTTGAGAGAGGGCATCGGTGCACGCATGCTAGGAAAGCCTCCTTTTGGACGACTAGGTTTGGTTGATATTGTCACCGAGCGGTGACGGAGTCTAATTCGTCGATTACACTTAATCGATGGTACTTGTTCCTATCGGAGGATGCCATTGCACTTGTACATTGGGCCCTAGTTCGTCGACCGTCTTCAACTAATAGTGCTCTTTTCTACTGAAGGACGTCATCACATGGATGCTGAAAAGTTTCCTAAGTTTTCTTTTATTTTGACCTCTTTAAAGGGTTTGACTTTCATTTGTAAGCCCCTCGGGCCTTTGCATTCTACTTCATTTGGGGTTCATGGTTATCTTGACCGAGGTTTTGTGTTTGACCTTATTTGGGCCGCTTAATTGTCTTGACCAATATTTTAAGCGTTCTTTTATCAGGTTGAGTTATAGGTAAATATTTCACTAGATTTAGGGTCGGTCTGAATTTATACAAAGATATATAAGTATTCATATGAGCAATAAATATAATAAATGTATGACAATATTATTAATTGTTATCGAAATTAATACATCATACAAGTATCGCTTATGCTATACACAAGATTTATCTTTGATGGTCGGAGTACATTGGTAGTATTTTTAATGTGGACGGTATTCCATATCCTCGGGACTAACTTTCCATTCTAAATGCATAGTTTATATGCATCATTTTGGAGAATTGTTGAGATTAAGAATAGTCCATCCCAATTAGGGAATAATTTATTCCTATTGGGGATTTCGGCTCATACTTTTATACTCCGTAGAACTAGGTCCCTCACTTCAAATTGGTAAGTTTTTATCTTTCTGTTGTAATACTGAGTGATTCATTACTGCTAAGCTACTGTTCATAGTCTTATCATACCTCGAGTTTCTTCGAGTAAGTTGAGATACTCTTTGAGTAGTTAGAGAGCTACCTTATGGATTGAGGTTTTCGACTCAAAGGTTGGATAACCTCGATCTTTATCGAAATGATCGCCTCAATCCCATAACACAAGTTGAACGACATTTCTCATGTAGGTTCCCCGAGGATCATTTGGTAGGTCCATAGTATGGAAGGTAACTGGTCCGCCTAAGAGCCCTGTATGTCCTCTAACTTCATTTTTAACCCGTGTAATAGGGTTCGATTCGTTACTTCAACTTGCTCATTTGTTTATGGATAGGCAACAGAAGTGTAAACCAGCCAAATTTTTAAACTTGTATAATAATTGGTAAATCTCTTACTAGTAAATTGAATTCCGTTATTGGTAACTATTATCTAAAAAATCTCAAATCTATAGATTATCTTTAATGAACCAATTTGGTCGCATTCTACTCAATTATTCTTGTTAGTGAGGTGGCCTCCACCCACTTTGTGAAATAGTTGATACCAATTATGATAAACTTTCTTTATCTTGATGCAACAAGCCTAATATGTTGAATCCCCATTGAGAAAACGAGCAGAATATTTACAGGGATTGTAGTTTTGTGTATAGCTGATGAGAGACGTTTTCAAGGATTTGACAATTTTTGCATTTTTTTTACAAATTTATGGCGTCTCGCTTCATCGTGGGCTAATAGTAGTCCTACCATATTACTTGGAAAGCTAGGTTCTTACCCCTACGTGCGATCCATAAATCCTGAGATGCACTTAGCTCAATGCGTAGTCAATTTCTTCTTACATTAGACACCACATGTAAGGAATGGAGTACCCTCGTCACTAAAATCTACCGTCCATGAGAGTATACCAGTCTACTATCCATTTTATACGCTTGGCGTTGTGTGATGACCCAAACTCGGATCTCCGAACCCGACTCGAATCATTACGGTGAAAATCTTAAATCATCCAAAATCATCAATTATAGTCATCAATGAACTCAATATCATCCGAACATTATCAATGATACTCATAAATGCATCATAAATTAAACGTCCATATTAGCAATAATAATAACTTTAATAAATGATATCTATGTCCCAAAATATCAATTCTCATAAAGAATATCTAACACAAGTCGAATAATAACTAAATCAAAAATCTTAAATCCTCATTCGGAGAACCTCGAACTTTGAAATCACTTCTATCTGGAGGCTACCCAAAAGTCACGTGATCTCCTTGATCCGAATATCAACCTGTCTAATCTGGAGTCAATAAAATATAAGAGTGAGCCAAATGCCCGACAAGTAAACATAATCAATAATAGATGAGTACAATTAAGCATCTCGGATAATAAAATAATAAATAGAATCAATAATAGTAGATAATAGATCAACCACCGTCCGAGACTCAATAACATGTTGTGTCCACAACCCGAAGGCCACGTGAACGGCTAAGTATCAAGAAAGCAACATGGATTCTGTCGAATCCGATCATCAGCTCAATACAATGTCACAACTGTCTGAACGACAGTAGTCTCCAGGGACCTTATTCTACCATAGTGGACCAAAGGCCGTATATTTACGCCCCCGACAGTTAGGTGAGTACCGCGAGGTTACCTGATATCCATGGCATCCCCACTATCCCTATAGTCACCCCAAAAACTCTACCCATAGCACGCTCATACCATCTCCGATACCCATCGCCAATAATATCCCAGATATCATCCTCTATGATGATCCCTAGGTTATAAGCATCCATCTCAACTATCTGTACGGATAACAAGAATTTGAATATCAACTCAATTTGAGGTCACCACTGTACGAGATAATAATAATCTCTCTAGACCTCATTCTACCATAGTGAACCAAAGGCCGTGTATTTACGCCCTCAACGGCTGAAAATACAACGAGGTCATCCATGTTATCCCTACTACCCCTACAGTCCTCTCAGTGGCTGTACCCGTAGCATGCTCATACCATCTCCGATACCCCTCGCCAATGATATCCCAAATATCATTCTCTAAGATGGTCATTAGGTTATAAGCATCCCTTCTCAATATCAACGACCTCAATTCTCCGGAATGGAGTCAATATTGAAAAAATATAGACTACTTTACGGTCTCACGGACTCTCATTCTTCCAGTTCCGTAAAATTTTTCGCACACTCTCCTTTACTTATCCATAGAGTGCCAATAAAATATACGCACACTACTAAGATTAACGCAAAGGAACATATCTCAGGACATCTAGAAAGAATACATGGATTAAGATATCATCAACTCAACTACTTCACTATTTCTATTTCTATTTCGGAGCAATGCCTACGATTAATGCCAACAATATTTTTATTTCAAATTTCCATCCCCCAATTAATTTTATAAGGTTCTAACAATTAATCGGTAATATTTATTTCTGCGTACCATCCGTATCACTCCGAAAATATACAAATGTAATCATCCTCTATACTCTCTACCATATTTATTCTCATACATTCACATGTAACCACACATTTTAGCATACATAAATATATATTTATATATATATATGCATACATACACATACATACAAATCCTCAATTTATATATATATACATACATATACATACACATGCCACTTACACATATCCACGTTCACCATCCTCAAATTCTAGCCCATGGCCCACGTCTTCTTCCATCCACCCAAATCTCAGCATCACAGCCCACAACCCATGTGCTGCAACCACCAAACCTAGCCCACGTCCTACTCACCAAAACACACACACACACACGGCCTAATACCTTCCCCACCAAAACACACACACACACCCCAATAACCCGCCCACCAAAACACACACACGGCCCAATACACAAAACCTGCCCTACCATTCTTCACTCCACACGCACACACCCTCACCCAAATCATTCCAGCCTATGGTCCAATTTGCGTCAGCCACCAACCCACACACACGCCCCACTGCAGCTTCACGTAGCTTCTGCTGCCCTTCACACACACACACACACAACCTCACATCCAGTCTACGGTATGCCCACAGCAGCACTTGCTGCTTCACACACTCACACAGCAACCTTGCTGCTACACTCATACACACACACAACTCACACACATAGCACACCCACGGCTACACATGCACGCCGCAGTCGCCCAGTATCAGCACCCACAACCGAGCCCCCCGTTTTCCCCCAAATTTCTTGTTTTACCACCAAATCGGGACGACAGGCATAACTCTCAACATGAGGCAATTATCAACATCTAAGGGTTAAAAGGAACGATTCATTTGCAGAACATGTGTTAGATCATAGTCATTGTCTTCGAGTCATTGACCCGTTTGGAATTAAGGGAGACATGCTCTGTTTTCATTACTGCCCAAAATCCCCAAACAATCAGGGGATAACATGTAAAATCGGAACTTCATGATTCCATTAATTAATTTACAAAGCCCCAAGTCATCGTTGATCCAAAAGGGCCAGTCTCAACCTCACCGATGCCGAAGCTCAGCTGCCGATTCAGACTTCCTACTTCCTAATTCGTACCCTCCATTTTCAACAATTTTCCACCAATTCAAAGCATAAAATCCGAGATTCAACAATAACAAGGATGGAGGAAGAGATAATTTTGTAGAGTAGGAAATTTACTTGCCAGAGAGAGAAGTTTTACTTGCCTCAATTTAGTGATCGACGGCGGCGGCTTCCTTCGGCTTCGTGCGTTCTCCATCTCAAGTTCGTCCTCTGCCATCTCTCCCTCTTTCACTAACCCTACCGCCATCTTAAATTAAAGGGAAGGGCCGGTTCGGGGTTTGCCCAATCTTTCCATTTCGGGCGTCCGCCTCCCTCCTCTTCAGATCACCCTCCTCTCTCTCTCTCTTCCCATTTCCTTCTTTTCTTCCTCCCTTTTCTTCTTCCTTCATTCCTTCCTCTTTCTTTTCTTTTTCTTTTCCTTTTCCTTTTCTTTCCTTTCCTTCGTTGTTATTATTATTATTATTATTATTATTATTTACTTATTATTATTATATTAATATATATTTTATAATTATTTATCATTTTTATTTATTATTAATTTTTATTATTTTATTATTATCACTCACTATAATTAATAATATTTATTATTGTTATTAAAGATATTAATTATCTCATTACCCTTACCATAATATTTAAACTTTTAATTAATATTATATATATATATATTTATTTATTTTATTTTCAATCAATAAATTTAGATATACTAAGATTATCTAATATTAATTCATTTAGGTTGGTTTGTAATTAATTTAATCTAACTCACTAACTAATCTAAATTTAAGTTAATAATCTAAATATTTAGACCTAAAAGTAATTAAAAATAATTATTAAAACTTAATTTATCAATTTTATTTTCTTAGGATAATAAAAATATTTAGAATATTACACGTTGTCTAGGTATTTTAGCAAAAGGCATTCTTCTAAGTACCATTTGTATGAAGTCATCCATGTATCGTCGTCTAATATTTAAAGTATCTCTTCTTTTGGGACTTCTACACTTGGGGTTGTTAGGATTTCTCTCATTTCTCTGGGTAGTTGGGAGCTTTATTTCTGTGTAGTCTCGTGGGCACAATGTTAACAACTCTAGCCGTAACATGATTGTGCAACTGCTATTGCTACCCAAACTCATCATTATTTGCACTCCCGAAGGCTTACCCTGTGTCTCGTAAGAACTTGTTAAGGTACCCCTTTTGGATGAAGGTCTCAATATCTTTCTATAAAGTTCGACAGTTCTCGATACTGTGAACCAAAAATTGATGGTAAAAATAATACTTAGATTGATCTCCTCCAAAATTTTTGGATTATTTGGGCCACTTCGAGAATTTCTCATTCTAAATTTGCATGAGGATATTTGTCCAAATGTTATTCAATGGGATTAGGTTCAGGGGCCTAAACTCCTTTCAGGTATTCTGTTCTGTCCTCGATTGCTTCCTGAGATCTTGAATGGTGGAGTTGTCTCCATGTCTCTTCTTCTAGCTCGTCAATCCCAAATAGTGGTCTGCACACTCTAATCTCTTTGTTTCATTGGCTTCTTCGATAGCAATATACACACGAGTGATGGTCTCCACCACAAGAAAGGTCTTGGGCTCTTATTAGGCTAAATATTTGAAGAATTCACCTGATTGCATGGTTGCCACGAAATAGCTCAACTTCACTTGATTAGTTAGCTTCGATATCCTTTGGTCCTTTGTGTTGAATTGGGCTAAGAATCGTTTTAGACTCTCGTTTGGCCCATGTCGGATGAGGATAAGGTGTCACGGTTGTTTTTCTTCCCTTCGGCTGAAGGCAAATTACGATAAAAAGTTGTTGCCCAACTCTTGAAATATTTTGATTGAATTTGGTTGCAGTTAGTAAAACCGAATTCGAGTGTCTCCCTTGAGGGTTAGTGGGAAGTAGAGACGCAATGTTGAATTGTCTAGGCCTTGGAATCCTAGTAGAGTACGAAAGTGATCCAAACAGTCTTTAGGATTAAAACTTCCACCATATGATTTCAGGGTTGGCATTTTGAACTTACAAGGTAATTACTGTATTCTGATTTCTCTCATGAATGGCAACCTACAAAGGCTAGCCAAGTGTCTGTTCGTGTTCCTTCTAAACAACTGCATAATGATTCACCTCCGTTGGTTGGAGGCGAATTACAACAAATAGTTTTTACCAAGTTCCTGAAATATTTTGATTGAATTCAGTTGTAGTTAGTAAAACCAAACTTGGGCGTCTCCCTTGAGGGTTAGTGGGAAGTAGAGACGCAATGTTGAATCATCTAGGCCTTGGAATCCTAGTAAAGCACAAAAGTAATTCAAATGGTCCATAGGATTGAAATTTCTATCATAAGATTTCAGGGCTGGTATTTTGAACTTACGTGGTAATTGCTGCATTCTAATTTCTCTCATGAATGGTGACCTACATAGATCGGCCAAGTGTCTGTTCGTGCTCCTTCTAAACAACTACCGCTCAATCTTTCTAATTCTCTCTTTCACTTGGGAGATGGATGCAATTTTCTTAGTATTAAGGAAAGTCTTCAACTCCGAGTGATTTGGTGAAATGTGTTGGATTGACTAGTTATAGACTTTTCTTGATAGGGTGATGCATGAGGTTTCTTCTCAGGCCAAAGGCTTCCTGTCATCTTAGGAATAGTAGATTCTACCACTGTGGGCTTTCATCATGCACTCTAAGACTTAGTCAACCTTTCAATCGAGTTTGAGCCCTGTCACTAGTGGCATGTTGGGCCTTAAGGTCGTCAGGCTGTGGAACCACCTCTTTGGTTGGTTTTTTTTCTTTCTCTGATTTATCTTCTTAGATGCTGAAATTTGGGAGTTGGAGGAGGAAGCCCTCAGCAGGTGTCCTTCTAGTCTAATATAAATGGTTTGGAGGATTTTGGACATCGTGTCCACCTGAGCCACTAGCGTTTCTATGCTTACATTCGTAGCCAGATGCGTATTTTCATGACTGCCCTCTATCAAGTCATTGGCATATGAAATGTCGTCCTCGGGCAGTACGTTGGTCCGGGTCCTGGTGTTGACCATGTCCTTTATTCTCGGGTAGTTATTAGACTATTATTATTCCTACAAATGGTACGAATAATGTATATTGAGGATCTGAATCATTGTACAAATTAGGGAATCATCTTTTCACGTACAAGTGTTTGAATATAAATGGGTTCGATCTTTATAACTCAAAATTTGGATTGTGTGCACCACAATAAGACAAATAAGAGGTAAGAGGTATATGGGACTTGTTTTTCAATATATTTTTCGACGTTTAAGTTAAAAATATTTTTACTTAAAAAAGAAAAATATAAGGAAATAAGTGCAAAAAAATGAAGTGGGTGGGGATGAGTATTTGTTTGAAGGGCAATACTCTGTTTGGTGCACTCATTTGGTAGAGTTGCTTTGCATGATTTACTCGATTGACGAAGTATCTCACTTTAGGAATTATACACTTGATTGGTGAAATGGCTCACTATTTTTTTTGTCATATGACTTCATTCTTCTCATTTTTCTATGGGGGAGAAGTTGTATTAATAGTGAGAGGTACCGTTTGATTAGTTAACCCCTGAATCAATGCGTAAGCATAGTACCTCTTCTGTGGTAATGGGCGTTATATGCGTGTGTATCGGCCGCACTCATTCAGTGGTTGGACCGCTTGGCTTCCAATTGTTAATATCGCTACAATCGTTTTTTGAAGCAGTTCATTTAGTAATCTATTATGATCCTTCATTGTTTGGCAATTCAGATTGTATTCATTCATTTAACCGTTGAGCATTCTGTATTATGGGTTCAGAGGCGTCTTTTATTCGGCCATCGTTACTTGGGTCTCTCATCCTTTAATGCACTAGATTTGGGCTGGTCCAATTCCTACAATACCCATCAAATATATAAATTTAATGTCAAATATAACTTCTTAAAATTTTAATTCGTTATTTATGTCCATTTGACTAGTGTTTATGGTTTTCTTTATTTTTTAAAAATTCAAATTATAAGAAAATAAAATATTATTATTTTATTCGTATTTATTTGGTTGAAAGAAAATTTAACGAGAATATAATAGACAATACAATCAATAAGTATTGTTAAAATTAAGAAAAAATAAATATCATGTTAATTTATTCATATAGAAAAAAATAATATTATTTGTCAAATAATTAAAAATTGACATTTTATTTTAAAAATATTTTTTTTTTCGGATAATAATAATTATTTTTTTATGCATTGATCAAGAAAACTTAATCAGGCCTCAATTCCTTTGTGTTTCATAATTGTATTGGTTTATTTAGCCCAAACATTAAAATTGAAAGTCTACGCTAATTTTAATTCCAACATAACGTGGATGGGATTTATAATTTTAAAATTTTAATTCTTATTTTATAATTCAAACGAACCCTAAGCTAAATGTCACTGTTCCTTTGTATTTTTGTCCAATAGAGCTTGGTAGAATTTGAAAGAAAAACTTGAATATTTGTTTAGTCCGTGAAAAGAGTCTGATGAGAATATAATAAATATTATATTGAATTAAATTTATCAGAGATCAGATAAGAATTAATTATTCTACACAAAAAAAAATTAAAATTATATTATTTTAAAAAGATAGTTTCTACCTAAAACGTCCAGGGTCGACCTTTGTGGCTAAGTTTGACAACTCTTTTTCGACGATCGGTTCTTAATAAATTTTAATTTAAGATAAAATTACTCAATATCGAACAATCTTATTAAGTCCCAAACGACACAATTGGGCTCAGATAGCCTTAGCTTTGGACAATGAGATAGATTTACTTAACTTTAAATGACCGCAAATACAAATTATCTGTCATTTTATTGAGGATAAATTAAAATTATTTAAAATTACCCAGTATCGAACAGTCTTATTAAGCCCTAAACGATACACTTGGGCTTTAGACCACAAGATATATTTACTTAAATTTGAATGACTGCAAATATCAGTTATTTGTCATTTTATTTAGGATAAATTAAAATTATTTAAATTTAATCAATATCAAACAGTCTTATTACGTCCCAGATGATACGCTTGAGCTCAAATAGCCTTGGCTTTCAACTATGAGATAGATTTACTTAACTTTGGATGACTGCAAATACCGATTATCTATCATTTTATTTAGGATAAATTAAAATTATCGATAAAATAACAATTGATTATAAGGTTAACCTTTCATCAACTTTTCGAAACAAAATTAATTGGCCTCAAAAGAAGCAAAAATGGTATGGCATAGTCGGCTTTTTCTCCATCCATATTGCCTTCACCAACCGTGGAAAGGCTGTTCTTGATTGAAAGAACTTGTGTAGCTCCCATTTGATGGTGATTTGTTCCATTTTAAATGGCAGGAATGCGAACAAAATGATCAGACCGATTTCAAATTAGCCATTATATCATTACTTTCCAATCAATTAGAGGAATTCTAAGAAAACAATTCTCTAATATCATTATAGGATCATTTTTATGGCCAAATTATATATAATTGTATCCTTTGTTTCACATTTTTATTTTTAAGGGAAGTGTGGATGAATAGCATCTCTCACACTTTCTACACGTATTTTGCTATGATCCTCCCAAATGATGAAGAGCCGATATTAAGACAATATTTTGATGTATAATGTTGGTCCCATTTTCTTGTATTGTAAGAATAAATCTTAACCGTTGATAGAATAATAGAATCTCTTATATAAAAGAAGCACGAAAAAACCCAAAACTCCATAGTTTTATTCTTCCAAGCACACAACATTATATCCACTAAGCTGTGCAGGAGAGCTCCATTGACTGTATCACAAGGTTTTTTCAAGTCCAACATTTTGGCAATACATCGGGAAGTACTATTAAGACCCTTTGGTGTAGTCCGTGGCCTAACAAGACACTGTCAACAATAGACTGGCCTTTTTATAAAAGCCGCACGAGCTAACTCAATCATTGGTCGTGGATTCAGTGGTCCGGTGCAAGGTGGGGCAGAGATTATCTGAGCCCCCCATGAGAGGTTTAACGACAGAGAAGGGTGGGTCATGGACATGGCCGGGAGGTCTGTATAGATTATATATATATATATATATATATCAGTCAATATATCTCTGATATTGATATTTTTTTTCTTAGATTATTGAAACATTGAAATAAGCTCATTTGACTTATCTCAATTGGCATTAGATTTGCAGTGCATAAAATTCTTTCAGGTTAATCAAATGATATGGAAAACAGAATAACTGAACCAAACCGTCCACAGCACAGCACCAGTCGTCTGTGCATAGGCGTCAGTTTGAAACTTGAAACTAGAAGCCCTTCAGAGTCCACAAACAACTATATGGCATTAACAAACTAATGAAAAAAATATAATATGGATATAAATAACAAATAAATATGAAGATAATATGATCCTAAAATGAGGGAAAAAAGGCCATAAAAATGCAGGCTTATGTTCTGTCAAATTTCAGCAACATATTTTCAGATGACCGTCTTCCGTTCCAACTAGAAACAATCGTGAATATGGAAGAACAATTATCCTAGATAAAACTGACATGTTTCTTGCTCCTCGATCTGCTGTATATAAGGCCTGAGATACAATATGATGCTGCCCATCCTGTCAAATTGCATCAGCAGATGTCAACACAAGAGTATGAAAAAAGGGCTGCTTAATGCATGATATTCCAACATCGTGAGGCCTGGGAAGGGTTAGATATACACAGCCTTATATATTGACATTCAAAGAAGTTGGATCCATTGTTTGAATCCACGACTTTCTCATTAAAATGGAGCAACCTCATCATTGCTAAAGAGATACAGGAGTATGAGATTAACAATGTTCTAATTTTACATTAAATTGGTGCAATGAAGGAAGAAAGCAGATTAACTCGAGTACGAAGCATGCCAAATTGTGGAACTGACAATAGAAATGAATTTGTTCTATTTGAATAAGGAATGCAGATAAGCAGAAAAGAGCCAAGGAAGGTGTCGTGATCTCAACAAACTGGAGCAGAAAACTCAATAAAATTATGAATTACAGCAATCAACCATATTCGCAGAGTGATAACCTGAACTTCGACAAAAAAGTATCAGGTAATATAACAAAATGCAAAGTAAAATGATGTTTTGAAGCATACTTACCATGAGAAGAAAACAATAAAAAGAAAACACAATCTACTAGTACTTACAATCCTGTTTAAATCACTCAACCGCCTTCATTGTATATAAAGTTATGAAAATATTTCTCTGGATACCCTAGATAACATATCGGGACCACCAGGGATGAATGATCCTACCATTTTCAGCAGATGCTCTGGGAAGCTGTTGCCGCACTTCATGCATGAAAACAAGAATTTGGGAGTATGGTTTTGGTACGGTATGGGTAGGCCACAATAACTGTGCTCTGTTAGCATCCAGAAGACCTCATTTGGTTGTCGAAGCATATTAAAAAGGAAAAGGATGGCTCTTTCCTTTGATTGCTTTTTATTTAAATATGAAAGAATAAATTAAATAAAAAGTCAATGTACAATGGGAGTCAAAAGGCATCCATCAATAGTGAGGATAACAAAACATAAAACCCTCCAATTTAATTCTAATAACAGCCCTTCCCTATGATGAGGACTAAGGGTCGGAGAGATTGCCCATTACATAGTGGCACATTGACATGTATAAGACGTCTAAAAATACAAAACCGGAAGACTCTAGCTTGCCTCTAAATATTCCATCTACATAAAATAGATTGCACGTGATCATTTGCTGGGGTTTCAAAAATGCTAATATTGTCTCAAATCTCAGCAACAATGAATTGTGTAGCGTCAGGAATTCCTTCATATCCAAACACAATTATGTTCCTCAAGGGCTAAATCCAGTACACCGTTGCCCCTAAAGAAATCTTAAGGATAGTAACAGCGAAATTCTTGCCCCTCCATTTGTGACCTGCCCAATAAATGCCATTCTTCCACTCCTCCCAAGGCCAAGTACCCCTACTAGTCTGTCTCACCTGAGCCCAATCGCTTTTGAGAAGGAGAATTTGAAAAAATAGATGAGAACGAGATTTAGGGCTCATTCCACAAAAGGCGCATAGAGAATCACATTCGGAAGACCCAGATATAATTGAGAGTCACACTCTTATCGCCAACCATAATATAAAGAACGAGCATACCTACCATGGCCAAATGAGAGAATATCATGCCACCTTCCTGCCGGATTTGGCAAAAGTATGAAGATAAGAGGAGATGTAAATACACCGTCCATAGATAATACCCACCTGATGGCTGCTCATAGATGGACGTGGATGATGTAATGTCAGCAAGTGTAGAATTTGTCTCATTGACCAGCACCACCTATTTTGATAAATAATTTTTCTGATCCTATCAGAGTGAGAAAAGCCTCCTCACAACCCTTCATCCCTAGAGAGCAGATCCACTAGGACCTCAAGAGGGTGCCATCTATCCAGCCATAAGAAAGTATTTTGTCCATTACCAATGATGTGCTGAAAATATGGTCTCATTTTCTCCCTCATTTGAACAATTTTTCTAAGGCTCCAAGGAATGGTGTAAGGGAATTGGATCTCCTAGAAACAGCGCCCTTTAAGTCTAAACAATTGGAACCACTCAAGCCAAGTAGAAGAATTAGGGAAGTAGATAATACGCCAAGTATGTTTAGAAATAAGAGCCTCGTTTCATAGAAACAGGTTTTTGATACCCAATCTATCTTCTTGTTTAGGCTTGTAAACATCCCTCCATGCATCTTTCGCTAAGAAACAATAGGTTTTCATTCCATGCTAGACAAACTACCGAAAGAGAGCTTCCAACCTTTTCAATACCTTAGTGGGAATAATGAAAATGGAACCCTAATAAGTGATCATATTAGAGAGGATAGATTGAATGAGTTGAAACGCCATTTGTTCCTCCAAGAAGCAATCTGCTTTGCCTTTGCCACTTAGAGCCACACAATCTGATAATCTAAGTTTCGATGAAATAAGTGAAACACCAAAGTGCTTGACAAGCAACTTTCCCATTAGGAATCCTAAGAAGAAATGTTACGTGCACACAAGCATGACTCAAACACAGTGCAAAAAATAGAGAAAAATCGAGGAAAGGGAAGGGGAGTTCAGGCAGAAAAACTAGAGAGAAGACAGGATGAGAGAGAAGACAGAGAGAAGACTGAGAGAGAGGGAGAGAAAGTAGAGAGGGAGTAGAAGAGTGAGACGAGGAAAATTTTCTTCTCCCTTTTACTATTCTAACTAGCTTTTATATACACAGTAAAATACCAACCGAATCGGTTGGAAACCAACCAACAGCCAACCGAAAACAGAATAAGAAAACAACAAAGGGGAATAAGGAAACCGAAGGAAGGGAAACAGGAAACAGAAAAGGGGAAAAGGAATTAGGCCTGATAAGTAAATGTATTTCCGGAATTAGGCTCGTAACATTGCCGTCGCCATCAAAAGAACCTTATCCTCAAGGTTGAACAAGGGATGGCCCAGACAAAATTTAGCAACGACTTCCCAAGTGGACTCGAAATTCCAATCAGTCCAACCCTCAGTATCATACTCTAGCCCTGAAAATGAGGTGCAAATCAGAATGGATGCAAATGTTGCCAATGACAATGCACTGACACTTTCGTAAGTGTTTGAATTTTTGGCATCGAAATCAAACAACAGAAGTGCAGGCCATGATATGTGCTTCTGAAACTTGCTCTTTGATGGTTTAGTTAGAATGGTAGACAGCAACTGTTTGAATCAAACTGCAATATTGTCTCACCGAGCAATTTCAACTCCGGGATTGCATTCTCAAACTCTTTTGTCATCAACAGATCCTTGGGCTTCCCAAGATTGTTTCTTCGGTTCTCATTATCCCCACTTGCTGAACTGATGAGAAGATGGGATTTTCAGTTGACCATCTTTTGTAACTCCTCTGTTGCTTCATGTATTTGTTCTAGTATGTCCACTCGATCTAGTTTTTCCATTACCTTTATTTTGCTCCCAAGTTCACGCAACACTTCAGCGCCTTCATTACCAACCCTCTGTAGCTCAAGGCGGAACACCTGTCTTCCTTCAGTTGGAGCCTGCATCTTTGGAAGTATACAACCATGCAAAGCCATAACCATAATTGCACAATGCCTCAGTGCACCACTTACTTTGATGTAACTCTTCTAAGGATACCTTAGCATCCTTTCATATTCTCTCCATCTCCGGTATCTATTGACACAACCTTCTAAGGAAGCAACTGACATTTACAAAGTTCTTGACCACAAAGTTGTGCAAACCTTCATAGGCCCAGATTGGGTAAGTGCATGTGTTAATTCGAAGACAACCACCATAGTAAGAATTGCCCAAATAGAATAACAACTAACGTTTTCAAATGGCTACTTCAAGAAAATTAGGAGAAAATAAGCATCAAGGCAAGGCCCATTTTGGCAGCAAAACCAATCTTTCTGGAATCAGATTTTCTTCTCATCAAATTTCGGCAGCAAAAACAACCATTCCATGAATCTACAAATTTGTCCAGCAGATTGCAAAACGAGCAGCAAGTCTTATGTTCTTCAATATATGAGTTAGAAGGACCATGTGAAAGGATCCTTGATAGCAACATTAGTGAACATAATGTGAGCTTGTCATGGTGCTGAAAGACGATGAGGGCAGCGACAATGATTATCTCTCTCGAAATGGCCATCCCAAAGGTGAGACCCCATTTAAATTTTCAGGAAACTCTGGGTTGACAAGGGATGTCATTACCCCTATCAGGAAAGAAACACTAGAATAGCAAAACATTCTAGACATATCCACATCGCCCCATCCTCTTGTGGCAGCCGCTACAATTAGCAGCTGCTCACTTCATAATAATCTCTCCCGAAAGACGATGGTGCTGAAAGACGATGAGGGCAACGACAATGATTATCCCACCCGTAATGGCCATCCCAAAGGTGAGACCCCATTTAAATTTTATAGAAACTCTGGGATGGCAATGGATGTCATTAACCCAATCAGGAAAGAAACACTGGAATAGCGAAACATTTTGGACATATCCACATTGCCCCACCCCCTTGTGGCAGCCGCTACAATTAGCAGCTGCTCACTTCAAGAAAGACGATGGTGCTGAAAGACGATGAGGGCAACGACAATGATTATCCCTCCCGAAATGGCCATCCCAAAGGTGAGACCCCATTTAAATTTTATGGAAACTCTGGGATGGCAACGGATGTCATTAACCCAATCAGGAAAGAAACACTGGAATAGCGAAACATTTTGGACATAGCCACATCGCCCCACCCCCTTGTGGCAGCCGCTACAATTAGCACGCTCACTTTATAATAATCTCCCTTCTCAACACACGTCCAATATCATCACCATTTAGAGAAACAGTTCGTACCTTAAAACAGGTAGGCATTAAGCCCTATCTAGGACTATGGCAATCCATGGTTTTCTCTCGGCTAGAGTTAGCAGTCTTCCACTTGCCTTAATGGGTAGGAAGATTCTTTGCTCCTATCACAGCTTTGTTGTGGATTACTGTTAGTTGATGATGCAATGCTCTTTTGAGATGAAGCCCAAGTAAAGCAGTGATCAATGTTATAGAATCTGGCATTAACATTATCCAAGGCATAGACCACAATACCTATATTCTCTAAAGAGGTATCATCAAATACATTTGCTATCTCAAGGCTTGCATGATTTTGAAGAGCTTCAATATGAAGTCGAGGGTTGATCGACATGGTAGCTGCAACAACAACTATTAAATTTAAGGGCCTAAAGCCACGGGTTTCCAGGGGTTCAATGGGGATAGACTCCATGGAATCAATTAGATGGGTGACAAATGAAATTAATTTGCAGCCATCTTCCTCTGATCCAGCAATAGCATAGCGATCCAACTCTAGTATAAACTTATCCAAAGCTTAAAATGCCAAATGTAGGATAGCCGGGCGATCAAACTTAGAAAAATTACGCAACAAAAAATACCAGAATCCTTAAGCGCTTCGGCAATGTTGTGAATTGCGATACCTTAGGCTGCTTCACTGGCATGGCAATACCACCCCTCTCATCTATACCATAATATGTAGCAACCTCACCATGAGAAAAGGAGTAGTCAGTTGTTAAAATAGAAACACTCACAGAGTTGTGTAGTTTTGGTAACGTTTGGACAGAAGCAAGAGTAAGAGTGTTTCCAAGGTCATCCTCTGAAAACACAAGGTTGTTGGACAAATCCCACAACTCCACAATTCCTTCATTGCATAGGGTCACTGACTCCACACCAACAAGAATAAGATTTTTGGCAGAGAACAACGGAATTTCAAGCTTAGGCAAACGAAGATGGGAGGCAATTTGGGCATCCGTGTTGTGTGCGTGACGCAGGACTGGTAGGGTTTGATCATGTTGGGCTAAAATGTTAGAGGTGGAAGTCGTGAACGGTGAGGGAGGTAAAAGAACAGGGGAATTTGTGGAAGGCATGGTTTGTCGTTCAATTCGGGTTAGTGAGAGTAGGATTTCATTGGAAAATTGCTGGATTTGTGGCTTAGAGGAAGCAGTGATGGCGATTCGAGCTGCATGTGGATGTAAGGTTGCAGCAAAGGAAGGAATTTCAGGTTGTGGTAAGTGAAGGTTTAGAGTCATTTGGGTGTCTGGTTGGGTTGGAGGATAGAAAGTTACAAAGGGAGAAACCATGAATGGTGAAGGGTTCACTAGCAAACTAGATTTTCACGTGATTCCGTTGAGCGATTGATGGGTTTCAGCAAGAGAGTGCTGGATAAGCTCAGTGTTGGCAGTAATTGTGGTGATGCCTGCTGCATGTTGCCGGATGGTTGTCACAATTCCCTTCACCTCCTTCGACATCCTTGCGATGGAAGCTTTGAGCACTTTAAGCGCTTCGAGTGCATGGTCTTTGGTCGTCATCCCCTCTGCCTTAGTCTCAATGAAAGCACCAATGTTACGTGCATACAGGCATGACTCAAACAGTGTAGAAAATAGAGGAAAATTAAGGAAAAGGAAAGGGAGTTCAGGGAGAAAAAATGAGAGAAAAGACAGGACGAGAGAGAAGACTGAGGGAGAGAAAGCAGAGAGGGAGCAGAAGAGTGAGACAAGGGAAAATATTCTTCTCCTTTTTACTATTTTAACCAGCCCTTATATATATACAGCAAAATACCAACCGAATAAGTTGGAAACCAACCGGCAGCTAACCGAAAACTAAATAAGAAAACAACAAGGGGGAATAAGGAAACCGAAGGAAGGGAAATAGGAAACAAAAAAGGGGAAAAAGAATTAGGTCCGATCAGTAAATGTATTCCTAGAATTAGGCCCGTAACAAGGAACAAATGGCCTCTTCAATGTTTAGGTCCTTGGAACAAATGAATATTTCGTCCTTTAATGAATTCACTTTGAGACCCGAAATAGAAGTGAAGAAAGCCAAGCAATTTTTCAAAATACCAACTAAATACGAGTCAACCATGGAGAAAAAAGAACATCATTTGCAAAGGCAAGCATTAAAGTTTCAGTTTTATTACATCATCAGAGTAACTTGAATTTATTATCTATCCTTGTATATCTAAAAATGATATCATAAAAACCTTCAAAAAAGTAAGGGAAACACAGGACCCTTTGATGAAGCCCGCAAGCTCCTTTAAAAAATCTAATACTTTCACCATTGATCATGATCGAATAGGACGTAATAGTCACATATGCTTTAATACATTGAGTAAATCTCCAGGAAATTCATTGCTCCCATTGTGACGAAAAGGAAGTATATCCAACAGAATCATAAGCCTTGTGAAGATTGAGTTTCATAGCGCATCTTGCTTGGCCTTTGTTAAAATGATATCGGTGTTACGATTCTTGAGCTAGGAGAATATTGTTACCAATGCTTCTCCCATGAATAAAGGCCGATTGGTAATTATGGACAATAGATGGAAAAATATATTTAATTCGAGAAGAAGGATCTTAGATATAATGTTATAAATGACATTGCAACATGCAGTCGGGTCTATATTCGAGAGTTTGATAGTTATCAAAACCTTATAAATGAGACAAATTAAAGTAGTATTTATTTCCTTGAGCATCTTATCAATCTGAAAGAAATCAATAATACCTTCAGATATGAGTTGGCCTACTGTGTCGCAAGAATGCTTGAAAAACTGGGGAATCAGTCCATCAAGGCCATGAGATTTAAAATCTCCAATACTAAAAAGAGACAGATGAATTTCCTCCAAAGTGGGATCAGCCACAAGGGATGAATGTAGTGAGGCATGAATGATCTACTCAACATACGGCTCAACAGCATTGTGGACATGGGGCTCAATCTGGTTGCTTGTCCCAGAAGCCTATAGAAGTACCCCTCGGTCTCTTGGTGCACCTCCAAACTGTTAGTGGGTGAGCTGTCCTTTTAGTTAGAAGATTATTCTTCTATTATTTCTTTTGGCCACAGTTTTAAAGAAAAGGCGTGTGTACATTGATCACCCTCCTTGAGTCAGTATATTTTGGCACGTTAGCTGAAAAAGTCCCTCCCCTTCAAACGCAGCTGGATATACTCCTCTAGAGGATTCTCTACCCGCAGATAAGGTCCTCCCTCAATGGAGAAGAGAGAAGATCACTTTGGAAACATTCAAGAGCAGTTTTAGCTGCCAAGACATTCTTGGAAATATTTCCAACTGAGGTGTTCAACTACTTAAAGGTGGTCATTATAGCTTTTAATTTGGTAACAACTTTAAACATGGAGTATCCAATAACCTGGGTGTCCCAAGCTCGAGCAATAGTGTAAGATTTGAGTTCGAATTTATTTTAATCATGATTAATTAAATTTAGATAATTAAAGTTAAGGTTAAAGGAAAAAGAAAATTGAATCAAAAGTCAATTTTGGACCGGATTTCTATGTGTTGATGGATGTCTAACGGGCGCCCCACACGCGTCCCATGCGTGTTCTGGGTAAGGGAGGTCATACCGATTATTGCCTAAGTGGAGCTTGAGCGAGCTTTCCGAATTGGCCAGCACTCGATACACGTTCAAAAGATGCCCAAACGCACTAAGGGAGAATGCTAACATCTGATGGGCGCCCGAGGCAGCACTTGTGTGCCACCATGTTTGGTCGTGGCGCCTAATGCGCGCTTGAGTGCCACTCTGCTATATATATTATATTCGGCTGATTTTCGGTCATTTTCTGCCAGAATTTATAAGAGGAGAGAGAAGGAGAGAGAGAGAGAGAGAGAAAGGAATTAGAGAAGCCCAATTCAAGTGAATCCAAACAAAATTTGGGTAATTTGAAGTTAAAGCAAGAACATCCCAAACCTTCCTTTCCTTTGTTGCTGATTTCTTCCACTTTTTTGAGCATTTATTGTTCCAATTGTTCATGCATAATATGTTTGCATAGCTAAGATAATAATACTTCACATGCATGAACTCCCACTCCCATTCTTTATGATTTTTTATGAAAATCACATCCTTAGTTCATGTACTTTGGGTTATTAAGTGATTTTTCTACAATTTTCTTGCATGCATGCATTAAATTTATGGTTATATGACTCTCGTAAGCTTTAATTTCGTACTTAATGTTCTTGTATGCTTAAAATCACTAAGTTTGTGTCTTTCATGTTCTAAAAATTTAGTAATTTGCCCTTGTATGCATATTATTTGAAATGAAATGTTGAAATTTCAAAATGCTATTGATTTTTCTACAATTTGGTTTGAAAAACTTATATTGTAGCCTTTATATGTTCAAAAACTTACATGTTTAAGTTTCTATAGAATGTTTATGTACTATATGATAATTATTTAAAAGGATCAGGAAGAAAACTCTGCAATTTATTAAAGGATTAAGAATATTTTCTCTAGTTTGAAAAAATATAAGAATTATGTAAAATTATATAGAGTTTTCATATGTCTAAACATCGGACCATTGTAATAAATTTAACGGGTGATATATTATGACATGCTTGAATATATTATAGTGGCAAATTAAGGTTCAAACCTATCATCCACGAGTAAAAGTGGCGCTCGACCCCATCATTAAGTTTATATATACGATAGTCTACTTATGGGTCTTGAATAGTAACATAAAGTTTTTGATTGTATGGAAATAAATATAACCCAAGTTTCGA
Organism: Nepenthes gracilis; assembly: GCA_033239525.1. NCBI lineage: Eukaryota > Viridiplantae > Streptophyta > Magnoliopsida > Caryophyllales > Nepenthaceae > Nepenthes > Nepenthes gracilis. Next base: position 4,560,835 of record BSYO01000021.1, read on the forward strand.
TTATCTGCTCCTTTAGTGGGTAAGACCCTACTAGCTATTGGTCCCTAAGACTTTGCATAATTGAGCATGGATTATATGGTATGAATTTGAATAAGAATATAAAAATAAAATTTGATAAGCTGTGAACATTTTGTCATGGAAAATTTATAGTATTTTATTGAATTTGATTCATTGATTATTCCAGCATATTTTTATGTAAATTGTACGTTTAATTATTGAATTATATACCTTGTTAATTTCACTAACCCCTTCAAATTAGTGGCTCGAGCACTTACAGGAAGGTAAGGATTTGTTCACAAAGCTGAAGTTGAAGAAAGTTTAGAATAGGAGGAAGAAATCAGTTATATTTTATTTCGGACAATCTAGTTCTGTATTAACTTAATTATGGCAATGTATTATGAGTAATGTTGTTGAATTCGATTTTATTCTGATTGTTCAATTGTTCTAATTTTTAGTTTAGACATGATTCCTTACGTATTACCTGACGTTATGGTATAGTCGGTGTCTAAGTCATTTGATAATGTGGCATTTCGAGTTTTGTGGTTAGGTTATATTATTTTTCTTTTGATTGGTTGAGGTATTGACGTGAAGCTTACATCCATAAATTATTGAGTTTATTATTAGTTCATAATTAATCTCATTAATTATTAATGACAGGATCGGGTTTTGGGATGTGACAAATAGTTGCTGAAAATTCTGGGCACTCAAAAAGAAATTGTTGAATTTGAAAGGGCGCCTCCTAGACTGTCACTGCTCATCACTCAAAATAACATAAGAAGAGTGGTCAGAAATACCAAATGAAGGAAATAAACCAAAAGATTGAGATATACCAGCAATCAAATCATTACTGGTAATGATCCGGTCCATCTTTCTTATAGTAAAGTGAGCTGTCTCTGTCCATGTTTGATCGCTTTAGCAGGGTGGGTTTCAATATAATTGCTGGTTGAATATTTGGTGTGACAATGGTGCACTTGAAAACCAAAAGACAACTATAACGCTCATTTTAAATGAAATTGAAGCAACCTTGTGAGTAACTATTTCGTGGTAATGGGACAGAATAGTTCTATGTGTTCCTTTTAGATGGAATCCTTGAGGATTTTTAGTCACACTAAATTAGGGGTGGAGGGGATTATTTGGGTAAATTCTTTAAGGTTGTGTAAATCACTCTAAATTATCTAGAGTATTTCTAAATGATGTGAACTAAAATCCTACTCGTTTGCCATCTATGTAATGTAGTCAAAATTACATGGCAATGCTGGTGAACAAATTAGATTTTAAACATCTTTGCAGTTAGCACATATTGTGGTATAAAATAGTTAACAGATATTATTGGATTGTGATTATTGCAATTGATTGTAGTTGATGCCTTTATCTACTTTCAGGAAATTGGGCATATGAGAAGCATGGCCAATTACCATATCCTTACAATTGGTGGATCGATCCATCAGGCATCCTCAGGGCATCATTGAGGATGATCCTCATTTATCTAGGATTTAGTTGTCTAATTTGAGTTAAATTGATTGGATATAACTTGTATATATGCACCCTTATGATTAATGATAAAGTACAACTAATATTCTATTCTCATTCTAATTTGGGAATGGTACATATTCAAGCATCGGCATCCAGAATGGTACAAACTCAAGCAAGCTGAAAGGAAAAACAAAATATTTGCCCATGTTGCAGTCATGGACACTGCCTCTCTCTCTCTCTCTCATGCCATTTGATTACCTCCTCAAGAGAGTAATTCTGGTTTGATCTTTATCACTACTACTTCCAACACTTGGGTTATTGATTCAAAAACTACTGATCACATGGCTAGTAACTCTTGTTTGCATCTCTGTCCAAATTACTAATGGGACTTCCATGCCGATTTTTGGGGACTAGAATGTTTCCCTTTCTCCCACACTCTCTGTGTCTTCAATCTTAGCATCTAACATATCTAGTGGCCTTTTTTTCCATTAGCAAAATTACAAAGTCTCTCAATTGCTCTATAACCTTTTATTCTACTAAATGTGTTTTTCAAGACAATCTTACCGAGATGAAGATTGACATTGGTAAGGAAAGAGGAGATCTTAAATATCTGGAGGGGGCACAGAATCAACAACATGACTAGGGTATAAGGTGAACTGATGGAACCAATGTCACAAGAACTGGTACCGATGCATAAGTGGGATTTATAAAGGGTCCTGTTACCGGTACCGGTCCCTTGAGATACTAGCTCTGAGTGGTTTCGGTTCATTTGTACCATTAAAGGTAGTAATAACTCTAATAAAAAATATATATTTTTTTCCCTAAAATTTATCAAAAAATACAAAATAAATGATGCAAAATATTAAATATATTTTATTATAAGTTATAAATTGTTTAACTCCAATTCTTGAAAAAAAAATTCTACAATCCTATTATAAATCTATAATTTTATAAATAAGAACTTCTATAATCGAATTTGATTAGGAATTAATTAGAAATAAATTAGAATTCACATTAGTACTTGATTCATAGAGTCAAAGTTTGTTAACCTCTACTTACCAAAAAAAAAAAAAAAAAAAAACAAAGTTTGTTAACCTCAACTTTAGTAAAGATATTGAATATTGAAGAATCAAGATGACAAAGAGAGAGAGGAAGAGGGAGGAGGCTGTATTGAAATTGTTTAAGTATGATAGTGTTTTTGAAATTATTAACTTGTGGCTATCTATAATGAAAAAGTATGGTTTTAATTTACAAAGAGTTACCTATCTAAACAAAGATCTTTGATATTTATTTTAAAAAATCAACATAATGTTATTTTGATACTTCTTTTAAAAAATAAAAAAATGGTGGTTTTTCTAGTAATATCAGCTGTATTTGTAGGTAATACTTGTATCACCAAGGTATCATTTTTTATCCAAAAAAGGGTACCAAAATTGGTAATAGGAACCACCAGTCACCTCCAAACCATGGTAGTAGTAATATTGGTGCCGATAGTCTAGCCAATATCATTAGTTTTTTGGAACCCTTAAACATGACTGACCAAGGCTTTCAAGTTGCAAAAGAGGTGTTTGATAAAGAAAAGATTCTTTTATAGTACAACTGGTTAGGACATCCAATTTTTTGTACATAGAGCAGTTGTTCCCATAGATACTTTATCATGCGATGAATTCTAGTTTACGGTGCGAATAATACATCTACCCAAAAAATCGTGTGCTTTTCACTCTTTCAAAAAAAGCTTTCATTGAAAAAAAAAAAAAAGCCTTTAAACAAGCTCAGACTAATGTTTAAGGTGGTCCCTTTTCCACTCAATCTACTGCACACCATAAATATTTGGTATCCTTCATTGATGATTGCACTAGAGTAACCTTGGCATACCTTCTAAACTCCAAGAGTGTTGTCATGCATGTTCTCACTCAATTTGGAAATGATTGCCACATAATTCCAAATCCTAAATCTAGATGTTCATTAGGACAATGGAAGAGAGTATGTAAACCAATCACTTGATCTATTCAGAAAGCACAATACTCTCTGCCAAAGAATTTGAGTCCACATAACACAACAGAACGACAACACTCAACGTAAAAGTCACCACATTCTCAAGGTGGCTCTAGCCTTATGCTTTATTATGCATGTTTGATAAAAGAATTGGATAAATGAATAAAAAAAATCAAAGAAAGCAAACTTGAAAACACAACAAGAGAAGGAAGTGAGCTTTAAGCTTTCACTAAACATATATTCGTTAAAGTGAGTATTGATATAGTCTGATTTTTGTTAGAGCCTTACAAGGGGAATATCCTTCTCAAAAGAATTAATTAGGACCATTACCAAACCATTAAATAAGACAATATTTCCAAGCCAAAAGACAACAACATATCTTACCAAGAGATCCTTATTATTTAAAGTATCCCTACACTAGTTGGTTGTGCATTTTGTATCTTACTGGCCCAACTGTCTATGCATTGCAAATTCTCACTTGGTGAGAAAGAACTTGTCTGCACATTTTTATTTAGTTTGCCATAGTATTGAGATAAGTCATGCACATTTAAAGTTGAGCAAGTGTTGATATGCAGATGAAGTTCAATATCTAAGCATTGCTATTGATTTTCTTGAGAACTAGAAAATGATCAATTTTCTTTTCCTTGAGCTTATCATAAATGCCCCAAGGAAATCACTTTTACTTCAAGACGATCCATACAAGATCTTATTCCTTGAAAATTATGGCTGGTTGATGAGCATTGGCCGCCTTTCATACTTTGCATTGCTTTATTATGGTCTCTTCTGTACCTCTTAATGAACTTTGGCAATGAAATATACAAAATTTTTGGCTTTCTTCAACAATTGATGGATTTAGAATAGAAGCAAGGTCAAGATAGCGTAGTGATGATTTCCCGTATAGCTCTCCAAAAAGGCTCATCTGGATGGAGCGATCCACCACATAATTATAAGAAAACTCTATTTTTGGAAGAACCAAGTCCCATTGCTTGGGTCTTTTTGTTGAAAATGTTTGAAGTAAACTGCATAAAGTTGTATTCATCACTTTAGTTTATACATCCATTTGATAATAATATGCACTACTGTTAGTCTATAACATAAGCTAGTATCAATCCTCTTCCATAAACATCTCCAAAAATGACAAAGGATTTTGGTATTCCTATCTAAGACAGTGGTTTTACAAGCAACATGAAATTTCACAACTTCATTAAAATAGAGATTAGCAACATACGAAGCAACAATAGTTTTCTTGCAAGGAATAAAATGAAGTATCTTAGAGAAGCAATCAGCAATAACAACAAAATACCCCTGTTAAATGCTAGCAAGTAGACCACACATTCATGCTAACATTCTACCATAGGGCTTTCGAAATGGGCAGTGGAGTGTAAGCATGGGTTTTCGGAGCTTAGCTATTGCACATTTGGCATATTCGACACCTTTTTATTAAATAAACCAAGACTCAAAAAATAATAGGCAAAGAATATTTTTCTTTAATCAATAAGACAATTTTGTCTCCACCAAAGTGTCCACCCAAACCCCCCAAATGCAATTCTTTGATAAGAGAAGAGTATTTGGAAATACATAAGCAATTTCCTTTAAAGTGGAAACCTCCTCATAGAGAACAACCATTAGGGGACCCCTCTTTGCATAATTTCCAAATTTCATCAAAGTCATCATCATCATCATGTAAGTTTTTGATTGCTTTGAAGAGATCAAGTTGAATATGCATGGAATTGAGAAGAGTCATGCGACAACTAAGGGCATAGGCTACTTTATTAGAGCTCCTACTATTGTGTTTAAGACAAAAGTCTAACCATATAAGAAAGAGATCCACTTGGCATGCTGTCGGTTCAAGTTTCCTTGTTAGTTGATGTGCTTTAATGCTTCATGATTTGAGTTTAAAACAAACACCATTTGAATTAAATAAGAACACAAAGTTCATAGAGCTAGAATGATTGCGTAAAACTCCACATCGTAAGTGGAATACCTCCTTTTGGCTTAATTAAGCTTTTCACTAAAGAAGGCGATGGGAAGATATTCTTGGCCAAACACTCCACTGATGCCGACATAAGAGGCATCGTAATCCATGATAAAAATCTTCTCAAAATTCGGTAAACTAAGAACAAGTGCATTAGATAATTTTTTCATGATGAATTGGAAACTCTCATCAGCCTCCTTGGTCCATTTGAGATCACCCTTCTTCATACATTGCATCTAAGGATTGTGCTAGTACCAAAATTTCTAATGAATTGACAATAGAATTAAACAAATTTATAGAAGCTTCTTAGCTCGTGCGGGCTTCTTGGTGAACATTATTCTCAGATAGCCTTGACCTTCTTTAGATCACATGAATCACTGTAGAGGTTGAAACAAAGCCTAAGCTAGGCTATTGATCATAAAGAAGCACCCTTTGAGGTTTATATATAATTTTTCATCCCTTATAGAGGTAAGGATAATCCTTAATTGTTGAATATGTTTATTCTTATTATGACTGTAAACAAGAATATTATTAAAATATATAACAAAAAAATATGCTGATAAAAGGATGGACTTAATTCATTACCCATATGAAGGTACTTGGCGCATTGATGAGAATGGCAAAATAAGCAAATAATACAACCCCTTCCTCGTTTTAAAAGCAATCTTATCTTCCATTCATCTCCTGCTTTAATTCAAATTTGGTCATACATACTTCTAAGATCAATTTTAGAGAACATTTTTGCACTCGCAAGCACCTCGAACATATCATCAATCCGGGGAATAGGATATCGTTATTTGATTGTAATACAATTGATAGCACAACTATCAATGCACATCCTCCATGACCTATTTTCCATTAGAGTTAATAAAATCAGAAATGCACATGGGTTAATGCTCTCCCGAATGTACCACTTTTTCAATAAGTCAACCAAGGCTCACCGGCAGTCCACTTTGTAGGGAAGAATTGACTCTAGAATGAGGCCAATTTGACATTGGATGAACCTAAGGGGGAAGCCCATGAGGAAGCTCTTAGAGCATAACATCACTGAATTCTCTTAAAGGTGGTTTTAGCTCATGTGGAGCATTGATGTCCTCTTTTTCTTTGACCACTGGAAGATAAGCAATCCTATTTAAGAATTTTGACTTGAAAGAAAATTACTACACCCCTCCCGTGAGGATTTGGGAGATTTCTTTTCTTAAAAAGGTAAAAGAGTAACCTCAACATTTCTAATTCTAAAGGTCTAGGTGTTCCTACAACCATCATGGATGGTAGACCTATCATATTGTCCCGGCCACCTTGGAAGTATGCGGCACACATCTATAGGAACTACGTCACATTATATTTTATCTTGATAATTTTCCCCATAAAACATGAGACAAGGTAAGATTTAGTAACCTTTACCTGATTGCTCTTTTAAACCACACAATCGTACATGGCCTTGGATGTGGCTCGCTTGAAAGCTCGAGTTGTAACTCAATCTATCAATCATAATGATACATACTTTTCCAAGGGTCTTACATTGAGTTTTGAAAATATTAGAATGAAGCCAATTGTAAGGTATAAATTCCAAAATATTCTTTTAATGATAATTAAATTTAATTAAATTGATGAATTTTCAAGGTAAATTACGATATTAGGTCAAAAAATTAAGTTTTGAACATGAATAAGATAGGCTAAGTGGAGTCTGACTTGCCCTTGATTCACGTTCATGCATGTTTGGACAATAAGAACGCACCTAATTGATACCTTTGGGGTGCTCATGTGCATTTTAGGTAGAATATCCATGCATAATGTGCACCAATCAATGCACGTGCATATTTGAGACAAAATGCTGGCGACTAATGTGCGCCTAAGGGACGTTTGTACATGATATGGATTATGTCTTAGTGCTTAATTGGCACACATGTGCCAATTTTCTATAAATAGATCTTTTGGCTGATTTTGGGTCATTCTGGCTGGAATAATGATAGAAGAGAGGGAAGGAGAAGAAAGAAGGAGAGAGAAGAAGAGGGAGAAAGGAAGAGGAGGAATTAAAAGAGAAATCAAAGACCACTTGCTCGAAATCAATTAAAGATAAGTGCATCCAAGCTTTTTGTTTTCTTATTGCTGATTTTTTATATAATTTCTGAGCATTTCATGTTCTAAATGCTTATGCATATATTGTTTTTATACATAAACTGATTATATTTTATATGCATGTAAATATATTCTTATTTCATGCAAATTTTATGAAATGCATGTCTCAAATCAATGCATATAATATTTAAGTGCTGAATTTTTGCAATATGATCTAGCATGCCTTTAAATTATGAACAAATATTTTTACATATCTTTAGGTTTCATTTATATGCTTTTGTATGCTTTAGATTTTCATATAATTATTCATGCATGTTTTACATATGAGAGAAATTACATAATCTATGTTCAATTTCTGAACATAATCTATGTCAGCATAATCAACGATAAGGAAATTTTCTTCGATGTAAGAAAATATAAAGGATATGTTTATATTTGAGTAAAGTTTTCGATTTGATTATGTACAAACTATTGTAAACAATTGACGGAGCATATTATCACATATCCTAGTATATTATTAGTGAAAATCGAAATTCAAACCTATTATCTGCGAGTTAAAAGTGGGGTTCGACCCTATCTATGGGGTTATATGTATAACAATCCACCGACGGGCTTTAGATAATAGCATATAACCTTTAATTATATGTAAATAATAATAACCCAAACTTCGACATTTGCCCATTTGTTGATTAGGCCATCACTAATCCTAAATTTTTGGCATGATTTAAGTATTTTTAGATGTACAGTTTAAAGAAGAAAAATTTATCATCAGCTTCAAATTATGCATGATAAGTTTACAAAATATGTTAGTTTTTCTAGACATTCGATCATATCATATTCTAGCATGTCTTTAATATATGTATGTATACTTATGAAAGTTATTTGCCATATTGAGCAATTGGCTTACTCTTGTGTTGGTTTTCACTAACTTTGTAGATTAAAGGGCTCAAGGAATTGCTTGCAAGCAGTTCGGATCAAGAAAGGCTATTCGATGATTAGAATTAGGATGCTAAATTTCGGTTGATGCATTATGCTATTCAAAACAATAGTTTTAGGGCGGTTATTTTGTTGTAAATTATTAGTATAATAATATCCAATTTATGATGATGCATATATCGATAATCAAGTTTAATTTTGGTTTTTGTCCAGTCATACTGATTACTCCGATTTAGTATGGATGCTCTTTTTTACATATGTTTGAGGTCATGTTTGTCAGTATTTCAAAACCATTTTCAATTATGGCATTTCAAGTCCTATGATTTGAATTTATTAATTATTTTCGGGTTGTTCGTCGTATGAAATTTTCCAAGTCCACATCCCGATAACTAATTTGGGTTTCGATAAATGGATTAGATAAATGACTTTTGAATAAATATGAAAGATAGAAATCAAATGTAAGCTAATTATGGATAAAGAATTTAATAATCAAACTTCGTGATTAAGGGTGTAATAGTTTTAACCCAAATAGGGCCTTCCTTAGTTTGATAACTTTCCTCCTCCTGGTGTAAATCCTAAAAAGGGATCCATGTCAAATATGACGAAGAGTATGACTCTAACAATATTTGTCTTAGCTACTGGATCGAAGGTATCTTGTTAGTCAATGTTATAAGTTTGCCTATATTCTTTGGCAATCAGTCTAGGCTTGTACATGTCAACTATTTTGTCCAAATTGTGCTTTGCCAAAATCATCCACTTGCAACCCATTGTCTTCTTATGGTGGCTCGACCATCTCCCAAGTAAAGTTCTTTTGTATGGCCTTCATTCATTTCACCTACCGTGGCTGAAATTCCCGATAGACCATCAAGGGTTTTTTGAAAATGACAAGGAATAGAGACCAAGGACAACTTAAGGGCAAAAACTAGGTGTTGTTTAGATAGACAATGATAAGAGAAAAGTTTAAAACCAGATAAATTGCATTAGAAGATGTTGTGGAGAACCCTAACCTATCAAGTTCTTTTCAGTCATGGAGGGGATATCTCGTGTCATTATTATCGACTTTTGAATTAAAGGTAATAGGTTCAGAAGTTAAAGGAGAGGAGACTTGTAACTCAAGCTTTATCTTGGAAGAATCATCCAATGGCATGTTATCCTTACGAGTAGTGAAGCCTTATGGGGACATGTTGGTAGCACATAGCTTTGCTGGAGTAGTCTAGCTGACCTTGGTCCCCCTTCTTCTTCAGGTTCAACTCCCATTTATTTAGATGACTTAGTGGAAGCCTACCTATAATACCTCAATATTTTGACTTGGGCTTCTTGGACTTTTGACCCAAAGTGATCATAAATGAGGTAAATTAATGCGTTATTAATTATAGGTGAACTTAGGATATTTTTGCATTGAGATCAAATATGTCAGATTTGCAAGAGTATTGAAAGAATATTTTTATAATTTCTATCATTAGTCGGTAATTATTTTTGGTCTCATGGAATAATAATTAAAACTTATTATGATAATAATATATACTTGTATAATTATGTGAGTGTAATTAATAATATGAAAATTAATATTATTCCTAAAATTATAATAAATGTTAATAATAATACTAAATGTTATTAATAATAATGAAAAATTACAATTGATGCACTCTCTCTCCTATCTCTCATTTTCATGGTCTTTCTTTTCCTTTTCCTTTCTTTCTTCCTTTCTTCTGTCTCTTCTTCTTTTGTTTTCTCTTCTTCCTTCCGTTTCTTCTTCCTTTCCCTAAATGAATGTTTGGTTGATGGGAATAAAAATTTTAATCTTACATTATTTCTAGTGGAATATTTATTCTACTGTTTGATTTCTTTTTTATATGGAATAAATATTCTCGAAAGAATATTTATTCCTCCAACTTGGAAAATAAAAAAAACCACATACTCTTAGGTATTTTTTATTCTTTGCATATAAGGAATAGTTATTCTCGTAGCCCATAAATTTTATTCCCATTTTGCCATCGTTATTATTATTATTATTATTACTACTACTATTATAAATTTATTGCGGAGGATATCATTGTTGTCAATGATATCATTGCGGAGGCATGTAGGCATTGATCATGCTCTCCGGCCTCCAAAATCTTTTTTCCTTGAAAAAGGGTAAAAAAGTAATTAATACAAATTTCCACCCTATTATTCATACTATTACTACATACCAAATAATAAAATACTAATTCTCAACTTATTTTATTCTAATAGCCAAATATAGAAGTAGAAATTTTCAACTCTATTCCTATATTATTCTATTCTCTGGGTATAACTATTTTATTCCTATTTTATTCCATTTCATTAACTAAACATGCCATAAATCTCTGCATTATTTTCATTTCGGTTTACCTAGTTGTAGAGAGAGAGAGGATCGGGTTGTCGTAAATTGTCGCCGTTGTCACTGTCGTTTTATGCCTGTCACTATTGATAATCACCAAAATCAAACAAGAAATCAGGCAAATAAATCATTTCATTTTCTTGTAAATATTGTGTTTCTTCTTGTTGATGTTAATCTTTATGCTTGTGCGTCGTGATTTGGGAAAAAATAAGCTATATTTTGCCATGAGGTAAAAACAAATTGGAGAAAAACTGAGCCACGGCTCTGATAGCAAAGAATCAAAATTTCAATGGATTCACGTTGAATTAGGAGACGAAATATAATGGGCTAATAATATACAAACCTTGTTTTCCAAGCGGGAAGAGGAAAGTTGCGATTCTCTTATTTTCCAGTAGGAATTAGAGAAAGGTGAAAGAATAGAGCTTCATGCTCTGTATACGTGTTCAGCCGTTTTCAGTTAATGAAAATCGTGAGGGATTGATTTGGAAATTGAGTGTGCTAATGGGTAGTATGGGAGACTGTGGGTATGAGTGTTTACAAACATAGAATATAGATGAGTGTGTGCATGTGTGTGTGTATGTATTTATGCGAGAGTATATGTGTATGTATAAATATTGTATGTATACTATATATATATATATGAAAATACTTAAATTTTATCCAAAAAATATATATATTTATATATATGTAAGTGAATGTGTATATATAAATTATATATTATAAGTTGGTGTAAGGTAGGAATTAAGAATACTCTATTATTTTGTTTACACCCCACGTCATTGGAATGTTTGAGAATGATTAAATATTTTGAGATTGCCCTAGGAGTAACAAATGGGAAATAATTTATGGCCTTGGTAATAAGATGGGTACACCATAATAAATCGATAAGGATTGGGTGAATGTTTAACCTTTAGTCGAATAATTAAACTTGTATATTATTCCTATAATAATCTCAATAATTATTTCTTCACATTAATTCAGTTCACGTGCATGATCTTTCTTGGCTAGTCTATGGTTAAGGTAGAGGAAATTATACGAAGACGCCACGATGTCAAGGCACATGGAACCTATGATATCGTGGTTTAGTTTATAATTATCCGATACTGATTTTCCATATCCCGAAAGATTGAGGTCATTTTAAGAGATGCTTATAATTCTATAAATGATAAGTATTGAGATATTGAAGGATATCATGCCAATAAGTGCTGAGTTTAACATATAGTTGAGATTGAGTATTCTATACCTATTTGGGCGTGAACCCCAATTGGACCACGAGAATACATGCATGGTATATTCTGGATTTACCTGAGGTATAACGAGAATATTGTTCGTCCGGATTAAATTTGATACTTGTACACTATGGGAGGCAAAATATCATGACACTACATAGTTGGTCAATTATTGAACTTGCAAACACTAACACCTCGTGGATTCTACCCGACCGTTAGAGGTGGACGAATTGTCACTAGGTTAACAATGATATATAAGATCTAAGGAGATTATTATGTATATCAAATAGTTAGATCTCTTTTGAAAGAGGTAAATGAAATATATATCCATATTGATATTCGGATTCGTTGGAATCCCAATTATATTCCCAATGTTCAATTGTCATGTAGCATTTGAGTTGTGGTTCCAATATGGCGTTGAGTCTTAAATAATTTTTGATTTATCTTACGTTATTAAATTTTGTATATGTTTGATGTTATGACCTAAGATATCTTATTGTATTCTTATATTGATTTTATTTACTTATTGGGCATTTGGTCCACTCTTAAATTTTATTGATTCCAGAGTAAAGGGGGCGATAGAGGGTTAGAGGAGACCATGCATTTGTTGTCGAGATTCCAAGTAAAGACGATATCAAAGTTCAAGAGTTCCACGATAAGAAATTTAGAGGCTTCTTTATTATTGTTAGTATTTGGACATTTTATCAGAATTGTGTTCCTTGAAAAATTGTGTTATAGACATTTATGCTATTTTGATATTTTGACAAGTTTATTATTTAATATGAATATTGTATTTAATGATACATTTATGAGAATTATTTATGATTTGATATTTCCATGTGGTTAGTCCAGGCCGAGTCAAGTGATTCGGGTCTGGGTTGTCACAAATAATGTCGAGTTAAGAGCTATTCAACCAAGGAATTTGACATGAAGGACTTAAGAGCTCCCAAATACTTCATATCTCAGTCCAAGTAAGGCCTCTTCCTTTCCCAACAAAAACTATGCATTGGAACACTTGACTAAAACAAATAACTCTGCTTGTGAACTCATAGACACTCCCATTAAGGTAAATTGTGGCATGTCTATCTATTCCGACTAGATTCCAACAAATAAAAAAGGATATCAAAGATTTGTTAGAAAAACTGACACATGCTATAGTAAATTGTATTCGGGCTTATCTAGAGTCTACTCCATGCAAGGTATTATGCTGTCCATTCATGATCATCTAGATATTATAGGCTACACATACTCCAATTTTGCTGGATCCAGAATGGTTAGGAAATTTACTGCAAGGTATGTATCCTTTGTAAGAGGAAACTTGGTAACTTTGAGGAGCAAAAAGCAGAATGTGGTATCATTGTCTCGTGCTGAAGTTGAGTACCATGCAGTCCGTTGTGCAAGTACAGAAATAACACGGTTAAGGATACTCTTAAGCAAGCTCGAATTCAGCCCAAAAGTACCATATGTACTCTTTGGTGATAACAATGCAACTATTGAGATTGCAAATAACCCAGTTTAGAACGATTGAACTAAACATGTAGAACTTGATAAGAACTATATCAAAGAGAACTTAGATTTTGGTATGATAAAGGTTCCATATATTAAAAGAGCAGGTCAGCTGATAAATATGATTAACCAAAACTTTACAAGCAGCCTGTTTTATATGCCACTATCCAAGATAGACAAATGTGATATCTATACACCAACTTGAGAGGGAGAGAGAGCACATATTAAGGTAAATCATGGTTAACAGATATTATGGAATTGTAATTATTGTAATTGATTACATTTTCTTGTTTATCTAGGAATTAGTTGTCAAATTTGATTTTCAATTGATTGTATGTAGCTTGTATATATATACCATTCTTATGGTGTTGCATGGGTATCTGCCAATTTTTAACATTTTTTTTCTTTAATTTTTGTTTTCATTCTTCTATTTTAATTTTCAAACATAGGAAAACTTTCTTCTGTTTTTTGAAATATTTTGTCGGGAAAGACAAGAGTAAATTTTTTCTCAAAAAGAATACAATTTCACAGATCTGTTTTACTAACAATCTTTAGTAATTTAATCTAACATATTCAAAAAGTGGCTTTGTGATAATTTAGTATTTTAAGTTAAGCAAAATATTTCCACGTTAAACAACTGTTAACTTAATATTGGGGTAGTGTGTTAAATTAATTTTTAAAATTGGATGTATTTGAAATAATATGTTTTGTTTTAATGAAAATGGTTAATTACCTAACCATGAAAATTTATTCCCAAAAAAGCATGGTAATGTAATTAGAATTACATACAATACCAACCCCAAACATGATAAAGAAATCACTGTCCCATTACATTCCATTTATATTGCGTCCATTAGAATGTAACTTTAGAATATGCAAATTTTAATGCTCTGTTTAGTTGCACAATGATTCAGATTTCCACCAAAGAGTTTAATTTTGGACAAGTTGGTATATCATGGCAGGAAAATATTTGGAAAACTACAAATAGAATGGATAAAATATGACTTTACTTATAATTGTATTGCAAGTTGCAATAATAATTGACAATAAAACAAACCAAAACTACTCATGAATGACAGACACGGTAAAAATGAAAAGTACAAAAGTTCAATTATTTATGTTATGCACTCCTTTAAATTCTTAATTTTGCTACAACAATTGCAATATTTGCCTCAGAGATCATCATCTAAAAAGACAGAGCATGACATGGAGCAGCTCTGCAACTCCCAGTGATAGGCACAACATTTCTGCTTTCATTAGTTTCTGTTGACATCACGGCTACCATCAGTGTGAGGGTGGTTTTAACCATCACACATTTATGTGCTTCCTTGAACACCAGTCATCATCATGACTGCTATTGTTCATCATTTTTTTAGTTATTCTTTTGAATAGGTAGAACCGGAACTACAGTTGACAGGAATTGAAACTATATAATAGGCCTGGACAGGAAGCAAACCACTCGTCCATGTTTAATTCATCATTTAAGCCATCATTACCTCCAGCAGGAGTTGATTTGACAATTTTCTCAACATCATTGATGAATCACCTGCAAATAACTTAAAAACCAACCAACATATTGACCTGATTGAACCAAAATCAGAGCAGTGCCATTAGTTTGCTAACAAATTACAATCTAATGAATCGATTGGAAAGGGAGACAGTTTGGAAAAGGAGACAGTTTCGAGTGACAGGTGACTGGCATTTGTGGATTGGGTAAAGAATTGGGATAGCAGGATGAGGTGGAAATGTTAAGGAAAGGTGGCTGTCATCTGGGGTTGAGATACTGTTAGAGTTTTTGTCATCCTTGGAATTGATATCATGTTAACATTATGTTTTGAACCTTAGTATCACAGGATGACACTTTCCACCGGTTACTCACGCAGCACTTACCTTGCTCACCCCATGTGATGTAGATAAGTTAGTATTTCCCCGATATTTTCCCCCAGAGTATATAGATAGAGATATAAGACTTTAGAAGAAAATACTCCTCACTATAGAAGCTGAGTACAATAATATGAAACATCTCTTGACACTTGCCCCACAAGCTCTCCCGTGGAGCTCTTCAAAATTAGCTACTCTCTTAATTACACACCACTCCTTGGCTTCACCTCACGTGGATTAGCTTGACTTGCTTAGCTCCTCTAAACTTCTCTCAAGCTCCTTGAGCTTGTCCTAATTGAGAAGAGCTCATTCCTTTATATAAAAATATAACATCAACTATCAATGGCTATAATCATCCCTCCATCCTCCAATAAAAATAGCTAGGATTCTCCTTCTAGAGTATTCTTCATATATAATCCCTTCGAGATTATTCTAGAACTTCCCACAGCCTCTCCACTCAAAAATATGCTAGAGTAAAATGCATGTCTCCTCCTTTTTATATAATTTTATACAGTTACTCTAGAACTATTTAGAATCCTCTAAACAATTATCTACCACAAATATACATCTTTGTATACATAATTTGTTCATGTAAGCATCCTCTGTCTATTTGGCACGTCTGTGTGACATGGCCATTCATGACAATACACACAGCATGCTAAGACTAATTTCTAACTAAATCTTCCCATAACATTCTATGAAAGCCTTCTTGTTTCAGACCAGCCCCTGTTTCCAAAGCCAACATTTTAGCAGCATTACTAGTCCTTCTATAATTGTGAAATAAAATAAAGCTCAGCAGGATTTTTCTGAGGATTTAGTCCCTCTGAATCCCACAATGTTACTGCTCAAAAAAAAAAAAAAAAAAAAACTAACTTGTATTATCCAGACATGGTAATTTAAAACGGGCAGCCACTAAGCTAGAAACCTAAGATGTTACATGTTTTCAGCTATCAGCTCCATTTTCTAAATCTATCATGCATAAGAGATAACCCCCAGACTTAATTACTGGATGATGATGCTGACAGAATTCTACAAGAACAACAATAAATAAAGTAATAAGTTCCCTCATTAAGAACCTTTATTTTGAGATTAATTAAAGTAAAAACATGTGTTATGAAACTAACCTATGTTTATGTTGAATTGGTAAAATAATAGAATAATAACTTATGAAGCTTTTGCCAATAAAATGACATAGTGATCAACTTTTCCTCACATTTTCTCTCAGATTCTCTCCTGTATCTTGTATTCCTTTTACACTAGACCCGGAAGCCAATAAAAAGCCAAATCCATCAACAGTAAAACACCACCACCACTAACATCCATGGC
Organism: Nepenthes gracilis; assembly: GCA_033239525.1. Taxonomy (NCBI): domain Eukaryota; kingdom Viridiplantae; phylum Streptophyta; class Magnoliopsida; order Caryophyllales; family Nepenthaceae; genus Nepenthes; species Nepenthes gracilis. The sequence goes on from BSYO01000021.1 coordinate 4,577,597, forward strand.
ACCATCACAACCACTTAAATTGGCTACGGTCAAGATGTAAATGTGACCAAATACTATTGAGTTCTCCTCCACTAGCACTTAAAATTGGCAACCACATTCTTTACTGGGATTGGAGTGCGAGGATAAGATATACTAACAACCCATTACCGGTATCATGAGAGTGTAGAGCTTCCCATGCAATAAGAAATATATGACAAAATATATCCCAAACAGGAAAAATATAAAATTAATAAGAAATTAGGAAATCCTGGATGCTATAGCCTGCTCTGAAGATGTGAAATTCAACATAGAGAAGGAAACTTCAGTTTCCCTGGCCTTCCTAATTGATTCACATCCAACAAGCAATTGACTTTCCTTTCAAAAAGAATTTCTCAAGAATGAGCTAGGCTTCGGCACTCTATATTGAACACATAGAGGATAGGCCAATTAACACAATCTCACCCTCTTGAAAAGCACATTCATCCTTGAATTCGATATGGGCAAGTGGTATCAGGATCTTCAATTGGCTTTCTAGACCTAGCAAGGTGACAAGGTGACTTATAGACAGAATTGGATCTTGCCATCATCTTTGCAAACCAAGGCTTCCAAAGAATTAAGTCACAAATCATCCATACAGCTTATGTAGAATAATTCCTTAAATTTGAGACTGAGCAGAAAGGTGAACTCTCACTAGTTCACACATTGCTTCATGCAATCATTCTAATAAATGAGCAAGTAGACAACCTATCGGATTCTGAATGATACCTTGGGTTCATTTAAATGAGAGCTTTCAAAGGAACTAGATTGATTGTTGGCTTTAGGATTGTAGAATCACAGATCCCATAATCCAGATCAAGAATTTGAAAAACATGGTTTATGCCATCTTATTCAGCATTTTTCGAGTAATGACATCTCTAGATGAACTGACATGCTGCTATGGCACAGTTCTTATTGCCTGACTCACAACCACCACCCTCTCTATCTAGCAGAGAAACCTGCGGTATTCAGATTTCAGAACAACCATTTTAACTCCTAATGTCAAAACAAAAGGAAACAAATCATTTTATATCAATATTTGGAAAACAAAGAAGTAACTCATTTCAAAAAAAAAAAAAAAAAGTGAAGTTACAGGACATGTTTGACAGTACAACCAGAAATTAAGCTACAGGACGTGAACATAACTATAAAGATAAACATGAATTGACCTTACCAAATGCTTAAGTATTTAGTGCATGTTTGGCTGGTGGGAATAGAATTATTCCCACCTTATTCCTAATGGAATATTTATTCTATTGTTTGGTTTCTTTTTAATACGGAATAAATTTTCCCAAAGGTATATTTATTCTTTCAACTTGGGGAATAAAAAATACCACATAATTTTAGGTATTTTGTATTTCTTACATGAAAGGAATATTAATTCCGCAGCCCATAAATTTTATTCCCATAGGCATTGTTCATGTTTTCTAGCCTCTAAAATCTTTTTTCCTTGAATAAGGGCAAAAAAGTTATTAATATAAATTCTCACCTTATTCCTCATACTATTACTACATACTAAACATTAGAATAATTCTTAACTTATTCTATTCCAATAATTAAACATGAAAATAGAAATTTTCAACTCCATTCCCATCTTATTTTATTATTCGGGAATAATTATTATATTCCTACATTATTCTATTTTAGTAACCAAACATGTCATTAATGAAAGGAAATAGCCTGCCAAGGGTCAATAGAGAAAATTCTTTGCACTTACTTCACCAGCAGTTGCAGCCAGTGTGGAAAGTCCAATTCTAGTTCTGGAAATTGAAATTACATCTTGGCCCCACACAGAAAAATCTGATATACCATCACCATGACCTTTGAAAACATAGGGCTTTGGTGGCAAATTCCTGCAGGGAGAGAACGTGAATGCAGCCATTAGAATTTAAGATGGGAAAGAGAAGATATAAAAGCTCTTTTTGTTTCATAACATCTGATATATGGGAACAGATTGGTGTTTCACATTTCTTATGAAAGTTTCACCATGCAATTAGCAAATGGCTGTGTGCAACCGTTTGAAGAACAGCACTACACCATCAGAACCCAACAACTCACAAGTATAAGGGCCATTACTACAATTACATAATGATAACAGACTATTAGGGCCATTACACAGATAACGAAAGCTCAATTTTACTTTCTTGTTATTAGTTGCAGCCATCAATCACAAAATATCTACTTTGAACTTTTGTTTAGAATTATTGGTACAATTTTTTAGAAGACTATATTATTGTGAACAGTATGTCATGGAGAACGTAACATGTTATCCACCATTTATTTTTACATTGGAAATAGATCATCAAGACCAATGGATAGTATTGCTATTATAGTTTTTGTAGTTAAATTCTTGAAAGCTATTCGTTGAAGGCAAAATGCCAGAAAAAAATCTTCTCACATCTAAGATGGCAGCAACTGGAGCTTGAACTTGTGTTAGAACACACGTTTTGTTAAATAGGATATGCTTATGGTACATGCTAGAATAAGCTTTTATAAGGGTATTATAGTCATTGTACTATAAGATAAATAAGCCGATGTATGCAGTCTTGTTAGAGGCATGAGAAGCAAAGAGCCCATGGAGCCTAGGCGCGAACCTGATGGAACTAAGGCAAGCATCCATTAAACATGTTTATAAGATTCTTTTGTAATATACTTCCAATTGTTGAAATTAATAATACTGATGCGTCCTTAGATTCGGATTGCTATAGGGATTAGGGAGCCGCTCAATATTTTCCTACGGATCGAATTGGAGCGGGTCCGATCTCTACCCCTAATAATCTGAATCCTACACACTACAACAAATAAATAAGAGGTCAGAAGATGGTGAGATTTACTCCCCGTTATATCTTCCGGTGCTCAAGTCAAAAATATTTCTCAACAAGGTAGAAAGATAAGAAGATGTAAAGAGAAAATGCAGATGAATGAAAGTAGAGGATAGACTGTGCCGTGAAGGGTTGAGCTTCAAAAGATGCATTTGGCGGTAGAGCGACTTTGGAGATAGCGAGCACTCATAGGCTGAGTGGTTTGAGAAGTGATATACTGGAGGGCAAAGTGGCTTGAAAGAAAATAATTTGATGCTTCAGAGATGTTTGAAGGCAGGAATTCTTTCTCCCCTTTCCCGCGGGGAGAAGAGGGATTTGTAGAATTGGAGCCGGTGTTGCCTTCCTTGGACCTCACGACTGACATTCATTGCCTCGGAGGATCGACTAAGCTTTTTCCTCGAGCTTGCCACGGGACAAGTATGGCAATCATGGCTTTTCTTGGAAACGTTAGATGGCTGCATTTTGTTTTCCCAGAGTGATATGCTGCGTTGGTGGATATTTTGCAGATATTTATTCGGCTGTTAGAGCAGCTATCATGGCAGCATGTGGCAAGCTCTCCCTACTTGCGCATGCTGTACCGTCAGAGTTGTAGACGGCCTTAAGGTAGGGCAAGTATGGGCGTTACACTGCACACAATCCTAATCACCCATTCTCCGCCAAGTAGTTCTGGGTCTACCCGTTTGGACCACCCACACCGTTGCCTCGACCTTCGTCTAAATAGATCGTGTGATGGGCCACAGTGATTTGGGCTTTCCTCCTGCTGACACCGCGCTTCTCAGGACTTGGTCTCTAGCGGGCGCCCGTTGACACCGCGCTTCTCAGGACTTGGTCTCTAGCGGGCGCCTACTGGGCCGTTGCTCCCTCTTCGGGCCACACTCTGGCCCGACCTACGATCTACCGAACCTATTACTAGCCTCTCATGCCAGGAGGCTTGACTCGTCGATTCTCGGCTTGTTCATCAATGGGACGCCAACTGTAGATCTGCATGTGCGTTCCTTCCCCGTGAGTGCTGCGAATTCACTGCTCAGGGTGGCAGGATTTGATTCATTGTCTCTAACGAGATTTGGGGTTATTCTTAAAATTTGGCGACTTTTTGATGATGACGTTATCATCTCGGTTTAATGCAGGTTAACCCCCTTTCGGCTATAAATGGAAGGGGCCCTTATGCCTTGCCTTACGAATCGTCTTCACTAGCTAAGCAGTGTAAGCCTACACAGCCATTAGACGGAGTCGGAGAGAGTTCTTCCCCAATGTCTGAAGCTGAGAATGCCCTTAAAGTCTGCCTTGGTTCCCCTCTTTTGAATCGGACGCCACCTTGGTTCCCTTTTTTGTGTCTAGCCTAGGCCTGAACTCGCACTGGGCGAGTGAAGGCCTAGATTCGGGCGGCAGCCAATGTTGGATAGTCCTCTCTAGAACCGATCCGAAAGAGAGGTGTCTCAAGCCCCGGAGGGAAGATGCTGGCTCCCTAACTTGTTTTAAGGAGACACCATTCTTCTACAACTCTTGGGAGGACTGTTCGATAGTCAGTAGCCTGTGATGGGAGCCTTTTATTATGTGTCCACATCAATCTTAAGTCATTGTTGCTGCACTGGGTTTCGCGGAGGCTCACGCCCTCGGAGACTTCAATGGGTCTCGGTGGACGGCTTCAAGGTGGTTGCCCCCTAGGCGAGGGCTTCTGTATGCCCTTCTTTGCCAGAACACTAGGGGATTTTTGCATGCTCCAACTGCAGTTTCATCCTCTCTGCAGGACGATTAGTAAGGAGGCTTGTCTCTTGCAATCACCCATCCTGAAGACTAGTTGAAGGGTCATAGTCGGGTCGCTGCTCAATGTATTTTCATTTTCCTTTCGTGTTACGCGTCCGCTATTGAAAGCATATACTTTATAAAAGGAATTAATGAATGGAACTACTAGAGCATTACTTATCTTTATATTGTGTGGCTCCAATATTCTTGTCTGTTTCGAATAGTTGGTGCGCTCAATCAATTTCTCGCTACATGAGTTCTGATAAACCGGCGGTCTAAAATACAAAGAACCCAGTCTATCATGATTCGTCCCGAGCACTCTGCTGGGATGTGCGTCATTTTGATCGTTCCAAGGGCTGTTGAGGCCGTCAGTCTACCATTTTGTGAGAGATAGCATGTCAGGGCATCATTACTTGTGTGGCGTCGCTAGCCTTCTTATGCAAGAGCTTGGGTTGTAAGCCATCCACGGGATACATAGGGAGGCGTCGCGTCAGTCATCATAACTAACATGGCAGACTGACGCGCCACAACACTATGGACGAACACGTGTCGTGGTCATCATGGGGATGTGCCTCTTGGATTCCTCATGTTGCACCGTCTTAACGCTAGGGCTTCCGCTATTTAAGTGCTAGCCCCATACCGCTTCTACACCTTTTCACTCTTCGAATTGCTCTGCCCCAATCCGCCTTTCCTTTGCATTTTGTCTTCATGACTTCTCGAGGTGTCGCCACGATTTCGTCTGTCCTAATCTGTAGGGATATGGTGTCTCTGTATAAGAGGTATAACATCCTTGATAGCATTCCTTATGTTCTCCCTGAGGTCAATGATACAGCCTGCAATCCTCCCTTAGGATTTATCACCATTTATGAGGAGCACTTAAAGGCCGATTTTCGCATCCCGTTCGACAAAGGACTTGAGCGAGATCCTAAGGGAACCGGAGATCCCTCTTGCTCGCCTCTATCCCAACACTCTTTGATACCTTGTTTCTCTGTGTGTTTTTTGTCACACCAAGGGACTTCCTTTGGACGATCGGAGCATGGAAGTGATCTTTCGCCATAGTCAAGATTGTGACCGGATCTCTTTCACCCCCCGCCCGAGGTATAAAATAAGTAGGGGGAACCCTGATTCAGTGAAGAATTGGAAGGACCACTTCTATTTGGCAGTAGGCTCCGAGTGGTGCATCTCGAACAGGTGGAGCAAAGCTAACTATGCCTACACCAGCGACATTCTAAAGGAGGGAGAACAGATTGCTCTCGGGTTGGTCAAGCTGGTTGAGGACAACGCCACCAACTTGTGCCGCACTAGTGACTAGCTCACTAGAGAGACGTTCGAGAGAGTCGAGTGGTAGATGAGGATGAAAGGAGACAATGAAGAGGTCCTCCAAATGCCTCTTTTCCATAACAAAATAAGGCGAAAAGATCCGGTCATCAGAGACTCTCTTGAAGGGCAATCTAGCAGAGCTAAGCCGTCTTCTCCTCCTCTGCCTATTTTAGAGGAAGTTAGGAAAATTAAGGTCGTCTACGTGAAGGCGTCTCGCCAACCTGTGGGAGAATCCTCACATCCGGCAGTTGTTGATGAGCTAGGTTCGCCCTTTGTGGACGGTGAGCCTCCATCTGTCCCCATCGGGGATACCTATAGTCCGGCAGAAGGTGGACCAGTCAAGCCGATCGATGCATGGCAACTGCTGAGCTTGATGTCCCAATCTCTATCCCCTCATCACCTGAGGAATACGTCTCTTCACCTCCCATTGTTTTTGTTGGGAAGGCGGCGTAGGGTGACCGAGCGGTGGAGGAAATGATTGTGAATGAGTCGAAGGCTGAGGCTGGTGATTTGGGTGAGCCTGCCCAAGCTCCAACCCTGATCAAGTACAGCGTCCCTTCAGCTAGTGAGGAGTTGAGAGCTGTCCGGATGGCTAAGGTGCATGTCAAGAGTGGCCCCGAGGGTGCCACTGCTCGAGAGATGCCCCAACCGGAGGTGACGGCATCTGCGGCTCGGGAGAACTTGGGGGCTTCACCTTCAGCTTCACTACCCAAATCTTCTCTCGAACCACCTGTGGAGCAACGGCCTTTTACGAAGGTACGGATTTTGCTACGTCCCCTTTCCCACCCCTGTTATTGTCTCCACCTGACCACCTGGTTTTTGCTTGCAGCCACAAGAGGGACTCCGTTTGATGGAGGCTTGTCTCCGCCAGTGGGATGCCATGATGAGTCAACGGGAAGCCAAGATCTTGCAGTTGTGGCAGACGTACATTGATCCGGCAACGCTCAAAGAGATGGAAAAGCAGGTGGCTTGCCTCAACTTTGAGCTGTCCGAACTTAAGGCAAGATCTCAAGAACTCACAGAGGAAAAGTCTCGGGCCCTGGATCGAATCACCTTTTGAGGACGAGCTCCATGGGGCCAAGCAACGCCTTGCTGATCTTTGGGGCCGATGTGAGCAACTCGCGGACGAGCTAAGGGCCCGGATTAGCCCCGAAGAGGTTGGACCTCTGCGGAGTGGTAGGTTTTGGGACAGCATTTTCTTCTATAGGCAGATCATGTCTCTACTCACTCTTGACTTTCCCTTGGGAAACCTCAACCCTAGGAACGCTGAAGCACTACGCAAGTTTGATTTAACAAAATTCACAGGGTCAATAATGGAGCCTTAACCACATCCACCGAGGGCTCCGCCTCTTAGGAAAATAACTATATGTAGGCAGGCTGCTTTACTTGATTGCTGGTTGACGCATCTTCTTTATATATATCAACACTTTAATAAATAGCTAAATCATTTCTTGGCCATTGTTGTAGATGTCTTTGGTTATACGTTGATCTGTTATTGTCCCATCAATGGTTCTATTTGCCGACTAAGGGTTATTACTATCGTCACCGGGCTTGGTGAGGACATAGAGGTCCAGTTATGCTCGTTCCTGCGAGAGGAAGTCGTAGCACCTCCAATTTATGGGGCGGTACTCTTTCTTATGGGTGGACGTAGTCGCACGTCTGTTGGTGAGCCTCACTAGGGCCGACTGGGTTTCATGGCTGTAGTCACCAAACTCTAGCAAAGTCAAGGTCGTCATTTACGCAAAACCACTGGTGCTCCGTCCCGGGGGGGACGTCGCTTTTGAACGTCTGATCCTACTCCGCATACCACGTTGACTGATGGTGCTCATCCCTATAAGAGGGAGTTGTCGCACGCATGTTGAGAAAGCCCCTTCGGGTTTGCTATGGCCACTTACATGTGGAGGTCCGACTTTCATCCACGAGCCCCCAGGCCATGATATTTGACCGTGCTTGGGCTACTCAGCTGTAGAAGCCGAGGTTTGGGTCTTACCTTAGCAGGGTGGTTGCAGGTAAAGTGTTTTCACCCGATTTAAGGGCAATTTAGGTCATCTAATCTTACGCAATGACATGCAAAACACTCGTGGACAAACAAAAATTAAACAAACAATTATTTTATTAACTGAAACGTGGTACCTTTTACAAGCATTTCTAATGATACATGCTGAACTTACCCGGATTCGAAGAGGAGACATTGGTAATATTTCTTGAGATAGATGGCGTTCCATGTTATTGGGACCAGTTTTGCGTCGTGAGTGCATAGTTTGTACGTCCCGCTTCGGAGAATTGTTTAGACGAGGAACAGCCCCTCCTAATTCGGGGAGAACTTATTCCTATTGGCATTCTTACCAGTGGCCTCTATGTTCCACAAAACGAGGTCCCTCACCACAAATTGGCATACATTCACCTCTTATTGTAGTATCGAGCGATCCGCTACTGATAAACCGTTGTGCGTATCATGCCTGTATCCTTGGCTTCTTCAGTAGATCGGGATGCTCTTTGAGTTGTTGGGGTTACTGAGCAGATTAAAGCTCTCGCCACTAAGGCTGGACAATCCGATCTCTATCGAGATCATCGCTTCAATCCTATAGCATAAACTAAAAGGTGTCTCGTGGGTGGATTCCTTTGGCGTTGTCTGATATGACCACAACATGGAAAGTAGCTCGTCTGCCCAAGAGCTCCAAGCGTCTTCTAACTTCGTCTTCAGTCCGTGCAATAGGGTCTGGTTCGTAACTTTCAGTTGTCCATTCACTTGCGGATATGTGACGAAAGTGTGAACCAGCCTTATTCCCAAGCTCAAACAATACTTGGTAAATTGGGTTCTGTTGTCGATCACTATGACATCGAGAATCCCGAATTTGCAAATGATGCCCTACCAAACAAAGTCTATTGCATTCTATTTGGTTATCCGAGCCGATAAGGGGGCTTCAACCCACTTCGTGAAGTTGTTAATATCGACTATAATGAATTTCCTCTGCCCGAATGCAATGGAAAATGGGCCGAGTATGTCGAATCCCCATTGGGTGAACAACCTCGACACCTGTAGGACCTGTAGCTCTGTGGCCGGCTGATGAGGAATGTTGGCATAGACTTGGCAATTTTTGCACTTCTTCACAAATTCGATGACGTCTCCCTTCATCGTCAACCAATAAAAGCCCTGACGCATTATCTTGAAGACAAGATTCTTGCCACCGATGTGTGCCCCACAGATGCCGAGATACATATCACTCAGTGTATAATTAGCTTCTTTTGGTGTGATACACCGCATGTACGGGGTGGAGTACCCACAACGGTGTAACTTCCTATCTACGATGATGTACCAGCCTACCATCCTTTTCACGTGCTTGGCGTCCTCCTAGTTTTCCTACAGAGTACCATTGGTGATATATCTTCGTTATGGGGTTATCTAGTTTTATCGTTCAATATTTGCAACACGTCTTACTTGGGCTCCTCTATGCTTGGAGGGGAAAAAACCTCTCACATATTTCAAGAGTATTGCTTTGGATTTCCAGTTTCCGCCACCTTCGCAGGCCGGTTTGCATTCCAGTTATCCTCTCTCGGTATGTGAATTATCTCAACCTTATCGAACATTCACTCCATGGCTTTTGCTCTAGTGAGATATTTTGCGAGCCTAGGGCTGGACACCTCAAAATTTCCAAGGCTTTCATTGACGACCAACTCCGAATTATCTGTAGATGATCAGGCTCTTCGTCAAGCATTCCATGGCTAGCTGAAACCCGGCGAGCAAAGCTTCGTACTCGACCACATTATTGGTGGCGGGAACCTAAGGGTCATTGAATATTTCATCTCTGACTTGCTTGGGGTCCATAGAATTACGCTTACTCTGCTGCCCAATTGCGTCTCTGACCCGTCTACGTACAGTGTCCAAGTCGGAGTTTCCCCTTACAAGTGGGCATCTTCGCCGTGGCTGTGGGGGTCCGAAATCAGGGTTTCGTTTCAATTATGAAGTTCGCAAGAGCTTGACCCTTTATAGCCGGCCTCGGTCTGAACTCCACGACAAACTCACCTAATTCGACGGCCCATTTGACTAATCATCCAGACATGTCAAGTTTCTGCAGGATTCCCTTCAAGGGTTAATCAGTCAGAACAACAATCTTATGTGCCTGGAAGTACAGTTGTAGTTTTCGGGTAGAATAAACGAATGCTAAGGCAATCGTTTCAGCCGGTGAGCAACAGGTCTCGGTGTCCGTCAAGGTTTTGTTGACGTAATAGACTAGTTGTATATCAAACTGCTATCGGATCAGGACCGATCTTAGCGTCGTATCCGAAATCTCCAGGTATAGGTACATATTTTTGTCTTCTTCCTGACGTCAAGAGAGGGGGCCCGGCAAGATATTCCTTCAGCTCTTGGAAGGCTGCCTGGTAGTCGGTTGTTCATTAGAAGTCGTTTACCTTTGTTCCCCTCAAGGCCTTGAAAAAGGGGATATATTTTTCTGCTAATTTTGCTAGGAAGCGAGAGAGCACTACGAGCCTCCCGGTGAGCCTCCGGACCTCCTTCACAATTCGAGGTGGGCCCATGTCCATAATGGCCTTTATCTTCTTAGGGTTTGACTCAATACCCTGCTGTGAGATGATAAAGCCCAAAAACTTCCTAGATACTCCAAAAGTGTATTTGGCTAGATTTAGCTTCATCTAATGCGCTCAAAGTACCCCAAAGGTCTCGTTGAGGTCACGGATATGGTCGTCGATCGTTTTACTTTTGACTAGTGTCGTCAACATACACCTTCATATTTTGACCAATTTGGGCCTTGATCATCTTGTTCACAAGCCGCTGGTATGTGGTGTCTGCATTCTTCAGGCCGAAGAATATGACATTACAGCAATACATCCTTTGATTGTAGCCCGAGTAGGTGTACATGAAGCTTAGTAGCTCGTGTTGAATGTGGAGTCCACCAATAGATCGATCCTCAGCAAAGGGAAACTGTCCTTGGGATATACCTCATTCACGTCAGTGAAGTCGATGCACATCAGTCATCTCCCATTACTTCTCTTAACGACGACCACCTTCAATACCCAATCCGGGTACTGGACCTCCCTGATGAAACCTATGTCGAGCAACTTCTTTCCCTCTTCTTGAATGGCAACCAACTTTTCTATGGAGTGGTTTCTTCGCTTTTGTCGAACGGGCTTATAATCAGGATCAAAACCCAACTTATGAGTTACTACTCTGGTCGGTATCCCTGACATGTCAAAGAGAGTCCATGCAAAGACATCGGAATTTTGCCGAAGGAAAGTGATCAATTGGTCGTGTAAGGGACTTGCTAGTGAGCTCTCGACCTATATACATTTCTCGGGATTATTGGGTTCCAATGGGATCTGATCAGTAGACTGGGCTTGTTGCAGAGTAGCCTCGTCCTGAAGGTCCAAATCTTTGGTCCGTTGGTCTAGAGCCTCCTAAATGACCTGGAATAGGTAGCACGTCTGACAGATCATTTGCTCTCCCAAGACCTCTCCGATGCCACATGTTGTTAGAAACTTCATCTTCAAGTCCGAGATCAACGTCTTTGCTGTGAATGCGGTTAGGCATGGTCATTCCAGGATGGCATTGTAGACCAAGGGCAAGTCGACCACTAGAAATGTGAGCATCCGGGATGCTATTTGGGTGCGTTCCTAATGTAACCTCCAATTAGATAGTGCCCTGGGTCGGTATCGACTTATTGTCTAATCCGTATAGGGGTCCCTCGACTAACATCATCTAACTCTTTTTTAATCCAAATTTAAGGTACGTATCAAGACACAACAAGTTGCGAGAACTTCCACTATCAATAAAGACTCGTTTCAATTGGTAGTCAACTATACCGTTTGAAATGAGCGTAGAGGGTCAAAATAGGGAGTTATTATATGTGCCACATCGTCGTTGCTAAAACTAATGATATCATTTCTAACTCCTACTTTTAGCTTATTGCTGCTGGAAGCTTTCTCCAGACGGTACGAGGTAGTATTCTTACGTGATCTTGTAGTTGCCATGCTAACTACCTCGACCACGACCCGGTTCCTTGGCTGCTGCTGCTCCTCCTCATTATCTTCTGCTCAACCGAGGGCTTGCCTCGGGTCACACAGGAACTTGGTGAGATGACCTTTCCAGACCGAGGGCTTGATCTCTCAGTAGAATCTAATAGTCCTCAATGCTATGACCCGAAGATCAATGGTAGATGTAGTACTTCGGTTGATCTCCTCCCTCTGGGTTCTTGGATGGCTTAGGCAACTTCAAAAATTTCTCGTCTCGAATCTACATAAGGATGTTTGCTCGAGAGTCATTCACATGGGTCAAGTTCTAAGGTCTGAACTCTCTTCGAGCTTTCGGCTCCACCCTAGGTTGCTTCCTGGAATCTTGGAAGTTGGTGTTATCTCCATTCCTCTTTCTCTTGTTCATCGGTCCCTGGGAAAGCTAGCCTGCGTGCTCTAGCCACTTCGCTTCATCGGCCTACTCAGAGACTATAAAAGTGTGGGTGATAGCCTCGCCTCTTGGAAAGTCTGACGGACCCGATGAGCCACACGTTTAAATAAATCGTCTAACTCCAAAGTCGCTATAAAGGCACTTAGCTTCACCTCGTTAGTGAGCGTGGATATTTTCTGGGCTTCAGCAGTGAATCGGGCTAGGAAGCGGTTTAAACTTTTGTCTTGCCTTTACCAGAGGTAAACAATGTGCCAAGGCTACTTCTCCTCCCTTTGGCTGTAGGTGAATTGTAATAAGAAACAGTCGGCCAATTCCTGGAACGATCAAATTAAGTTCAACTATAGGCGGTAGAACCAAATCCGAGTGTCTCCCTTGAGGGTCAAAGGGATGCAGAGACACATAACGGAGTCGTTAAGGCCCTAGAAGCCTAGTAGGGTGCGAAAGTGATCCAGATGGTCCATCGGATCCTCACTCTTGCCGTAAGACTCCAAGGTAGGCATCTTGAACTTGTAAGGGAGTGGTTGTGTCCAAAGCTCCCCCATAAATAGTGACTTTCTCAAGTCAGTAGTGTGTCAATTAGTGCTCCTTTTAACACATACTGCTTGACCTTCCTCATCCTCTCCTCCATCCGGGAAGAGAATACAATCCTCTTGGCATTGAAGAAGGTCCTCAACTCCGAATAGTTCGGAGAGATGTGCCGGTTGGGGTGGATAAGGGCCCTTGATGGGCGTGTGCTGTAAGAGGCTTCTTAAGCTGGGGGCCACCTGTCGTCACGAGAGCAGTGGGGATTCCACTGCTCTGGGCTATCCTCCCACGTCCAGTGATTCAGTCGGCCCTCCATGGGCGACAGGGCCCTGTTGCTCGTGACCACTCTGACCTCGAGGTCATCAATCCTCTGGGTCTTCCTAGCTAGGTGCCTCTTCCTCCGGGTTCTCCTCTTTGAGGCCAAAGTTTGGGAGATGGAGTTGGGAGCCCCCTGTTGTTGTCCGTCCAAACACATATAGATAGTTTAGAACATTTTGGACATGTTCTTTATCTGGAGAGCGAGCACATACATGTTAAGGGCCGGTCGTCCGTCCACGTGGTTGCCCGCAGAGGGGCCATCGCCACGGGAGGCAGCATCTCAGGTCGTCGCGCTAGCTTGTACCCTGGTGTTTACAATGTTTTCTTTTACAAATACGGTGGTTAGACTTTTTCAGTCGTTTCCCACATACGGCGCTAATGATGTGTCCCTGAATTTGAATTATTATACGAATTAGAGAGTCACTCAATTTTTTCTTACGGATAGAATTAGATTGGGTCCAATCTTCGTCCCTAATAAACTGGATCCTATATACCATAACAGACAAACAAAAGGTTAGAGGATGGCGAGACTCACCATCTGGTATATCGTTCGATACTCAAATTAGAAATTTTTCTCAGTAGGATAAAAAGACAAGAAAATGTAAGTGAAAAATGCGAATGCACGCATGTCGGGGATAGTGTGCCGTGGAAGACTAAGCCCAAGAGATGCGCTCAGCGACGAAGCGACTTTGGAGGTAGCGGGTACTCGTAGACAGAGTGGCTTAAGAAATGACGCATTCGAGGGCAGAGTGGCTTGAGAGAAAGCAGTTTGATACTTTAGGGATGCTTGAAGGTAGAAATTCTTCCTCCCCTTCCCCACTAAGGAGAAGAAGGATTTATAGAATTAGAGTTGGTGTTGCCTTCCTTGGGCCTCACGGTTGACGTTCATTGCCCCGGAGGATCAACGCAATTATAGCTTTTCTTGGAAACATTGGAAGGCTGCATTTTGCCTTCCCGGAGTGATACGCTATGCGGGGAGATATTTTGCAGATATTTACTCAGCTGTTAGACAGCTATCATCGTAGCATGTGCCAGGCTCTCCTCACCCGCACATACTGTACTGTCAGGGCAGTAGACAGCCGTGTGGGAGGAGCAATCATGGGCATTGCACTGCAAGCAACCCTAATTGCCCACTCTCCATTGAGCGGTTCCAGGTTTACCTGTCTAGACAACCCACACCGTTGCTTGGGCCTTCATCCTAACAGATCGCGTGATGGGCAGCTATGATTTGGGTGTTCCTCCTGCTGACGTCGCGCTTCCCAAGACTTGGTCTCGAGCGCTTGATTGCAGGCCATTACTCCCTCTTCGAGCCATGCTTTGGGCAACCCAATATTTGCTGAACCCATCAAATACAATAAGCAATTTAGCACTAATAAACATGTAAGAAAACAATCATAGATTGCTAGTTCAACGAAGCCTAATTATTCAAAAATTTAGCAATTAATAATTATAGTTGCTCACTATAAGCACACAAAAAAACATAACTAGCTAGTAAATTTGAGATACTGTTCACAAGCTAAACATAACTAATAGTTATAACCACCAAACAAAAGGCATCTTTTCTTCCTCTTCATTAGATTTATGGCATCCAATGTCACCTTCCTTTTATTTGTCTCTTTTATGTTATATTGTTAGCATACAAAATTACTATACACATATTATATTACTATATAATAGCTTTTTTTTCCCCTAAAAAATATTAACTTGCTGCAATGTAATTAGAAGTATTCTCTGTCAATACTTAATCACATTTGCTTCTCCACTTTCCATCACAATGTTACCAAATATTTTAAGTAATAGTTCTCAACTCTTCACCATATGAGAAGAATCAATAGATTTGATAAATAGTGACCCCCTTGGAGAATTAGCCAAAATAATATTATATTTATTATATCTATTTTGACCATTAAAACACACTAGGCATTTGACTGAATAAAACATTCGTATTTTGCACATTCCTCCTTATGGGGTTCCATCAAGCTTTTAGTTTGATAAACTTCATTCCTAAGTAAAGGAACTCTCACCTCATGATAACTAGGTGGGTTCATTTTAGGGCCATATTATCCCATGGTTCAATAGTCACCACAAAACTATCATACTTAATAGTATTAAATGGCATGCTAACATCATGCATCCATCAAACTATACTTCTACAAGCATTCTCCCTTAATTTCTAATTACATACTTTATTAATTGTTCGCTTCAATTTCCTATTCTATCTTTTTTAAACAACTTTTCCAACATTAGATGTAAAATAGATATTTACGAAACCCTTTTACTTAAGGCTTCTTTTACATGGTTATAGATTGAGTAATTTTGCTACTACATCTTAAACATCTTTTAGTCCCAAAATTAGTTTGTCCAAATTACTCTTCTTCACCTTCATCGAAATCCTCAATCTCATCAAAAATCAAGACAATCATTCAATTCTTGCTTTATTATCTACTTTTCTATTTATATATTCTTTAATCTCCTCATGAACATGCATTAAACATTTAGTACACTTTGTTATATATCCAAAACCACAAATAGTATGTTGCATTATTGTCATATCCCCGATCATGAAAACAAATTTATTAATTCCTTAATCCATAATTAATTTAAATCAACTTTTATCTTAAGACTCAAATATTCAATTATTTAACCACTGACTGAAAAACACAAAATAAATATCAAGATACAAACCTACAAATCAAATACCATTAAACAGCCTAAAATAATATAAAAATCAAACCGCAAGACCTAAATACTATACTCGAAAGTAGCTCCAAATATCAAAAATGATTTGACTTTTAATCATACGTAGAGAAAAACATCTTAATAAATATCAGAGTTTCAAAACTATAAACTCAACCGAAATACTATTTACACTATTACAATTTCATTATCATTATCATCAGCTTAACATGAATATAAACTGAAATATACAATAATTCTAAAATAAATCAAATACAAATTCAAATACAATTTACAACTAAACAAAATTTCAAGCCGCCTCTATCCAATCCTGCAAGTAAATCGTCCCGCTAATCTTCAGGGTTAGCAAAACAAACGTAAAATTGAACAAATTTCTCAATAAGAAATATATAATTTTGTATGTGGATATATAACAAAGAAACATGCCAAAATTATGTCATGACCAAAACTTCAAAAATGTCAATATTATTATTTTCCAATAATTTGTGTTAAAGCCAATTTCTAGTAATCAAATTATGTCCAAATCTGTACAATATCATAAATCATGCAAAAATGTACAATTATATAAAATATGCTCAAATTGTGCTCACATATGAAAAGGACCAAGGATCGCTTATAACCTCACTAATAAAAGGCAAATATCAAAGGTCAAGTTATAATTGTTTCTATATTATCAAAAATCATACGTTATTATTCAATACACATAGGTGGGTCATTCACACATAACTCTATAGATAGGGCCGAATGCCACTTTTCTGACCAACAAATGATAGTTTCAACTTTTGGTTTACTTATAATATATTAAAACATGTATAAATATATTCTGTCGATTCCCTATAATGGTCTATACTTGATCTAACAAAAAACTCCATTTAAACAAGAATGTTTCTTAGTTTTTATCATACCAAAGAAAAATATTTTCTTTATTAAAGCTTATATAGAGCTTTCATTTATATTTCTTCAAATATATGACAAGTAACAATTTAAATGAATGATTGGTAAAATTTCAGAAACTATTATGTATAGAAAATTACTGGAAATTAACATAATCAAGTAATTTCATCAAGTCCTTTAAAATATAAAATACACATGAATAGTTATATAATAATTCAAAACATGTAGAAGTATATATTTATAAATTAAAGACATATAAGAGCATTAAAAAGAATTTAAAGTCATGTATGAATATTGTTGTAGAAATTAAACAATTAAACATGACATGCATGGATTCAAGACACATATTTCATAAACATTTTATAAAATGAAAACAAAATCACATGCATGTAAAGTATAATCAGTTTACATACGAAAATAATACATATATAAGTATTTGAAAAAATAAATATTCAAGAAGATTAGAAATGAATAACAAGAAGGGTTTAAATGCACTTGCCTTTATTTGATTTCTCTTTAATTTCTCCTTCTCTATCTTTCTCTCTTCTCTCAAAAGTCATCTCACAGTGACTCAAGTTCAACTAAGAAGCTTATTTATAAAAGACTAGCATATTTGCACCGATCATATGCAAATAAGGTGCTGAGGCAAAATCCATACTACACATAAGCATTCATCAGACGCACATCAAGCACCAACATTTTGTCCCAAATGGACACGTGCGTCAATTGAGCGTACATCAGGCGTAAACATTCTACCTAAAATGTGCATAAATGTGGGTTAGACGTAGGTAAAGCGCCACTTGGCTTAACTTATTCTAGTCTAAATGTTAATCTTTAACCTAAAACTTTAATTGATCTCAAAATTTATTAGTTTAATTAAATTTAAAGAATATTTTGAGATCCCTACCATACAATTACTCTTTGCACTCCTCGGTAATTTTTCCTGCGTCAAATTTGCACACTTTATTGCAAGATCTTTTCTATTTGGTCTAATACTTTGAGATTCCATCTATTCTTCTGATAGTAAAAAGTAGGAACAATTATTATAGCCAAAAATCAAGTAAAACTAGAAAAGGAAACAAAAATAAAAAAAAAAGAAAAAAAGTAATTAGAAATTGGACACCAAAAAGAAGCCATGTGAAAAATGAACCAAGAAAAGGGATCATAACAGAAAAAAGAGAAAACAAATTATTAAAAAGAAATCACGATAGAAAAAGGAGAAAAAAAAATCTCAAAGTAACCCTAAAAAAAGAGGAAAAAAATAAGAAAAAGAACAAAAAAATTAAGAAAATAGAAATTAGAGAAATATGAACCATGAAAATAATTAAATCATTGAAAAAGAGAAAGGACTTGAATCTAAAGTGGACAAAATGATAGACACAAATACATGCCGAGCGATACAAACCCTAATGATATAGAGGTTTCTAGAAACATATTACCCTTGAGTTTATAGCATGCATTTGGTCCTTTTAAGTTAGTTTCCCTTCCCATAAAAAATATTTGGATGCGCATGTTATGTTCATGATATCCAGCCTTAAGTGACCAAGCATAATTGTAAGTCCCTGCGGTGTATTTTCCTAGGACATATCGGCACCCAAAAAGGGTATCAATGTTTTTCTTCCGAGTAGGGATGTTTTTTAGTGTCCATTAATGTCACATTTCATGAGTCTCAATAGTTTTATGCCGAAGTGTCTTCATCTAGTGAATCATCTCGTTTCTCTCCCAATAGAAATATTCTTGGCTAGTATCATGCATAAGGTTGTGTCCCTCTCCTATACCTTTATCACATATGCCTCATTATTCTCGTATTTCTCATTTGGGGGTTGTAATACGTATCTTGAGATATCTCAAAGACATACCAAGAAAAGGCATACTTTATAGAGATCATGATCATACTTAGGTCAAGGGATTTTTTAATCCTGAATGGGCTAGGTCGTCATATGATTAGAAGTTTACCACCGGCTATTATGCTTTATTATCCTTGTGTCATAGAAGATAAAAAAATGTGGTAACCAATTTAGATGCTGAATCAAAATACTGTATGCACGGTTACATGTGAAGTAATGTGGCTGCAATATTACTTGATTCTCCTAGTTGTGAGAATTTTGAGCTTTCTCAGTTATAGTGTCACAATCAAGCAATTATCCACATTGCATCAAATCTAATATTTCATAAATACGCAAAGTACATATGGCATATTGTTATTTTGTTCATTAGAAGCTCCACAAGACTTAAAATTCACATTCGTCATGCGAGGAACATAGATCAAATTATAGACAATTTTATAATATTTTTAACTAGAGTTCAGAGTTGCGTATAATTATAACAAGCTAGATATAATCAACATTTATACTCTAACTAGAGGCAAAGTATTAGAATATGCTTATTGGTAAATAAAATATACTTATGCTAGTACATACTTTCATAAGGGTATTTTAGTTTTTATACTATATTTTAAATAGGCATATGTGTGTGTGTGTGTGTGTGTGTGTGTGTGTGTGTGTGTGTGTGTATGTGTGTGGGAATAGATCCAACTCTCAATGATATGGGGTTTCACACAACGCTTCTTCCTATTTTGTTTTGTTCCACGAATAGCCTTGTAAAGCTTGGTCAAGATGGATGCCAAGGAGACATCACCCAAGTACAACAATTAGATTACGTACATAGACATCAATTGCCTTTGATGTTCAATAAAACATGATGGTTTGTGGGATGAAAACCTAGAAAAAATTGAGAAAAACACCCACTGACAAAGCATGGTGTCATAATCCCACTTTAGTGCAGTAATAATTAACCGTGCGGCGCCAGTTCCACCAAGTCCAGGTCAGCATTTCTCAACTCAATGATGGAATACTCTTATCTCTAATATTTAGCCACAACATGCGAGCATGTCAAACCCCTCTCAACAAGCCCCTTGTTCTTCACCCTAGCAAGTAAGACTATGCATTATACAAGTATTATTCGGTACAAATGAGAGGGGCACATTAGAAATGCAGCATTGTGGATTTACTGGGTTTTCCTTTTTTTTCTACAAACTGATTATAGAAACAGGGATATTACAGTATATTTTCTTTCATCTAATATTATAGAATATTTTCTTTTATGTAAGTCTCTCTCACCTTTATTTCTAGTTAGAACCCATCTCTCATCTCTTGTTTATCCTTTCACCAAAACATCATCCCTTTTGTCTTCTTTATTCTTCATTAAATCATCTCAATTGATAACCTATCCTCAAACAAATAAATATATAATCTCAACAACTTACAAAACCAAGCAAGGTGCTATGAAGTTTCAGATCTGGAATCAAATCTTATCCTCATATCTTATTTTGACCAATTCATAGTCGGATCAAAATCCAAAGCAGTGTTCTTGGAGGGAAGGGAGATGAGGCAATGGAAGCATTATAAGAGTTTTGGTGGCAGTAGTACTTGTCGATAATTGCAAACGTTTATGTTGTAATAATTTTTTCAAATTTTAATTTTCAGATATGGATGGAAGAAAATATGCCTCCCTGATATATTATTTTAGGGATTTAGGATTATCAGATGTCATTTATTTTTTGATTGATTGGTTCTTCTTTTGAGTTGTGTTTTGTATACTTCCTGATGACTGAAATTATGTTTAGAGTTACTTTTCTTTCCCTTCCCTTTTTTAAGAGGAGGGGGGTGGGTGGGTCTGTGTTTTTCATTTATTTATCATTTATCATTTGTTTGTGGACTGGTTTTTTAAACCTATAATTTTACTTTGTCAGATACATTATATGCCTCCAATGGATCTCATTTTTTGTGTATACGATTTTTGGATCCCCATTTTCTTGATTTGGTCTGGTTTTGAGTTGTTGCTATTTTTTTAAACTTCATGAGAGAAATTTCATAATTCTGGTGTTTTTAGGGAATGGAGGGAGAAAGTGGAGAGACCTTGACTTGTGGTATGGTTTTACATTTTGTGTGCGGTTCCACATTTTCTAGAGTAATTGTTCCTGGACGTCCTTCACCTTCCCTTACTGTTGCCGGGCATGTCTTCTAATTGTCCCTTATTTTGTGTCCTATGTGTTCCTTCCCATGTGCTGGGATGTCTTTTAATTGTATCTTCACTGTTAATTAAAGTGCAGAGTAATTTATTAACAAATACTGTATTTCATGAGTAGAAATTACAAGAAAAATTAAGGTCTGCTTCTCCATAAAGATCTACACTGCTCCCATGGAGCAATTAACATTCAAACATCAGTCCCCATATAAAAGTAGCTGATTTATGATGAGGACATGGAAGTTGTGCCCAAGAAACTTCCAATAGATTTTTCTTATTTCATCTTTATTCCCAATATGAATTTTTAAAAATTTCATCTGATGCTTATTTTTATTTCAATATCTGCACTACAACCTGGATGTCCCCGTCTTTAAATATTCATTTCTAGCCTTACAACTTTCACTCAATAAATATTTGAAAATTTACATGAATAGGCTATCGATTAGCACATTCTCACTTAATTAGACAAACAAATTATTCAGAACTCTTACAGACATTTACTGCACAGTTTGGCTTTTTTATTAGACAATTAAACCTTTCCCACTTTAATGTTTCGCTATTATACACTTGGACAACCTTAATTGGGTTATGCTTTTTGAAATATGTTGAAAATTACACTTTTACCCTACCTTTATTTGTAATTCCCTAATAAATCATGTTATTCTTGTTACTTAATCTATAATTTGGTTTGTAATTTTCAGGGGATTAACACCCAAAAGGAAATTTAGAAAAAAATAAATAATAATAATAACATGGGCCTCCTGGCCCTCCACATAAACCCAACAGAGTCCAACTCAGCCAACTTTTGCATACAAAGCAAGGAAAGCAATCATATGCATGAAGAAAATGAAGAAAGCAGCCAAGGAAGGCATGGAAATATACTTCACCTTAATTTCTTCTTTAAAACTATGCAATTAAATGGAAACATTGGCCTTTTTTTGGAAAGCTATTGTCATAGCAGCTTTTTTCAACAAAAAATTGAAAGAATCCTCACCAGGAAAAAAGTTGTTCATGTAGGGAAAGAAAGGAATAAAGCAAGGAGTAAGGTGCTGTCTGCTACCAAAAAAGGGAAGAAAAAGTGAAGAGAGATGGCAAAGGGCATGACACAGTCCACAAAATAAGATAGGAAAAAAACAACTTTCTCCAAGGAAGCAGTTAAATAATTAGGAAGGTGGACCTTTTATTTTTGGAAGCTGCTCTCAGCAACAAAGGAAGAAGAAAGTGGGAAGGAAACAATGAAGGGGGCTGTGCACAGAGAAGGATGAACACAACAAAACAAAAGAAATAAGGAGGTAATTGTTAGAATTTTATTCCTTTTTTCTTCTTCAATTAGTGTAGCAAGCTATTTGCCATCCACAAAATCTTAGGATTTAAAATTTTATATTATTAGCATAGCAAGTTGTTCACCAACCAGTAGATCTAGTGTTTTATACCTTTATGCTATTAGTGTAGTAAATTGTTCGCCAGCCTCTAGATTTAGGGTTTCAAATTTCTATTTCATTAGAATAGCAAGTTGTTTGCCAACAAGAAGTTTTAGGTTTTTATGTTAAAAAGTGTGTGTTTTTCAATTAAAGCAATCTAGTTCAGTAAAAAATTTAGGTTTCTAGTGTTTCCTTCTGCTATTGAATTTTAGTTTACTTCTTTTCTGGTTTTTGCTGAATTTGGTTACTGAAAGTGCTGTTTCTATATTATTGGTCAAGTGCTCCACTGCCTGGCTGAGAGGAAGATTCGCTGTTCTCCACTGCTGCAACGTTGCTGGCCAAGTAGCTGGGCCATGTAATGTTTTATCCCCTGTCAAATTGTTTTAATGAAGTTAGTTAAGTAGATTAGTTAGTTCTTATTTCTTTAATTCCTGTTTTTATTTGCTTAGGTCAAAATTAGGCCTTTAGTTTCTCAATTAACATGCTAGTTAGCTCATCAGTTAATTTAATAATCCAAAGTTCCCGTTTTTATTTTTTCCAATATTTGTAGAATTAAAATCCTAGGGTTACTAAGATGTCACATGATTTGTTTATGATAAGATTACTCAACTCCTTGTTGATATGATCCTAACTTACAAGGTAAAACTATACTACACCCGCATACACGTGAGGATATATATTCACATTCTGAAGTTGATCAGTGGGGATCAATGGGTGGTTCAGCGCATGAAGCTTCTTGCATTATAGGCTCTTCAAAGGGTATGATTTATACAGTTTTATCCTTGCATTGTAAAGAGGCTAATATTTTATATGGATCATGCTTAGCAAACTTCAGATCAATTAGCCATCACTTGGTACCAAAACAGATCAATTTTGTATGGCTAGAAAAGTATGATAAAACAGTACTCATCAACCCCATACACATGAATGGTAGGTAATCCAAATTTGAACTGCAAAATAAGTATAAGGATAAATCCAATAGTACTCGTTGGTCACACACACACACATGCACGTGCTCACAAATGCACATGTGAACGCCCACATCCCCCAATATTTAGTTAAAATGCTTGTAAATATGTTATGCTGTTTATATAGCTACACTGAAATCTATCCTCTGCTCAAAATGCTAGGAGTGCTACGTACTGCTCAATTTATATGCTAATAGAATTGGCAAACACAAAAGCGGCAACATGGATCATGCATCTTAGTCAAGACTTACTTTCTGAGGTCCCAGATGCGTAACGTTCTGTCCAGAGAGCTGGACACAAGCAAATGATCATCTGGAGCAGCCAACTGCAGGCAATATACATCTGTTAATTTTATCTACATTGAAATTGATTTCGTTATCAATCCAAATATACCTTTGTCACATAACCATCATGAGCACGCCAAGAGGCCACAACATTTCCACTTCTTGCATCAAGCAGTTTGCAACCACCAGAACTCAGTCCAGCTGCAATCCAAGAGGGGGAAGAAACATGTCCACCATGCTGTGTTTTGTCTGAACCACAAGAGCATATGGAAGAGAGGAGAGAAGGGAAGCCATATTCAGCAGCTTCACTCTTCCAAATATGAAGTTTCTCCCCAAGGGTAACATCAATGAACCTGCATAATATATGGAAATTCAAATTATGAACAACAGCACAACCCATTTAATCTACATATGATGGTGAAGTAAGCTGCAATCTAACTTTCACTACACCTGAGAGAAGCATTTCCTGTGCCAACGACGAGCTTCTCAACAGATTCTAAGAAATGCATACAAGTGTACAAGCTGCCATCAAATGCACCAGTCAAAATTCCACTTGATAGTGGATTGGAATTCATCACACTGGCCGGGTCAGAATTGACCTTTAATGCAGAAGATAAAGAGCTAGTAGGATGTGCCCAAGGTACTGATGATTCAGCAATTATTGATATTACTTTCCCTGTTTGGCTATTCCAAAAATGTATAGTTCCATCGCAAGAAGCTACCCTACCACTGGATGAAAGGGGACAGATGTCATTCACAACCTGATAACACCACAAAGCAGTTGAGAAGACAATGAATTCCACACAAAGCCTAGATAACCAACATTTATTGGACAAATTGAGGGGGACAGAAATACAAAAAGATTGGGAAAGCACAGATGAATCCCACTCCCAAACTTGGGGGTGAATTTCACAAATAAAATCCACTTGGAAAGTATTAATTTAGTAGTACAACAGGAACTTTTAATTTTTTGTCTTTACTTTATGCAAATAGAATTATGTGGTTCTCAAAATAAAAGGGAATCTTTGTAATTGTTGTTTTTCCTGTAAATGGGAACTGACATTGGCCCATGATTTACGTTTTACTAGTGTAAGTCCTAATTGGTGATTGACTTACAATTTATTAGTTGGGGCAGGTAACATAGGTTGGCTTATCAAAGATAGAGATTTTAAAATGGCGCCTTATACCAATATGTAACCTAAACCGTAAACAATATAGGCTTTGGAAATTATAATGGCTCACAAAAGGCTGGAAAATGACATAAGCCTTGCCAATATATGCCAGACGAGATTAATAATCAATATTTCATTTGCATTAAAGAATAAGAAGCCTCCAGCATATTGCAACAAAGATGCTCAGCACCGATAGAGATCTATGTCCATGATCTCAGACAACCATTCTGACGACACTATCAAGATCTGAAGAGCATATAGAACCAATCTCTTATCATACTTATTGCTAGTGGAAGTACACAGCTTCCCAACCACAATATAACATCAAAACACAACTCCCTTGACTGTCACTGCTCGCAAAATGATCAGCAAAGCGAGATGTTATTAGTTCAAATGGATAATGCGAGGTGGTACAATACATTCATGGTTGACCTCAGGCTACTACAATTAGGCAATAGTGATATGGTGCCATACATTCATAGTTTATCTCAGGCTACTACAACTAGGCAATTGTGATACGGTGCTTGGGGTAGATTGGACGGGAACTTACAATATCCTTTAACTTTGGCATGCTACATATTTCCTTTCAAATGGAGGGCAAGCAAGTCCAGCTTCGAGGCTCTACAGAAACTGCTACCTAAATCATAATTTCAGATAGCAAACTCCGTAAATGGATTGAACACAAAGTACATGCAGTAGCACAAATTTTCCCCTTTACAAGAACTACTTACTGAAAATATTCCCTGAACCCTCCCAATCACCACCAAAAGAT
Organism: Nepenthes gracilis; assembly: GCA_033239525.1. Classification (NCBI taxonomy): domain Eukaryota; kingdom Viridiplantae; phylum Streptophyta; class Magnoliopsida; order Caryophyllales; family Nepenthaceae; genus Nepenthes; species Nepenthes gracilis. The sequence goes on from BSYO01000021.1 coordinate 4,602,989, forward strand.
CCCAAGACCACACAATTCCCCTTGAACGCCACTCAGTTCTTGCTCAACTTAGGACATATAGATGCACTCATTTATTGGACAACAGAAATTGAAAAGTTAGCTGCTGAGATGCTACAATCCTCATTGATCCAACAGAGTACCAGTCCATTTACTTCGCAGTTCTCCTGATCTTCTTGTCCAAAAACAAATATGATAGTTGAAGGTTTTGCATTGACAATAGACATCTCAATCCCACCATCAAGAACACATTTCCCAGTCCCGTCATTGATGACTTGCTAGATGCACTCCAGGGTGCCTCTTATTTTTGTAAATTAGATATTTGATCTAGCTAACATCCAATTAGAATACAGAAAATAGCCTTTAGAACAACACCTTATAGTCGATATAATTTCAGGGTTATGCCATTTGAACCTACTAATGCCGGGGCCACATTTTAGGCATTCATGAACCACATATTCAACCCCTTGATCAGAAAGTATGTCCAAGTTTTCTTTGATGGCATCCTCAATTTAGCACCAAACTTTCAAACACATACGTCATCTCCATTCTGTTTTTCTCCTCCTAAGACAGCCGCTTTTTTTTTTTTTTTTTTTTGCAAAAGCGAGCAAATATTCTCTATCGAGCATGGCAAGAATATCTAGGCCACCTAATTGGTGGTTTTGGAAATCAAATTGACCCCTCAAAGCTGTAACCATGATACAGCAGCCTATGCTTACTCCTTCATCACTGAAGGCCTTGAGAGGACTTTTAGGTTCAACAAGATACCACAGAAATTCACACAATAATATGGTTCAATCTCCAAACCACTCACTGGCTTGTTTAAGAAAAATCAGTTTCAGTGAACTCCTGTAGCAGAACATGCTTTTCAATTTTAACAGCTAAAACTGCCATGTCCAAGACTCCTATCCTATCCCTTTCATATTTGGCCAACCATTTATTCTGGAAACAGATGTCTCAGACGAGGGAATGGGAGTTGTTCTCAGGCAAAAGTTCGAACTATAGCTTTTCTGTTACAAACATGTGGGTAAAAGAAAAAAAGGAAAAAAAAGAAAAAAAAAAAAGAGCATGCCCATCTATGAAAAGGGACTACTCACAATCATCATGGCAACCACCAAATGGAAACACTACCCCCTTGGCAGCCATTTTCATATTACTGCAGATCATGAAAGCCTCAAGTATCATATGGAGCAGATACTTGCCACAATATTAAAGCAAAAATGTCTAACTAAGCTGTTGGGACACAATACATCATCCAAGATAAGAAAGGTAAAGAAAATGTTGTGGGTGAGGCATTATCAAGAACGGAAGAAAAAGCTGACTAGCAGTCACACAGCAGTCCTGACCTGGCTTTCTGAAATTATGAACAGCTATGAAGGAGATCAGCAATCAACAACTGTCATTGATTCCAAAGCAAAAATTCCTTATTACTACATCAATAGAATAATCAAACAGCACAATTCCTTTCATGTACAAAGTGCCACTAATGCCACATCCAAACTGATCCAAGGCTTCCATAATTCCTTTATTGAAGGGTATTCTGGGATATTTGAAACTTACAAAAGAATCAGACATTAAAATTTTGGCCAACTCTATTGAAAAAAATGCAGCAGTATGTTTGACTCTTTTACAATACCTTCTCAATCACAGAGTAATAGTTCCATGGATTTTATTGAAGGATTCCAAAGTCCAATTTGAAAGACACTAAACTTATTGTGGTGAATAAAATGACAAAATATGCCTATTTTTTAGGTCTATTTCATGCCTGTGTCATGGTCCCAGTTTTACGCAATGGAAATTGACAGTCAGTGCCGAGACTTCTTTAAATCAAGGCAGCCTTTCCCAACTTGATAATCCAGTAGTCTCGTCTTTGACCAGTGGCCATGCAAGGGTCGCAAGTCAAGGCTCTCTCAACGTGTGCTGCATCGTCCACAATATTTTCGAGGCTCTGACTCCAATTAATCAAGCAGCTAAAAAGCATATTGATTTCTTCTCAAAGGTTAGCTCCATCAAGCTAACACTCATCCCATCGACAAGTTCTCATGCCTAACTTGGTACTTGCTCTTGCTCATATAGGGTCATTACAAAGCACCTTAACAGATAGAGCACTCATGCTCCTCTCCATTACTGAGAACTCACTAGTCCATTGGTGTACGCCACTCGTGTCCATGATGTATTGTGCCCAACACTATGGTAATCAAGTCTTATGTCCAATAGTAGTCCTGACATTAGTGAAAGCAACACACTTCGTATTGCATCTTGGTCACACGAGCATACTAGCATGCATCAACCCTTATGTCTCAACAACTAGCATATTCGACAACCATAACCCTAATCTCAAGTCGCATAGTGTCACCCAATTCCATGCCTACAGCGTCGACATTGTCCACTTGGCTTAAGGTTCCCAGCTCGCCTCTAGCCTTAAGAAGGCAATCCCTTCAAGTTACATCCAGAATCTAGCTTGAATGCAACTAAGGATCTCAATATTTGTCCCGAACACTATTTACAACATCGATCCCCTCAACCCTCGCTAGATAATGTTCACTCGGTACCAATGTTGTTAAACGCGCAATGCGTATCAAGGCATAATGTGCAAAGCGCAGGTGTAGGCTTGATGGATGTGAGGCACCCATTTATTAAACAAGTATATATGATATTTTTGTAGATTTTAAATTGTTAAAGGTAAAAAGAGAATCAGAAAGAAAAATGGCAACAATAATAAACTCATAACAAAAAATATGGCAATTAATTAGCACACTTACCACAAATGAACAAGAATAATAAATTTATTAGCAAATTTAAAACATTATCCTCAAGATACTCATAACAAAGGCTAGCATTTATCCTCATCATCAAATAAAAGTTCAATTTCTTCTCCTTTATTAGCTTATCTACTTGAATGACTTTTTAATTTTATATCTCTCTAAGTTAGAATCTTTATTATTTACAAGCTCCAATTGGATTAGTTCTAGAGATATTTATGGTTCAAGGTTCATACTATCTTCCAATTTAGTCTAATATGTAGCATTATTTGCTTAAATAATTTTAACTACAAAACCCTTTATTATAAAATCATCCTCAAATGTAAATTTATTATTATCATTATAACCTTCATCCATTCTTCTATTGAGTCACTCATTATTTTTATCAATTTTAATTTCATGAACATAAGTTCGTATTAAAAATAACAATTAAATATAATCAAAAAAGAAAAATTATAATTTTATTTTTTGAAAAAACATTATGAGGCACTCTAAGCACATACCTTAAGCTTCGACAAAAGGTGCAAGCCTTAGAACCTAGGCACGCGCCTCTTAAAATGAGTCTCGCCTAAATATATTGAGAGGCCAGTCTTTGAGACTCGAACCTAACTACACCTTTAACAACCCTACTCCACACCTGACCACATAAGACTCTAGGTTGTCCTTAGGATACTTCACTTAAGTGTAGTGCCTCATCGCATTACAACACTCCTAGAGTGGTGCAAAGATGAACGCCAACTTCCCCCTATGGAAGATATTAGACTTCTTTGGGATTTCGATGAGTTTATGTTGGATTGCCCTAACTCTCCCCACCTTTAGCTTGATAACTTAGACCCCTCACCTGTGACATCAGTAGACACCTTACTGCAAGAAAGATTAGCTATTGACATATTCCTTAAGGAGAAGTTAGCATGGCACAAAACAAAATGCAACAATATGTCAATACCCACAGAAGAGATAGGTCCGTTTCCATTGGAGACATGGTATACCTCGAACTAAAAACATAGACAAACTTCACTTGCCTAGAGAAAAATGAAAATTAGCCACCCTCTATTGTGGGCCTTTCTCTATTGAAGAAAAAAATTGCCAAGTAGCTCAAAAAATACATCAAACATCACACCAGTACAAACTGACCGCACACTCCTAAATCCATGCACAGAATTCATTATAGCCTCAGTCACTATTATTGGAACCAGAACTTTCACTAGAAATGAGAAGCCTATCCGGCAATTACTTCTCCACTGTTCAAACCTAACCAAAGAAAACACCACATTGGAAGATGCCAACTACATAGCACAGCTTCCTTCCATATATCCTTGAGGAGAAGGATATTTTCACCGAGGTATAGTAATATAATGCAATATGTGAAAGACAGTGCTTAGCATATAATGCATAAATATAGGATCAACTAATAACCAAATCGGTTAGGCACAATAGAAGCAACAACATGGTTGTGCGAAACCTGTTATCACAAGACCCATGGAGTTGTAATCAATCCAAGTAGATCTGTTATTAAATAGTTTGAGGTTGTTGAGATTGAACAGATAATTTTACTTCAGGAAGGCTATAGAACCAGCAGACAGGATTGTTAAAGTCATTGCTGAATGAATAAAATCTTGAATTCCTCCTCCTGTTACCAGCTTTCCTTTATTCTTCTTCTCTTAGTCCCTTCTCTCTCTTTTCCATCCCTTTCCCTCTAACTTCTAGCAAACTGTCACATCCCCGACCCAAGAGCAAGTAATAATTAGTAATGAATAAACCAAAATAAAATTTTTTCTTTTCCGTTGATGAACAAAACCCATATATAATATCCAAAAGTCAAATCAGACATAGCAAACCCAAAGACCAAAATAATATAATAGCCACGATGCTTGACAGAGGCACAGGCCCAACCGACCAACCCAATCTAGCACCCAAATAAATTAATTTAACAACTTGCTCATACCAAACCTATCATAAGAAAAAACATCTACCAAGCATTTATCAATAATGATGTAAAATTTGTACAAATATCCATGCTAATAAAGGAAATCTCTCAACGATACAAGTTATAACTAAAATCAATTTAATAAAATTCTAACATAATCCTCAAATGAATCCAATACATATCCAGATAATAAAAGGAATAATAAAAGCCTTCCAACTCCTCCATCTGAGCCTTACAAGTAAAGCCAAGGGCCCTAATCTAAAAGGGTTAGAAAACAAGACAAATCATGAGCTTAAAACTCAACAAATATCAATACATATATACCAACAAAATGTGTCTAATATAAAACAGATAGAAAGGACAAAAAATAGTAAAATGCTCTCAAAATTCCAACATGTCAAATGTTCAAATATGTTATATATCAAAATACGATGTTATACGGCAAAATTCGTAATCCGTATACAAATATTAAATAATCCAAAGGCTCAAAAGTTCAAAATCCAATCAAAGGATTTCAAAAGTCTAATTATGCAAAATTAGATAAATCCAAACATCGTATCCAAACTTGCAATCATGCAAAAGCTAGATATTCCAAAACATCATGTAATATGCAGTTAAAAATTCCAAAAATCCAAAACATGCTAAAATCTACAAATTAGGAACAAAAGACCAATTTTGAGGAAGGGTTACACATACACCAATTAACCTTAGGCTAAAACATTATTATTTTAGCCTATAGGCAAGCCATTTACAAATTGCTCCTTATAGACACAGTTAAACGCCATTTTGTTTTGTCACCCATAAGGGCAGGTACAATCCTCAAGTGTATCTAAATATATTAGAATATCCGCACATATTGTTCTGTCCAATTCCTTACAATGATTCTCAAAAAAAAAAAAAAAAAAAAAACGGTGAACTCTATGACGTTTCACCTTATAGAAAAGTACAAACACCAAATCAAATATCAAAATAGAGTCCAGTCCGAAACACATGCATGAACTATCACATGTAAGGTCCAAATGCACAAAATCAAAACTTTTCCTTTGTAAGTATTTCCATATATAAATATATTATCTTAAAATATTCACTTATTTTGCAAGAAATAAAGAAACCACTAAATCTTTTGATAAAACCAAACAAAATTTCAAACCTTTGACAAAAATCATATGCATGCAAAAATATTCAAAATTGGGAAGCTATGGCTTGAATTACTACGAAAGAAAAATCAATGAGCTTATATTCTTTATTTGAATGATTATCCACCCTAATTACATGTTAAAAATAAATTAGTGACTGACGGGAAAGGCTTCTCCCATGAATGGATTATCCTTTTTGCTTTGTTAGTGAATCCTAATAGTCATTCTCCTTTAGGCCATATGCATGTATATCAAACAAAAAATGTAAACAAAATCAGAGGATTTCGAAAACTAACCAAAGAATGGGTTTAGAAATACTTACATTAACCTTACAATCTAGCAAATCTGATGAAATAAAACTTAAAAATCCTCTTCTTTCTCTTTCTCTCTCATCTTCTTTTTCCTCTTCTCTTCTTCTTCCTCACCTCCTCTCCCCCAAAATGGCCAAACAATACATGTGTAGCCTAATATAATCAATCGATGCACAAGAGTTGAATAGGCATGCACCAGACATCCCCCAAACTGCTTGAACTGTGCACAAGTGCCACATTAGACGTCACTCAGATGCCAACATTCTGCCCAAGTTGCACATAAGCGCTACATAGGTGCATATTAGGCTCCACTTAATTAGCCGGAAACAAGCATGAGCATTACATAGATGCACATCAGGCATGCAGCTTCTACCTCAAATACACACGAGCGCGAGTTAGGCATCCCTCATGCACTGACCCTGAATTTTTAAATCAAATTCTTCCTCAATTTTCATTAAACAGTTGTTTCTGAAGTAACCTAAAATTACGCTAATGACATTATAATTCAATAATTTACTATTGGGCATTACACAAATTGTCTGGAACCTAAGCAACAATAAATTTTCATAGTCTTAAGCCATAGTTTTCCATAGTTTCAATGCCTAGCTATCACCAGTAAGGCACCCATTATGATATTAAGTCAAACATATGCTTGCCAATGAGATTACTAGCTATTGTTTGATCAAAATGTTTTATTAGTTGAGTAAATTTTAAGCATCACCTAATTCAGCCCCCCTCTCTCACATCCAACAAAGTAGGTTCCACAATTGTTCAGAACTATTTCTCAGAAAGAGGATCTAATAACACGAGTAGAGCGAGGTCACTCTGTCAGGCAATGTCGAAAGTCAATGGACTATTAGGATTCCTCTTACTGACAGAAGCAAATAATCTTATTTGAAAGCTAGGAAGAAAAATCCAGCTGAATCAAAAACAACAATTGTTAACAGATTATTGGGTTTCCAATGTCTATGAAGCTGAGACAAAAGTTTGTCGAGATTAGACCTAAACCACACCATCATTCTGATGCTAAGATCTGCCAAAAGGGTCCAATTACTAATGGACTGACTCAAGGCTTTTTTGGGATAAAGGTGCTTAGGTCAGGCCTTGATTTTGTTTGCTTAAATTAAATAATGAATAGACTATTTAATCAGGTTTATGAGAGAAAATAATCCTCTAAAGACTGAGGAACACACTAACAACCTTAAAGGCATAACTCTCTCTACGATTGTTGTGAACACATAATTCTTTCTCTGTTTTAATGTGTGAGCTGTGAAATGTAATCATAAACAAGATGTGTGCACAGGTTTTCACTAATGGATTATTCAGTCACTTGCAAAGAGAGAATAAATGCTAAAGACTAAGTTGTTGAAAATAGTAATTCTAATTCATAACAAAGATTGCCTGTTTTTAAAAAAAAACAGACTGGACCAAATTTAACAATCTAATGCTGAAATTAAATAATCCAATTAAAAGTCGAACAAGTCCATAGTCCACAATGGATACACATCATTTTTGCCAAAGTTTAACCTATGCCCGCCTATCCATTTCCTTTTAGGCCAACTCCAGTCTAATGAGATCCCAGGTACAAATAATGAAAGTAGGAAGATGGAAACATAAAATAGAGACAGATTATAACTAGGGCATCGCAAACATCAAATAAATTAGGAGAAAGCAAACCTCCTCATGACCATAGTATCCAGAAACACAGTCAACTGATGACAAATCCCATTTCTGCACTGTTCCTTTAAATCCAGGACCAACCCCTGCAGTAAACACTGTACAGTCATCTTCTCCAACAGCTAAAGATCGTAATGCTCCATGATGAGCACGGACAGAGTATATAACAGATGCTCTGATCTTCCATGCATGATCATCTTTCTGACCCCCAGCACGACCAAGAAAATCTGGCCCGTCCCAGTTAGTAGCTGGACTTGGGAACCAAAACCATGGCTCGCACTTGCCAATGTTTGATATAGATGCATGACTTTCAGCAGGATTCTCATTAGTTTCTGCAAAGCATTTAGAAAGCATCAAATCCTTAACTGCTTTATTTCCTTGTGATTGTGGTATTGACCATCCAACCCCATTCATTAACAGTTTAGTGGGGTTATACTGTGATGCTGCATTTTTGTGGAGGACAGGGTTTCTGGCATTCATATTTTCCTGACTGCTTCGGGATGATTCTCCTGTGGATTCCCACTACAACATGACAAATTTAGATCCATGAAATGTAAACATAAAAGGCTGGAATTTAACATCACTATCACATCTGAAAGGGTAAAGCAACCAAACCTTCCATTTATGGTGCCACAGAAGATATTGCTCAAGAAGTAACCATGTCGCACAGCACTGGCGCAGTTTCTCTATACCAAGAAGTGCTGCAAAAGAGGGATACAAAAGAAACCTGCATAAATCCAAGAAAAATTAGGATGGACACAAGCTCATGGTGGCGTTATCTAAACAGCCAGAGATCCATTAGGGTGCGCCGCAAAACCCACACAAGGCCCATACGGCTTTCAATCTGAGCCTCCTCATCTGCTTTGAGCTTTAAAATCTTCAGGCTTCCGCCAATAGAACCAGGTCTCCTAGCTGATTCCCGAGAGAAGGCAAGCTCATCAAACAGCTCTTTAAGTTGAGGCAGGACATGCAAAGCTGTTAAATTTGCACCGATCTGCTGACAGATTGCAATCAGGGTAGAAGCAGCCGCCTGATTAACAAAGGCTTCACAGGCAGTCAGATGCCACCTCAAATGCAAAGAAAGAGCATAGTAGAAAATTAAGGAGTAATTTGAGGCAAATTTATCACTTTTTTGGAAAGTCACAGTGGTTGCATACCAACTATACCATACAAGTCTGGCGCAACAGAGAAAGTTAGAACTCTTTATCAAAGAAAGATATAAACTTCATAGCAAGTGAGAAAAAACATCAAACTAAAAATGTAACATTCCAGATTTTTCTTAAGAAATTACATTATATATTATGACAAACGTAAATCTAGATGTAGATTTGGGTGACTAAGTAGTATCTCTTAAAGATGTTTTGGGACCCATTTAGGAAATACATATTTTGAGTAGAAATATTAATTTATTTTGATGACTATTTGGTAATAATTTAGTTTTCTAAAATAGCATCTTGAATTTAAGAAAAGGCTAAATTATTGGGTCAAATTAAAATACCAATTGATCAAAAAAATTTAGGCTTTTAATATTTATCAATTGGGTATAATTAAGGAACAATTATAAGTTCATATTAAGGCCCACTTATCCCTTAATTAGGATTAATTAAGTTAAATTGAATTTTTGGCAGAGGAACAAACCCTAGAGTGCAAATCCTCCAAATCAAGGCCTAATTTGGACTTAATTGAGCAATTAAGTTAATCCTAAGCTAAGATTACACCTTAAGAGTAAATTTAAGAGCTGCAATTTGGATCAAAGTAGGCTAAATCATGGCTAAAAATCGGGTCCTTCACGACTAAGAAATGGGTGCCGAAGAATAGGAGAGGTGCCGTTATTTGATGTAAATTGGACAATCAAGCATTTAATTCGACCAATTAAAAGACTCCAAACATGTTAACGGTGGCTTGAGCTAGTTGTCTATAAATCGAAAAATAATTACTTAATCTTCTTGTTATTCTATGATCCAATACCACTTCAATATCTTGAATGATCATTCCTTTATATCAAATCCTTCTCAAGAGGCCGAATCTGAGAGAAATCCAAAAATAGAGCAGAAACATGGGTTCGGGAAACTCAAAGAACTAAAGATCGATAAGCACTGTTTGATTTGAAATTTTTGTTCCAATAGTAGTATAAAAATCATATACAATCAATATACAGTAATTTTTGTTCCAATAGTTTTATAAGAATCATAAACAATGTATAAGTTAAATGTTTCAAATGTTAGAGAATAACTAAAATTTGGTAGAAGGACTGCAGCAAACTCCACAAGAAAACAGGGGCGCAGGCTGTTGTTCTTCAGTCATGAAGGAGCACTTGCTTTGCGGGAGATCAGCCCCTTCGCAACCTGTAGCGCTGCTGTTGGCATCTGACTAGGGAAAAAATGGTATTTTGGTGTACTTAAGTATTAATTGAGTAGGATAAATATTTATTTGATAGAATAAAAATATTTTTGTGATTATTTTTGGGCTATGGATTGTACAAATGATTTTTGAGGATATATTTCAGGTGACCTAATATTGGAAAAACTTCCTAAAGATTGCTTGCTTAGTGGAAGTGAAATATTCTGGTGATTATTTGGGTTACAAGCTAAACAAATAATCCTCGAGGAATATATTTCAGGTGATTCAATATTAAATAATGTATTTTGGATATCTCAACATGATGAATGAGGCTTTTTATTTATAAATAGATAAAGTAAATTATAATTGTTTAGATGTCATGGGATAAATTAGGATAAATTAACTAGACAATAAATTTAATCTCTCCTTATGGAAATTGTGAGATAATGGATTTGGTACCTCAATTTATCGATTGCTTATTATACCTTATTCGATTATTTTATTATGACTCATATTGATATATATTGTTGGTAAGTCTTGTTTCATGTCATACTCTTGTCATGATTCTTGATGACATTACCCTTAGTAGAGTGAGGTATCGGACTATGTACAAGGATGACATGGGACTACGAGTGTTTCCATGATCGAGTCTTACAATGTCGATACCATTTTACATTCATATATAAGGTAGAGAAAGAAATACAAAAAACTAAAGTATTTGGATATATTAGCATCAAGGTACTCTAGTATAGTCTTATCATTCGATACCAAAACCATTCTAGTAATCTCAATGGTATATTTATGCTGTATTTTTGTCGGTAGAACCTATGTGAATTGTTGAGATATGGATATAAGAGAGATTCAAATATGTGTCTTACCAACGGGGATAGTTATGAGGCAATCAGGCATCACTCTAGGAGTGATGAAGAATCATCATGACTACAAAGAATCCTACCAATTTGGTTGTTGTGAGGTGGTTAGGCACCACTTTAGAAGTGGTGGAGAGTCATCAAGATTATAGATGATCCTATCATCTAGGATGGAGGTAAGATGATCAAGCCATACTTTAGAAGTGATGGTGAGTCATTGGGATCATCAGCCATTGGTTCACCGTGGAAGAAAATACAAAGTTTAGAAATTCTTCTTATTAAACTTGTTGAGATGGACGACTAAATTTCTGTCAGGGATCGACGGGTTCAAGTCCCTACATTCCTATTGAGATTGTTGAAATGGCATGGTCCGGTTCAGCCAAGGTTGACAGGTCTGGGTTACCACATCCTTGTTGAGCTTATTGAGCCAAACGGTCCGATTTGATTGGTGGTCAACTAGTCTAAGTCACCACATTCTTGCTAAGATCATTGAATTTGGCTAGACTGATATGACTTTTTGGAACTGTATATTCATAGAACTCAAGATTTTAATTTTTATATTATTGATTATATCTGAATTCCATTGATTGGATCTCTATCATTGCTGTATACCTCGATTTTATTGTATTTCTAGATTAAGGGGTTCCTTACTGGGCATTTGGCTCATTTGTTATTGTATCTTATTCTTACAAAGTAGCACAGGTTATCATATGAAGGATGATAGGACTAGGTGGCTGGAAAGACCTAGAGACCATTATGATTATTTTGAGTCGAGTGTTGATGGCGTTAATCAGTAAGACTATAATAGAATATTGTGAGTTGTTAGTCATGAGTTTTATGAAATAAAGAGTACCATTTGTTAAATCATGTGAATTATATATTATTGTGGACTAGAAAAAAAAAATGCAGCATCACAATTTGGTGGATTGGGTTTATGTGATCAGGGTCATCACAAAAACAGTTTACCAGCAATGTATAAACCTAGTCAGAGTTCGGGATGGATTGAATTTTCATTGCACCAGTACTTGAATGCTCTGAATCAGTTGCTAGAATGGTCCAGAGTTGGTTCAGAAATAATCCAAAGATTCTTCATCCCAGATGGCATATACAGAAGCAGAAAGAGTTGCTATTACAAGGTGTTCTTGAATTTCCTTACACCACCTCAGGAATTTTTCTATTTGATTGGTTAAGATTGCAAAAATTCATCAAAATGGATGCAATTATTCAGCAGTAGAAGGCTTAATCAAGCCAGATTACTGCTACAGAGGGAGAAAAGACTCTAAGAAAGGTGATAGGGACAATATTACAAGATACTCTGCACCAAAGTCTTTAGGCATACTCTTAGAGCATGGAAAGCCTATATCTCATTTCAAGGAAGCACCATATAAGGAAAACAAGCTTCCGACAGGAAGGAGTAGGGATTACACTTTGCAATAGTGATTTACACTATCCTAGTTAGACGAGGGATTGGGAGATTACTTAGATCTGAATAAAGTCTTGCCCTTTGGAAGAAGATGTGAATGCAGTTTTACAGGTAAAATGGGAAGATTAGAAACTTCTATCCATGGATAAAAATATCAGCATCGGTATTGGATATAGAAAAGAATTTTTTTTTTTTTTGAAAATCGTAACTTACAAAACTGTATCGGCTAATATTTTGAATATCGACATACATATCTCAATATGCCATAATATATCGCAGATGTAGAAATATATTATGATATTATCGCGATATCTAAAAATATTGGTATGAAAGCACCCGATACCAATACTTATTGGATCATATTTGCATCAATGCTTCTATCACTTAAAAGCAAGCCCGTCCAACGAAGACACCACAGCCAGCATTATATCATCCTCTATATAAGGTAGCCTTCTCACTAAACAAATTTACAAGACTCTAAAATACAAGAATAAGCCAAAGAAATATCCAATAGATAAGATATCACGCAAAATTTTTTTCCTTCTGACAACATCAAAATTAAATTATACACTAATGTTTGACCATCTTTTATTATATGATTACATAATGAAAGAGTTTCAGTCAATTTCAACAAATTCGAGCTTGATATCCTCTTGAGATATTGAAAAAATACCCTAAAAATTCTATGCATATTTTATATCTTTACATAACATGTGAATTTAGAATTTTTAAAAATTTGGGTTTAATTACATGTGGACTTAGGCATCTAAGAAACAAAGCAAATCAAAAAATGCGGATAGATATCGACCATATGGGCAAATATATCCTAATATGTTACCAATATAAAGATATATTGTGATAATTTCCTTTTAGGGGGAAATATTGGTATTGGGACCTCCCAATACCAATACATATAGGCTAGTAATTAAAATACCCGACAAATTTTTAATCCATACAAACAGCTTAAAGAAAACACACCTCTATTTCCTTGCTAACAGCTTACAGATTTAATCTGGCTCACTGCGTATAACGAAGCTGCAGTCAGGGTGATCATTGATAAAATACAAATAGTATATTTTCTTGTTGTCCTTTTGACAAGAATGGGCATGCTGCAGTTACTGGCGAAGAACCTAAGGAAGTCCGGGAGGCTTGATACTGCCAATATTCATTGTAACATGAAGATACAGGGGTCAGAAAGAATGGAAAACAGTTCAGGTCACAGTGGACAGTTTCTATAGGAAGTAAATGGCTCCAGGAGAGAGTAAATCCCATGAAAGATGTTGTGGAACCCCAAGGTTATCAGTGGAGGCATATTTGCAAGCTGCCTGTTTCAAGCTCTCAGCATACTTATTAGGTTCCCCAGCATACCATGTACCAGATATGGGCCCTCAATCTAGAGCTTTAAAGATTATAGTTTCCATGCTTAAATTGCCAAGGTGTCAAACTAGAAGAGTCGTTTGTAGCTGATCCTAAAACAGTTTCGAGTTTGGAGAATTGGGACTATGCTGAAGACTAGTGGTTGGAAGGTCGTATGGTGTCTAAGAAAATGTTGAGGAGAGTGTGGATCTCATAAACATAAATTATGTGGAGATAGCAACCACAACAGCAGGGGAAGGACATAGCAAAGTACTGAGGACCAAGATTCCAAATGCATGAAAATTTCCAAGACAATGTCGAAACTTACTAGGAATCTTATTCTAAACATAATCAAACTAAAACTCCAACACCCTTAACCAAAATAGGTCCCTAGGATATGTTCAACAATAACAACCAAACATAATATTCCATTAACTTCACGCTTTCTAATCTTCTTATTCTAGCTGAAGGATTCGTAAACTAGATACTGAAGCAGGATGGAAGCAAGGAAAGGGGATAAAAAGAAGAAAGAGAAAATCACAGAGAGCGATCCAAAGATCAGGGAGAAATGGGAAGAATGAAAGGGTGGGGGAGACCAGACTGGAGGGAAGAAGGATATCAATAATCTCAGTAGCTTTCAATTCATCCATAGTTGATTAACAAAGGAGCACAAGTATGCCACTATGCCCATATAGCACTCACCTCCTAATCTAACAAGGAAGCAAACCAATAGAGATTACAAAACATTATCTCCTAAAATACAAAAGATATCCTAAAACTTCCCCAAATAAAAGGTAAGACCTAAATATTTAAAAAAATCCACAAAAGCACTTTAAAGAAAGGAAGATTATAAAGTCTCCGGAGAAAGAACAAAATATTTTAATCCTCTGGCCTAGGTCCCTATTACCCAGCAAATAGGATGGCCCTTTCTTCAAATGAGAAACATAATCAGGCTAAGGCTTAGATTCTATCAGACGGAATTTATGGCTTAGACTATTTTCCTTAGAAGGTTTCACACCGGGTAACTTACTAAGTCTACCCGTAGAAATTTGGCAGAGCAGTTGACGTATTCAGAAAAGCTTCAGCTCTGGATGGAAAGAAAAAACTACATAATTCTCAACACCTCCTAGGGAAACATGACTTCCTCTAGAATATTTTACTGTTAAATTAGTTTCACGAAAATAAAAGATTCTCCCTTTTAATATGGAAACATATTCTTCCTGAAAATGCTAGCAACTTATCTTGTAACTCATTTATAAACAGCTACAAAAAATATTATATTTGCCATCAAAGATGCAGTAAGAACCCAAGTATATATTTAAAGCACCTGAAGCACTTGAAGTTCCAAATTCTTCTGCAAAAGAACAGCAACCAACAGGCAAGTTAGATCCTGCATGGTCGGAAACAGATCAACTTTCAAATTAAACCACCTCCCACTTCTCCAGACAGAAAGGGAAAAAAACAAAAAGAATAACATAAATTTCAGGTAAAGGATTCAGTAAGTACTTCAATTAGCTCTTTCACAACCACCTCTTTAGACAAGTATGCAATTAAACCTTGCAGTGTTGTGAGACAATCAACTAGAGCTAAAGAATTCCAACTCTGAATTGGCTCAGGCTTATTCATACAAGATGCATCAATACAGGACTGGACAACATTTTTAAGCAATGGTAAAATCAGTCTGACCACAAAATTCTCACCCAGAACACCACCTAATCAGCAAAGAGAAACTCAAGGTCAGAGAATGCAAGCAGAGGTATAAAGGAGATTATACTTCCTTAACAGACAATGAACTGAGAATACCGATTCTAACCAGCACATCAATTCCATCATTACAGAGTCCCTTCCCAAAACAATAAATGAGGGGCAAGATTGTCTGAAACAACACAAAACAGTTACTATGAAGTATAGACTAAATTCCATCCACAAAATTACATGATGTAATTGAACCTGATGAACAGTGACAGGTATGCCAAGCTCTTCACTAGAGCCAATCAACAGCACTGATGCAGCAGCAGCTGAACTCTTATGAGGAGAGATGGACAGGTTTGATATAACACATGGATGTATCCTCTCCAAGTATGCATGTTTTCCAACATAATTCCACACCTCACGCACAAAAGACTCTTGCAGAAGGGACACTTTCAAATGTGAACCACCTGTTGCCTGAAATTAATATACTCCATAAGATGCAACCGAGAATCCAGTACATAAGTAAATTGTTCAAGAACAAAGTACAACTAGCCTGTAAAATCTTCTGAATCACATTCAAAACCAATGTCTTGGCTGCTTTTGGCTTTAGACACTTCAAAAACTCCTTCAATAATATATAAGCGCACTCAGCAGCAGCATCTGATAAAGGATTCAGCAGAAGCGGTAAGCAATAAGTAGCGCACATTTCAGCTGCAAATGTTCCCATTGCTCTCAATGCCCCTTTTTTCGTAAAATTTGCAGCATAAAATAGACGAGATTCATCCTTTGCTAAAAGAAGAAGTGGAGCAAGAAATAAGTAGGATGACTTGACAGTTGGTGGGAAATACGGAGACTCCAAAAGACTCTTGGCAGAAGGCCTCCTAAAAAATCCAAAGCAGAAAAAATCAATTCATGATTTCTTTCAACCCATATATAATGATATGAATTCCTGAAACTCACTAGTGTGAAAGGGAAGCTCTAAATGGCAATGCACGTCTGAATACATAGAAACTTATACCTGGTACAGTCCTTCTGAACACATGCTTCTACAATAAATTGTACTTGAGGAGGAAGTTCTTTTACCAATACTGGCAAAGTACCATCATTAAGGTAAATGGGCAGTGAAATCGAATCAAAAAGTGGCCTTCTCAAGTAGAGCTCTGCAATAATGCAACCAAGAGCAAATATGTCCTTTGCAGCACTTTCTGAACGATTCTTTGAAGAAGACGATCTGTTCCTCCAAACAAAAACCTGTTGATATCCTTCAGAACTGTCATCCATACCAAGGTATTCAAGAAGGGCATCGCAATCAATATTGTGAGACACACCATTGCTGCATCCATTAGGTTCTATAAATAGATTATAATTGTACCTCTCCCTTGGTGGCTCTTCTTCAGGAGGTGAGCCATTGACAATATTATCTAGGTCGTAGCAATATAAAGGACTCAAATGCCGAGCATGTTCACAAAATGAAGCCGCTCCTTCTAACTTATATAAATAATCTATTCCGGGGAGTAGAGGCTTATCATCATCAACTTTGTCCATATGAAGCTCAGAAATAGCTGTTCTATTGACAGTAGGATGACATGCCTTTTCTATAATGCCTCCACGAATAGGGTGTGGTCGAGTGAAGAGCTGACGGCGTCCCATAGACCTTGGTAATGTGAGCTCTGATGAGGGCAGCATGACATTCTTGGCATCTAAAGCTGCATGCCCTGACATTT
This sequence comes from Nepenthes gracilis, assembly GCA_033239525.1. Lineage (NCBI taxonomy): Eukaryota > Viridiplantae > Streptophyta > Magnoliopsida > Caryophyllales > Nepenthaceae > Nepenthes > Nepenthes gracilis. Next base: position 4,620,203 of record BSYO01000021.1, read on the forward strand.
TGAACCCAAAGGTAATATCAATCCAATGATGAATTTCACGTGAAACATGCTGGCTCTCTAGTGCAGACCGATGCAGTTTTATGAACTCCTCTGGACTGCCAGCCCATGAAGGCACCGCCAAATCACTCATACCTGAGTGAAGAGAGTAAAAGATTTGAGGATCACAATAGAACTCTGGAATGCATTCGTCAGGGGTCCACTGGTAAAGTCTTTGCATAGTAGACGGATACTCATTGGGTTCATAGACTGAACGTACAGCCATACACAGAACACTCAAAGGCAGCCTCCTTGCTTTGTAGCTGCAGACAGCCAGCTCGGAAAGGCACTCATCAGAGACATGATGTGGAACTTCAGATGTCTCATAAGTAAAATCCAACTGTTCATCACCTTTTGCCAGACGCCACTTACTTTTGCTCAAATCCCTCCATCCTATATCGGAATTCTCAGCAGGTTTCACACTGAAATCTATTACCCAAGGCATCACTGTGTGAAATGTGTGATCACCCCATCTTCTTCCAGCCAGTCTGTTTAAGATGAGTAGGTAATCAAAATTACTCAACTCCCCCCTCCACCACTTATAGAAGTCTGTATGCCAATCTACCGGAAGGGAAAGCAGTAAATCAGCATAGAGATTCTGAGAAAGACAACCTTCATCACAATAACTTGTCCCTACCAGGGAAGAAACCATGGTATCCTTAGTTTTTGCCCCTAATTCACAATTAGATTGAGAGTTACCCCAAATGCTCAACCAAGCCCAGCCAGAATCAGTCAACAATACATTGCCAGGGCAAATATTGCTATGGGCAACCCCAATGCCATGGAGATAAGCAAGGGCTGAGAGAAGCTGGTAGATTAAAAACCTTATGTGCCACTCAGATTTCAATGCTTCAGGACTATAATGAAGAATACTTTCCAAGGTAAAAGGAGTTTTGGGATAAATTAGACAGGTATATCCAGGTGCCTTTAGCATCCCCAGGATAGGAGCTAAGTTTGGGTGCCTCAAGCAACCAGGGATATATACATCATTATATGAAGGTATACCAACTATGCTAAGGAAATTTTTTCCGGCACGGCTTGTTGCTTTACCTTCTATCATAAGAGTAAGTGACAGCAGTATGTGATCTTCCATGGACCCAGACAAAAAGAGGAAGCAAGACCTTCAAGCATTGAGTAAGAAGAAATGCCAACATGGGCACATGGGGCCATTGCAGTAATCATCCTGAAGCAAGAAAGCCACCCAGAAGAAGTACAGGTAGATTCCTCAGAATGTAATCCAGATTGGGATTGCTTTCTGTCACTATTTAGCAAACACTTGGAATTGCTCCACACTGGCGCAGATGGAGCACTATTGTTATGATTTATAATGCTGCCTTCTTCTCCCTTTCCATGTGTGTTTACTGTATCAAATATGCCAAAGTCCTTGACATCTTTTACCACATGATCATCTCTACACAATAAACAGGTTACATCAGAACTAACTTTCCCATCAATGCATTGCCGCTTAGTCTTAACCAAAGGCACTTATGATCATTAACTGTTCAGGCACCATTTTTCCAAGGTAAAGCTCGGGAGGGACATTGAACTAGGGAATTTTTTTTCCATGCAATGTGCTCAACGTACAGAATTTTGTTATTCTGTTTAGAAACTGTTGGGATTAAATTTGACATATTATTCCAATTTTAGTTTAGCCTAAAATCCTTAATTTTAAATAAATATTGGTTAACTATTTAAATTTTATCTTGCTAGGAAATTAACTATTAACAAAAGAGGGATGCTGAAATTTCTGTTGGGCTGAGGAAATCCACCCCAAAAAAAGAAAATGAAGGTATAAAAGCAACTAAGTTGAGAGAAACCCACAGCATAATTTCAGCATTTAACAACTTGTGGGACCCAGTGGTTAGACAAGAATATTCTTCTTCTCATATTTTGACACTTGGCAGCTGGATAGATAAGGGAAAACTCTTTTTAAATAAGAAGTAGAGGCAGAAAGAGGCAGCAGGAATCGACCGTTTAGGAGCACTAACAGAATTTCCAAAGAAAGGAAGTTCGGCCAGTGAAGATCAGCAGAATTTTCAGGGGCAGATATTCTTCCTTTCTTCTCCTTATCTTCTTTAATTTTTTTCTAGAACATGAACTCAAGGATTTTCATGTTAGTTGTTCATTCTATCATGAACTGAATTTTCTTGCTAGAGGTTTTTGATGCAGCCAAAGTAGGACTATGTTTCCTTGAATTTACTTCATGCAATAATTTCTTCATATTATGATTACTTCTCTTTTTGCGTAATACTTTTGAATGATTGATCAACATTTAAATGAATTGATAATGTATGTTGATACCAAAAGAAGATTCATGCATTTTCTTGATCTTGAGAGAATTAATATGTATTTCATTGTAAATAAAGACATAGATTCATGCAATTTTGAATGAGATATATTGATTCTAATACTGGATTATTTAGTTTATCCATATACAGATATAGTGAATAGATTAGTAATTAAAATTCTCCAGCCCAGCAGAATTTCCAGCCAGCAAGTTTTCAAGCATCTTCCAGGGCCACAGACCTTCTAAAATTTCCAGAATTTCCAGTTTTCAAGAATTTACCGGGGAGGGGGGGGGTCTGAAGTTTCATACATTGATCAAAAAGTATGGAACTACTACCTCTAGATCCCAAGATTGAGAGAACATACCACCAATGCATTAGGGCCGGGCAACCTATGACTGATCAAATTCAAGAAGTAGGAAATCCAAAAGCACTCCGAGACTATGCTGTCCCAAGTGTTCACAGTACCACTTTAAGCATTAAGAGGCCAGCCATACAAGCCAACAACACTGTTTAGTTGGTTTCCAAATGATGATCCGAATGCTCATATTTCTAACTTCTTAGAAATATGTGACACTTCCAAGCATAATGGAAGTTTCGAATGATGCCATAAGATTGAGACTCTTCCCATTTTCACTTCACGACAAAGAAAAAGGATGATTGACCTCACTGCCACCTGATTCCATCATTATTTGGGAGGATTTGGCTTAAACATTTTTAGCCAAGTTTCTTCCACATTAAAAGACAACCATAATGAGGAGTGACATTACCACCTTCAATCAATTTGAAATGGAGCCTTCATACAAAGCATGGGAACAATACAAAGATTTGTTAAGGAGAGTCCCACACCACAGCATGCTGAAATCGTTACAAGTGCAAATTTTCTACGATGGTCTTTGCAACGACACTAAGAACATGGTTGATGAGGTGGCCAGAAGAGCACTCATAAGCAAGACCCATGAAGAGGCATTTGAGCTTTCAGAATAAATGTCTTCCAATAATTATCAATGGCCTTTAGAGAGGTATCAAGGAAAGGCACCAATGCAAGTGCATGAGCTTGACACAATCACAGCTTTTCAAGCCCAAGTTTTGATCCTTTCAAAGCAAATGGAGACCATGAAGGTAAATGCCACACACACTCCTCTTGTGATTTGTGAATTGTGTGGCGAAAATCATGCAATTATGGATCGCCAAGCGGGAAACCCTTTCTCAGTAAAGGAGAATACCCATTATATATCAAATTTCCAAAGACTACAAAACAACATATACTCCAACACATACAATCCAAGAAGGAAAAATCATCTGAATTTCCAATGGAACAACAAACAAGCCACCGCAAGCACCTCCACCACAAGAGAAGAAGAACTTGGAGGAACTTATGGCACAATTAGCTACATCCATACATTCTTTTACGAACGAGACCAAAAGCTTCATGGAGGAGTCTCAGAAATATTTGCAAAACCAAGGGGTAGCAATCCGAAATTTAGAACTAAGTAGGACATATTTTTAATATGCTTTGAAACTGATCCCAAGGTTCTTTTCCAAGCAATTCTAAAACCAACCCTAAGGAACATGTGAAGGTGATTACTTTGAGGAGTCGTAGAGAGCTAGAGGCTCCTAATTTTGCAACACCAAAACCTCATCTTACAACTGATTTGAATCTTACAGAGGAGATTGTAAATGAAGGATGTGAAGAAAAAATCTCAGCCACAGAGCAAGAAAGAGAAGCCCAATAGTAGAGACATACACCACCAATTCCATTTTCTTCCCATCTCTGAAAGCACAAGCTAGGTAAGCAATTTCAAAATTTCTTGATATGTTTAAAAAATTGCACATTATCATTCCTTTTGCAGATACTTTTGAACAAATGCATAGATATGTGAAAGTCATGAAAAAAATCTTGTCAAACAAAAGGAAAATAGTGGATTATGAGACAGTGATGTTAACCAAGGAGTGTGGTGCAATTGCAAAATAAATTACCTCCTAAGTTAGAGGATCCAAGGAGTTTCTTTATACCTTGCATGATTGGTCATTCAATGTTTTTTTTCAAATACTTTATGTGACTTAGGACTAGGTCACTTGGATGTCTTTGTCTACTTTTAGGAAATTGGGCACAGAAGAAGCAAGGCCAACAACCATCTCCCTACAATTGGCAGATCAATCAATCAAACATCCTCAAGGTATCATTGAAGATGTTTTGGTCAAGGTTGACAAGTTCATCTTTCTGGCTAATTTTGTGGTTCTTGACACGGAAGAGGATAGGAACATGCATCTCATTCTTGGCCTCCATTCATAGCCACGCAGGAACACTCATTGACGTTCAAAATGATGAACTAACTTTAAGAGTTCCTAACGAAACATTTTCATTCAACGTCTTTGAAGCAATAAAGTACCCATCCACCTCAAACGATTCAAGCTTCTACATAGAAATGATGGATCATGCTAAGGCCAAAACTTTGACTACGGATCACCCAAATGACCCCGTGGAAGCTTGTCCATCACTCCAAGGAGCCGGAAATTGATTATGAAGAAGAAAAGGAGAAGGAAGAAGTGATTGGGTTTCTTGATGCATCACCTCCATGGCCACATAACCGACTATTTAAGGAGGTCCATAAAAGCAATAGCCTAATTATGCCATCATCAACAGTGAAACACTATTTGAAACCACTACCACCTCACCTTCAGTATGCCTACTTGGGTGAGTTCTTCTTTTCAGGTCATTATTTCTAATCATTTAAACGCAGTTGAAGAAGAAAAGCTTGTTCATGTGCTAAGTGAGCACTAGAGTGTTTCCGAGTGGACCACAGCCAACATCAAGGAAATCAATCCATCCATTTACACGCATAAGATATTGATGGAAGAAGTATACAAACCATCCATTGAACACCAAAGAGGTTAAATCCGAACATGAAGGAAGTGGTCAAAGGAGAAGTTCTAAAAATGTTAGATGTTGAAATCATCTATCCCATCACGAATAGTATATGGGCGAGCCTAGTGCAAGTGGTCCCAAAGAAAGGAGGCATGACCGTAATCACTAATGATAATAACAAGCTCATTCCTACAAGAACAATGACGAGATGGAGTATGCATTATTACCGAAAGTTAACAAAGCGACACACAAGGGCCCCTTCCCTCTACCTTTCATCAATCAAATGGTGAGATGCTAGCCGGACATAATCATTATTACTTTATGGACGGCTATTCAGGTTACAATCAAATTGCCATAGCTTCGGAAGATCAAGAGAAGACCACATCCACACGCCCCTACGGTACTTTTTCCTTTTGCCAAGTGCCCTTTGGATTATGCAATGCACCGGCCACGTTCCAAAGGTGTATGAAGACGATATTTTCGGACACTTTTGGAGATATTTATGGATGATTTCTTTGTTTTTGGATAAGGAGCTAAGAAGACATGAGGTGAATCTAGTCCTGAACTAGGAGAAATGTCATTTAATGGTACAAGAAGGGACCTTGCTGGGACATAGAATTTCAGCAAGAAGAATTAAAGTGGACAAAGCCAAAGTTGAAGTCATTAAAATGATGCTTCCACCACAATCAGTAAAGGGAATTAAGAGTTTGATTTTAATAGTGAATATCTGAAAGCCTTCAACACCTTAAAGAAAAAAACTTGTCTCAGCCCCTATCATTGGGGCACGGACTAGACCCTTCTTTCTTAATTAATGTCCAATGCTAGTGATTTTGCTGTGGGAGCCATTCTGGGACAGCGGAGAGACAAGAGGCTATGAGTGATACACTCCGCAAGTCGAACTCTGAATGATGCTCAACTAAACTACGCCACGACAAAAAAGGATGTTTAAGCAGCTGTGTTAGCATTTGACAAGTTTTGTTCTAATCTGATTAGAGCAAAAGTGATTGTGTACAAGGATCATTCGGCGTTGAGGTATCTACCCGAGAAGAAAGATGAAAAACCAAGACTTATCCAATGGATTCTTCTTCTACAAGAATTTGATTTAGAAATTTGAGACAAAAGGGGCACTGAAAATGCTGTGGCCAACCACCTTTCCAAGCTTGAGAACAAGTGTCAACCGAGATGGAGCCCATAATTGAATCATTCCCCAATGAACTGTTCTTTACACTCTTCCAACAAAGAACCATGGTATGCTGACATTGTGAATTATTTAGCAAGTAAGATCATTCATCATGATTTTTCTCCATAGCAAAAGAAGCAGTTTCTGTCCAATGCGAAGCACTATTTTTGGGAAGAACCATTCATGTACAAGTGGTGTGCAGATCAAATAATTAGAAGATGTGTACCAAAAAAAGAGATGGACGATATTTTTTGGCACTATCATTCATCTGGTCGTGATGGTCACTTCGCCACTACAAAGACTACAGAAAAGGTTCTGCAATCAGGTTTTTTATTGGTTAACCTTACTCAAAGATGCATATGCCTTTGTTTCAGCATGTGATCGATGTCAACTAAGCAGTAATATTTCTCAAAGAAATGAATTGCCACTCAATCCATCTTGAAGGTGGAATTATTCAATGTTTGGGGCATTGATTTTATGGCACCATTCCCATCATCCTATGGAAACCAATAGATCCTCATGCTCGCAGACCATGTTTCAAAATGGAGAGAAGTCATGGCTTTGCACGCCAATGATGCCAAAATAGTGGTAAAATTTGTTAAGAAGCACATCCTTATGAGGTTTGGTACACCGCAAGCAATTATAAGTGATGGAGATATGCACTTTTCTTAATCATCAATTTGCTTACCTCTTGGAGAAATATGTAGTCTTGCATCATATTGCTACATCATATCATCCTCAGACAAGCAGTCAAATTGAGATCTCTAACCGATAATCAATGCGGATCTTAGAGAAAATGGTTAGAAATTCTATGAAGGATTGGTCCTTAAAACTTGATGGTGCACTCTAGGCATATCACACTGCATTCAAAACCCCTATTGGCATGTCCCCATACAGGCTTGTGTTGGGAAAAGCATGTCATTTACCAGTGGAGTTGGAACACAAGGCTTATTGAGCAATGAAGTTGCTGAATTTTGACAAAGATGCCTCGGGATGAAAGAAATTGCTCTAACTAAATTAATTGGCTGAATTGAGAAGTCAAACCTATGAGAATGCACTGATTTACAAGAAAAGAACAAAGAAATGACATAATAAAAACATCCTTTACTGGGAATTCAAGCCGGGAGATCATGTCCCTCTCTATAGTTCGAGACTTAAACTATTTCAAGGAAAGTTGAGGTCAAGATAGTTGATTTTGTGGAGGTACACGCCTACTGCTATGGTGCAGTGCAAATTCAGAATGTGATAAAGAAAGCTTCAAAGTTAATGGACAACCACTCAAGTATTACATAAATGGTACCCTTGACCGGCAGGAGGAGTCCATGAAATTGAAAGACCACAAACTTAATTTAAAGTCTAGATATAGAGTATAAACATGGAGGCAACCCTATTTCTTTAAGTTTATTTGATTTTTTGCAGTTTTTAGTTTTAAGTCGTACTAACAATTCTTTGTGTGTTTTCCCAAGATCTATAGTCAATTATGACAAGACACAGAATACCTCATCCATTTACACATGCACATCTAGGGAGTCCTCTTGACCTTTATCTTTCATTTATTTACACATTGAGGACAATGTTGCATTTAAGTTTGAGGGTATTGGAAATAAATAATAATAATAATAATAATAATAATAATTATTAATTTAATAATAATAATAATAATAATAATAATAATAATAATTATTATTATTATTATTATTATTATTATTATTATTATTATTATTATTATTATTATTAAGAGAGAGAGAGAGATTTGTGCATGGAAACTTAGTTGGATTGCCAAATATTAATGATGAGATTATGGTTGAAATTGAATACAGCTCTCTAGAACATAAGGAATATTGTCTTTGTCTTGATTTGACTCTTGTGATTGCCAAACTGATCATATGATATTTCTTTCCAACACTTTGAGCAAAAAGTCATGAGTAACTTGTCATGTTGATAACTTAGAGAATATTTATGTGATCTATTCATTTTGCAAAATATTAACTCTAGAACTTTCTTAATTATCTCTCGAGGAGAAATCCTAGAAAATGCAATGTTAGGGAAATGATTTAGGCAATCTTAGGAATTGTTGGGCCTTTCTATCCTACCTTGTACAAAAAAAAACATTAGTTTACCTCTTTGAGCTAATTATAAATATGTATGCACTAGCCTTTTTCTTTTGGTTAAATCACATCATCTTACCCATTGTTTTTAGCCTAAAACACTCATCTTACTGTTCAAGAGAATTATTAATTTATCATGATTTTAAGAATTCTTAGAAGATCATTGAAGTTTAAGAAGTGTTGAAACAAGGATGTATGAATTGTGGATTTTGTATTCTTCTTCTTTTGTACAAAATTGCTTCCGTGTTGTGATTTAAAAAAAAAAATTCTAATCCAGGAGATCAGGGTATGCCAAGAAGGTGCTTAACTTCACCTTAGGATGACAGGAAAATGTTCTTTCTTGACATTAAGAACTTTATGCATTAAATCATGTGAATCTAAAAAGTTCTCTCACTTTTGTGATTTCTATCCTCATTTAGTTAACCAATTCCCCAAGCCGAACATTACTAGCTTAAAAATACCTTATGATACTTGATATTGCATTTGTCTACACTAGTGAAGAATTGATATGAAAAACAAGCCAATGGAGTTCACATCAAAATGTCATGTTCTTAGATTGCATAAATTAATCCGAGTTTCAACCTTCAAAGTTGTGAATGGCTATTCACACACATACTAAAAGAATCTATAAAGTGATATAAGGCAACCTCTAAAGTTAAAATTACATTACAACAACGGAATTTTTCTTTTAAGCTATATATTTTATGCGATTTCTAAATGAAATTTGGCGACATCCATCCTAAATAGCCATGTCATTTCTTCATAGCTTTAAACCTCATGTCTATCATCTTGCTAGGGACAGGCAAAATTTAAGTTTGGGAACATTTGTTGGGATTAAATTTGATATATTATCCAAGCTTAGTTTATGCCAAAATCCTTGATTTTAAATAAATATTGATTAAGTTTTATATTTTATCTTGCTAGGGAATTATGTGTTAACAAAAGAGGGGTCGAATGGTCATGGGAGCTGAAAATTCTGGTGTGATGAGGAAATCCACCAAAAAAAAACTTAAGATAACAAAAAAATGGCTGAATTGAGAGAAGCCCACAGCAGAATTTAAGCATTTAACAATTTGTAGGACCCAGTGGTTAGACAAGAACATTCTTCTTCTCAAATTTTGACACTTGGCAGCTGATTAGATGAGCGGAAAACTCTTTAAAGAGGGGAGAAATAGAGGCAGAAAGAGGCAGCAGGAATCTGCCATTTCAAGGAGCAATAACAGAATTTCCAAAGAAGAGGAGGTTCAGCCAATGAAGAACAGCAGAATTTTCAGGGGCAGACATTCCTCTTTCTTCTTCGTATCTTCTTTAACTTTTCTAGAACATGAACTCAAGGATTTTCAAGTTAGTAATTCATTCTATCATGAACTAAATTTTCTTGCTAGGGTTTTTTTATGTAGCCAAAGTAGGACTATGTTTCTTTGAATTTACTTCATGAAATAATTTTTTCATATTATAATTACTTATCTTTTTGCTCAATACTTTTAAATGATTGATCATCATTTTAATGAATTGATGATGCATGTTAGGGCCGAGAGGAAACTCATACATTTTCTTGATCTTGAGAGAAATGACATGGATTTCATTGTAGATAGGAATATACTACTTGGACTCATTCAATTTTGAATGAGACAAATTGATTCAAATAATTGATTATTTAGTTTATTTACATACAAATATAGTGAATAGATTAGTAATTAAAGTTTTAATGTAACCCGAGAGACAACATTAATTAGTGGAATTGTCTTAATAGTCATAATTGAAGAATTTTGAACATGAGTAATTTGAGATGTTATATAGGAATACTTAGGTGAACTCAATAATACACTAGTAGCTTCTCATTATTCTTTGCATCGGTTATTTTAGAATTCATAGTCTAATTTTTAGTCTTTTTTTCCTCTATCATTTCAGTCATTCAGATGAAATTGGGATAAAAATAATTTTGGTAACTAGTCCAGCATTCAACCCCTTGAGAAATGATACTCACTTATCATTATATTACTTGTTATGATATCATGCACTTGCAATTATCAACAACAAAAAATCATATTTTTGGAACTATTTAAGAGATTCTTTAGGAACCAATAGTAGTCAAGTTTATACAAGACAAATAGCTATGAAGTTTATACTGTCTAAATAAAGGCTTCAAGATAATATGATTCCATCCCATAGTAAGCCATATAAACAACAATTCAAAAATATCATAGATGAAATAAAAGCATGCTACATACAGAAGAAATTACTAAATATTAAATACTATCATGCATGCAATGTCAAGTATATTTCCCATCATAGTTTATATCAAACCCCTTATAAGGCAATATTGAATCTTTAAAGGTTTAGATTGATTCTCATATAAAAGAAAGGTAATATTAAATCTTTAAACATTAGCATTGATTCTCATCTAAATTAATCACACGAAAACATCAAAGCCTTCTAGTAACAATCATGGTTTGGCACAAACTACAACAATATCCAGCCACTAATCTATCCACCCAGAGGAAGCTTGAAGTAAACCACCTTCTTCAAGCCCCACCAAACTTCAGCTGTAATCCCTTGAAAAAAAAGACTTAGAGGAAAGTACAAAATAATTTGGCTAACCTAATTAAGAAAGGACAGAAAAGAGACAAGACTGAGTACAAGCATGGCAGCTTAGGGGCAGTGCTAGCTCCCTACATGCCCCATGTGGTGCTTATTTATAGTGATTTCCACCACTGCCATATAAGCACTCGTTGCATGACCTTCTGTAGGTTTAATAGTATCAGGCCCACAACAAACGGTTAGTATTTGGTATCTCCTTCTATGATTTAATCCATATTCCTGCTTATAACCGCACCTAATTAGGTTCACATGTATCCAGTTATTAAGCTTTGTAGGGACGCCACAAATCTCCAATGGAACTACTCTAATTTCTCCTCAAGAATCTCATTCCTCAGCTACAACTAAGAGTCACATATAGCAATATACCATGCTATTACTAAATGGCTAGAAAGTGACATCTTTGTAGTTATAGTGTTATACTATCTGGCCCACAAGAAACTCGCAAGTATTTGGCATCTCATTCTATGGTTTAATCCATATTCCTGCTTATAACGGCACCTAATTAGGTTCACATGTATCCCGTTAATCAGCTTTGTAGGAATGCCACAAATCTCCTATGGAACTACTCTAATTTCTCCTCAAGAATCTCATTCCTCAGCTACAACTAAGAGTCACATATAGCAACATATCATGCCATTACTAAATGGCTTGAAAGTGACATCTTTCCAACTCACAATTCAATCCCTCTGTTATACAATGTCCCGACCTATTTAATATGGTATGGATGTACAGTCAAATCCTTCTAACTTAGCTACATGTTTACTTATCCGATATGATATAAGCTAGACAAACGAAATTGAAACTCTTCCAGTTTTCATTCAGATTTAGCGAATGATTCCCAAGGACTTAAGATAATCCCATACTTATTGTGACAGAACGCATGTGGACGACTTGCATGGATCCATGCACAATTTACCAAGATCATCACATGCATGCATCCATCCATCCTTGGCTAAAACTGAAATGTATACTAACTTGTTGAATCATGACACCAGTACACAGGACAACTACTACTCCCTTGGTATCCGAGATCAGGAGGTATGGCACACATGCTCGAGCCTAGGGCCGTGTCGGTCACATAGGGATCCAGTCTGGAGGCAAACTCAAAGCAACCGGGGATCCAACTATCTTGAATTCGGCTTTGGGTGAGCACGGCAGAAGATAGTTCATTTTGGTCAATTCAGGCATGAGTCCAAAATGCACATATGGTGAAGACGCTGTGAGACCTTTGCAGTCAACCGAAGTAGTTCACAGAGGTAACCTGAAGTAATATGAGGAGTTGCCAGCAACAATTCCAAGAAAGTGCCCGGGAGCAATTCCTTAACTAGGGAAACAGCATCACTTGCAACTACAACAAGGTTGTGACTGAGGCAAGTGTCCCATGACTAACAACTGCTCAACTGCCGAGATGTATAACCAATTGTTATTGTGTCTATAAATCTTGAGGGATTATAGACTGAGTAGAGGATTTACCCAAGTGTAAGGTTCCTTTTTTGTTATTGAGTATTAATAAAAAGGTTGGGCTTTCCTGGAAAGTTTGAATCCCTTATTTGTTTTACTTAGCCCCCAAAGCACGCACGATATACAAGAGGTAATGAGAGTTAAACAAAGGAGGAGACTTTGTTGCCGCATGGTGTGGCTAGCAGGTGTGATCTAGTTTGTGGTTGTGTAGACCAGGTGTTAGCCCTGTGAAAACAACTAAGGTATCATGGATCCAAGGATCACATGCAATACTAAAAAGAACCAAACACCTGCATGTAAGTGAAACTCCGCGTGCTAGTCCTTAATGTGATTGAGCTTTGTGAACTTATTATTGACATGATCAATATATTTAAGCTTCAATCTGCACAAGAACAAAACTTTCACTTATAATATCATGATAACCTGTATGCAAGACAACCACGATGTCTCGTGTCTAAGGATATAATCATACTCCCGTCATAATCCCAGTTGATGTTGTGGAAGTGAGGTGTGGCAAATGTTATGTCAAGCGTCATGGCCAACATGGGGGCAAAATTGTTTTATATCAGGAAAATTGCCCCAATTTGTTGCTTCTTATTATCCAACATGAAAAAACAATAGTTTTAGTCATTTAATTGAAAACATACCAATTTTACAATTCCAACTCAGATAAACACCAACTGTGGTGCAGTGGTCATTTATTGGGCTCTAACAGACAATCACAGCCATCCCCATTACAGCAATGAATGAACCCTGTTACAAAATAAGGTCTAGCTTAACAGTAGCATGAATATCAGTTATTTAATTCTATGGATCGAACAAAGAACCTACCATTGACAGGTAAGCAAAACTTTTTATGGTAGTTCTTGGCACGGACATCACAATGAACTTGTTCTTATAACAACTCTTGCCCTCAATGAAGTGCTTATGGTGGTGTGCACATTTTTGAAAAAATACTGTATAATGACATCCCCATTAAATTATATATTCTTTTTCATCTTCCATCAAAAATCAGCATTCACCAACTGTTAAGTAAAAGTAGTCTAAGTTAGTGTTTGGACTCCATCTAACAGGTCCAATACAAAATGAAACAAGTTGTTGATAAGTTCATTAGCATCAACACAGCCCTAAGGACTAAGAAAGAGCCGCAATATGCCGAAGACGCTCCATCCATCACTTAAAAGTTACAATATCAATCTAGTGATGCATCTTATGGGAGCGAAATAATAAAAGGAACATTTCACTGTCATTGTTAGAAATAAGAAAAAAAATGCAGGAAATAGAGGGTCAACTGATGCAAGCCTAACTAGCACAAACACTTTTTCGGGCTCAAAGTGTCTGTATTCGATATGTATCGGACACCGACACACCCGGACACGTGTCGGACATGCTCCGACACGTGTTAATTTATTTTTTTGTCCAACACATTCTGAACACTCTCCGAACACATCCCGACACGTTTTAGACATGCTCCGGATATATCTCAACATGTTTTGGGCATGTTTTGGAACTTTGAGTAATTTTACAATTTTTAAAAAATTGTGGACCATTTTGTAAATTTTAAAAAATGTGAGTTATTTTATAATTTTAAAAACTTAAAGCAGCACAACTCTCTTTTATATCTATCAATATTCCCTACTCCCCAAAAATATTAGTCAAGAGAGGCTTCTTCTTTCATAGTAGGCGACGTTTTTTTTCACCAAATTTTCATAGAATATAGAATCAAGACTCAGGATATATCTCAACATGTTTTTGGGCAAGTTTTGGAACTTAAATATAAAATAGTAATTTTATCAATTTTTAAAAAATTTTATTTAGATGTCCATTTTGTCATATCCTTAATTTTTAAAAATAACGTGAGTTATTTTATAATTTTAAAAACTTAAAGACAAAGACAAACTTTATATTTGCAAGTAGGGGCTCTTTTATCATTTTGGCTATCAATATTCCATTCTACTCCCCAAAAATATTAATTTAGTTTTAAGAATAATATTAGTTAAGGATTCTAACTAGTTTTTTTTTCATTATCGAATAGTAATTAAATCAGCTAGTATATTTCGTTGTTGGAGTTTAGTCGCCAAAAAACTTACAAGCCTAGTACAAAAATATTGGTCAAACAACAAGTAGTAGTCATCAATCTATTATTAAAGTGCGAAACTACCGCAGGAAAGGAGAAACTGGAAGGGAAGAAAAGAAGGTAAGGAACATAGAAGATCTTATCGTGGAACAAGGATTTAAATTTTTAATTCATCAAAACTAATTAAGCAATGAAATTGAGAATAAAGACATTCAAATTAAAAATAAAATGATTATGAATTATCAATTAAAAAATTATAAAAACAAAATATAACCTTTTATTTAGTACTACTTGAAAATGCTCTAACAAAATGTGAAAAAAAAATAAAATAAAATCTTTAAGCATAAATTTCTAAGATATTTGATAGTGGCTAGAATTTGGTTGTGTAGCTCCAATGCCAACGGACATATGTATATAGTGGCTAGAATTTGGTAGCTCCACTAACCCCCCCCCCCCCGGTGAAAGGAAATCTAGTGATCCATGCACACTCTAAAGATTAGCCTACCTGATGAACAAAGTAGCAATGTACCTCTCCTTAATTGGTGAATACAATTTGCTCATCTAAAATAGTATCAATTATATATGTGTGCAGGTAAGGTCGGTAATTGTGTGGATGGGGTTAAGTCTTAATAATAAGCTCACCATGGTGGCAACAAAAGGATCATCTAGTGGGTTAATATTATTTCTGTAAGTAATTAAGTCCTCTTCATTGAAAGCATATTGAAAACCAAGTGAGATGGAATATCAATAATATAGGCATTTGACAACCCACTATAAAATGTTAAATAGATCAGCACTACAGGCCTACAATTCTAAAATGGGGCTAGGTGGCTGCCGCTCAAGTCAATTTGAATCATGACATAATTCTCCACATTAATTCATTATGCCTTTTATGTAAATAAACTCAAAATTTATATGATGTATTACATGTTTCGATTATTTATTAATCTCAATGTGTAAATCATAAAAGTATGCAAATGCTTTGGCTATCATAGACACATTAGCAAGTGGAGCCATTAGGATAAGGTCTAAATGTTTCTAAGGATTGTAGCCACGCACAACCTAGAATGCACTCATGCCTATAAATCTAGTCTTAGAGCTCTAACATGCAAACTATGCCATAGGAAAAACCAAATCGCATTTCTAAGGGTTTCATCAAATTAAGCATCTTAATAAATTGCCAAGACTCATGTTTAACAACCTCATTTGGCTGTCTATCTAGCAGGGTGGCATACAATGGAAACTTATTTTGGTTTGGTGCCAACCATGTGCCACAAGGTTCTCAAAAAATGACAAGAAAAGCAAATATTTCTATCAGATTAAAACAGTCTTAGAAAGACCACATGGTTCAACATTCTCAGAAAAATACAATATGGTAACCTAAGAAGTATCAGAATTCTTACTACAATGTATGAAGTAGGCCATTTTAGAGAAATAGTCCATAACAACAAAAATAGAATCATAATTTTTAAGGGTAATTAGACTCCTAACACAAAGTTCATAATCAAATCCTGCCAATAATAGCTAGGAACAAGCAAAGGGACATAGAAGCTAGTGCTCTGCATCTTAAGCTTAGCTAGTTGGCATGTTCAATAAATACTAACTTAGCCACATCTTTCTTTAAACTTTTTTTTTTTTGGAAAGTACATCTTTCTTTAAACTAAGTCTAATAAAACTATCACTCAACCCCCTCTTTTGTCCTATCACACCAAAATGGCTAAATAGGCTGCCAACATTAACCTCTCAAACACTGAATCATCTAACCAATGTCCTAGGGTGCAACATTAACTTGCCCAAAACAGGTATCCATTTGGAATGTGGAAGCTATTAATGGTTTCAGGTTGTCTGCTCTGTATATCTAGAAAGAAATTGATATAATTAGACAAGAATCACATTCTTCCTTGAGCATTTCAAAATTAACAACATTAACTTAAATGACCAATAATAAGGTCACTCAACGGCTTAAGGCAATTAAACCCTTGGTTCTTAACTCCTTTCTTATGTTTCAATAGAAAAGAATAGGCTTGCAAATATTCAACCAAGCAACCATGCCTAGGATTTAATTTCTTTTGGAAAACGAAAAATATTATAGAATGAAGGATATACTCCAGTGATAACAAATAATGGCGCCAATGGCATAAGATATACAAAATTACATACAAATGTTTATCATAAGGAGAAAACCGTTGCTTGGCATCATTCAATTTCTCACTAAAGTAAGCAATAGGATGACACTCTTAACTAAAAACTCAAACTACACCTATGCTTAACACATCACACTCTACCTCAAACACCTTCAAAAGGTAAGGAAGTTGCATAAATAGGGCTTCCATCATTCTCTTTTTTAACACTTTCAAGGCCCTCGGTAGCATCAAGAGACCAATAGAATTCACACTTTTCTATGCATTTGGTGAAAGGAGCCATTATCGTGCTAAACCCATTAATGAACTGGTAATAGAAAGTGGCTGACTATGAAAGCTTGAACACTGTGAGTGAATTAGAGTTCATGCTCCTAAATTTTATAGGGTCAATGGAAACTTTGTCCAAGGATATTATAAAACCAAGAAAAGCAACCCTATCTATAAGGGTATACTTCTTAAGATAGGCATACAAACCCCTTTAATAAGAGTAGCATAAACCTCTGTGAGAATGTCTAATTATTGCCCCTAGGTTACAGTATAAATAAGGATGTTATAGAAAACTGCCCTAGAAAAAGTCATGGGGCCTGGGTCATGATCCTCATAAAGATACTAGAAGCGTTGGAGAGCCCAAGGGGCACGACCAACTATTTATAAAGATTGTCCTTTGTATTGAGGGTCATCATTAAATCTGGTGATAACCATTCTTTAAATCAATATTAGAGAAAACTTTATCACTGACCATCATATTTAACATATTATTAAACTTAGAGATGGAAAAATAGTAATTCATATTATATTATTGATGACTCTGATATCTACTCACATCCTTTAGGATCCATCTTTCTGTGTCAAGACAGGTAGCATGACTTAGGCTTTCATGAATGAACCCCTATTAAAAGAGTTCCTCAAGTTGCCTTTGGAGCTTGACGTGCTCAATAGGATGCATTCTATTATTAAGTACATTTGGGAAACATGCGCTTGGTAGCATGACTTAGACTTTCATGAATGAACCCCTATTAAAAGAGTTCCCCAAGTTGCCTTTGGAGCGTGACGTGCTCAATAGGATGCATTCTATTATTAAGTACATTTGGGAAACATGCACCTGGGACAGCCTATGGCATGTTGAATGTCACGCAAAGGCGGTAAAAAATTTGGAAGATCCTCGAGGTAGACATCATGAAAGTCCTAAAGGACCTGGCAGGCTACTTAGGTATCACCACTAGAGAATCTGAAGGGACTTCTAGGATAATAGCAAAAACAACAGAGTCTCCTATAACTAAAGGTTTAAACTCTATAGAGTCAATGAGAGGCAGTCCTTTAGTCCCTATCGATGAAAGGTTTTGGAAACAAAGGATAGAGATGATGCTTCTAGCCATTATAAACAAAAGAACGTGAGTTGGAGAGATCATGAACGGTCAGATGACTCAAATCTATGTCATATAGCTACAAATGACATGGAATGACATGACACACATCCATATAGATGACGTCAAACCATATATGATCCCTATACTCTAAGAACTGAATAGATATAAGCATGGATGAAAATATTAATCCCAGTATCAATATCAGTATCTATCATAACCATATTAATCTCGGACATATCAAATAATATGTATCAATATCAAATATATCAGAATAAATATTTTTTAAAAATCTTAAGTTGACAGACAAATATCTACCGATATAATTCAATATATTGCTAATATAACAATATATCACAATTTTACCACGATATTGAGCCCCTCGATATCTACGAAAAAATATACATATCGGGGGCTTGACACCGATATAAAATAGATATTGGTTGATATTTTCGCCTACGTGAATAATGTTCTTTAACTTCTATGAAATATGTATCAATCCAACACTGTACGAATGATATTGTTGTTAACAATGTTCTTACAAGCTTTCTCATCAACCTTGATATAATTATAGCAGATAGCATGACGACACTACTCATAGGCCTCTTTAGATTAAGTCAAGGTACATCACCCAACACCCAACAGTGGTGTGTCAAATATGGAAAGGTGAGAGGCCTCACATCACAAGTAGGGCCCTTAATCAAATATAAGATAGGGCCCTGTCCTTAAGTGAGATGATTCATCGTTTAGACAGAATAAAATTTGCACCAAGGAAAGTTTTAGCTTTAACAAGCGTTTGAAAACTTGCATATTTAGAGCAAGAAAATCAAACCCCCCAAAACATAGTTGAATAGATGTGAAGAATCCACATGTTGAGTACATACCAAAAAAAGAATCCATGCTGCCAACCCTTGTAGTAAGAAAAGACAGTTTGTTTGTTTGGTTTAACCACTCAACCGATATCATCATATCAAAGTCTATGGAGCTTATGTTTTCCTTAGTCTCTCTCAAGTTAGAGAAGTAATTAATTTTGAACCAGTTATTCTGTAAGAGCAGTTGGAGTAAATTTCTTTCGGAACTTTAGAAAACCAAGGAAGATCGAGCAGTTGTTTCCTTTTAACTTAATTTCTTAAGACCCACACGAGAAATATTTAGGCTAACTTCGTAACTAATCCCAGTCGCTTAATTAAATATGCCGACAGATCTCATAAAACTAGAAGTGCATGGCATGAATTTGCAAATATGAAATTTTCCAGGAAAAATAATTGCATTGATGAATGAACTAATAAATTATCACAAATAACGGTGGACGTATATGATAAAACTATTCAGAAAAATGCACCCATCGAAGGACACAACTCGATGATCTTACATGTACTTAGTGAAGCAGTCATTTTCATGGCTCCGCAAATATACCAACAAAAACTCAGCCGAAACTTCTCCGCTGGAATTAGGCACCTGAATTAGAAAAAATATATATATACCAAAATGTTCAAAAATGTTTGACGAAAACTCATTAACATAAGCAGAATTAAAGATACCAGCAGAGAAGGAAGAGAGCGACCTGAACAACAGCCCTAGTTCCGAAAGGGAGAGCGGAATCAGGGATGCCATGGGAGAAGATGATTTTGTCGGAGAAATCTGATCGAATTCGATGTTGAAGGCAGTCGAAGCACATTTGGCCTTCCATTTCAATAGAATTATCGTTTTCTTTTATTGCTGGGCAAGCTCCACTTAGTTACACTTTCCTAATAGCTAAACTGACCTAAAAGGTGGGGAAGCATCGCTTCGTTGGCTATGGCTGAAAATCAATTCTTTCAAATGCCTACAGAGTGGTTCCTGAATTGGGACGCCCGAAGTGTTGGAGGAGCTGCAAAGGTTCGGCGTTCGCAGTCGTTGAGTTTATCTGGCCTCAATAAAGAGTACGTAATACACGAGATTCTTAAGCCCAGTCAAACATTCTCACTGAGTGAGTTGTTTAACTGTGCCAACATTTGGCAGAGCTAGGCATGGTGTGCACCCAATAGTTATAATTTGTATAATTCAAAATAAAATCTGAATTAATGGAAAAATAGCACTTTGAGGTAAAGACATTGACTGCCAAGCTGAAATCACATGTGAACTGAGCTTGTTCTTCAGAGGAGAGGTTGGCCTGCAAAAATTAGGTGTTGTTGTGCCGCCAAAACTGTCACAGCCTATCCTCTGGACTGCATAGGAAAAAAAAGAAGCGCCACGATAGTCATCTTCTTGGGTGAGATTTATCAATTTCTTGTTGATATTACAACGAAATCAAACATGTTCAATTGGCAACGAATTGATGGCGCAAAAGACCTTTTAAACAATGTATGAGGAGGGATTTGGAAAATTTTCATCTTTATTAGAGATAAAGAGATTCATTCTTCGTATCAATTTTTGGTTGATACTGCAACGGAATCGAATATGCTCAATCAGCAACGAATTGATGGCACAAAAGACCTTTCAAACAAGGTATGATGACGGATTTGAAAAACTTTTATCTTTATTAGAGATAAAGAGATTCGTTATTCGTATCAATTTCTGGTTGATACTACAACGGAATCGAAGATGCTCAATCCGCAACGAATTGATGGCACAAAGGACCTTTTAAACAAAGCATATGGTGAGGGATTTGGGAAAATTTTATTTTTATTAGAGATAAAGAGATTCGTTATTCATATCTTGACTATCTATTTTTAAGTGAATGATTTTTTAATTAATTAAAAAGTATATATCTTCACTTTTTTACAATATAGAGTATCCCTCTAAACACATGTACGAGGTCAATGATATCTTTGCCTTTTTCTGTAAAATGTGTTCTTCAAATTACGAATGTGTATGTGAGAAATTTCTTTTGAAAAATTTCTTTACTTTTTATACAAAAAAAAAATTAAAAATTATCATTCTGTTTATTAAAATATATTTTTACAGAAATAATAATTCAAGACTTTTTTATGTACAAATGATGAGTTTAACTATGAAAAAATAAAGATAGATTATCCAACTAGGTAAAAGTTCATGTACCAAATACAAAACATAATATATAATTTTTGAAATATTTTTATCATCTTTTACAATAAATACATTTCACCTATACAGCTTATCATCAAAACATACTAAAGGATACTAAAATAAAAAAACATTTTTAGAAACTTTTTTTTTTTTTTGCTTCTAATAAATTTTTAATTTCATATTATATAGCATCAAAGTTTTAATTTCATATTATATAGCATCAAATTTGATGCTAAACCAATTGTTATCATTTCGTAACAAATAGGTATTATGCCAATAAAATTGCTATCATATCCCAGATTCTGATGCCAAACTTATTAATTTTTTAATCCATAATTACTTTAAATTAGATTTTTAAATACTTAAAATTTAAAATTTAATTATTTAGTTTATCGACAAAATAAAACTCCAAAATCAAATATCAAGACTCAAATCTATTTCTTTAACTATCATTAAACGACCTAAAGTAATAAAATATTGAGACTCAAACCACTAGATTTAAATACCACAAATATAAGGGGCTACAAAAATGGACAATTGCTTGACTTTAAATCAATGCCAAAAAAAAATAAATGGTATTTTCATAATATTAGAGTATCAAAATTAACTTTTAAACATTTTGAAGTCAAACTTAAATGTCAATATCACAACATTATCATCGACTAGATAAAAATAATAACCAAAAAACTAAAAACTAAAAGATTAATATGTTGGAATATTAATTATAATAAAATATTAAATAGATTATAGGACACCTAAACTAATATCTAAGTAGCAAATATCTCAATCTAAAATTTTTATAAGTAATCCAAACTGACTAATTTAGAGGGGTTATATAAAGAACAATTTTTGAATTTTATAGTATAATTATGAATAATTAACTTGAGATAATAGAAGTCAAAATTAAAGAAAAAAATTGGATCAAAGTCAATTTTAGATGATGTCTCATCAAGTTGAAGGACTATAACACCTGATTTTCATTTGGTTTAAATTGATATTAATGATTAATTTGTATATATCACAAAATACCTGTGCAGTGTAAAATTGAAAAATAATTGGAGTTGAAAGAAGGAAGGCTGGCGCTTGAAGAGCATCATAGACAATCCTTGAGCACCGATTCTAGTGAGGGTTGCACTCAAGGCGAGCCTGAAACAACGCTCAAGTGCCAATTGTCGTGGGAGTCATGCCCGAGTGGCACGCATGCACTGATTGTCTATTCAAGGTGCAGCGCACCAGTGTTCAGCTGCTAGTGTGGGAAAGAAAGAGGACGGAGAGAGGTGGAGAAAGAAGAGAGAGGAAGAAGAGAAGATGTAATTCGAAATATCTTTTTATCAGATTTACTTAATAGGAGGTTGAGGAAAGTATCTTTACATCCTATCTTTAGCCTATTTTTATATTTAATAAACTTTGTTTATATTTAGAGATTTTAATGTATATACATGTTATTTTTACTTATCATATTTGCTTTTCTCATACATGTATGCCCTTTTTACCGATTGTTTTAAGGTTTTATTTCGGTCTTGCTAATATTTGAAGGTTTCATTCATTTCATGAAAAAAGGGTAAATATTTAAGATATTATATTTATATAAAAAAAATTATAAAAATCTATATAAGGTCGTGCATGTGGTATCTATATATCGCTACTTGGGGTTCAAGCTCTACCTTTGTAATTCGATTTAATATGTGGCCATTTTCCAATGGGCAAAGCTCTGTGACCTTCTCGAGTGAAAACTTTGATCCTCTTTTCTACTGGCAGGAAAAAATATTATGATATATGATATGATAACTCTCCTTGATTATATTTATGAGAACCATCATAAGGTAATTGAATGAAACTAATTATTCAGACGTCCTAATATATCAAAAATATTTAAAAATCATACCTGACTCCACGGGTGGTAAAATATAGTGGCTTTGTTCCTTGTCTACAAAAAATAATCTATAGACAACCCTACCCATGGGTTTAAAAAGTTATTAATATGTCTCAAGATTACAGGGGGTACATATTACCCTTCCTCAAATTAATATCTCAGTCATTGGTTCTCCAATTTGTATATATTTTAAATTTTGATGTATTTTCTGCATTTATTTATATTAAGATATTGTTTGAGATTGGCAAGTTTTGCTCACAATTGGAATTTAGCCAATCGTGTACATTTGCATATATGATTTTGCTTCTAATTATGTGACTTCTTACCAAATTAAGTTTCGTTCAAAAAATGTCCCGATGGGATTATGTTTCAATTTGGATTATATGATTTATTTTGGATTATGTTTCGTTTAGAATATATCCGGTTTAGACTATATTTTGATTTGAATTATATGATTTTGTTCTGGATTATATTTCGTTCAGAATATATCCCAATAGATTATGTTTTGATTTAAATTATACTGAGTACAAGACTACTTTTGAAGTTTCACCAGCAAGCATTTGGTTTTGTAATTTATGTATTTTGAATGTATTTATTGGCTCTCCTTTTGATTTTGAACATTATTATTTATTATATTATATAGATACTTTGTGAACTTTCAGCTCATTTTATTTTTTTATCCCTTCAAATTAGTAGATTTGGATCATTGTATGAAGTTTAGATGAGAAGTTGATCATTGCCTCGTTCATATTTGGTGAGTTTTAGTTTTATTTTCAAATCAAAAATATATCAGATGTATTTTGGACAATGAAATTAGGTGGATGTAGGCTTATGATTATATATGGGATTAGTTGGGTCATTGTGTATGTAGGATTTGTATGTGGTTGGTTGTCGCCTATCCTTATGACAATGTAAAGCAGGTCATATTTATTTCTTTGTCTAAATAAATTATCTGATGAAGTCCTATGACTAATTTGTAGTCTGATGTTTATTATTATTGAATGTTGAGATTGTATGGATTGTTATCAAGTCACGCCCAAAATTAAGATTTATTTTGTCTTTAATAATTGATACTGAAATTTTAATTTTGTGTGTTGTAATCAATCATATTTACTTGGATATATTTTGGTCTGAATTTGTGTTAAGGACGCTTGACTGGTACCTAACACACGCACACGTATATTCTGGGAAAAGAGGTCACGCTTGACAAATACCTAATCAAAATTCGAGCGCATTTTTCAAATTAGCTCATACTCAATGCACGCCCAATCGACCCTTGAGCGCTGTAACAAAATGACAATGCCTAACGTGCACCAAATGTGATGCTCACATGCCACTGCTTTTGGCCGCAACTCCTAATGCATGTCTAATAGGCACATGTGTGTCAGTCTATTATATAAGTCATATCGGACTAATTTTCAATCATTTTTCGTTAAATTTTGAAAAAAAAAAAGAGAAAATGAGAAGAAGAGAAAATAGAGAAAGAAAGACAAGAAGCTAGAGAAAGTCAATTAAAGTGAATCAAAGTAAAATTTTGGTAAAATAAAACTATACAACTGCAATTCAAGCATTTCTTTTTTTATTGCTGATTTTTTTTACTTCATTAAATATTTATTATTTTAAAATTTCATACATAATACATTTTCATAACTGAATTGTTTAAAACTCACATGCATAAACTCTCACTTTTTACCATTTTTGTAAAATTATATTCTTAGTTCATACACATTAGTTTTTCAAGTTCTTTTCCTTCAATTATGTTTATACATGTGTTAAATCTCTAATTTAATGATTCTATATGTGGTGAATTTTCTATATTATGCTTTAATATGTTCTAAATCGTTAAAACTATGCTTGCATGTTATGAAATTTTTGTCATTTTTCCATGCATACCTAGAGTCAAAAAGAAGTGATAAATTTTAGCAAACCATTTTGTGATTTCTATACTTTCTAAATTATACAATCATTACATATCTAAAATTTCATAATACCACTCTTATATACTTTAAAATGTTACAATTAAAATTCTTAGACAGATTTTGTACATTGCATGATAAGAAATTGAAGAAATTTAAGAAAAAACTCTATAATTTATTAAGTAATTAAAAATATTTCCTCCGAAATGAGAAAATATAATGATCATTTATAATTGTGCAGAATTTTCTTGTATTTTATATCTGACCATTATAAGAAAATTAGTAATGACATACCTTAATATATTATAATAGTGATTGATATCAGAACCTATTATTTGTAGGTAAAAGTAGCATTCAACCCTATCTATATGGTGATATATATAACGACCTACCTATAAATCTTAAATGATAGCGCAAGGTTTTTGATTATGTAAAAATAAATATAACCCGAGTTTTAATTGTCCACTTCTTAGTCGATAAAGTGTACTGGCCCTTGATCCAAAATAATAGCACATTTGAATATAAATTTGTGCATGGCACATTTTGGCTTTAGAACTAAAAGAAAATTTTGAAAGTTGTGCATATTCATTATGAAAATTTATGATATTACATCTGAATTTAATCAATTGTTCTTTTGGGTATGTTTTAATCTAAATTGTATATTTAATTGTGTGAATTATATACCTTACTAAATTTTTAACTCGTTTTTACTTTTACTTTTCGCTAATCTCCTTCAAATTAGTAATTTTGGACACTTGTAGGTAAGAATTATGGTTGAGGAGCTGATTTGAGGAAAAATTTAAATTAAGATTTTGATGAAATCGATTCTTGTATTTTATTTTGAAATAGTAGTTATAGAACGAATTATTTTCATTTTAGTCTTTGGATTCTATATTAATTTAGTTATTATAGCATATTATGAGTAAAGTTGTGTTGGGTTTTGATTTTCTTATATGATTATTCAGATTACTTTAATTTTGGTATAAACATAGCGCTTTATATATACATTGACATCATGACATAGTCTATGTTGCCAACCACCTAATTATATGATATTTTGGATCTTATGGTTAGACTATTTATTTCATTTTAATCAATTGTGATATCCATCTGAAACTCATATCCATCACTAATTTTGGTTTATTAAATATTGATAAAAAAGATATCATTAATTATTATTCAGATTCGGTATGGGGATATGACAGGTTAGCAAAACGAAAGTAAGAATGAGTTAATTATTTGATAAGGCACATATAATATTATATGTAGACAAATATCAAAAAAAACATGCTAGATAATGACTTAATTTAAAATTCGAAAAATTGATAATGTCATTGTGCAAAACATATCATACATAATCCAAAATCCATGTTCAATTATACTGAATTATATAAATATATAATCATATTGAAATTAAAAATTTTAATATCAAACATATCAAATTATGTAAATAAATAAAATATACTCAAATCATGCAAAAAAATAAAAAACAAAGGATAATGATGACTTCTCTAACAATTGCACAAATATTAAAGATTGGGTTATAATTATTCTTACATAACTAAAAGATATATGTTACTATTTAAGATCCGTGCATGTGTCGTCTATATATGACCTTATAGATAAAAATAAACATCACTTTCTGACTCGTAGATGATAGATGAGATCTCAATTTACTTATAATATATTAGCATATATTTAAATATATTACATTAATTTTTTACAATAGTCTGTATATAATTGCTTTGAAAACTCTATTCAATTACAAATAAATTTTTAAAATTTTTATACTGGATAAAATATAATTATCATCAAACTTATGTAAAATTTTCATTATCATTTCTTCAAACTTATGTCATCCAGTAAACATATGAATGACGTACAAACATTAATTTATAATTTTAATCATGCAGGAACTATTATTGTAAAAAATTAATATAATAAGTATAATTTCATTAATTGTTTCCAATTTTAAAGCATACAGATAGTTTATATATATTTAAAATATATAGAGGCATACAATTTTAAATTAAAGGCATATAAGAACAGCAAATAGAATTTAAGAATATATATTAACATTATTACAAAAAATAAGCATTGGAACATGATATGTAAGTGTTTAAGATATGTATTTTATAAAAATTATATAAAATACCAGTAAATATATATATAGGGTATAAATATTTTATATACAAAAATAGAGCATGTGTAAGCATATGAAATGAGAAATGTTCAAAGTAAGGAAATATTAATAATAAAGAAATGAGAATTTGAATATACTTACCTTATGGTTGATTTTACTCAAATATCTATTGATTTCTTTTTAATTTTTTATTCTCTATTTTTTTCTCACTTCTCCTTTATCTTTCTTTTTAATTTTTTTCTATGTTTTTTTTTCTCTCTCTTCTCTCCAAAGTCATGCAAAAATAATTAAAAATCATGCAATGAGATTTTATATAAAAAAAATTAGCACTTATGAGTATGTAAAATACACGTTAAGTGCCAAATCATAAACATATAGCACACAAGCTTCCTTCAAGTGCACATTAAATATCGACATTTTATCTCAAATACGCACATACATCCCTTATGTGCATATTAAATACGAATATTCTACCTAAAATATACACAGGCACTCTAAAAGAGTCATTCAGATACGATTTTATTGTCCAAGATATGTATTTGTATATATCATGTGCTGATTAGGCATCATTTAGTCTAATTTATTTTGATCACAGAATAAATTAATCTAAAACCTCAATTAACCTTAATATTTTTATTAATTTAATTTAATACATTATCATTAAAAATATAATTTAGAATCTATATCTTATAATTATAATTTCTAAAATCTCATAACACTAATGTAAGTAAATAAGCATACGAAAGAAAGAGATTTTAAAAATTAATTAAATATATTAAAATTAAAATATTGGCTAATAATAATGAAATAAAAATTTTAAAAATAATAAAATATGTTAATTTTAAAATATCGGCTAATACTAATTAAATAAACTTTTTAGTAGAAAATTATGAAATATTAGATACTCCATTGTTATCATGCTTTACTATAATTATAGATTGTATGTGAATGAGAGCGAGGTTATCTCTACCTATAAAGCATTTTTAGAAACTTAGAAGTGAACGAGACTATCAAAAAAGTGAAGCAATAGATTATCAAGAGCATAATTGTCCATGCCAACTACCAAAGTTAGCTACTTTCATCGTATTAATAAAGATAATTCTCTCTCATACATAGTCGTCATAGACCACAGCTAATTAATGAAAAATCAACACCACCTAAACTATAGTACTGCTTGTAGTCTCGCCACACCATCAGATCCAATCTGTAAGTGTAAACTTTAAATTTATAATGTTAATCATGATTAATTAAATTAAGATAATAAAATTTTTTAGGTCAGATAAAAATTTTTGTTAAAGTCAATTTTCTAATGACGTCACATTATTTGAGTGATGTACAATTGGTGCCTTATATGCGCATGCGTATATTTTGAGTAGAAAAAACACACCTGAGGGACGTGTGATTGGTGCTCATGTGTACTTTTGAAATATTGTTCACATCTAATACGTGCTCAAAAAACGCTCATGCGTAGCTTTAGCAAATTATCAGTTTTTGATACACACTTAATAGGCGTTCGTGCATTATATGGCTTTGGTCTTAGCGCCTGATGCCTGCCTAATTGGTGCTTATACGCAGTTACATATAACCACATATGACTCGTACATAATACACCAACTTTTTATAAAAAAGACTTTTTTGACCGATTTTGAGTTATTTTAAGCTAGTCCTCGAGAGATAAAAGAGATAAAGTCAAGGAAAAGATAGGAAAAAAATAAAGAAGCAATAGAAGTAGAAACCAAAGAGAAATCAAGTAACATTTTGGTAAAATCAAGTTAAAATAAGTACACCTAAGCCCTTTTTTCTTTATTGTTAATCTTTTTTTTTTTAATTTTTTAAGTTTTTATTATCCCAAATACTTATATATATAATATTTTTCTAGTTAAAAAATTTATACATTGTATACAAGTGATCCTACTATAATCCCATGAAACTTTATGAAACTTGTGCCATTACTTGTACATTGTGTTTCCAAGATAATTTTCCTATAACAATATTATATATGTTCTAAAATTACACTTAAATACTCTTATTTACTTTGATTTTCGTACATAATAATCCTATATGTGTTAAACCTTCAAGTATATGTCATACATGTATTGGTTTCACACTTAATTTATTCATACATGCTTACCAATCAAAAGAAAATATTGAAACCACTAAATTTTATTGATTTTTTTTAGTTCTTATTGTGAACAGTTTCATAGGTTTATAATGTGACTTTAACATGTTTTTAAATTGTATTTTTAAATTCTTACAAAAGTGATAATGCACTGCATGATAAATATTTAAATAATTATAAAAAATACTCTATAATTAGTTAAAAGATAAAGATATTTTTTTCGATATGAGAAAATATAAATGATTATTTATATTTATGTTGAGTTTTTTATTTAATTATACACAAGTCATTATAAAAATTAGCGATGATATATTATAATATATTTTAATATATTATAATAGTAATCAATATTTGAACATATTATCTATAAGTTAAAAGTGGTACTCCTATTATCTGCAAGTTAAAAGTGATATTCGATCTCATTTATAGGGTTATATTTATGATGACCTACTTATAAATTATGAATAGTAGTATAAGACATTTAATTATGTAAAAATATATATAACCTGAGTTTTAATTATTCGTTTATTTATTGATAAGGCATACTAATTCTTTATCTATTAAAATTTGTATGATTTGAGTATATTTTAATAGTGCATTATTAGAAGAAGAAATTGACTTGTTAGCCTGAAAATTTATGTATGAATGTTATAAAAATTGCATAATTTTGCATTGATTTTGATCATGTTCCTTTTAGCATGGTTTGATGTAAGTTATATATTTGTTTATAAAAATTTATAGGTCTTATTGAGTAATGAGTTAACTATTACTTTTATTTTTGCTAATCCCCTTTGGATTGATGGGCTCAAATTATTTGTAGGAGTTTGGATTGAGGGATTTGGTATTTGGATATTAGTTTAGGAGTTGTAATCAAATTTAATGTTTTATTGTCAATTAATAGTTTAGGTTATTAATATTTCGGTTTTTCTTTATTTTTGTTCTATTTGTATCCATTTGATGATGATATCAATATTTAAGTTTGATTTTAGGGTAGTTGAAAGTTAACATCAATACTTTGATATTGGTAAAATGATTGTCCGTACTAATATTTTGAGGTAAAATTATTATCAGTTTTGGAACCATTAGTAAGTATGGCATTTTGAATCTTACGAGTTGATTGATTACTTTATTTGAATCGATTGTTGATGTTCAATTTATAGATTCACGTCCGATATTTATTTGTAATCTGTAAAATAAATAATAAAAATTTTAAAAAACAATGAAGAATGAAAATTTGAAACTAATTAGTTAAAAAATTCAGTAGCATTAGCAGGGATGTGACACAATCAATTCATGATGATTATTTTTTATCAGTAGAAGGTTATTAAGCATATATTTTTCATATTCGTTTCTATAACACATGACCTTTTGATCCTACCAGCAAATACCTTATCTAGTATGCTTTTGATACTGATGGTTGAGTAGTAGATAAAAAGTAAAGTCGGATAAAATTCGAAACAATTGAAATATTAATATTTAAAAAAGATTAATTAGATACAAAAGATAAATTTAAATATTCAATAATTCCAGGAAGTAATGGAGGCGATGAGTCCGAAGCAGTAGCACTACTAAAAATTAAAATTACACATGAGTAAAATTTTCCATATCAATTCCATAAATTTATATGCAAGATGTAACAAAAAATATATTTTATCAATAAAATAATATCACTTATTCATTTATCTTTTTCTGTGTAATACTGTTTAAAATAATTTTTAATTGGCCCGCATAGCCCGATGACTAGCCCACCGATTGGCCTACCAACGGCACTTAGTTCAGTCAGTACGTTTGCACGAAACAATGCAATCTAAATAAAAATATTGGGTCGGGATGAGTGTATGCTGCTTGCCCACATGAATCCTAAAATAAAATGGGGACCCGGAGTTAGAATCGGTTGGGGGCGGCCTAAAATGTGGGACGCTATGAGGCTCGTACGCATCGTAGTGCCTCCGATGTCAACAGTACCATAATCCAACGGCTAGAGTTTATATCTATATATGTATGAATTATTTTATTATTATTATTTATAATATAGATAGTTAAATTTAAATTTTAATAATTTTGAAAAATGTTACATGGGCTATGCACCGTACTTGTTACCTTCATACGGCGTCGTAGTCCCTTGAGCTGAAAGAGAATCTAGAGAAGGGAAGGGATGTCAAGAGAGAGAGAGTGGTAGAGAAGAAAAGAAGGTTAAAAAGCAAAAGGCATCAAGAGATTAACAATCACTGTGATTGTAGTAGAACAAAAGTAGCTCCGCTGGCAGTCGTTTGTTTCAAAGACCTTCGGAAAAGGCCTTTTCTAAGTCCAAAACAAAACATCAATTTTCCCTCTCAAAAAGTGATATTCATTTTCCCTAAAATACCATCTCTCTCTCTCTCATACCATAATATTTCTACAAAAATTAATTTTGTTTAAAAAATAATACTTATACTATAACTCTATAGCTGCTTTATCAAAAATATGCCAAAAGAGAGAAAAAAATAGCTTTTTTTTTTAATAAGTAATTTTTTTTTAAATTTTCCTTTTTAATAGACTGATATAATTGTGTCACGTTATATTTTTACACGAGAAGAGTGTGAAGGGGATTTTTCTGAAGCTAAAGGTTTGGTAGGACAATGAACATGGAGCACGAAGTGGGGAACATTATGGGGTGGTCAAATGACCTGCAAAAGCAAGGGACCTTAGCTCTGATGCTTCCTCCAATTTTTCCCCACCATATGTCCCCGCTAATACCAGGTCAATTCACTCAATCACCATCGTCCACTTCCATCAGGACCCACGCCACGCGCCCTCCTTAATCCTTATAAATTGAAGCAGACACGATCAGAAGCCAAACAAAACGGGGCTGTTTCAGTAATAATAATAAGAATGGGGGAACAAGAAGCAGAGGAAGTCTTCCTTCGCCATATTCAAAATCCTCAAAGCTTGCTGCTCTTGCTCTGGCGAAGACGGCGCCGGGGAGGAGGAGGAGCACTGGGGTGGATCGCCGGTGTTTGTGACAAGGGCATGCCGGAGCGACGAGGATGTTGGATGGTGGGTCGCTGAGCCCGGCATTGATCAGAGAGCTTCGGCTTTCATCGCTAAATTCTACGAAACTCGAGTCTCCGATCCCGAGTTCCAAGCTGTTCCAGTTTAGTCATCCATCATTGCCTCCTTTTCTCCGCTGTATATTCTTTACCAACGTTTACTCATCCACTGGCTGTGGCAGCAGCGCCTTTTGTTTGCCCATTTGCAATAAACAATTGTTGTTTGGCGTACCGTGAGGCTGTACTTGTGCTATAATTTAATAATTTTGAAATACATAATCTTAATAATTTTATTTTTTCAAAAAAACACAACGATCTGTTTTTATATTGATTAAAATATACGCCAAACAGATATTATATCTTAGCAACAGGTTCACCTCGGCAAATATGGCTGCTTCAAAACTTCAGTTACCGGTTGCTGTTCCATTGAGCCCGTTCGCCGTTCCATCGCCTTTGGTCATTTCAACCGCTCCTTTGTACTTACTCCGATCTTCTTGTCACATCTCAGCAACAGCCTCCTCCATACTATAGCGGAGCCGTATCACGAGCACTATGCCTGAATCAATTAGCTCTCTCCAACAATTTCTGTGTTTAACTGGGCTTTTGAGTTTTAAAGAGGACGATGAATGAAGAGTTTGAATAAAGATGAATACACTCAAAACTCGGGATCAGGGGGGCTGCAACGCAGGAAGGGCGTTGCAGCCCGTACGACACAAATTTGGCCATCGGATGGAAAATTCGACGGCCAAATTATTTAAAAAAAAAGTAAGAAAATTTTTTTTAAAAAAATAATAAATCATTTTAAAAAAATATAATAATAATAATTTAAAAATATAATAATAAATAAAGCTTTTTTCGCTTGAGAATAATTTATTAAAAAAAATTATGCTAAAATAAATAATTATAATTTAATTATTTTTTAAAAATTAAAAATAAATTAATTTAAAATAATTAAATCAAAATATTATATTTAAAATACTAAACAATTAAGACTTAATGATGGGGATGGCCAGTCTCCATGATAAAAGTTTATGCCTTTCTGCATGTGCAACGTTGTTCACTAATCTAAAGGATATTTGAACACTTCTGGCAGGAATAATCGCCCGTACTGAGTCTAGAATGTCCGCTCTTTCTGTGGTGGGGCAGTTGCCATTAGAACTTGGAGACTTTGTCGGCCTTATTCTGTTGGGTGGGTCATGTTCCGTTCATGTTCCCTCCGTGCCTTGTCGTGACCACTTTGTAGTACTTTACATATAATTAAACTACTATATTATTTTATAATTTATTAGTATCAAAATTAAACATTAATAATACAGTTAAATTTATATTTGGGTTTTTTTTTTGAAGAATTATGAATTAATTTCTCCCCTTTTATTTATATCTCTATTTTTAATGAGAGTTCTGAAAAAACCACCGTTATGCACCCTCA
The DNA here is from genome assembly GCA_033239525.1 of Nepenthes gracilis. Lineage (NCBI taxonomy): Eukaryota > Viridiplantae > Streptophyta > Magnoliopsida > Caryophyllales > Nepenthaceae > Nepenthes > Nepenthes gracilis. The sequence goes on from BSYO01000021.1 coordinate 4,653,861, forward strand.
AAAAATCACCCTCATTATAGGTAACTCTACCATTATATGATAAAAAATAATCGATTCATTAATAATATAAACGGTCTTTTTTCATAAAAAAGAATCCGGCCTATTAAAAAAACAGTTTCTTAAATAAAAAAATAAAAATTATACCGGATTATAAATTTAATTGTTTAAATAAATTACTAAATATATATTACGCTATATAAGTAATTTAACACACTTTAAGTCTAAATCTATTAACCAATTTATTAACCTTTTATTCTAGCAACTGTAGAATGCATGTCGTCCGCATCGAATGGAGAAAAAAAAATTTTACAAGGGAATCACCAGTGAGAAATTGTAATTTGAACTATAGAACTATAATAAAATAGCGGTGCTTCTTTTAAATAAAATATAAATAAACTGCCCCATCACTACACTACAGTGAAAATATTATAACATTTAATGGCAAAAAAGTTCAATCGTTAATTAATTAAGATTAGTTCAAAAAAGTTGCCATGCTCTAATACGCCCTACTGCGTAGAACTTGATTAATGGATGCTTTCATCTGAAATGAGATAGTTTCTCCAGCCTGAGAGCCACCTAACCACAGCCGGGGCCTAGTCCATCTCTAGTCACCGGGGTGGACCTAAATGTAACATCTACGACAAATTGACGGTGACTGAAATATCTTCTTGACCGTCTGAACAAAAATATCACCATCAGTGTTGTTGGCCTAAAATATCAGTGTTGTTGATCGATTTCTCTGACACCCAATTGTTCTGTTTATGACAGTTATCGGGGAATGTGAGGAAGAAGAGAAATTTTTTTGAAAACATTTTTCATAAAAAATGTTAAAACATTTATTTTTTGTTAAAAAAAAAAAACTTATTATTTGACGAATATTTTCCGAAAATAATTCATGAGCATAATTTTTTATGTTCACCGGTAATGGCTGTCAGGGAAATTACAACACCTAACAGTAAATAGTACATTTCATCCACTATTTATAAGCATCAGCAGTGTATTTTAAAGAGAATTGCTACACTTCCCTCACCCTACAATCAATACACAACCCCCGTTTCCTCTCTATATATTGTGCCCGTTTTATTTTAATTTTAATTTTTTTTAAAAATCAGAATGGACTCATATATATATATAGAGAGAGAACGAGGAGTTATAAATGAATTGTATACGGGTAAAATGGACAACATATTCCTATTCGAAAACACGAATGTTACCTACTAAGCCCGTTCCCTTGCGCTTGGATCAATCCAACAGAATGGGGGATGAGAAGCCTCTCCTGTAGCATTGTCCTGTATTGCTCATCTCTATTCTCTATATTACGCATTAATTCAACCTAAGAAGAGATGAGAGAAGCCAGATCATGAGAAAACTGCTCGACAAGTGGAACTTTTTCTCCACCTTCTAATTTTGTAATCAACTTCTATTTTTTTCTCAATTAGACCATTAATTTTTATATTTATACCAATTTTATGCATGAAAAAAAACAAAAAGCGTTGCTAGATATTTCCTCTAATTTTTTTTTTTTTTTACATTTTGGCAGTTTATAGGGGAAGATAAAAGTCAAGGATAATTTTGATAGCTTCCTCTCTTTGGATATGCTGATCACCAGAGGAAGGGGTAAGCCTGAAGTATTTCAATTGTATTTTAATTGACGATTTGAAGTAAAATGCAGTGTTTTTCTGGTGTGCAGAGCTCAAGCTCCTTCAACCACCCACCCAAAGAAAAAACTCAAAAAAGTTCAACAGGACCTCTTTTTTACATTCAGGGAAAACCCAAAAAGAAAAAAATACTCCAAAAATTTAGGATTTTATTTTTATAAGTTTAATTCTCACCTTCTGTTTTGGTAATGATTCAATTCTCTGAAAAAAAAAAAAAATGATTCTACTTAACGTGCACATGTAATGCAAAAAGAATTACAAGTTTAAAACCAATATCAATTTGAGCTTTTTACATAATGGTTTAGAAAAAAATAAATGAATTTCCATGTATGCAGCATCCCATCTTGAAGAGAAACAATGCTATGTGATACAGTGGCACGGAGATGATGCACGTACAAAACATCATGAAATATCTAATTTAGTTTAAGTAGATTCCTGATATTATTCCCCCAAACAAATTTTCCATTGAAGGGCTTACAACAATGCTAGTTACTAATCTTTCGGGTTCTTGAGTAATGAAAAGACTAACCCCCTGTTTTGTTGGGGGGAATAGAAATTCTATTCTCTCCGTATTCCCAGAAGAATAATATTTCTCGGTTTGGTTACAATTTAACCGGGAATAAATATTCTGTGAGAATAATTATTCCCTCCCATTTATTATTATTATTATTATTATTATTATTATTATTATTCCTCATACTATTCTACAAACCAAACAATGGAATACTAATTCTCATCTTATTCTATTTCAACAACCAAATATAGGAATAACAATTCAAACTCTATTCTCATCTTATTCTATTCCCTGGGAATAACTATTTCTTTCCCACCTTATTCCATTTCAACAACCAAACGTACCATAAGTACAGATTTTTTTATCAGGCTTGCCGAGCATCAGCATGAGCAAAATCCTTTTTAAACTACAAACCAAATCAGAGATTGAATTTACCTGTTCCTGGAAGAAATCAAATTCCTCGGAGCTGAGAGAGCCATCACTGTTTGAATCAAGGAGCTGCATCATCTCCCGTGCATCATCACGCTGGGCACCAAGCTCCTCCATCACTTCCATTAACTCCTCAATGCTTATCTTACCATCACCATTCTTGTCAAGAAGCTGAAATACTCGCTCTCTCTGGTTAATCCCTGTATTATTATGGTTTGTGGAAGGAAGATCCTTCAGACGCAGAGCTGCCAGCTCAGCTGCAGCCATCATGATGACCTTCAATCGCTTTGCCTGTACACAACAGCAAACAATGACATCCTTCAGGGCAAATCGCTGAATAATAAGTTTTGTTGGGTAACACATCTCGGGTAAACAATAATCAGACAATTAAACCTCACCATTCCACGATCTATGATTGAAAATTTTGCAGAGGAAACAAACATTCATTCGAATATTTAACACAGCTCTACCATTTCCTTTAAGGAATGAAAACTTGATAAAATAATTGCTAAGTAGTTATCGAGGGGGCTACCGAATTAACCCTTATTAATTAACAAAAAAAGAAAAAAAAGGTTAGCTTTGGTGCAGCAGTGACTTTTAAGTCACGGGATCAACCCATGAAAATAGCCTCTTTGTAATATAAAGGTAAAACTATACTAACCATATGATGTGGTAGATTCATGCAATGAGGCACCCTTCTCCGAAAAAATGTTTAACAACAAAGGGAAAAAGAAAAAGAAGTGCTTTTCTTTCAAAACAGAGCCACAATACAAAAACAATGACCCGGAAATGAAAGCTGATGGTCTGTTTCCCCTTAGAATTTCCTTACCCATGGCCATAAACTTCCCCCTAAACCGAGGCAAGATCAAATCATAGACCAGCTTCAGTAGACACTTCCCTAGCAAGCATGCCTGAAGGCTCAGAACAACCAATCTTCAACTAGCAAATGGAACCAAAATGCAGAAACGCCCCTCTACTCAGGGCCCCTAAAAGAACTCTTAGCTTCCTCCTGATCTTGCTTGCAGCCATGGTAACTTCTAAGGGCACAGAAAGGGTAAATCTGGTTGTGTAATCCCTAAACAAACAAGGCTTTTATTCTTAGCTTTCACCCTGGTATGACCACAAACAAGATCCTAGCAGTCTATCACATTATAGCTGGGTACTGGTGGGCTGTGGGACCGCTCAGTGAAAAGATATAATCGGCAGTCCAAGTAATGATTCCCTCAACTAACAGAATTTTTTTTCAAATTCTTTTAACTCCGCCAAGCATCTAAATCTTAACTGAAAATGCAACCCCAGGTGGCAGGAAAAAGAAAAAGAAAAGAAAAAAGAAACTCTGTTTTTCTCTTTCATTTATTAGATACCAATCATGTTGCCTTTACTATGTGCTCAATTTCTTAAGCAACTTGGCAGGATCTTCAAAATAAAAGGGGTATCTCACAACCCCATATCCATTCACTTTTGCAATTTTATTTTTTTGATTTTCACATTGACAAGAAATAGCATCATTTTTTATGTGGTGGTCATTTTTTCTTCCTATTGAGGGCTAGATAATTTGTCCTTTAGTATCAGAGGCATCACCTTGCATAACATTTACACACCGAAACAGAAGTGTGTGGCATTGTAAATTCTTGGACTGTGGGGATACAAAGATGATATAAGTAAAAAGACAAAACGATTATTTACCTCTTCTGGATCTGTGAGACCACCTTTGTACAATGAATGGGAAGCTGTACCACCAGCTGCCAGCACATCCATTTCTGCTGTCCGGATCTGTACTTCCATCAGTGGTCTTACCCGACCATTGTCACTAACATCAACAGCCATATGTAAACTTTTATACCCATTTGCTTTGGGCTTGGCTATATAGTCTTTCATCCTATAAGGCACGTCTTTCCACAGGGACTGGATGATTTCCCTTGCCCTGTAGCATGCACTCTCACCCCTATCCACCAAATTGAAGCCAGACTTAGGCTTCAATATGACTCGCAATCCCATTATGTCATTTACCTCTTCTGGTTTACGGCCATCTCTTAACAGCTTCTTCATGGTGCTGTAGCGGCTTTTATATCGACCTTTGACTACAATATCATCAACCATATTCCCTAATATTGGATCTGCTTTCAGCGACTGAGTTAACTGTTCTTTGTAAATATCTATTAAAGGCTTGCTCCCTGTCTCATGGCTTCTCAGCCAAGTATCAATGTAAAGGTATGAGTAAGGAAACAAGTATCGAAATGAGAGATCTTCCAGCTCCAAGGACAATAAGTTGATTCCTACAGCATGAGCCAGAGGGGCATGTATCTTCATTACCTCCAGAGAAATAATTTGTTGCTGATACCTAGGTATGTAATCCAGATGTCTCATTGTATCAAGTTTGAGTACCAGATTTAGAACAATGGCCCTGATGTCATAGTATGTCAGGCAGTACTTCCTCACAGCAGCGGCATTCTCATCATCTAATACATCACCACTAAAAGGAATTTTCTTCACACGTAAGGTTTCATGCAATAGATGAGCAGTACCAGCACCAATTCGATCTCTCACCTCAGATATGGATGTGCCACCTGCCTCCCAAACTTCTCTTAGTATGCCAGCTGAAATAACTTCTGCATCCATCTGCAATCATTTCTGTAAAGAATTTAATACCTAGTTGATCAAGAATGTCAAATCAATCTAAAAACACCTTAGACCTTTGCCCAAACTTAATTGATGAAGGGAAGGAAATAGATCACATACCAATTCTATGACAAATAAAATGCTGAGGAAAAAAAGTTGCATTAGTTATGAGAGAAGTTAACATGAATATGGAATTATGGATCACAGAGTTCATAACAAGATTATGGATCACAGAGTTCATAACAGGAATATGCTAGCACTATACAGGAAAGAAAACAAATCGTAATACTCATTACGGGGAAATTCACAGGCCAAATCTTTCAGATTTAGTATTTATTCAATGAAACAATAACCAGTAAGAAAGTTCCCCCTCGTCAAGAAGCTTTTTTCTTGTCTAATTGTAGCTTCACTGCCCTCCTGCTAGAAGCAAATAAGAAGCAAATACTAACCAAAAGTCAATACCAACAACTTGCAAAGAACACCTAATCACTTAACAAAACCTTAAAATTCTCAAAGTACATCTTTGCAAAATTTGTATTTTAACTTCTAAGATGTCTCCAAGGCAGTCTTGCATTACCATCAAAGTTAGTGTAGAAAACTCACTTCATCCCAAACCATCATGTTGGCCTCGTCTACCCCAAGATCCATTTTCCTAGGTGTGGTAGGCTAGTACCAAGCAAACTCAAGAGCCTCAAGCGTAATCAGCTGGTGATATGTTTGGAATAGGGTGATGCAACAAATCTAAAGAGAGTCATGGTGTTGTTTTCCTCAACATATAGAATGTTTCCTTATGCCATATAGGAAAAGGGAGGCACACCAGTTTTCACCAACATCAACAAATCCTTAAATCTCACTCAATGGAATCAGCAACATGAATTTGCTTCAGTTATCCATTCAACACAAAAAACACTAGGCCTCTCCCAAGTGGTTGCCCATTCTAGTACTACACTTGCCCAAGCGAAATTAACTAGAGAGTTTTAATAGGATCCAGCTATGGAAGAAAATATCAGTATCGGTATCGGTCGCGATCATATCGGTATTGGACATTGAACAATACATATCGATATCGGATATATTGGATCAGAAAAATTTCTGAAAATTATAAGTCGACAATGTTGTATCGACTGTGTCAGTAAATACGATAATATATCACAATATTATCACAATATCGGAAAATATCCAATACATATCAGCCGATATTTCCATCAATTGATCGAGCGCATCAATGCTAATACTATTGCACCTAGCAAGGCATTCCCCTAATTGTCCAAATCCAGAATGCCTGTAATGGCTTACATGAAAGAACTTCTATTCACAAATCTTGACATTAGCATGACACTTTACAACCACACCATATTGTAAAGTAAGATAATTTCATGAATTCAAGCCACTCAACCAGACCTTTGGAACTGAGATAGACGAGAGCATCTAGTACAAGAACAATAATCAAACTGCAATAATTCAGGACTAATTATGTGGAAAACAGATAATGCAACAAGAGTGGCTGCTCCAATCAGGATATAATAGGCATACCTTCAAGCAATCTTCATAAACAATTAAGGTCTTCTCCAAGTCATGGTCTAACCTATCCTCACTACTAGGTGGAATTTAGTCTCATGAAAAATAGAAACTATTCCTACCTCGAGTTAGTCCATTTTTTTCCATCAGAGAATTATTAAGATGCTAGCTTATCTTCACCAAAGGACATAAGCTTTCCTTGTCCCCTTTTGGGACTCAGCTTTCTTCCCTCGTTCAAGTTCAATTTCCTCAAAAGCTTGAGGGTATTCCTCCACAAATTAACCACAGATTCCAAAAGGACTGTCAAGTCCCCGGTCCCAATATCCAAACATAATTCCTTAATCCATAATTAAGTCATCTTTTAATCCTTAAGATTTGAAAATTAAATTGATTATTCCACCTACTTAAACCCAAACTGACACCAGGACAAAAACCATTAAACAGTTCATATAACATATAAAAATTTCATCACAGGATCCAAAAGTTGCACCTGACAGTGGCCGAATATCAACAACTACCCGATCACAAACCCTTCATAAGTAAAAGCATCTCAAACTAAATATCAAAGTATCAAAACTGAATTTCCAAAATACTAAAATCAAGCTTAGATATATCCATCCTAACATCATCATCGGTCAGCGGCAAGAAACAAGCATCAATCAAAATAAAAATGAAATGTAAGCCGAATATCAATAACTGATACATCAATTGGCAACTAAAATTTTGTTCCATCCATTTACAATGACATTAATACATCAAAACATTCTAACCCCTAAAATTGCAATTGAAAAAACAGCTTGCATTTTGATTCCAATCCCTAATAAGATAGTTCGAGCTCTTTAATCTGAAAGGTTGACAAAATCAAAATAAGAATAAGCCAATCGCTTAACAAGGCATATATATAATTTCATATGTCGATATATATATATATAAATGAAACATGTTAGGATTATGCCATTATAAAAAATCCAAAATGTCGATAGCATCATTTTCAAATAATTTATGCAAAAGCAATATACTAATAATCAAATTGTATCCAAATATGTACAATATCATAAATTATGCTAAGAATGTGCAAATGCAAAAAGCATACTCAAATCATGTATACATATGAAAAGAACCAATGATCAGTGATGACCTCACCAACAAAAGACAAAATTTAAAGCTTGGGTTATGATTGTTTCCACATAGTCAAAGACCATATACTACTATTCAAAATTGTAGGTAGGATTTCTATAAATAACAATACAGATAGAGCCGAACGCCACTTTTTTGACCTGTGAATAATAGGTTCGATCTTCAATTTAATAATAATATATTAGAACATATCCAAATATATTCTGTCAAATTTCTACAATGGTTGATACTTACTCAAACTAAAAACTCTACTCAAACGAAAATATTCCTTAGTTTTTCTCATACTACAGAAAACACTTCTTTCATTAAAGCTTATGTAGAGTTTTTTTTTTTATATTTATTCAAATGTGTATCATGTAGTAAAACGGTGAACATGCAGTAATTATAGTGCTTGATTTAAAAGCATGCAGAAGCACATGTAAAAGAAATCTATAGGAAATCAAGATAGATAAAGCAATTCTTACTATTTTCTTACAAATACATAATGTGTAGAAACATTAAAACAAAGAACTCAGAAATTGAACATAGATCATGTAATTTCTCTCAAATATAAAACATGGATGGACAATTATATGGTAATTCTAGACATACAAGATCATTTGTACAAAATTTAGAGGCATGCAAAAATATATTGTAGAAATTCGATACTTAAATATGATTTGTATGAATTTAAGATATATATTTCATAAAATTTTATGAAGTGAGTATGATTCCATGCATGCAAAGTTTGAAAAAGTTGAAGTATGAAATTAAATCATGCATGAGTATTTGAAATAAGAAATAATAAAAAATTACAGAAAAAACTAAGCAATAAGAGAATAAAAGGCTTAGATGAATTTGCCTTTACTTGATTTCCAACAAAAGATCTTGGATTACATCTTAATTCTTCCTTTTCCTTCCTTGTCTCTCTTCTTCTCTCCCTTTCCTTCTCTTTCTCTCTCTTCTCCAAAAACTCCAGCAAAAATGACCTCTAATCGGCCAATGGGCCTATTTATAGAGAATTAGTGCATATGTGTCGATTAGGTGGAGGCACAATTCATACCGCTTACAAGAGTCACTCAGTTGTGCATCAGGCGCCAATATTTTGTCCCAAATACGAGCGTACGTCAATCAGGTGCACATCAAGTACAAACATTCTATCTAAAATGTGCATAAACGCACCAGAGCCATCCATCAAGGACATACCTACTATCCAAAATACACATAAGTATGAGTCAGACATAGGACAGGCACCACTCTATCTAACTTATCTCGATTTAAACACAAGTTTTGACCAAAAATATCAATTGACCTCGAAAATTGATCAATTTAATTAAATTAATCAACATTTAAAAAATATTTTATGATCCATACCTTACAAGGACATCCAACATGATAGGACCTAAGAGGAATTCAAGGTGGAACCGAAGAAGATTTCAATCCCTAAAGTACTATGGTCGGCAAACATACTAGAGGACCAACCACCTTGAAAGACATATTGGAAGGAGCTAGGAGTAGATGGTTGAGAAACCAAGCTTGAATGGCGAATCTACGACTAGCATAACTGAAGGATTTCATTGCGTGTCATTGTGAAGGAAATCTCCAAAAAATGCTCAAAGTTCTTTTAGTTTTGAAAGGAAAAGTGAAGCTTTTCAATGTTTCTCAAAAACACATTTTTTATTCCAAGCACTTCAACTAATCAATGCAATGATCATTGCAAATTGATGTCTAATTTCTGCACCTTCTGTAAAATATAATCAGGTCTCTTCACCTTTCTCAAAGAGAAATGGAATATAGAGGGGATGGAATTATGAGGACATGCAAGTAGGAAGTCCTAGAAAATTTTAAATTTGGGTCTCGGTAGTCAATCCATCAAAACCAACTCATACTATGCCATAGCAAAACACTAATGCGAACCTCAAGTATACAAGCTTGGGGCCAAAAGTGCGCACATGAAGTGCAATACCTGATTTCTATTAGTAAATCATGGAGTCATTAAATTAATTTTTGGGTTATTTTAAAAAACAATTGTATTATGAAAATTTGAAGAAAATTTTCATTTTGGAATTAGCCTTGGGGCCTAGAGGGCGCCTGATTCGCACTCATGTACATTTCAGCAAAATGGGCGTGCTTGAGGAGCACCTCTAGGACGCTCGTGCGTGTTTCAAGCCAATAGTGTGGCGTCTAGCGTGTGCCCCTGTAGCTCTCACACGCGATTTGGGCATATTATAGACGCTTAGGCCTTGCCTGATGCGGCGCTCGTGTGCACTTGAGAGTTTAAGCGCACCTGATGTGCGCCTAATGCGGCGATCGTGCGCGCCCGAGGGTTCGAGCAGCACCTAATCGGCGTCAGACCAGCGATCATACGCTGATTCGTTTATGTAAGACTTGCACACACTGTTTTTAGCCATTTTAACCAGACAGAAGAGAAGAGGAGAGAAGAGAGATGGAAGAAGAAAGATGAAGAGAAGAATGTAGATTTTAAAACTTTATTTTGTCAAATTAGTTAGATTGGAAAGTGAAGACAAGTATATAACACTTAAAAGAAAGTGACATTTGACCTGTTTTTAGGGAGGAATTCGTAGACGTCTTACTTATGGGTCTAAATAGTAGTAATATTGCCTACAATTACCAAAAGTACGTACAATCCTTCCTCAAAATTAAACTTGTGATCTTTGTTATCATATATTAGCATATTTTAGATAATCAATAATTTTACTAGAATATGATTTCATATTTGAGCTACGTGGTTTGAAAATTTGCAAGCTTTGATTGAATTCGAACTTAACCGATTTTGGATCTGGACTTTGGATTTTTGACATTTGGATGATTTTGTATTTTGGATTATTTGATATTTATATATAAATTACGAATTATGTATACGAAATCATATTTGAACTATAGGCATTGGACATTTGACATTTGGAACATTTGAAATATTGGATTCTACAAGTGTTTTATTGTATTTCATTCCTCCATTCTGTTTTAGTGGACACGTGTTTCGTGATTATAAATGTATATAGTTGCCAAACTTTGAGCTCATAATTTTATATTGTTTCTAACCTTTTTAGATTAGAGGGCTACTAAATTACTTGCAAGGAGCTGGGACGAGGACGATTAAAAGATTTCGTTTTACATTTCAATGTATTTGGATTTAGCATATTCGAGGACTGATATATATCTGTTGGTAGCAATTTATGCTATTTGAGAATTCTATTTTGAACTATTTTATATTGGACCATGATATTGGTTAGATTCATGCAGGTTTGATACTGTGATTATATAGTATTGGACTGTCATTTTCCTTGTGGGTTTTAAGCTAAGTAGGTTATTGCCGGTGCTTTGGAGACAGAGGAGATAGTTCAAATTGGTCCTATGTCCATTGTCGTGCATCATGATTATTATCAATTGTTTGATTTTGTTAGATCCGATATAGATTAGGGTATTTGTAATTGGATTTGTTTCTTTTATAGACAAGGGAATAATTATTCTGCTTTAATTATTATTGTGCATTATCTGCTTCTGGTCTGAAGTCATAGCATGAGAAATAATGGCAGTTCAGATATGCAAAATGCCATGCAAACCATGTTAAGATCAAAGATATTCACATCTAACAAATGTCAGACACGGCCCAGAATAATTTGCCAACACAATCTAACCACCTTTAACCAATAAGATGGTGACAGATGCCCTCAGCCTATCAACACACTTCCTAAAAACACTTTAGCTTGATGTTCTTTGCTCCCATTACTCCCTTAACGCCACTCAAATCCTTCACCAACTTAAACATCAGAGTTTCTTTCCTCTGGCCACCCAGAGGCCCCATTATGCTTGAACAATGCAGCTTGGATCCACCATAGCAAGTCAATGACGCCAGTCCTCAATTATTGCCAACATCAAGAGAAGAAAACGAGTGACCCTATAGCACTTGAGAATACTTTCCATATGGGTTTTATGCATGGGGAGAATATGTTGGGAGAGATTCTGAAACTCATAACGTAATGTCAGGAGAGGTATGTTGTTCTAGGCCAAGACAAGTTGTTCCTTCAAAAATTTACTTATAGCATGTTTTTACCGTAAAAAGGTATGATGAAGCTACAACAGAATTTGCTCTAGTAACACATCTTAGATGCAAGGGAGGAAAACGAAGAGAGCCTGAAACGAAGTCGTCTGGATAGTAAAATGACAAGTGGTATTGTACCACCATTCAGCTGGCAACAACCATTGCTTCCATTGTCTGAGTTTGTGTGCTGTCATACATCATAGGTTAGTTTCTAAGAACTAATTTACCCTCTTTCATTAGATATCAGTTTGAGGGTAGTAGGAAGTGCTCATTTGAAGTTTGGATCACAGCCCCTTAAAGAGACCTCGCCAAAACTGGCTTGTGATAACTGTCGCTGTTAATGACAATAGAAGATGGAATAGCATGCAATTTGGCAATGTGAAGTAGAAAAAGTTTTGCCACCGTAGGAGCTGTAATGGGTGACTTAAAGCAATAAAACGGGCATATTTGTTAAAACAACCAACTACTATCAAAATTAAAGTCTTCCCCTTTGATTTCATAAGCCTTCAAAGAAGTCCATGGTAATGAAAACATAGTTGGAATGGAACAGGTAGTGGTTGTACGAGACCTGGATAATGTACTCTTCAGCTTTGCTCCTTAGACATACATCACAACCAGAAACATGGGCATAGACTGCACACTTGAGGCCTGGCTAATAAAATAGTCTTTGCACTCGTTTATATGTGCATGCTCCAAGTCTTGCTTGAAAATTAACTGAGTGTAATAATCAATTCAATAGCGAAAGAGTCAGCATGATAGGAAGCAATCAAATCATGCACCCAAGATAGAGTAACCAATATAATGGCTGCACATTCTACTGAATGTGTAGAATCTGTCTTTCTAGAAAGAGCACCATCGACTACATTTTCAGCATCCTTTCCATACTAAATCGTATATAGCAAGCCTAAAAGCCTAGAAAGGCTTTTCTGTTGAAGAACTATAGTCATTCTCTGCTGAAGAAGATACTTCAGGCTGCATTGATCTGTTTGATTATAAATGGCCCTCCTTGCAAATAATGCCTCCATTTCTGTACAGCGAGCAAGATTGCCATGAATTCCTTTTCATAAATTGATAGTCACTCCCTCCATCACTTAATCAAACAATCACAACAGCCAAGTTTGATACCACTTTGTCAGGAGAGATATAAAAGCTCACCAGAATAATGTCAAGGGTAAGTCAGCAGGACACAATTTTCTCCCTCTCTGTTTGGATCCAGATTAGGCATATAATAGCAGAACAATAATCTCACACAAATATTGTGGCAGGTGTACATCAATCACACACACAAGAGAGACAATAATTTTTACGTGAAAAATCCTTCCAGAAAAAAAAAAAGGAAAAAATCACAGGACAAGAGTCCAAATAAAGCTCTAGTGTACTCGAAGAATCAACTCTTCCTTGAACTCCTTTCTTCTTCTCTCATGTTTCTTTCAATTGAACCAGAACCACACAAGTAAAACGTCCATAGCTTCCTTTTTGTGTTTGGTTTATAGAAAACTATTGTGGTGTGCAATTTCCAGTAAATAGCTGGGTAATCAATTGCAGCCGTGCGAGCACTATCAAGCACAAGTATTCTACCAATCTCTTGCTCGAGCTCATGCAAGAGGACTGACACTCTCCACTCAAGCTAACATCAAGTGTGCATCTGCTACCACACTTCTACAAAGCTTGTGTCAAGTGTATATCAAGCACCAGCTTAAAAAATAGAAAACTACTATTTACAAAGAGTCATGAGACTCAACCCATCCCAATGGGGTGAAACATTAGTGTAGTAGTAAAGTGGTTCCATTTTAATGTATAGATCACATATTCAAACCACATAAACCACCTCTTCACATTCAACTGCAGATATCTGCCTTTCAAAAGCTTATAATGCAGTCTTCGACGTACACAGCTACTTTTTACATGAACAGTTTGCACAAAAAACACTAGTTATCTCTGTTTTGAATTTTGTTCTGAGATTTTGATGAAAAGTATAGGCTCCCACTCCACTGGCAAATTGATTTACAAAAACCTTAATCAACTACCAACAAGATTTAGGTAGATTTTTCTCTTTTCTACTTGGGAAGGGTCTGGTAATGCGCTCAAGAAAATATGACAAACCTAAAAACATTCTGAACTATAGCTCTTGGTCAAGCCTTTGATGAAGGTGTTTATATAGCTCCCCTCTTCCAATCACGGAAACGGTGATCCAAGGCTCGGTTGACATGAACTGGTCTAACAGATTTAGAATCATCTGCTTCATCGATGTAACAGCATAAGGTTATGCTTGCACATTGCAATAATTGGCAAAGAAAACACAGTAAATAACAGCAACTGGCAAATACGTGGGATCCTAACATTATCGTTTTTATTTGTTTTACAAACAAAAACATTCTGGTAATGCGCTCAAGAAAATATGACAAACCTAAAAACATTCTACGCTATAGCTCTTGGTCAAGCCTTAGACGAAAGTGTTTATATAGCTCCCTTCTTCCAATCGCAGGAGCGGTGATCCAAGGCTCTATTGACGTAAACTGGTCTAACAGATTTAGAATCGCCTGCTCCATCTTTGTAACAGACAAAAATCAAAAAATTCTTTCCATAAGGTTATGCTTGTACATTGCAATAATCGGCAAGAAAACATAGTAAATAGCAGCTACTGGAAAATTCGTGAGATCCTAACATTAACCTGTTTATTTGTTTTACAAAAATCTTTCGATCCATTGTTTTCCTCCCTTTTCTTTTTTCTTTTGTGCCCACCGCCGGGGGGTAATTCTAAAGTCAAAAGCCCTGGGCAGCAGAGACTGACCACAGGCCTCAAGAAACACTTACTCAATGAACAGCCTTCAACGCCCGCAAAAGTACTTTCGAGAGAAACAACTGTTGGACTCCACACAAAAAATAAATGTCGGAAATCTAAGACTTTTCAGTGATTAAGTCCACAAGAAATCTATGCAATTCCATCAGATTTTATCTGCATGCCCCCGAATTCAGTATGATTCAAGAGGGAGGGCGACACATTTTGCTCACGATCTTAACGACACCAACAGAATAAAACAATTCAACCCACAATAGCAACTCTGGATTTATAAACGCATAAATCACATCTGAGTAGTACCTGCAGATCAGCGAGAATCACGGCAACAGACAAGGCCTTCGAGAGAGGGGAGCGGCCATCGAGAGATAGAGGAAAAGTAAACAAAATAGGGATAGACAGCTTCAAAGCCTTGAACAAGATGCGAGACGAACTCGTCGACAGCATGTTCATTCTCTCCGTCAGCTCATTGAATGCTCCAACTAATTCCACCACCATCCTTCCACCGGGCTGCTCCAGCGCCTTCGCGGGGAGTTTCTCATCCTCCGTCACCGCCGTCAAAGATGATGACGACGACGCTCGAAAGGAAATTACTCTGATTCCACTGACCGAGCCACGGTGACTCTGCCTCGGTATTTGGTGATTTAAAGGAGACAGATAGAGTGGACAGTGATTAAGGGTTTTAAGATTGAGGATGCGTACTGGATGGAGTCTGAAGTTCTGCTCGAAGGCCTCCATGAGAAGAGGTTTGAGGGAAGAGGAGGCGTAGCAGACAGAGAGGCTGAGGCTATCTGTCGATATGAGGACCCTTAAAATTGGGCCCTGAACTTGACCCAAATCGAAATTCTGGACTCAACTTGTAAAGGTTAATTTTACAGTTTATTATTAATACGGAATTAAATTTTTTATTTTATTTTTTAAAATTTTTAGAACTAAAAAATATATAAAATATTTTTTTTATAATTGATAAGAAGAAGAAAAGTCCCAAATCCACGAAGACCCACACATTGGCTTGGACGGTTAACGCGAATCGTTGATTGGACGAAATGCCAATGAAGTCAATACAAAGACGGATGATTGGCGCCAAGCAGTCAAAATTTCTGTTGACCAGCAGTGCTGTAACAAGCCTCCACTTGAATAAGCTTTACATGGGCCATGCCCAACTTGACCTGCAACAACTTTCTTCCCTGACTTTTCGCTACCCCAGAAGGCAACCTCCACAGCAACGATCACCAGCAGATTTAGTTCTCACCTTACGAGGGAAGTATTGGATTCTCTCCCCTATCTGTTGTAAAACCCTAGCGATTACAAGGTATAGAATGAAGCAGAACCTCCCAAGGGGTCGTTTCTGCCATTAATGTCAACGCCAAGAATGGAAACTCTTCCAGTAAAGTACTGAAATCCCGCACTCTTTCCTAAGGAATGATTCTTAACCTCTCGACTATAAGAAGGCAATTGGGTCAACAGTCCAGACACGCCTTCTAGGAAAGCACAAACGCACTTGTACTTATTTGAATCACTCCGACATTAACGTTTCTTTTTCCAAAGGAATCCGCCAAAGTTAGCCCGAGGTCCTCTCAAGCTCTCACTCTTTTAGGACGTCGATACTCTCAGTATTCCCTGTCTCTACGACTTTCGAAAACTGAAAATCAGGAATCGACGCTTCTCACGAGCGGCGTTAATCTCTCCTAGCGAGAGCCAAATCATCCCCACAAACACTCTATATTTCTCACATTCATTACATCCTTTTTTTTATATTCTTAATTCTTGAAAGACTATTTTACTTACTTGAGCGTTGGAATATTTTCGATGGGATAACATCCTGCCGGCACATGACTTTTCGTTTGTCTTAGTGGTGTGTAGGATCCAAACTCGGTAGACGAAATTGGATTCAAAGATTGACGTCATTCTAACCCGATCAAAATTTGGTTCCAAGATGCATTAATAATGTTCTAAGAAAAGTAAATAATATAGTTTAAACATTAAAATTATCTATCAATTAATTGAAGTCGGGTACTATTGAAAAGGACCATAATTTAGAACTTTTAATTTGTTTTTTTAAAATTATATAAAAATATTTTCTTAAAAAAAAAATCTAATATTAAATAAAAAATATTGTCCAAAAGCACTCCAAAAAGAAAAAAAAGCAGTTATGTTGAAAATATTAACTAAATATTACTTATAAATTTAAAATTTACTATCATTCAGTCAATTAAAAACTCATATCAGTATCTACTGCCATCCAATTTAGGTTGATTAAGTCGACTTAAATAGTTGTTATTTTTATTTTAAATATATAAAAATAAATCTTATACTAAAACATACCCTAAAATAAATAAAAATATATATAGATATAAAATATATTTTCCAATAACTTGCAAGCATCACTTAGTATGATATAAGGCCCTATTATTATTGTTTTGCACCAAAATTATTAGTTGAATAAAAACAAATTTTACATGGCATAGTTAGAAAATCCTTGTTTTATATGGCAATATATACTTAAATCAGTTTAATCCACTCAGTATTTCGTTTTTTGACTTATTTGATCGACCAAACTTCCTTGTTTCTTATTATAATCACCTACATAGTTTAAGAATTTATTTTTTATACCTAAGTTTATATACAAAACTGATATAATTTCATATCGGTATATTTTCTTTATTCTAACTATGTAATTTTGTATCATTATTCATACTACTTGGTCTTATGCAGGTAAATAAATTGACTAAGTGTTGGTAAATAAGTATCACGCATGCATATTTATATCAAATGAACTAAATTGATTCAATATTTGGCAAAACTCCATCTCCAAATGCAAGTATGGTAAATTGGTAGGCAAAATTTGAGTAAATTACCCCTTGATTTGATTTGTTTACCACTAATATATAATAAATTAGAAAAATATTATTATTTGAAAAATATTTTCTATATATGGAAAATATTTTTTTTAATAAAATGTAAGATTTTTTTGCTGTTTGACAAGATACTAGAAAATCCGTGAAAATTATTTTTTGACATTGAGAACATATTGAACAAAAATTTTATTTTTAAGTCCATTAAAAACAATAGTAATGATGTATATTGCTATCTTTATACCAACCTATGTCAAAGTCAATTTGTACATTCTATCATGCAATATAAGATAATATTAGAGTTACAAGAACAATAAAGGGTCAAACATTGACTGCATTCCTATTTCAAATTGTGCAATGCATGTCCAATTAGTAGTCAAATCAAAAGTATGACTATTATAAAATCAATAATTTTACTCTCCATAAAGTTTACATTAGTCATAAATCTTAATACAAATAAATAATTGATGGATTTGATAATTCACAGGTGGTCCCAAAGTCCAAACAGTAGAAAAAATAGGGGTCCTGAGAGCAGTAGCCCTACAGAAGAAGCCCAATAGGATGCTCCTTTAATCCAATATCTAGTAAGCGCAGTAGTTGACCCAGGAAACGTGATCCAATACCATCGATGATAAACGGGAAAATTAGGGCTAATCAGTGGCTTGCTGAAACAGCCACAATCTTGAATCAGCTGATATCATGACAGCTCAGCACATACATTTGGACGATGATTATAATAATTTGGCCCCATGATTGTCCTGATAGTTCAACAAATATATGAGGATATTACCCTATGATTACAAATTGCCCTAAAATGGCAATGATAACTCAGCAAATATTCTCAGACAATAGAGTGAATATATGTAAACAACTGCCACTAGCCATAAAGTTCATGAAATGCTAAACCTACGCTCACTCTATAAATTCCACTCTCCTCCACAAGAAAAGGTGTTAGGTTTTTTAGGGGGAGGATTTCTCTTTCTTTGATCTTTTATCTGGGATAGATCGATCAACCAGACTGCACCCCTAGAGAACCAATCATCGAATTCAGAGCATGCTCCTTACATTCAATCGTTCATACATATTAAGATCCCACAAACACAGCTTAGCTTGCTCCAATTCAACAGATGATTCCAAACGGGTACTGTCACTATGTGGTCCCAGACAACTGCAGGAATAGGAACCGCAGGCAACAACATCCAACTTGTCGCACTGAAGATTTTGGTGGTACAGACTACCAGTTAGGAAAACACAATAACAGCTCTCCTGGAGGTAAAAAATCATAGCACTTATAGCCCACAATCGTAGGGGCATGCATCAGCCACTTACCATTGTAACCCTGTGGAGCCCAAGGTTGGCTAACCTGCATATCTTCTATAAATACATCCCTTCCTCCATGCAGAAGGGGGCTCCTTTAGATCTAAATTTTCTACTTCGATCTTGGTCCAATTCAGCAATTCCAACACTTACAAAACTATTCTTCGATGAGTGCAACCATTTTCAAAGTCGCGCCCTAACCGAGCGCACTTTATAGAGCACTATCCTCCAACTCTAAAGCTACTCTTTAATCAAGCGTGTCCTACAGAGTATTGCCCTCTAATTTCAAAGCCGCTCCCTAGTTGAGCGCACTAGATGGAACACTACCCTCCAACTCTAAAGTCGCTCCATAATCGAGCGCATTTTACGGAATACTGCCATTTAATTTCAAAACCGCTCCCTAGTCGAGTGCATCCTATAGAGCACTGCCATCAAATTCCAAAGTCACTCCCTAGTCGAGCGTACGAAATGAAGTCTAGTCCTCTATCAACACTCAATCCCCTCATCCATATATCTACACATATTTCTCTTCCTATCTTTTTATTTAACTAAGAAATATTATTAATTTGAATGTCGGAGGATATTCTATGAAACGAGTCTCATGATCCTCGCACTTTTTATTTGTTAGTTGTAGTGTACAGGATTTAGGTTCGTGGTAACAAAGACCAAATCCATTTTTAATCGGACACTTAAATTTGGTAGCTCCCTAATTCGTTTGGTAATTTAGATCTCGAAATATATCATTAACGCCGTTCATAAGAATGATGAAAAATCTAACCTCACCACAGTAGAAAACAAGCATGGCGAGCGCTAGGACTCAAGTAAGCGCCCTTACAAGAGACATCACCTCCAATGGTGAAGACCCAATCGTAGGTAGTTATGGAGGTGACCATCCAATTGCCGACGGGGAAGCACCGGCTACACAAGTGAACATGTTGTCAAAACTACTTCAAACCATGTGCACCTATTTGAAGGTAGCACCACTAGGGGGCTCCTTACTCCCACTCTCAGGCCTTGACGTCCAAAGAAAAGGAACCACAAGAAAAGATAGCCCATTGAGAAGAAAACCCAACGACATGATGACCAAAGAGGCCACCAGTGACAAAGCCCAAACACGGTTGGAGGACCAACTAAGTCTCGGAGCATGGGATAGAAGCCTGGAGCGACAAAATCCGAGTTTCTTTCGAGACGATGAGAAGCTTTTACCCCGAGAAGAAGCTTCCTACAGTGCCCTACAAAGGAAGGCCCATAGCTAGCCAATCTAGCACAACTCTCTAGACCACTCAGAGCTGAAGACATTTCTCAACGCTACAACAATTGCATCTTCCTAGTGGAGGAGAGGGTTGCCAAGATCAAGCAACAACTGTTCAATGGTAGTACTGGCAAACATTTTGCCAACCTGAGAAGGTCACCATTCACGAGTGACATCCATATTTAGCAACTCCCTCACTAATCCACCTCCTCCGACCTTGTCGAAAGAAGTTGAGGATCAATTTCTCTACCTTGCCATCTCAACCGCATACAGAGCTACAAACCCGATAATCATCATGGTCGTTCGCACAATGGGTGCTCGATATACTAAGCCCATTGCCCATTGCATCCAAGTAAAGAAAGATTGTCAAAATCAGCATTGACTAATTCGTGTAGAAGCCTCTCCACTCGCACTGATTACCGAGTAGAATACGATAGAGTTCATTCAACGAAACATCATATGTGTATTTGGGATTTGCGAATTCATAGTCAACAACAACAGAGTCTAATTGACCAATAAATGCTTCACCAAGTATCGTATGAGTTTGAGAATCTGATTGGTTCACGCTCCATTGCCTATCCTCAAGCAAACGGAAAAGTGGGAGCCACAAACCGAACCTTGCTACATGAGTTGAAGACAAAGCTAGTGGACGAAAGGGGCTCCTCAGTGGACAAACTATCTCTTGTGTTGTGGTTTCCACAGGATTACGTTAAGGGAACCTACACGTGAAATACCCATTAGTCTATGTTACATAATTGAAGCAGTTGTCCCAATAAAGATCGGTTTGTCCGGCCTCCAAGTCAAAAGTTTCAACTCACAAAGTAATTCCGGACAACTTAGAGTACTCGAAGAAGCTTGATATACAGCAAGATTACACACGATGACTTCTAAGTAGCTGATTGCTTGATACTACAACAAAAAGGTGAAAGCACGTTAGTTTAAGGTGGGGGCCTTAATTCTGCGAAACGTAGAGATAGTCGGTAAATCTGCCGACAGGAACAAGCTATCTCTCATCTTGGAGGGACCATCTTTCGTCTCAATAATCTTCCGTAATGGGATATACAAGCTAGACACTCAAAACGGAAAATTCATTCTGAGGATATGGAATGCCATCCACCTCTAGAAGTACTTTGAGTAGATCATTTCCAAGCACAGGTATACTCTGCACATATCAAGCAAACAGCTTGTATATTATCGACACGTTTTAATTGATAAAATAGTCATTTGTTTATCTTGTCTCTCATGCCCATTTAAATGCTTGGGTGTTGGTATAAATTCCATAGCCTAGACTATTCCTAAATCGGGTGAAGTACTTCACTTGTGAACCAACCTACTAAAGGTACAATAAAAAAAACCTTGGTCCTAATCACCGAGTAGCCTAGAGAAAGTCAAAAATCAAACCTTGGTTCTAACAATCGACAGTCTAAACGAGGTTGAATGCTACAGCTGGGGGGGATTGTGGATGAAAGACAAACCTCCTCAAAAAGTGGCCACTATAAAACCTGAAGGTATTTTTTAGCATGCGTACGACAATTTTACTCACAGGAATAAGCACCATCAATAAATAATGGTCAAACATTACGACCTGGGAAGCTTGCAGATTAAATTCAGATGTACCCAAAAGGGCAACCATCACAATATAAGACCTCAAAGGACTAGGGCTCAATACACAAGTGCAACAACTCTCGTTAACAGGGACGAGAACCGTTAGTCAAGTATAAGTGACGAACTAGACTCTACCAAAACCCTACAACGATAGCAATAGGATTTAGCCGGCAAATAGACTCTCACAGTACCACAACCTCCTCACAAGAGCAAGCACAACCAGATAGATACGACCCCCTAAGCCTGACAATGAAAGCAATAACGCTTAGCTAACAAATAGACTCTCCCAGTCCCATAACCCCTTTACGGGAGAGAGCGCAACCGGAGAGATATGTCCACCTAAGCCTAACAATGATAGAAATATCATTTAGCCGGCAGACAGGTTTTTCAATGCTACAACCTCTCCCGTGGGAATGAGCACAGCAGGACAGATGCGCCCATCCAAGCCTGCTGATGATGGTAGCAATACTCAGTTGGCGAATAGAACAAGCGTTGAGTAAAGCAACTCAACATAATTGAAAAAGTATTAGTGATAATGATCTAAACGATCTAGTTGATCTATTAAAGAATCATCATGTACATGTGCGACCAAGAGAGTCCATCAAACAAAATATTGCCTAAACTTATGACTTGGATATGCGACAATCCTAAGGCAGGGATCCACCCATAGAACGTGGCAAAGGCTCCCCTCCTATCTTCGGGGAATCAACCATGTCAGGTCAGTGAGTTATTTATTGACCTCTCGAAGCGCATCCTTGAGTGAAACGATCCAATCCAGACCCTAAGATTTTTCCTCTGTCAACTTTTGGGATCTCGCATTGGACTCGAATAGCTAGCGATCGAGGTGAGCGAACTTGTGATGACTTGAACTCGGATCCCCGAACCCAACCCGGACCGTCATGGTAAAAGTCTCGAATCATCCGAAATCATCAATTATACATAATCAAACAACTTAAATGAACTCACTTCTATCATTTAACACCATCAATAATCAATCATAAATATATCATTAAATAAATATCCAGAACACCGATAATAACTTTCTTGAAAGAAAAATAACAATATCCATAATGTTAATTCCTCGTAATGAAAACTCTAATAAATATCCAAATGTAACAAAATCTCAAATCTTTATTATAAAAGTCTCAATCTCTGATATCACCTCTATCTAGTGGCTGCCCAATAGTCACTCGATCTCTTCCTCTCCTGATATCAACCTGTCTAATCTGGAGCCAATAAAATACAACAGTGAGCCGAATGTCGAACAAGTAAATAAAATCAATAATATATGTGTATAATAAAGTATCTCGGATAATAAATAACGAATAAGCATAAAAATCGCGGGTAATATCTCGACCACTGTCCGAGATTCAATAAAAGTCATGTATTCCAATCAAAGGTCATGCGAACAATTGGATATCAAGAAGTAACATGGATTCCATTGAATTCGATCATCAATTCAATACGAGGTCACAATTGTATGAATGACAGAAGTCTCCATGGACCTTATTCTACCATAATGAATCAAAGGCCGCGTATTTATACCCCCGACGGTTGGGTGAGTCCCACGAGGTTTTCTGGTATCCATGGTATCCCCACTACCTCTACAGTCCTACCAGAGATTATACCCGTAGCATGCTCATACCATCTTCGATACCCCTCACCAATGATATCCCAAATATCATCATTTACGATGGTCACTAGGTTATAAGCATCCCTCTCGACTAACTGTATGAGATAACAAGAATCTGATTATCAACTCAATTTGAGGTCACCACTGTACGAGATAACAAGAGTCTCATTGGACCTTATTCTACTATAGTAAACTAAAGGCCATGTATTTATGCCCCCGATGGCTGGGTGAGTCCCATGAGGTTACCTAGTATTCATGGTATCCCCACTATCCCTACAGTCCTCTCAGAGGCTATACCCGTAGTATGCTCATACCATCTCTGATATCCCTCGTCAATGATATCTCTAATATCATCATCTACGATGGTCATTAGGTTATAAGTATCCCACTGTAATATCGACAACCTTAACTTCCGAAATAGAATCAGTATTGAAAAAGTATAGACTAATCTATGGTCCCACGGACTCCCATACGTTCGGTTACTGTAGAGTCTTCATACACTCTTTCATTTACTTATCTATAGGGTGCTAATAAAATATACACACTCTAACGAAATTAATGTAAAGAATAATCTACTGGATTTCATTGATGAGGTACAGGAATAATCACGTAACCGACTGTTAGTATTTCAAGTATACTACACATATGCTTAATTTTATATAAATGCATTCTACCATCAATATATGTCAATATACGTGTAATTATATACCATCCCATATATAATTATACATATTTTCTAAATATATCCAAGCATAATTATACAATTATATCTATATATACACACATACAAAGACATACTCACGTATATATACATATACGTTGAAATATGTGCGTATACCTACATACCCTGGACGCACACACAATAGCACATGCTGCTCACCCTAACACACGCATACTGCGCACATTCTGCTGGCCACAACCACACACACATACTAGCTGCGGCGCATGGCAGTAGCACCACCTCCTCACTGCCTGTTCACCGCCAGCGACGACAACAGCGCCACCTCCTCACTGCCGGTTCACCGCCAGCGACGGCAACGGCGCCACCTCCTCACTGCCGGTTCACCGCCAGCGACGGCAACAACGCCACCTCCTCACTGCCCGTTCACCACCAGCGACTGCAACAGTGTTGCCTCCCTCTCTCGCACCCACTTCACTACCGATGCACAGTGCGATACACACACACTCCAGCCATGCACACACACAGCGGCACACACACATGGCCACACGCTTTCACGGTGATGCACACATGGCTACGCGCATGTCACAATCACCTAGCAGCAGTACCCACAAACGCCCAGCAATACCCACAGCCGAGTCCCTGTTTTCTCCCTAATTCCTCGTTCTACCAAAATTTTTGAACGATAGGCACAAACTTTCCACACGAAGCAATAATCAACATCTAAGGTGAAAAGGGAAGGATTTACTTGCGGAATACGGGTTAGAACACACCTACTGTCTTTGCTTCCTCGAACACGATTGGAAATATGGGACACGACTGCGCCAAAATCCTCAGGAATTGGGGTACAACATGCGAAATAGCTACTTCCTGATTCAATTAGATGATTTACAAATCCCCATATTATCATTGATTCGAAAGGTCGGCCGATTGCTCACAGAACCATGGTCCTGCGTTCAGTTGCCCAAATTTGCAACCCTCGGTTTTCACCGATTTCTCACCCAATTCAAGGCATACATCGGATATTTTACATTAACAATGATGAAGGAAGAGGTTATTTGGCAAGGTAGGAAGTTTACTTGCCTTGATTTTGTGATCGATAGCAGTAGCACCTTCGGCTTGGTGCGTTCTTCCTTCCTAGTTCATCCTCCACCTTCTCTAACCCTAATGCCGCCTTAAATAATGAAAAGGTCGGTTAGGGTTTCCTTCGAAACCTTCCTCCTTCGCTGTTGCCTTACGCACGCCTTCCTTCTGCTCTCTTTCCTTCTTCCCTTTTCCCTCTTTCATCTCCTTCCTTTTCCTCCTCTTTCATTTCCTCTCTTTCCTATTTCTTTTCATTCCTTCTTTTTTTTTTTTCCCTTTTCTTTCCTTCTTTTGAAATTATTATTATTATTATTATTATTATTATTATTATTATTATTATTATTATTATTATTATTATATATTTTTTCATATATTTATTAAAATATTAATTAATTATTTATCTAATTATAATAACACTTAAAATTTTTAATATTAATTTTTAATATTTTGACCTCTCAAATTTAACTTCATAATTATCTTTTAAAAATTTCTAATATATTAATATTCATATAATTAATATATGATAGTTTATTTGATTAATTAAATCTATAATTAAATTAATTCAATTAAGTACATTAATTATTTTAACTAAATTTAAGAGTCAAAATACTTAAACTCAAAATATTAATTCAAATCAATAGCTTGAATATCTAAGCTTAATAACAAGATTTAATACCCAAAATAATTACTAAGATAATCAAATAATTATCAAAATTAATTAAATAATTTATTTTTATAAAATTATAAACTCAAAAATATTCAAGATATTATAGAATTACTCCTAATTCTATAGAATCTTGGCAACAACAATTTTCACTTGACACACCATCTCTTTGAGCACAGTAGGATTGGCATGCAGCTCAGATAGGCGTGAGATCTTGACATCTCGCCAATGTAAAGCCACTATCATCACACGGAGCACGTCCTATGCCTACCAGGCTAGATAAAATGATCGATCTGGAGTAACAATAAAGAACATGATCACAGAATGAAAGACTACGTAAAGCGATACCTCAAGGAAAAATGGGTCCTCCTAATGAGACAAGCCAGGAGAACCCTCAACTCTAGATGCAGACGGAGGCCTCAACCATATCAGAGGCAATATCTGATGGTAGAGTGGCACCCTAAAGCTTGGAAGAGAGGGAGATATACCTAAATTCTCTAACTAAATAGACGTTGAAACCTCCTGACATGGCCCCTCTGAGAGGTCACATTTTCCAATAGTGGATAGCCAAAATTTATAAAGCTGAAAACTAATGCCAAGCAACTTAACCAAACAGTCACAGCTCTGAATCGATTGACATTATGACAGTACAACGCATGCATTTAGGCTACTGTTGCCATAATTTAGCCCTATGATTACCTTGACGACTCAACAAATATATGGGGATATTACCCCATGATTACATATTACCTCAGAATAACAGTGATAGCCTAACAAATATTCTCAAATAATGGAGAAAATTTACGTAAACAACTATCATCAACCATGAGGCCCAATGAAGGCTAAATCGGCGCTCACTCTAAAAATACTCCTCTCCTCTAAAGGAGAAGGGATCGGATCTTTTGGGGGGAGGGGATCACTCCCTTCAATCTTTTCTCTAGGATCGATTAATCAACCAGACCGCACCGCTGAGAATTAGTCATCGAATTCAAAATATACTCATTACACTCAAGCGTTCATACACACTGAGATCCCACAAATATAGCTTAGCTTACTCCAACTCAGCAAATGAATTTAAATGGCTAATGTCACCATGTGGTTCAAGACGAATGTAGGAGCAGAAATCGTAAGTAGTAGTTATCAACCTATCGCCTTAAGAATTTGGCGGTGCAGATTGTCAGTGGGGGAAGCACAATGGCGACTCCCCCAGAGGTACAGAGCCGTAACACCTACAACCCACAACCGCAGGCGCATAATGTCAAACACTCACCGTTGCAGCACTATGGAGCCCAAAGTTGGCTAGCCCACGTATCTTCTCTCAATACATCTCTTCCTCCACGCAGAAGCTCTTCTGGATCTAAATTTTCTATTTCAGTCTTAATCCAATTCAGCAATCCAACACTTACAAAAACCAGTCTTCAACGAGTGCACCCCTTTTCGAAGCTGTTCTCTAACTCAGCGTCCCCTATGGAATACTAATCTCCAACTCCAAAGCTGCTTCCTAATCAAGTGCATCATACGGAGCACTGCCCAACAATTCCAAAGCCGCTTTATTGTCGAGCACACCAAACAGAGCATTGCCTTCCAATTCCAAAGTCGCTTCCTAATCGATGGCACTAGACGAAACACTGTTTTCTATTTTCAAAGCCGCTCCCTAGTTGAACGCATTCTACAAAGTACTACCATTCAATTCCAAAGCGACTCCCTATTTGAGCGTATCAAATGGAGTACTATCCTCCAATTTCGATACCGCTCCACACCCGAGTGGACTAAATAGGGTTTAGTTCTCCGCCAACACTCAATTCCTTCATCATTACACCTACGCATATTTTGTCTCTTATCATTCTATTCAACTAAGAAAGATTATTGACTTAAACATCGAAGAATATTCCGGAAAGTGAGTCTAGCTATCCTTTGATATCATATTTGTTAGTTGTAGTGTGCAAGATTCACGTTAACGATAACGAAGATTGGACTCACTTTTAGTCGGACACCTGAATTCGATGACTCCCTAATTTGTTTGGTAATCTAGATTTTGGGAGGCATCAATAATAAATAATAATAGTTAAATCCAAATTAAAAATTTTTAGAAATGATTAAGATTCAATTAACCCAAATACTGCATCAAATTCAATAAATCCACAAGAACCAACATATGTTACCAACAAATAGCAGTGAATACAAGAGTAACCAAACAAAACTCCATCTAGCCTCTAAATAAATTATAATAACCTACTCAATATAAACCTATCCGCAAGCAAAAAATGTCCAACAGATTTTAAATCATTACAATATAGGATTTGTATGAAAATCCAATTGATACAATATTTTTACATTTTACAAACCGTAATAAATCGACATATATAAAGTATCCTGGTCACAAATCCAAATACAAATAAACAACACCTTTTGCTATATTCTATAAACATATGTAAAATTTGATATATTAAATATTTTAAATTTGTGGCCCAAATCATATTTTCTTACAAAAAGTTCGTAACACATATATAACTATTAAATCAGACATTACGAAATCATCCAAAATTAAAATCATGTGAGTTCAAAGGTATTTAATATCCAAAATAAGTTAAATTCAAATATCATGTCAAAATCTATGAATTTTGAAAAGCCAATCATTTTATAACATAAAATACGATATAAGTCAAAATTTAAAAAATCTAAATCAGGTCAAATCTAAAAATAATGATTAGAAGGCTAATTTTAAATAAGAGTTACACATATTTCTGATAATTTTATACTAAAATATTATATTTAGATTTTATAGGCAGACCGTCTATAAATTATTCTTTATAGATCGGATCAAATGCTATTTTCCTTTATATCTCTTTTGATGATAAGTGTACTTTTTAGAATTGTTTAAAGTTCAGAGAAATTTATGCAATATTAAGAGGAGTGTAAGAGTAACATCAAAGTGATAAACAACATAATTATAATAACAGACGACCCCGTGACTAAACTAAAAAATAAATTATAAAAATTAAAAGGATGTAACTAATGCTTGAAAGTAGTAAGGCATATGAATCTGTTACTCGACTTTTGTATTTTTATTCATATTTAATTTATTGAATAACTTAATTAGAGATCATAGTACTAAATTCTCTAATAAAAAAATGTAACATTGAAAATTAATTTAATTCAAAAAATAGTTTTAAAAAATAAATAATCTTTATCAAAAACAGTTAAGTAATGTAAATTTTTTTTTTTATAGAAAAAGCATGACTAAATTTATAAAAAGCATCTATGCTGATTATCCAAATACAACAATAATAAAAAATTAAAAATTAAAATTTTATTAACATTAAAGAATAATACATGAATCAAATAAAACTAAAAAATACCATCTTCAAATTAAGTTGATCCCTAACACTACCAAAGAATTAGTCCTCCATGGATTTTAAACTAGTAGAGCTCCAAAATCTTCACTGTTGTTCCTCCTTGGAATTCCAGCCAAGTGTCTCCATTGCTGAATTACTCCCCTATTTTAACTCAACGTTCAATTTTCATATCAAAAGAATCCTTAAAAGGTGACATCTCCATCTTTTATTCTTCTCCCTTCAAATTTTCTTTTTCTTTCCCTTTTCTCAGTCTTCTCTATTTCAAGGGATTATTTCCATCGTTGCCTTATCAAACATTTGTATTTCTTTTATTTCCTTAAATACTATCGGCCGAGGTGGAGTTATTGTTAGATATCTTTCAAAATATAGTCTTCTTTTTATTTTTTTTAAAATTGTCTTTTTAAATAATAAACACATAAAAATTACAAAATTATAAAAAATAGATAAAATCATAATTTACTAGTGATGCGTCTCTAAAATTCGGATTATTGAACGAATTAGGGAGTCGTCTTATACAAGTGTCTATTCAGAAACAAATCCAGTTTTTATTATTCAGAAAATGAATCTTGCACACCAAACTAAACAAATAAGAGGTAAGAGGAATACGAACTCGCTCTTCGATATATCATTTGGCGCTCAAATCAATAATCTTTTTACTCAAATTAGAAAGATGCAAAGAAATGAGTGCGAGAATGTAAGTGAATGGGGATTGAATTGAATTTTTTTATTTAGAAGGTTGTACTCCTTATAATGCACTCGATTTAGAGAGCGGTTTTGAAAGTGATGCACTAGCTTGAGAGAGTATTTGACTCTACAATCTGTCTGGCTTAAACTTTTGTCTTCTTATTTTCCCGTCCCCCCATTTTATAGGGGAGAGATTATATTTATAGTGAATGGTACTGTCTAGTTGGTGGATCTCTAAATCAATGCCTGAATATTACGGCCCTTTAATTATAATGGATGTTATTTATTCATGTAATTTTCACCTTCAATTAATGGTTGAATTGTACGATTTTTTACCATTGGCTTGGTGCGATAACCGTCTGAAATTACCAAATAAATATCCATTATTGCTCCTTTAATGTTGGGCGATTTGGGTCACACCTTTTGAACCAATCACCACGCCCTTTACTTCGTGGGCACAAAGAGTTTTCTATAGGGCCATCATTATTTAGACATTTTTTCCTTTTGTGAACTAGATTTGGGAACTAGATTTGGGACAGCTTGAATACTACCGTGCCCATCAAGTAGGAAATGGTAATAAATAAATATTGGTACACATGTAATTTTTAGTGTTCCTCAAATGGCAAGGGTTGCTTCATCAAAATTGTTAATTTTATCACTTTTTATAAAAGTCAGTAACAATAAGTTGACTCTTGGTAAGATTTTTAATAGCCAACACTAATATCTCCAATTTCAACAACTAAATTTTGAAATAATATTATCTTCAAGTCTACATAAACTCTTCTCATGTGACACTTTTTTACCATGTAGGAATGCTGGAAGAGTATATTTCTTTCCTTTTCATCACTCCACATCCAACTTCTTATATTGGAATTAAATCTACTTCAATATTCTCATCCAAGTCTATATTATTAAAAAAAAAAATTCCTATTATAACATCTATTCGTATATCTTGATCTTCTTATGGAGATATTTTTCAAAGGTAAGATATACCTAATCAACAAAAAATATATAAATGACACATTTAATAACGATTATACATTTGAATAATTTCACAAAAAGAATATTTAACTTTTAGGTAAAGTCATACTATAATTTCATCATCATAAACTTCTTTTGAAGCAATTTTCTTCTTTACATTATTGCCCCAACCAAAAGCCACTTTTCGCCAATTGTTGTTATGGTTGCCAATTCTTTTTCTTTTTTTTTTTTCGGTCGTGAGATGATTCTCGGTCAAAAAGACATTCAACTCTAATAGCATATTTGGTTATTAAAATAAAATAGAGTAAAAATAGAATAATAGTTTTTTAAAAATAGAATAAAATGAGAATATAGTTAAAAATTTTTATTTCATATTTGATTATTAGAATAGAATTTTAAATTAATTTATTTGGCTATTTGTTCAAAATTCTTGGCCCTAAAAGTTGAAGACTGTTTGTTTCCTTTAAATACTTCTTTGCCCAATATCTACAGTAGCATGTGAGACATGGGTTTTGACTATCTTTTTTTTTTTTTTAATTTTTTTTTTCTCCTTGTATTTTCTGTCTTTAATTTGTATCACTTCTATAAATATAACCAATTATACTAAATTTGATAACAAATAGAATAGAAATGACACTGCACAATTTTAGAAACCACACAGTAAAAGCCATTGTAACCATGTAACAAGATACTAATTTCACATGGCAAACCATCTCCACACAACAACAGATAATTATTATCACTTTTCTGTCACCAAATTTCTTAACTAAATATCTTAATTAGCAACGAATGTGAATTTGCAATCAAAGTTAATAAGTAATCTAAAATAAAGTAATCGATCAAAGCATATGATTCAAAATTTACATCCGAAAGTAACTCTAAATACTGATCATTTGATATCCTCAAAATATATATAAGGAAATATGCTCACATAAAAATCCGAATAAGTTAAAAAAGCCATATCCTTATACTTGATGCTGGATAAATTAAAATCCAACTACATCACCAATAAAAACATCACAATAACTATTTAATACAAAACCGTTTAATAGAAATGAAATAAATATCCCAAAGTTATTATTTTGAGGCAAAAATACAACATCCAAATTTTTTAATTTCTAATTCTATTTTCTCGAACAGATTTTCTATCAACTTCCTCTACTTCCAAATATACCTTGAGCCCTCTAATTTGGAAGGTTACCAAAATCAAAAATAAAAATAAGCCAATTACTTATAAATTTTCATAGTCGAATACATAATTTACATTAAAATATAGTGGAAGGAAAATGATTAAAATTTAAATGTAAGGTTATATAATTTTCATAACATTTATGTATAAATTTCAAACCAATAATCCAGTTTTTTTCTTCTAAATAATGTATTAATAAAATATAATCAAATTATATTAATTTTATAGACCAAAAATCTATGCTTTACTGACAAAAGAATAAATAATCAAAATTTGAATTATGTATGTGTTCACATTACCAAAGATTTTATATTACTATACAAAGTTTGTAGATAGACCATCATATATATAATCTTATAGATATGACTAAATATCACTTTTAACTCTTGAAAAATTAATTTAAACATTAATTATTATTATAATATATTACGACATGTTATAATATATTACCACTAATTTTTATAACGGTTAGTACATAAACAAATAAAAAACTATACACAAATACAAATAATTTTTTATATTTTTTAGTACTAAAAAAAATATTGTCATATTTTCACAAATTATAAATTTTTTTATAATTCTTTAAATTCTTAGCATACAAAAATTTATGATTTGTGCAAAAAACTGGACTATGAGATTTTAAAGGATGGGAAAGCTATATTATGAAGTAATTAATATGTAAAGTGTCAGATTTCAAATTTCGATCCCATCATTAATAATTATCTAATTATTAATTAACTAATTAGATATCTAATTTATATTAGACAAAAATTTTACGTCAATATCTCAACGAATCAATATAAAATAATATAAACTATACACGGGATCTAAAATATACCACATCTTATATTGTTTCAACATTGACCTAACTATGATGTCAAATTTTATACAACAAATCATGCCTATCCAAAACGAAATGAGAGTATACAATTTTCTAAAATAAAAATCATAAACCATCTTTGACAGTTGATAATCTAACAATCGGACGAACTAACAATCTGATATAACAAACCATATTAAAGATAGCTACATCTGTGAATTCATAATATCTCATAAACATAAATATCATCAAAAAAAAATATATATAGATATATCCAAAACGAAATGAAATCATGCTCAATTATGCAACTTTTTAGAAATCAAGGGTTAGTAGGGCCCCATCGATTAAATAAATAGATAATCAAAATTCAAATTATATTTGATTTCTTACAACCAAATGTAGTACGCTACTATTTAAAACCCATAAATGGACTATCAAATTTATAACCCTATAAATGAAACCGAATGCTACTTCACCCACAGATAATAAATTCAACTTCATTTACTATTATAATATATTATGACATGTTATAATATACTATTAACAGAAATATAACCATAGTCTAATGCATATACCTATAAAAACTATACATATTTCTTCATATTTCTAAATTTTCTTATTATGAAGAAAATGCTCATAATTTTTGATATAATTATATGACTTTCTCTTTAAATTCTATAAACTCTTAGCATGTGACACTTATACTTTTTGTAAAAATTTAGCTATAATAAATTTTAACATATGAAATATTAATTTAGTATGGTAGTGCAGGAAAATTCAGTATAGTGCAAAAAATTAGCAAATGCAAAAATTTTACTAAATTTTATAATGTTTAGAGCAATTTATATAAATTTTCAACACATACAAGACTTAACAGTTTAAAACTTGTAGAACCTCATTTATGAATTTGATGATGAATTTGAGACATGTAGGAATAATTAAATTAAAAAATTTAGACATGCAAGACAAAATAATACATAATTTATCTGATGCAAACAATATATATATATATATATTTAAACATAAAATTTATGAATAATTGTAAAAAAATCAGTAACATTTTACACACATGCTAAATATAAATATCATAACTTTAAAATTATGTTATGTATAAATATTTGAAATAAGAAATACTCAAAGAATTAAGAAAAAGATATTAACAAAGGAAGAAAGGTTTTGAATGTGATTGCGTGGGCTCCAAATTACCAAAATTCTAACTTGAATTCACTTAAATTGAGCTTTGTTGGTTTCCATTTTTTTCTTCTCTCTTCTCCTTGTCACATTCTCTCTCATTTTTCAAATTCTACTAAAAAATGACAAATTAAGCCGGATACATTATTTATATTAAAGTGGCTCTCAAATGCTAGTTGGGCACGCGTCAAGTGTCATTGCCAAATACTGCGGTGCACAAGCGCTGCTTTAGGTACATCTCAAGCGTGAGCATTCTGCCTTCACCCGTTTAAGCGTCCCTTAGGTGTGCATCGAGTGTGAACATTTTGCCAATGCGTGCTCAGGCGTCGACCAAGCATGACCACTCTACCATCTCACGCACGAGTGCACGTTAGGCGCTCATCAAGCACCCATCAATTCAATAAAATCTGGTCCAAATTTAACTTTTAATCCAATTTTTTTCATCCTTTGGCTTTAATTTTTAAATATATCAACTTAATTAATCAAAATTATGATAATATTCAAACTCAAGCCTTACATAAAGGTTGTATATTACAGAGAATGCAAAAATTTTTGCATGATTTTCTAAAATTTTGTTACTTCATTTTAGTTAAAAATCATGTTTGAACAATTTAGAGTAAATTTAAGACATGTAAAGTATACACAAAAATCAGAACATATAAGAGTATTCAAACAAAATTTTAGAACATACACAAGTATAAATATAGAAAACTAACTTGACAATACAAAGCATGTGAATTAAGGACAAGAACTTCATGAAAATTGAAAAAATGGGAATAAAAATTTATGCATATGAAGTATAAATACTTTGCTTATGAAATTATAATATATATAAACATTTGAGATAACAAATGCCCATAAAAATCTAAAAGAACAGTAAAAAGATAAAGAAAGACTTAGGATACACTTATCTTATCTTCAAATTTATTAAAATCTTCATTAGATTCACTTTAACTATTCTCCTCTAAACTTTTCTTTCTTTTTCTTTATTCTTCTCTATTCTTTCTCTCTCTTCTCTCCAAAATCTGATGAAAATAATTAAAAATCAGTCGGATATGATTTATATAAAAGATTGACACATATGCACCTATCAAGTGCATCAAGCACCGAAACATAAGCCTTGCGATGCATGAGTATCTCTTAGATGCGCATTAGGTGCTGAGAATCTGTCAAAATTGCATATGAGCGTCTCTCGAGTATGAATCGGGCGTGAATAATCTGCTAAAAGTACGGTCAAGCATCCCAAATGCAAAACTGTCTAGAATTTTAAAACTGTAAAAACTAAACAAAACTGTCTCAACAAATACCTAACGTTCCAACACTACACTCGAATGCCGAACAAAACTAATAGAAATCACTTTGAATAAAGATAACCTATGTAATAACTTGAATTATAAGATAGAGACATGGATAATCAACTTGAACACTGTAAAATAACTGAACACATGCATGAACTTAAGTGTAAATACTTGGATTTAAAGTCAATTGTCATATTCATGCCATTTTCCCTTATCTTTCTCTAATTCCAACACTTACGTTGATTTCTAATTACTTATTAACATACAATTTGAATTAATACTTTTGAGACCATATGAATACCATAATTCAAATTGAACAAAGAAAAATGTAGAGAATACTTCAATTTCTTCCCCCAAAAAAAAAAAAAAAAAAAAAAAAGAACTTTCAACAAGAAGATATAAATTTACTTGGTTGTTAATTCTCGATTCCTTGATCTTAATGTTTGAATGCTCCTACTCAGCCTTTTTCTTCAATTTCCTGATCTTCTTCTCTCCCCTTTCTCAATATTTTCTTACTTCTCCTTAAGAATGAAGAGAGGTATTTATTTACGAAGTGAAGAAGAGAAAAACTATCTTTTTTCAAAATTTTGAAACTAGAAAAACTACCTTTTTAAAAATTTCAAAACCATCTTATTTTCCTACCATCTTAAAAATGGTTAGTAACTTCCCTCGAGTGGTGTCGGACACTAGATATGGAGATATAATTCCATTTCTTATGCCATAACCAACATCACCCAGATAATATTTTCCTACAATTTTTCAATGAAATAAATTAAAAGCTTTATATATACAAATATAGTTATTAAACATAATTATTTTTATATGTTAAACATGCTGGGATTCTATGTCCTCCATGTCATGGTAATGCATTATCTAAGACACAATGATTGTCATATCAAAATAATATAACGTTTATATGATAAGCTTTCTCATAATATGCAGATTTATGTGGCCGCCTTGGTATACATTTTTCATTTTTTTGTCGCTTAATAAAAGCAACATAAGCAGCAACAACTGATACAGCTGCACCCATAGATGCGTCTCGAATAGTTTTGTCATCCATCTACAGAGATTATCACACAGTCAAATTTTCTTGCCATAATTGATTTTAGTTTTGAAAACATAATGTGCACTCCTTATAGCTAAAAAAGTCAACAAAATTAATCTGAAATCAACAAAAATTACTAAAATCAGGTCTGAAATCCTACCCATAAAATATAATCTAAGGATACTGGTTGTCACGAAAACCTAAAAATACCCAAATAAATTAGCAATAAAGCAGCATAAATCTTACAAACAGGTAAAAATTAAACGACTTAGATATGGTCCTTCACCATAAAACAAAACCTGTCGTCAATGTTGAGTTTGGATTCTTTATCAATTTCATTTTTAAAAATTTTTCAACTAGTTGAATCATTCTTTCATTTTTTTTTTCTAGAAAAAGGTTGTGTTCTGTTTGCATCTTGCAGAATTCTGAAATCATAACGAGTTTCGGAATCGAACAAGTTTCAAGAAATAGATTTTCACGAAAAAAATTATAGATTTAAGCATTTTCTAAAATTTCTCCATATTGGAAAATTTTAAAAATTTTTCCAGATCTACTGTTCTCCAGATCAAACATTTGTCAAGAGAAGGGGTGCGTCACCTGGCATTGGAGTAACGGAGGAGAAAATGGTGAATTCCTCTCCGAGCTTCGTGACACTGAACTAATAAATGAGAAATGCGAGAAATAGAGGGGGAGAGTGAGAGGGAGGCAGAAAGAGGGAGAGAGGGGGTGAGTTACCTCGCAGCGGGATAATGCAGGGGGAGGAAACAGTGAGTTTCTCTATGAGCCTTTTGGGACGATGGAAATGAAGAACGGAAAATATGATGGAGACATAGTGGATTAAAAAACTATATTAATAAATATTAAAATATTTATATTATAAAAAAATAATATAAAAAATATAATCATTTATATATATATTTTATTTTTAAAATACATAAAATTGTGATCCTTGATTGATAGCAGGTAAAAATCCCTAAATGCTGCTGATTTTTTTTTTTTAAAAAAAATTATATCATAAACATAAATTTTGGAACAAAATTATAAAAAATAAAATACAAAATATAAATTAAATCATCCCAACAAAGGTTATAGATGTATTTAGATGAATGGTAATAATAATCCTAAAAAAAATAAGGTGGGCCTACAAGGACGAGTATAAGTTGGAAAAAAAAATTAAATTTATATTATTTTTTATTTTTCCTAATTTTAATGCTGATGTTAATTTTAAAAATTTTATTATTTTTTACTTTTATTTTCTAATTTTTATTGTTGTAGTCGATTTTTAAAATTGTATTTCGAAGTTTTATTTCAACAATAAATTTTTCTCGGTGAAAACTTACATCAAAATTATCATACATCTAAAATGTTGCCTACTTGACTCTTTTCACACATGGTAAATTATTACTAAAATAAGCCATTTTTAATATATATGTTTTTTTAACTAAATAACTGAATTAATATTTATTTATGGAATAAGATTTAGAGATATTTATCGAAATATAAATTTATGTACCTGTTGGGTTCGGTATCATGGGCCGACCCGGAACCCGAGGAGTTTCGGCGGAAAGATTCATTTTGGCGTGAAAAATATTACTGGCAAAAATTTTTGGACTCGTTTTGGAGGGAAAACATTCATCCATTTCTCCAATAAAAAGACAAGCTCCTGCACAGAAAAGGGGAAGAGGAAAGGGCAGAGGAGAAAATCATTTTCCTGACTCTTCAGCTCTGAGCCTCCGTTTTTCGGCGGAGTCTGGAACTCTCTCATCGAGGGATGTCTCTCTCTCTCTGCCCACATCTTCGTGAAAAGCAGAGAATGAAACTCAACAGGGGAAAGTGGGAGAAGGTCTTTTAGAATGCAGTTCCCCTTTGCTCATCAAACACCAGGGGAAGGCCCTATTTCTCTATTAGGAGGGTCGCCAACGAGCAGCAGTGCCCATCACGCCTCACCAAATTGAGCACGAAACTCGACCTCAGGGGAAATCTGTTCCTTCCAACTGCTCATGAGCCAAACAGGGCAAAAAGCCCTCTGTCGGTGGCGCCCCACCCTTTCTACCCTTGTTTCGGTCCAAACAGCACAAGAGCTCTTTCTGCGCCTTCGAAACGAGGGCCCTCTTGCCGAAATAGGACGTAGGGCACTCGAGATGCGTCCACATTCCCCACAGTTGCACCCGGATCGAGGCATAGAGCTCACCAACAATGGCGCACAATCGCTACTTCCCCTAATCAACGGAAGCTCCTAAATTTCCTCCTCGGTTCTCACCCGAAACTTATAGGCCTCCCTCAAAATTCCCCCATCAATGTTCTCCCACAGAGCCCGGCTCCTCGGCGAAGTTAATGTTCTCTAAACTGCCTACTCTCGGACAAATCTTTTCACATATGGTAAATCTAGTCAAACTAAAATAAGCCATTTTTAATATGTCGGGGTTCCCTATATTAACAATGGACCCCCGTGGAGCCCCGTCGACGGTGCTCGAATATTTATTTATAAAATAAGATTCAATTTGAGATATCTATCGGTCCATATAAATTTATTCCCATTCTCAAATTATCCCAGTCATACAAAAAGGGATTTAAAAAATCCGTGATAAAAAAACTTTTAATTTTTGAACCCCAGAGGGATTTTACTCTTATGGGTAAATTTATTTTGATAATCATAAACTTTCCTCATTCTAACAAAAGCATGAGTGTCGAAGTGTCGGAAGAAGATTTTCTTTATTTGGATTATTTGTGTAGGGGTTAATAGAGATGGAGATCGGATCTTAATCCTTATCCGTCTGATAATCGTTATTTGTATTAAAATTTAGAAAAAATTAAAAAATTTAATTTTTGAAATGTTTTCTTAATTTTATTTTTTTGATAATCAAAAACACTAACAAAGCATGAGTAGAAAGATTTTCTTGGAGGGTTAAGGAGCCTCTTAATTCTTATCAGAGTTTTATTTTCATTCTTTTTTATTTTAATGCTCGGCTTAATCTATTTTTTTACATTTGTTAATGAAAGAATAAAATTATATATATATTTATTTATATATATTTATATTAAAATTATTAAAAATAAATATAAATATCACTTTATTTTATTTTTTTTATCTTTTATCTCTATCCTTTTACCAAATTTAATAATTTTATATAATTAATTATATAAATATTATTTTTTTTACTAAAATATAGCAAGAATATTTGTGTTGTCTGATGAGTGTGTTCACAATTTCAGCAGAGAAGCAAGGCTGTTCATATCAGTAATTTATACCAAACAGGAAGTCGTCCCTCTCTCCTTCCTTCCCTCCCTGTTTCTTACATTCCATCATTACGTCTCCCGTCTGCAGCTGCTTCTCTTAATCCCTCAACTAATTTGCTGAAGCGCTGTAGAATTACGAGTGGAGTTATTATTATTATTATTATTATTTTAGATAAAAGAGCTTCAAGAATTTCCATAATCTGCTCTTTTCTTCTCATTGGAATTATCGAATATGTGGTAAAGTTCGGTGGTTGCAGTTAGGGTTTCATATTCGGTTCTGAATTCGTCAGAAGAGAGGAAGCTACCGGAATTTGTGAACTTCGGCGAATATGGCGACCGACTTGCCGATGAATCATCAGATGGAGCAGATCCAGGGAGAAATTCGGGACCATTTTCGAACTCTTGCGTATGCCCTTCATCCCATTCAATTTTTTCGCTCTTTCGCAGTATTTGACGTTGTTCTATTGCCTAGTCTGTGTGATGATTCAACTGATCTGGGTCGGTTTCTAGTATCTGGGTTAGGCATGGTTGGTGATGTTGATCTTCTATTTGATCTGCTGAATTTCTGTTTGATTCAGATTCCAGTTCAAAAATATTAAGATGCCATCCTTTTGTAGCATTGACACAGTGTGATGATCAACCCGATGACTAGATTTGATCACTAATGATCAAGGTGCGATAACCTGATGCTGCAACCACGAGGAGTTCCCCTTTTTAACATTGCTTTGACAATTGGGTTTATGAAATGTGAACTTCTAGATGCATAGAAGGATAATTGGTGAATGAAGTGGATTGACAGTCCTCGTATATGATAAAGTTACTTAATTGGTTGAGGTCATTGTAAATTTTCATACTGAGGACTCAGAAGACAAATGTAATTGCAACTAGTTTACCTGATTAGTTGGAATTTTGTTTCCAGAGTTTGTTTAGACCCAAAATGTACACTTTATCTAAGTGATAAATCATGTTTGGACATATTTGTCACAGGGATTAATTGACCCAAAATCTGAACTGTCTTGAGAATCATTTGCTATCTAGCTGAAAGGAAGTGATCGATTTGAGCTTGAGGCTAAATAAATACATGACTCTTGGTAATATAAAAACAATATAGCTACTACTGAAGTTGTTATGATGGGTTAAAAAGGTCAATGTTTAATAAGCTCAGCTAAAATTGTAACCCAAGCCGCTGTATCTGAGCCGGCTAGTCTCTGGCTGAGTAGTTTCTAGACAAGATGCTGCAGCTGAATGCTTACACTGCCAAAATCCACTAATCTTGACATCCCTTTGTCCACATCAGGTAGGGAGTTGGAGATTTCTAGATGAAGTAATATAGTGAACATTGGCTGAGATAAATGTGGTTTCTAATCAACTGGTATTTATATTTTCTTTTTCAAACTCTTGTTGAAAAGGATAGGCAACCTCAGTGAAGTGCTGAAGTGAGTTAAGAAAATCAAATTCCAACAGAATGGGCTGATATCGTATCGTAGTGTCTTTGCCAACTGATTCATAGTTTCCTTGAAGGTTGTTGGCAGCTTTTACCAATACCAGAAGTCAGGTTATAATCATATCCCAATCCTGGTTTCTTTTCCATGATTGTGATTGCCATTCCTCCTACAGCAAATAAGGGGCTAACAACTGCCAAAATAGGGAGAAGAGCATAGGAAACACAAAGGCACATAAAAGAAGTATGAGGGAGTGGATATAATTGGACAAATGGTGTAAACTTTTGGATGTTTTTGATGAATGCGAACTTGTTTATAATTCAATTTTGTTATTTACAGTGCAACTGAGATCACCTCTTTTCCTAAAACTTTGTGTTTCCTGCATGTACATATTTTTGTTGCAAATTTTTGTTTAATGTCACTAAATGTCGAATTCGTATTACTTTCTTTCCAATAACAAAAGAGGTGTATTCAATCATAAAAAAGGAGGGTTTAATTGAATATCGAGGAGTTAGAGAATTTTGACTGAATATATCTTTGGATAAGAATTGTAAAGGTTCAAGTGAGAGTCTGACGGCACATTTGGTTGTTGGAATTGAATAAGGTGATAATAAGATAGTTATTTTCAGCGAATATTATAAGATGGAAATAGAGTTGAGAATTATTATTTCCATGTTTGGTTATTGGAATAGAATAAGTTGAGAATTAGTATTCTAATATTTGGTTTGTAGAATAGTATGAGGAATAAGGTAGTTATTTATCATAATGACTTTTTTACCCTTATTCAACGAAAAAGATATTATTTTATATATATATATATTATTCTTAATTATTATTTAATATTATATATATTTTTATCATATAAAATGCATATTTAATAAATATTTAAATAATTAGATGTATAAAATATATAATCATATAAAATATAATTATATATTATATAATATATATTTTAAATAATTATATATTTAATAATTATATATATTTTTCTCATGTAAAATATAAAATAAAATATATAATATATATGTTAAATATGTAATAATTATTATAATATATAAAATACATATTTATTATATATATTAAACATGTATAAAATACATATTTAGTAAATATTTAAATGATTACATGTATAAATACATATGTTGCCTTCCATGAATTCAAGATGTCTTATGGGTTAGGGTCGTGAATCGGATCTTTGTGTTGGGTCGATCTGATGCGAATCCGATCTCTATAGTCTTGAACCTGAATTTCGCACAAGATAATTGAAAACGAGAGGTCAGAGGACAGTGGAAATTGCTCCCACCATATATCTTCCGACGCTCAAGTCAGATGTCTTTCTAAAAAATGGAAAAAAAAATAAGGAGAATGTATAGATACATGTATTGGTGGATTAAGCGTTTGGGTGCGCTCGGAAGATGG
Organism: Nepenthes gracilis; assembly: GCA_033239525.1. NCBI lineage: Eukaryota > Viridiplantae > Streptophyta > Magnoliopsida > Caryophyllales > Nepenthaceae > Nepenthes > Nepenthes gracilis. The sequence continues at coordinate 4,696,328 of BSYO01000021.1, forward strand.
ACGATTTGGAAGTGCGCCCACCATGGGGTGTTTTAGATGCACTTCCTGTAGAGGGACGTCTTAAATGGCCGGGTATTCTTGAAGGATGGTCGGGCACTTGAATAAAAGTTTCCCTAAATGGATATCCCTTGGATGGATCTCTGAGGGGCTTGACCCCTAAGGGGTTTGGCCATTTGGTAGGAGAGATGGCTAGGGGATAGGATAGAGTCTATCATCCTTTTGTCTCCTCCTTCTTCTTTGGCCTCTTCTCCTTCTTTTTCCGAAGGCTCCCTCCCTTTTGCTGGGATCGAAAGGATATTTATAGAATAGGTAGGCGGTTTTAACCGTCTGCTAAACTGTCTTTAACGGACAACTGCCGGAACCACTCGTGACAATCGCCCGTGCGTAAGACGAAGTGATTGAGCAGTTTTTCTTCCTGGGCCGGGTTTATCGAACCTATCAACATATAATCATATAAAATACATATAATCATATAAAATATAATTATATATTATATAATATATTTTTTAAATAATTACATATTTAATAATTATATATTTTTTATTATTATATTTTTAAATACTTAAAATTATTATATATCTAAAATATTTTTTAAATACTTAATTATTTTATAAATATAATTATATTTTATAAATATAATTGATGTGGGAATAGTTATTCCCGAAAATTTGAGAATAACTATTCCTTCAGAAATATTTATTCTCGGTCAAAATACAACCAAATACGGGAATAAATATTTTCCGAAAAATAAGGTGGGAATAGAATTTCTATTCTCACAAACCAAACGTGCGGTGAGAGTTTTATTCTACATTCAGGAAGGGTGAATCTCTCTGCCATTTTTAAAATCTCTCTTTAGATCCGAATTGTGGTGTACGGATGCACCCCTGATAGAATTTTATGTTTTTATTGTACCCTTTACTGCTGCTCCTCTAGTAGATATTTATGGTGTGATTTTCCATAGCCATTATTGCTTGGACTGATGCTTTAAAATATGGCATGGGAGCTGTGTTAATGCAAAATTGGAAACCTGTGGCAGTTTGAGTAAAGATTTTTATTTAAAGAGTAAGGGAGTTTTGCTATAAGAGAAGGAACTCTTGAGTGCTGGCCATCCTTTTGGCAGTTACTAAGCATAGACATCATCTGCACGAGAATCAATTGATCTTGAAAATTATCATGAAAGTTTAAAGTGCATGTTAGAGCAAGCATTGCTGCAACTGAAAAGGTTGACTAAGCTTCTAGGATTCAGTACATAATTCAATACAGGAAGGACAAGGAAAATATAGTAGCTGATGCTTTGTCAAGATGTGAAGAAGGTACAACTTTCCTTGCCTTCATTACTGTGATTCTGGTTGGATCAGTGAACTTGTATCTAGCTATGAGAGTGATTCCTTCACTATTGAACTAATGTTTTCCCTTGGGTTCTCAAATACAAAAACAGCTTTTATGTTGGCTCATCAATCACCCTCAGATAAAAAATTGATACACATCCTTAATGACTCGTCACTACGGGGCACTGTCATCCTAGGGATGTACTATTAGTTATTCTATTGGATTGAACTACACAAACTGATCCAACAATTTTTTTCTATCTTGTTATGTTTGCTAAAGGAATAAGATAGAAAGGAATCCCTACCCAGGACTACTGCCATCATTACCTTTACCATTGTATTTTTCGATTCATGTTACCATTGACTTCATTGATGGGTAACTTAAATCTGGGGTCAAAGACACCATTTTGGTGGTAGTACATAGAATAACAAAGTATTCTTATTTATTGAAATTGTCACAATCCTTTTACTGCTTCAAAAGTGGCTATCCTCTTCTTTGTCAATATAGCCAAACTACATAGATTTCCTTGCTTCATTGTTATGGATAGATAAAGTTTACATTATCTTGTTTTGACAAGCTTTCTTTAGAGGCATGGGCACACTATTGCACATGGGGGGTTCATACCATCCTCAAACTGATGGACATTTTGTGAGAGATAACCAACCGTAAGCAAGTTATTTTAGATGCATGAGCTCACAAATCAAAACAATGTTGCAATGGCTTTCTTTAGCGGAATGGTGGTAAAACTCCACTTACTATAACACAACCAAGTGTCAAGATGAATCCTTTTTAAGCAATATACGGTTATCCTCCTCCTTAGCTTCAACTTGAGCATATGGATCCTACTTTAGTGGCTTTAGTTGAAACATTGTTGCAAGAAAGAATTGCTCTTACCAATTTTCTAAAAGAGCAAACTATTGTTGGTTTATAATAGAATGAAAACATACAGTGATCAAGACAGATAATCAAGTTCCTTTGAAGTTGGACATTTGGTGTACAGCAAATTGCAGCCTTCTAGGCAAACCTTATTGGCACTAAGAAAGAAATTAATGTTCTATCCAAGTATTATTGACCATTTCCTATTGAAGCTAAGGTTGGACCAGCTGCATAAAGCTTAATCTCCTCTAAGATGCCAAGCTCTATTGTGTAGTTCATGTCTCCTTGATGAAAAAACGATAAGAATCAGCAAACCTGAGCAACCTATTCTGCTCTCATGGATCAGACTGCAAGAATCCTCATTTTTATGTCAAACTAGAATTATTTACAGAAATGTTACTGCTGTTGATCAACAACTGATTCAATAGACCAACTTAACTAATGTGTTTGGGGTGTCAAATGATAATTCGGTAATAAAGATAAAGTAAAGTGAGTTAGCTGAAAGGTTTGACCATCAACACAAAGCTAAAGAACTCTGAACAATCACCATCAAGGACCCTATAGCCCTTGGATAAAGAAATGAGATGAGAACTCTTAAAGCCTAATTGAAAACAATCTGATGTCATTACAAGGCATCAACCCGTTTAAATAGGCTAAAACAAATAGATCAATGTGGCTGACAATGTACGTAGGGATGAAATTCCAGCATGCACCCTGACAAAACAAGTTCATCTAATATCTTCCAACTACCTAGGTTATTTCCTAGAGAAACAAATAGTTGATATCATACAATTATGCTAATTTCGGCCATAAGTGTAGATGGTGCAAAAAATGAGTTGGTTGGCCTCATAAATGTTGCTTATTTATCATGATTCCAGTTGCCACTAAGTGCAGCTGCTACTGGGTTCCAAATAAAGAACATTAAGTGCTTGAATGGGATGGATTTTGGAGTTTGGAATTAAGGCAATAAGCCAATGAGCCCCACATTATCAAGAGCAACTCTGTTAGTCAAATAGCTGGTGCTCCCACATCATCAACCAGGGAAGATGCCACTTGGGAGGATGAAGACATTACAGGATTTCTTTTTTTCCCCCATCCTTGTGGACAAGAATGAGCTCTCTAGTGGGTGTTTGTTGTGCAATCAGCGAGATAATAATTGCAGTAGCATTAAAAGAAACAGGTGGTGTTGCTAATAGCCAATAAAACAAATCAAGGGAGTTAGTTAAGAATGAATGGCTGTCATTGAAGAAGTTATAAATGCTATTAAAGAGGTGCTAGTACTAGATCTGTAAGTACACCTGTAAACTACTTGTAAATGTGTGTAACAAATACTGTGAATATGACTTCTTCCTCTCAATTTCCTTCTCTTTCCTATATAACTCTCCACCTGATTCTGATCTCCTTCTTCACTCCCTCACAAAATCTTCTCTTCTCTCTCTAAAACACTTAGCGGGGACTAGGCAATGTTGCAGTTTTATATTTTCAATTGAGTGTAGTTTAAAGCTTCCTTTTTATGGATGTGTTGGGTTATTGAGAACACGTTGATATAGCTTTTATTTGTTTTTGTAACCTATTTACCACTTTTACCTTTTTGTGAAAGTGCCTACATTTGTTACCTTTTCCTTGGGAGTTGGGATTGCATTTAGTTACATAAATCGGTCCTCAGTCCTTACATAATGAGAACACCTCTTTGTTATAGGAAACAACGTTGGCCCTTTCATAATGATTGACAAAATGAGTTTATTGGTCTGAATACCCTCTATTCAGAGTTCTCTTTCATTAAAACCTTTCACTAACTACAATCTATTTGTCATTAATTAATCAACTAATATCTCATAATTATAGCCCGAAATATAATTCTCTAATTACTAACAAGAGAGATCTCCTCAACAAGAAAACTAAATATTATGCAATTGCATAGATTTATTTCGACTGACATCTCCTTAAATTGATACTAATCAATCAAGAAGTATGAATTTGTTAATTATCTATTGATCTCATCATTTTGTTTCAGCCTTGGTGAATGCATCAACTATCTGAAGGTTGGTAGAAATGTGTGAAAGGGTAATCACACATTGGTTAAACTCTTCATGAATAGAGTTATAATCTATTTCAATATTTGATTAACAAGGTGCGAATAATGTTCAAAAATTATGATTCTTATGTTATGCTAGGTCATTCGATTATGATTGTAAGGACAAAATTGTTGGAAATAATACGCTTTGTGTTTAGATAAGCGTGAATTCATTAAACATATATTCCCACCAAGTTAAAGCGTAAGATGTTTATACATATAGAGAATTGTGTTTCAACAAAAATAACAAAAGCTTAAAAAACTGAAAACATTGCAACTTTCAAACGAAGAAAATATACCCAAGTGAAACGACTATAGCCATAAATCAACGTGACAAAGTATTTGTGCTAAACATGCTAAGTGATTAGATCCATACCTCACATGTCATTATGAATAAGTTCAAAATTATGGAAGCATGAGTACCACACTAATGAGAGGATAAAGTTTTGCTTTTACCAAGTTTACAAGTAGTATACTCAAATGGCATATTTAGAGATAAAAATAAATCATTATTGTCTAACTAACCATGTTTCATATGTTGAGTCAAAATGACAAAGGGTGTCCAAATTTCTTATGTTGGACATTTCTATCACTTGTAATAATAGCAGTATGAGCTGGAAAAGCAATGCTTGGAATAGAATACTGGAGAGAAAATAGACATTCCACCCTGTGTCCCATTGCAGTCACCTTCCCTAACATTTGATCCTGTGCAATATAACCATTATAATTAAAGTGTGTTCACAATTATTATTGAGTAATTGTCCAACAAAAAATCAAGGTGGTAGATAATTCAGGTGAGATAAGTACATTGTTAAAGAGAGGGCCCTGATTTTCAATTGTAGTGATTGGAAGAGAATTGCAATCAGTAACCTGAATATAGCGCTCACCTTTATACTTACGAATGTCATGTAAGGACTTTGTACTACCAATCATGTGTTTTGACACAATAGAGTCAACAGTCAAGGAAAAGTGAGCAATTTTTGTTTACCTTGTAGGTTTAAGCCAGAGAAAGTAGACACAATCCGTTTTACCATCTTGGGTGTGAGAGGAGGCGATTGAGTGGTTATGGATGGATGATAGTTGGTAGAAACGACCTAGATTGAAGCAGGTTAGACAAGTGGAAACTATGAGCTTATCAAAATTGAGGTCGTACACGATAGTTCTTAATGATGTGTCCTCCCTTTTTGTAATATTTGCAGAAGTTCTTGTTGCAATTTTTTTAATATGCCAAAGCTTTTTACAATTGTAGCACCAATTCTAAGACTTCAATTTTCCCTTTGCTTGAGTTTCATATGGCATATTAACCATTTTGGAAGCTAATGTCTCTTATGTTATTCTAAGCTGTGTGGTAGACGTTCTTTTCGAAGAAATTCCCTAAGCATATATTGAAGGATGAAATAGGATTGCGGTCAACAACCCAGCCCATGCAATCTTAAATTTTGGTTTCAATTTCATCATAAACTGATCCTCAAGGCTCTCTACATAAACTTCTTGTAGTGTCGTGAGTGCAACCTCTGGAAGCTTAGAATAAACTATTTTGGAATATTTGCTCTAGAAAATAAGAAATCCAGCATAAAATTATTGTTTTTGATAAGTACAAAAGTTTCTTTATTGAATAAAAAATCTATCAATAGAGAGATTACTTGTTTGTAGTTAGTGATATCTATTTACAAATAAAATTATTTGACTTTCTCATCTTGATTGTATGTACGATTTAGAGAATCCTACATCTCCTTAGCAATACTAGTGAAGGATCGAAGAATCAAAGATTATTCATCGCACGTGCTTCCAATGAACCTAACAACCAATGTGTAATGCGATCAAGCTCCTTTGACTAAATTGAAGTTGTAAATAATCCCATCTAAATGACTCCGGAATTCTTTTCCCTTTACTAATGATTTAATTTGAAGGTGCAACAATTTTTTATTAAAATGAATAATATAATTTTTTCCTGATATTTAAAGATTATCGGGCTAACGATTATTAGTAAAAGGAACCTGTGCCTTTCTTGCAGAGAATAGTACCAAGAAGTCTGAAAATAAACCATTTAAAGGAGATTTGCAAATTAGGGCAAGAATACTCTCCAAAATTAGCACAAGTAAAATAACTCACATGATTGACACGTTCAAATTAGGGTAGCACCACATGCAAGCCAAAAAGAAAAACTCCAAATTGAAATAGGTCAAGACACTTTGTTGACCAGCTCAGCCGATGAAGATAGAGAAAACTCTGACAGAGGAAGAGTGTTAAATAACTCCAGGAGCACTGAACACTCGAAGATGAAGCAATTAAGGCTAAGGATGAATTAATTGCATCAAATCGAAGATAACATAATCTGTTATGAATGAAGTAGAGCCTAAAACTGAAGCTTAGAGAACTCCATGGACAAATTGAAAAACCAAGAACATTGAAATTCTATTGTGGTTTACCAGAAACCGAGAACCAACAAATTAGGGGATAGATATGCCGACACCAGATCAGGATGGTGATGGGAGAACCACAAATTTGATCATTGGAGCATCAAAATCTAAAATTAAAGCACAAAGAAACACAAGTCAAACAAAACTCAAGGTAACCGTGAAGCAAATTTTGCTTTTAGGTCTTTAATGCCATGAAGAAATGGGTTTATTGGTCTGAATGCCCTCTATTGAGAGTTCTCCTCATTAAATAGGAAAAACCTTTTTTTAAAACTATAGTCTAATTATAATCAATCATTCAATCAATATCTTGTAATTACAGCCCTAAATATAATCACTTCTAATTACAAACAATCAAGATCTCCTAAACAAGAAGTTAAATATTATGCAGTTGTACAGATTTATTACAGCTCACAATGAAAGCACCTCCTTGCTCTATGGACCAATATTGTGCAATTGCATTAATTTTTTCTCCCAATGATACATGGAAGAATATGACAATATCAATTTGATAAATAGTGATGCTGTCCTCTTTTAATCTATCTGCCATCTCGGCTGTATTTATAATGACATTGCTGATCAGAGGATAAATTCATATTGAAATTGTTTTCTGGGTAATTTTGTCGCAACCTATATGCAGCAAATGCACTTCTGACCTCAAGTTGCTAATTTTATCAGCTGTGAAATCAGAGGGGTTGGTCGAGTGTGGCTGGGCAAATGAGAGATGTGTTTGATTAATCATCCGTGACCTAAGATACTTATTTTCTGGTGACTCCATACCAAGTGCCAGATGCATGAAAAATTACTGAGTCCTGAAAAGGGCAATTCAAAAGGAAGCATATCAGGGCCATATGTGTGCTGACAAATACAGGGTGAAGATTGTTGTGGTCGCGTATATGTCTGTCGAGGTTATGATCTGGTAGGATTTAGGCTTTTTGAAAGAGAAACCACTCTTTTGGTACGCCATATGGGTGTTCGAGTGAAAATGGATGGGGAACTTGGTTGTTTACATACTAATTTTCAGGAAACACCATAACAGCTTATAATAAGATTTTGGTGTAGGGAAATAATCAAATAATTACCTGTTTTCCTTTATATGTTAATTTCATGATACAATTTAATTTTATTGTGTTTATGATGCCAATACTAATAACTGATGCCTTAGTTGTTGTATATTTGTACTGATTTTGTATATGCAATGTCTTTGTTTTAAGAAATGGCTTCCAGAAGCTGGATAAAATCAAAGACCCCAATAGGCAAAGTAAGCAGCTGGAAGAACTTACTGGGAAGATGAGGGAATGTAAAAGGTATTATTTGTAAATTTACTCTTTCCCGCTAGTATATTTTGATTGTGGTCTCTAATTTTAAACTTTAATCTTGTAGACTAGAGTTGAAAAACGATGATGTCTCTTGATAATGACCACAAAAATAGGGTTTTGTTTCTTTTTTTGGCCGGGGGAAGGTTGTTGAGTATTGTATAGCATTTTGAGCATTTGTTTCTCTTCTTTCTTAATATAATCAGTTTCCTGTTTCAGACTAATCAAAGAGTTTGATCGTGAAATTAAGGATGAGGAGGCCAAAAATCCACCTGAAGTCACTAAGCAACTCAATGATGACAAGCAATCGATGGTCAGATATTCAAAACCTTGTCTAAGTTTGCTCACTTTTGTGAATGAAAGAACAGAACTTCCAGGACTTGCACATGCCCAGAATTCAATCAATTTATGCTCATATTCTAATTTGGATTATTTCTCTTATGGTGTAAGGCTCAATTTTTCCCTCCCTTTGATAAGGAAAGTCGGGCTGGGGGAGTTTGCAGGAATTGAACCAAAGTCATTGGCCTGAGCAAGTCAGTAGTCAATCATCTTTCTACTTACACTCTGGAGATTTTAAGAAGAGAACATAGAGTAACAGAAGGTAAGAGTAAAAATGCTGAGTCTATAGGAACCATTGTAGAAATCTAGGAACCTTAATAGGCATGGATTAGAATTCAAGTGGATAGATCTGTGTTATGGTACTCAGGTCTACCAATTTTTACCCATTTTAATATGAAAATCTAGCAACCTAGCCAACAGAAAAGACAACCTGGTAATGCAAATAATACAGATGGGGAAGGGAGAAGTGTTGCTGCACATGGAATAACTTAGGGTAAAGGGTGTCCTTCACCCACATGTCCATCCTGTTTCTGTTTTTAATATGTTTTTAATGGTAATAGTTTCCAAGTTAATTGGGATTTATCTATTAGGTACGAAAGTTAAATAATTAGTAGGTCTAGTATGATAATGATCATTTTATTTTTTTAACAAGAATATTTAAACCAAACTAATTTGCAAGAATTTGGATAAAGTGTAAGAAATATTCCAATATGAGGTGTAGACTTTCTGCTTTTAGTTTAAATCCTTCCACTATTAAAATAATTATTGCTTAATATGAATGCTGTTATTGTGGATTTTAGTTAAATTCTTTTAAATGTGTGTATTATAGGTAATTTACCAGTAAACATTGTTCTATTTGGTGCTACAACTACTGAGTGTTTTATACTGTCTGCAATGGCCTGCATCTATGACACCTTGAGCGCGACCACAACTGTGATTTTATTCCATGCATCATAGTCTCAACATGATCCTAATTCAATTATTTTTTTGTTGATTATTTTTGTTCAATGTGATTATGTTCATCAAGAACTAGTGCTTCTAATGTTGTAGTTGTCATCATCTCTGTTTGCCTGCAAGTTTTTGATGTTTTTATTCTTCAAAAAACACTTCACAAATTGAGTGCTTGGTGCTACCGTGCAAGAAGGGAAAGAGTTGTGAAAAACAGTTGTATCTGCTAAATGACCTGCTCACCTTCAAGCAGATTGACACACATCATTTCATCTGAAAACTACCAATGATATCCTTTTTTGATTAAGTAGTTTACCTTGCCATTTTAATTATAATGTCTTTTGCAGATCAAAGAGCTAAATTCTTATGTGGGCTTAAGGAAGACGTAAGTTCACATATTACATTACCTTTCATAAATATAAACACTCCACTCATTCTTAATAAATGTTTCCTTTTACATTTTAGGTCAATTAAAGCCAAATTTGGCCATCTCATTAAGGAAATTCCATTGATTTAAAACTTAAAAGAATTATGTTTAAAAATTGTCTTTCCAAAGTTTCTTTATATATTTAAAAGATTCTAAATCAATAGAATCTGTGAAAAATAAATGGTCAAGTTTGGCTTTATTTGTCATGAAAAAGTAAAAGGGGATACTTATTATGGAATCAAGGAGCATTATCTATCTCACCATAATTGCTATGGAATGCTCTTGGTTAGTTTAACTTGTCTTTTGTGTCCTTTACTTTTATGCATTTTATTTTTACTGGCTAGCACGCTTAACAGAAATTATTTTGCCTATCAGACCCAAACTCCGCTGTATATGCTCTTTCCTCTCTAGCCCCGCCGAGCTGATGGACAATGCATCAAAAGAATTTGAAAGGGATAATCTCATAATGTGGAAAACTAGGAAATTGCAGAATTCTCTGTAGCAGCTAAACAAAAAAATGCTGCCCTGTGTTTAATCTACTGTCTGAAGATCATTAAGCGATAAGTGAAGATTCTTATGCTTTATCAGCCCACTATTGCTTTCCCTCCAAAACTTTATGCAATGCCATTTTAGTGTACTTTATGTAATATTAAAAATAGTCTTTCACTCCCTTCAAAAGCATCTGAAAGATGGCCTGAAGTAAACCAATCTGTGAAGTGTGAAGCTGTCGTTGCTTTACACTTATTGAAGTCCCTTCATGATCCTAATGGTATCCCAACTGTACCAAACTTCAATGGAAATGTGCCAGTGGCTGAATTGTAGCCCTTCTTCCATTTATTTGGGCTATTAGCTTCTGTAGCAGTATGCTGGCGTATATTGTTTATCTCATAGGAACAAAATTGAAGTTGCCCTTCTATGGTGAACTTGTTCATATCCGAGTTTGAGGCTGGCGATCCCTGAACAGGAAAGGCTGAGACATACATGAGTGCAAAAGGAAATAATTGGATGGGAAAAAATTTCTAGTACGTAAAAAGTAGTGGGGAAAACTAAAGGAAAGCATGAATCTGACCCGACACTGTTGGTCAGCTGTTGTTCAGTATTCCAGTTATCTGCTGGCTTTTAAACATTTTATCATCTTCTTTGCCTTTCATTCAATGATTATCATCTGTGCCAAATTGAAATTTTCATGATCTTTGTTGGCATTGCAGGTATATGAGTAGCCTTGGAAATAAGAAACTGGAACTATTTGACATGGGAGCAGGAGCAAGCGAACCAACAGTAGAAGAAGGTGTACAGTTGGCATCGTGTAAGATATATGATGCTTCATAACTTTCTATTAAATTGCATCATATCATGTGGAATATGAATAGATGATAAACATGTATCTGCCATGCTGAACACTTCTGTGATTACTAGCGGATGTCCCTTCAAGCCAAGGTCTTATAATTAAACAACTAGTTCTGATGTTAACCACACCTGCTCTAGTGATTCTTATCTTTTAGTTTGGAGCTACATAGTTCATCACTCTCTTTAGTGGACTTCTAGTTCAACTTCAAGGATCTTTGCAGGTGAATGATAAAATCATTTTCTGTTTCAATTTTATGTCATATTTAGGATGAGATTTTGCAACATCTAGAATCTGAATATTCTGTGGCCTAGAATTCGCTCCCTTATGCTGAAGATTTTTAGAGGTTAATATCTGACAGTTTTGCAACGCCAAACTGCAAAATTGTGGCTTCACAAAATACTCTTCCAACAATCTGTATTTTTTAAATTAATTTACTTTTATCAGATTCTTATGGACACTTTTCTACCAGAGGAAAAAGGTACTTGTGTTATCTAAAGGTTTAGTTATTACTATTTATTGGGTAATATGGTGAATTTGGATTCCCTGGAAAGTATATTTTTTTGGCTAGGAAAAATATGTCAGCCCCAATTCACATACGTTCTTGAGATCAACAAAGAGAGTGTAAGAGAGAGAATTACCCTTCAATATACTTCCAAACCCAATTAACATATGAAGTATTAAATGCTCCAGAACTATGATAAGGTATGCTGAAGACTTGTGAACTAGCTTGTTGCATTGAAACTGACTCAAATGGGACAGCTGTGAAAAAGGTGCTTTTGAAACATTGGCCTAGGAATTTAGATGGTCATGCATTTTGTTTGATATTGTGTTATTTGTGTGCTGATATATGGCTGTGCTAGTTGGAAAAATAGTCTTATCTGTCCTCATTGAAGAAGTTTGTAGTCCTTGTCTTTGAGGGGCCCAATCCAAGGAAAAGATTATGGTTAAAGAACCTTGGAATTGAAGGAAAATGAAACATGGATGGTTTTGGAATAATGGAGATTATGTATTTTGGATGCTTGACTATATTAGTGATGAAGTTCTTGAAGGTTACCTGGTGTAATTGTGTAAGTGGCTATGTGACTGGAAAGAGGCTCTGGGGCTGCTTGTCAGGATTGGAAGAGTAATTGTCTTAGAGAGACCATTATATAGGCAAAATCTCTTATCTGTGATCCACAAAACAATGTTGGGAACTTATTTAGACACTTGCATGAGCCACTTGTTCTCTATTTACTGAAAACTACTTTCCAGATGTATGGGCAAATATGCATTTCAACTTTTCAAATCGAGACACTGATTCTGGAAGGAGGATGGATACAAGGCTATAATTTGTGGCCATGTTCTTCTGTTGAATTTTATATATGCTTCTGTGTTGCAGCTCAACTCTGGTACTAGTATAGATGGAATGGAAGAGTTTACTGAGCTTGCTAAATTCTGTAATGATAAGGTTCTTTTGCTGCATTCCTGAAGATAAAAGTTGCACTGAACCGTTAATAAAATTCACCTGGAGGGAACCACTGCTGCATCTTCACTTACCTGACAAACTTACTGGCTAAATGCTGCTGGAGAATTCAGTATTAAATTGGCCTATGAATGTAATCGAAATCTTTTCAGTGTCCAGATTGATGATAACTATTGTTGAAATTTCACCCAAACAGAGGTGTTTCCTTAATTTGTTTGGACTGTTTCCTAGTGTCGGCATACTGGTAGCATATTGTTGATCATAAATAGCCTAATATTTTGGTGGGGGGGTTATGTCTACGATGTATAGTCCGTCTTTTATGCAGAACACAGACACAAAACAACACTGACACATCACCATACTATTTTTCTAAGAATAGGGATACAATACATTGTGGGCACATATTATCTAAAATTTATAGTTTATTTATAAATATGAGAATATGATTGATCAATATTACTTTATACTATGTTGAGAAAATGCATATTTCTTGTTTTATACAATAAAATTCACAGGGAGAGGTATGTGAGTCAATACAAATGAGATGTGCTATAATATACCCCACATAATTAAAAATAAAATAAGACAATGACGACTTAGGTTTTTAATTTCTTCTAAAATACTAATTGGCTCCAATATTCTTGAGTATATATATGAAGTACTGTATTTTTCTTAAAATCACAAAGTATTTTAGTGTTTCTAGAATGTGACAGAAAGTGTCTGAGTCCAAAATTAAACTAAAAAAATATTCAGACATATGTTGGACCTTGTATAGCCTTTTAGGAGAAATGTTGGTGCTTCTCTGGTCTATGCCCTTGTTCTAGTTGACAGGTGGGGGAACATGGGAGGGGTTTCCTCATTATGTTTTTAATTAAATAAGTCTATTCTATATTTGTTTTCCTTCTTTTTTTTCTTCCTTTTAATATTGTATAATCTTTTCAAATGACTTCTTACAGTACGGCTAGCTAAAAGTAGCTTGTCATGCCTACGAGGCCCTAATCTAGTTGGTTTAGGTTGACCTGGATGAAAGGTCTGTGCTTCAATTCCTCCCCTCCCCCAACCTTACCTAGTTAGCCAAAAATATGGTCTCTCACTTTTCTCACACTTTGGGGTCAATTTTGTCCTCAATATGTGATACTTATTTTCCTTGGTAAGTTTCCATCAGATTCCATCCTACCTGTCGCACCTCAAGGAAAATGGAGAGGTAGAAAGGGAAAACATGCCTATTGGGATATATGATGTTTTGTGCTCATGCTTAAAATGGAGAATATATTACCTGATTTTTGTATGATTTACTTTCATGCAGCTATGACAAATCAAGAGCTCATTGGTGCTGGGAAGAAGGCAATGGATGAAACTGATCAGACCATTGAGCGTTCTAAGCAGGTGATGACTCTACATTGAAACTGATTAATTGCTTGAGGGCCTGTTTAGTTTTAGGAAATTTTAAAAGAAGGAAACCAATATGAAAAAAAAAAAAAAAAAAGGAAATGAAAGAAAATGAAAAAAAAAAAAAAATCTTTCCTTTGTTATGATATGAGGGAAAATCACAGGAAAAATAAAATGAGTTTTGAACAGAAAGTATTTTCTTTATTTGGATGTTAATGAAAAATAAAGAGAAAATATTATGAGCCCTTAATGTAACTTTTTTTTTTTTTTTTACATTTTCCATTACATTTTTGTCCATGTAATCGTTATTATAAACCAAACATTGGAAAATATTGTCATTTATATCTGTTTCTTTTTTCAAGTTTTCCTAAAGCGAAACAAGCCCTAAATGTTTTTATTTTGGTATCCTGACTATAACATTAATGTATAGGTGGTTGCACAAACAATTGAAGTAGGAACTCAAACGGCTTCCAATCTAAAGGGACAAGTATGGAACAGTTATCTTTCCATTATTCCTTTTCCCTCTATTCATTATGCCAAACAAGGATTTGACTATTGCAACCACATAATTGCTGCAGACTGAGCAAATGGGTCGTATAGTTAACGAGTTAGATACGATTCAATTTTCAATCAAGAAAGCCTCTCAGCTCGTGAAGGAGATCGGTAGGCAGGTTGGTAATATGTAGTCTACCCGAGGCCCTTCATATGTAATATGGGTTCTTATTTTTTAAAGCAAGCTACGTATGATTTTTCAGGTGGCCACTGACAAATGTATCATGCTTTTTCTCTTTCTGATTGTGTGCGGAGTTATAGCCATTATCGTTGTAAAGGTACCCCATTAATTCTCTCTACCCTTTGATAAAATCAAAAGATGCCTCTCTATTTCTATTTCTCATTGTTTCACCTTATATGACTTCTCTCAAAATTCATGCCAAAATGTTCATGAAGGTTTTCTTAAGGAATTGTGCAATTTTTCTTTTCTTTTTCTCCTTCTCTGTCTCCTTGCTTTCATGCTGCTGCTGCTGCACCTGGATCTAGGAAAGGAAAGCTGCCAAACAAAATAAAAAAGGGTATTTTTTTACCTTTAAAAAAATTCAATTCAATTCAATAAAAAATTTACCCATTAAGCAAATGGGAAAAATACACATTGTTTACTTTGTCTTTTACAAATATTATTCCAAATTTTTATATTTGTGGTAAAAATAAGATATTTGCTGCTTCTTTTATTTCTTTTTACATTTGAGATTTTACCTTGTTGTCTCCTATCAACTTTTCAAAAATTTATGGTGGTAGGTTAGCAGATATGCAGTGGACATGACAGCTGTGGAAGAACTTGGTGGTCCTTTTTCATTTGCCTAAATCATATCGAATCTTTTCCCTGTGGTTTTGATAACGTGGAATTCATTTATGAACAATTTATTTCTCATGACTTGGCCTGCTTTCATCTATATGATATTTTACCATTCCTGAGGGGTAGTAAATAGGGTCGTACAACCAAGACCACATCCAGAAACAAAGCTGAGGCTGATAGTACTTGTGCATTACTGGTTGCTCTATTCTATGGTTCAAATAAGACATTGTCAGACTTTTTTATTTTTTTTCTGTCTGAGTTGCGTGTCTTCACCAACTAGCTAATGATATATTGAAGGACCATGCGTCTGTGATCTTCTTCATTGTAAAAATTGTGCAGATTGTGAACCCCAACAACAAAGACATTAAAGACATTCCAGGACTTGCACCTCCTGCCCCCACAACAAGGAGGTTGCTGCATTTCCCGGCTGCTGGACACTCATGCTAGAGTCGTCACACTGGATTGGCAGCAGTACCTTACCCGCCATCAGTTAGGATCTTGTTGCTGCAGCTTTAAAGATTGTGGCTTGGGTATGTTTGAAGATGCTCTCTACAACACGAAAAAGCTTGTTGGTTGCTCTTTTCTGCATGTACTTATCAGTGCATATCCCATTTGTGGCTGATTTGTTTTTACCGAAATCAGGTTAGGTGGTTTTGTTTTGTTTTGTTTTCACCCCATGCTACTTGGCATTATTTTTTCATTAAAATTTACTGTGGCTCTTTCTGTAGACCTTTGAGGTTGGTGTAACTTTACAAGATGATTCTGCTGTCAGTTCCTCGTTCTGTACCCACGCAAACACCATGACAATGAGTTATGGGACCGAGTGGCTGTAGTTTTTTGAATCATAGAAATGTGTGGATATTTCGATCCGCTTTCAGCTGTTCCATGCTTGAAAGCTATTAGTGCGCGCTTTGCATCGCATGGTTTTGGTTCCATCCGCCTGTGATTTGGAATGGGAAGGACTCCATGCCATGCACAATTGATGTCAACCTAATTGTTATCGTAAGTTTCAGCGGCGACAATACAATGGGTTACTAATTTATCAACGTGTTGAGTCCTACGCCAAACCAATTATTGATTTTGAGTGTTTGACCACGGCCATAGTCCGGTTCCTTGTGTTATCATCATGCAAGGATTGTTCATTATCGAACTAGTTAGTGTGCATTCAAGCTGGAAGATCCGGAAAACTCCCAAATGCCCTCTATCATCCTGTTTGGATGTATTTTCTAAGTCGGTAAAATTATGGCAAATTTTCAGAAAAAGAACTTTTTTTTTCTCTAATCTTCGATTTATTTCTTGACATTTGTGTTGATACCAATTATCTATGTATATATGTGCTCAAGAAACGTAAAACCTCCGTAAAATAAAATAAATTTCCATTTTAGAGTTTTCCTTTATTTGAGATGTACAAACATGACAGATGTGGGTTTTTTTTTTTTTTTTTTTAATGTTTTTAACAATTGATGCTAAATTAATATCTGACAAAAAACTGAGAAAACAAGAAGGGCATATATATTTTTATTGTTCTCACGAAGGTTGCATAATGCAAACTGAAATTGATAACGAGGGACTTGCCGATGTTGAGTGAAGGCACAAACAATGTTTGCATAATACAAGTAGCACGATGCAGGGTATGAGCAGTTCAGCAGCATCGGTGAACAGTGTGCTCACCTTCAGACAACACAAGCTCACATGCGTGCTTCTAGTGATTGACAACAATTCATTAGAACAAAAATATAAATGCTTCTTATAAGTAATCTTCCGCGATCATAGAGAAGTAGCAGTTTTAGCCGACTAAGGTCGAACAAAGACATAAGCTGGGGTGGGTGAAGTTTCATATCGCAATTCTCCTTTGAACCTTCTCTTCCTGCTCCACGCAAACAGGTAGCCAAGTCGCACAATCTCAAACTTTGTTCATAACCAATGATCCATATCCCATAATCCACACTTGCTTACATTCTGAAACACATTGATTAGAAATTGGAGGTGAGTGCTCTTAAGGTAAACAGCAGGACTCTCACTCTTCGATCGTGGTGCTTCCAGAATATATATTTCGATTGAGCAGGCGCATATGGATACCGAGACAACGGATTTGGATGTCACCAGACTACTGACCACGAAAAAAATGACAGGAGTTGCATTTAAGGTATCTTTATAAAATGTCTACACGAATAACAACGAAAAAATAAAGAGAAATTTGGCCAGCCCAAAGGAGGCGTTTGGGAGGCTGCAACATTCCTGAACAGGGCCATAAAATCCTACAAGGCAGAATTGCTAGGACGAACTATCCTAATTTCCATGTGACTCACTGATTTCCTAAGGACAACCCAGAAGAAAAGAGACTAAAGGGTAAAAGAAAACCCACAATGAGATGCAGATGATGAAGAAATACGTCCACCACCGTCATCCGTGCACTGGCTCTTCCTCTGGGAAGAAAAATTGGCACCATCTCTTACAACTGGAGTTCCAGCGGGCCCGCAGAAGCTGCTAAAACTGTGCACGGCCAACATGGGATAGCCTTGAAGATGGAATCAGCAGGGCCTCTTCGTCAACAATTAATTCAGAGGCTTGACCATTTCCTCCGCTGCTTCCTTCATGATCATCATTTCTGTCATTTGGCACATATATATCGGATGACTTCTTCTCAAACTTCAAATCCTGCATGACGAAACATAGCAAAACACAGGTAAAGAAAAAGAAAATATATGAACAATCAACCAGCACTGCAGTAGATCACTCCAATTCCCAATTCGAAGCAAAAGCCATATGAATCACAGGCACGCTCCCGCGACCTTTCTTTTGCAAGTGTGAGACAGAATGGTGAATAAGTAACATAATATATCTATGAATAGCAAACCAATAAATTAAGAATCAAAGTGAGCATGGGTAAGGCTCGGGATCATGGATTCAAATCATTGAGATAGCATTTCAGCAATAAGGGTAAGGCTGTACAATTCTAACCCTTCACAAATCCTCAATATATGGGAGCCTCATATACCGGCCTACTGAGAGGAAATTATTTGATGTGAAAACATCTCAAACTCAAGCTGTTAGTCCTATGGAACTCACTGTATCATAGCCAACTCAATAATGCAGCAACAACATCCCACAGATAACCAAAGAACTGGTGAAATGGAACATAACCAGATTACCTTTGCAATTCTTTCGGGAATCTTTTCGGGCAATGTTGGTTGAGATGCTCGGACATCCTTGACCTTCAAATAGTTGTACAAGACAACACCACAGAGTGCTAGACAATGAAAGCAAAAGGTCAGGGATGAGGCAGAATAACATAAGTAGGAACTTTAAAGTTCAGGAAGGTTGAAATTGTGACGGCGTTGATCATAATCAAATGTTTAGGAGGTATTATACCAACTGCATAACCAATGATGTTAAGCCCGGTAATTGTCGACTCTGGAAATACAACAGTTGAAAGGGCTATAAGAATCCAGTCTTTTAAAACACCAGCAACACGGATAGTAACTGCTCCAGTTCTACCAATGACCAAGAAAATTGAGAAGTTCAAGGCTAGAGCGCAAAGAGCATTGGAGAGAAAGATCCAAAAATTGAACTGAATCTGAGAAAGATCCATCCGAGACTTCTCCAGCAGAAACCAAGGTACGAATAGAAATGCAAAACTGCACATGGAAAGCGTGAAAAGTGAGACTCAATATAGAACAAGCATTTCAAGCCCAACCTAACAAAAGCAAACAAAAACAATGCCATGTGGAAAGACACGACTATATCACTGCCAGCATGCCTCTTGATGCGAGGCATGAATAATAAGATTGACAGTAATTACTCATTAATATTGCCAGTCAAACTTTGGTATCACTCCATTTCTCTTTGTTTTTGGGATATGATTCAGACAATCCCATGCTCCAAAATAACAAAACAATAATAGATTAGAGAAGTGGCAGCCATGGGCCACAATCAGGAGAATTACTGCCATCATACAGTCTTTTAAATCTGACGAAACCCAATATAGATTATTTATTCTCTAGTCTTCTTTCTAATTTATTTATCCTTCCATGCTGCTGTGTTTGTACTTTGGGAGGTGAAAGGGGGTCTTGGCATGTTTAAATTAAAATAGCATCTTCCATTTTACTATCAATTATTTTCAGCCAAGTTTATGCAACCCCAAGATTTCAATTGACAGAAGCAGAATTTCAGTAGGACAAGATGATGACTCATGGGAGATAGGTTGATTCATTTGTGAACATCTCAAGTGCTGGACCACTGTCCCAAAAGCACAGCCAACCTTCCCTACAAGCAGCTGAAAGTTGCAAATGTGTCCAACACAGTACATAAATTAAGAATCCTCGACTCCCCTGGCAGAGCAGTGCAAACAAGGGCAATGGCCTTTTTTAATGATCTTTATATATTTGATGAAAAAATAATATATAAACAACTCAAACCATAGAAGCAGTTCTCCAATACTTAAGTCTTAAACAGTTTACCTTTTCAGTTATATTTCAGGCACACATGAACTAGTAAGCAGCCAAAAAAGGAAAACAAAAACAAAAGCTTGAAAACAATGAAACTTCATACCTGCATGGGGCTATGTAATACAAGCTGGTGATAGGATTTAGAGTCAAGCCCTTCTTCTGGAGGAGAACTTGAGTCAAGACCAACCTAAGAGCTTCAGCAAATATACCAGTAACCTGGTACATTGTACCAGTTACATTAAAATGTATTTCCCCATATGAAGAAATGACAACTCCAACGCTGACCAGCACCATGTTCAAGAACACATCACACCTTAGTTTGTCAGTACCACACACGACAGCCATAAGAAAGGTCGCCACAGGCACTGCAACAATCAACTAAATTATAAGAAGCCCCCAGAAGCACATAAAAAAAAGCAGCAGTTTAAAAGATATTTTCACGTACTAAGAGCTTTAAGCATTTGGATGAAGGCCACAGATATATGTAAATAAGCAGTGTTGCCGAACCTGTACAAAAAGACATGCACGTGAGACATTATTCTTCTGTCACGCATACAAGTCATTGGCATTGACACAAATCATTCAGGTTGGCGAGTCACAACATGCTTAAGTTAAAAACTACTGATCAGATACTAATACTGATTTGAATCAACCAAGAGGAATCATATCATCCATTACATGCTCAATAAAAGGCAACAAATAGCCGGCACCAAAGTACTATAGAAGGATATGCAAAAAAAAATGATACACCAACAAAAAAGTTAGAAGAACATTGGCTAAATGCTCCTTATTCAATGCTTTTCTGAAAATAAGAATAAATAAATGACCAAGTCCCCCAACAATACAACACGATTGAATCAAGCAACTGGAGTCATCACTAATGAATGACACTGAAGGGCCAAAAGTGAAGAGCTGTCAACAAAGAGGTCACAGAAGCATCCCCAAGATCATCCATATCCAATGCCTCAGACAACACTAGGGGTATTTTGGTCATTGTCACATATTTTCATAAAGTATATATATGAGTGAATATACTCCCAACCCTAATTGTGAAGAGGTTTCAGTACTTAAACATGTACCTTTATTCTACAAACTCATTAGAAATAAGATACCAAATTTCTAATTCATCGGGCTTCTTGCCAACAATAAAGGGTTCAGAACTCATTGGGCCAAAATCAACACTCTCTTTTCTAAATCAGACAGAAGAACCTATTTTATGAGCTTCTCCTTGGTCTTTATCAGTTAATAGATGTTCTCTTGATCAAAGTTGCCATTTTTTCCCATCATTGGTCGGGTTTGCAATCAAACCCAAAACCAAGGCTGCACACACAGACATGCCCTATTTGAGGCAGGGGTGCAATTAAGACCAACAAGCTTCGAAGAAGGCCTTTCTTCCGAGAAGATGCTTTGAAGGAGAAGGCAAGCAACTGAGTAAATATGACTGATAAAAGGGACACATGACAGTACTGACCATCAATATGACAAAATTGTTATAGGCTAATCTTCATTCCCTGGTGAATTTCAAAACCCACAACTCCTGCACATTCCTACTGTCCATGTATATGGTATCCTGATAATTATAAAACCATAAGTTCACCTTCTAAACCCTGAATAAGAAACCCCCTAACACTGCTAATCTCACCAAATGATTTTGGATAACTGACACAGAACCACACTTGGAAATGCTAGAGCAGTTGGAGTATCCACAGAGATTACCCAAATAAACTACGTTGTTAATTGGTTGGGATATCTTTTCCAACCAAGGTTGAGACTCAAAGGCTTTCAATCATATAGAAAATACAGAAAGTGCTCTGCCCCTAGCTCTTCCACCACTTGGCTATAACTGGGATTCCTCTTGCAAGTTTTCAGGAGGGCCTAAGGATGAGTAATACTTTCAACAACTCAACAATTCCATAGGGGCAAAGTTGAAGCACATATAGAAAGAGTCTAGTCTACTGGATAACCAGGTCATAATGATCAACACAAGACTTGGCCTAATAAAGGGGAATGAGGCACATGGTAGGCACAAACATTTCCCTAACCTTCATAACCTTAAATGAAAGATGCCTGATTTCTACATAATAGAGCCCATCCGCCAATCTCGATCCTATAATTAAAAATTATAGGCTGAACCACAGTCAGGGCTTTCTAGTCAGGAAGAGCTTGTGAGCTTACAATCTAAAGTAAACTGCTTTAAAACTGAAAATATCAAAATATGTGATCCTTTCCATTGGATAGTGATGGCCAACGTGGATATCCTGATTAAATTGGGCTTATCCCCACTATGTTCTCTATTCTTCTGTATGTGCAGGAAGAAGCATCCTAATCTTATAGCCCCTTGTAGTTTGTCCTAGGCAATGAAGCTCTACAATTTTCATGTACTTCTAAGCCCTTCCACAAAATACCTTAGCCATATCCCATACTCCATAACTTAACAGCTCCACTCCTTCACACCCGATTCCTTCTCCTTCGTGCTCCTTATTTCAACCAGCACAAGAGCATAACTTTTTTTTTAATGGGTAAGATTTTTCCCTTCTCATGATTATGACAATCTCGTGCACTAAGCTAACCTTTCAATAGGCTTAAGTTTTTGAACCTGAAAAGTTGAGTACCAATGAGCTAGAGTTGAGCTATGAACTGGGTTGAGCATTTGATTATTGTTAGCACCCTCAAATATAATCCTCCAAGAAACCCTAAGAAAAGCCATTATCTAGATGCCAATGTACTACCTAACACGAAAATAGAGCTTGAATTATTCCTTTGCATACCTCTGCAAGTTTCAACCAAGGACCATAGTGTCACATAGTTCTTCTATCCCCTCCCCAAATCCTAGCCCAAAGGATGAGACAACTGTTTCACCTCAACCTTTGAGCAATTTTGACAGTTAACATTTAAATTAAAACAATCAACTTGAAGAGGTTCCAATATACACAATGAAATTGCTAGACCACTCGTCTGAATCACAGAAAGTATTCTCATTGAAGACATGGGAGCTGCCCCATGATGCTCTATTTAAGTCATGAAACTCCACCTTAGGTAAGGATTTCGATTTGGAGACCGAATTTCACAAAACAAACTCAACCTATCAAGATTGAAGCAAGGATTAGGTACAGGCCCATCATATCCTGTGTGGGAAAATGATTTTAGATTGGGGGTAGGAGGATTCAAATTCAGAACTACAGGGCGATGATGATCAAAAAAGGCCACTTGATTGACTTGAAATTTTACATCATATGGTCAAGTTATATGGTCATATGGATGGTACAGTCAAAATTTTAGGCTTAATTAAATTTCAGGTCGGGCATGGTCACAAATGAAAAATCAACATCTTAGTAGTATTTTTAATTATTTTTTGTTAAATGCAAAATTTTTATGTGTTTAGTTATATAAATACAAATTCTAAAAAATTCTTGTTTTTATGTATACAATAATATTCTTACGTTTCTAGGTGATGCTTTTTTATGTAAATATGAAATCTTCAACGTTTTTAGGTAAATATTAAATATGTTCACATCTATTATATACGGTGACAGCCTAGCCCAGGCCATTCTAATGATAAACAGACAAAGCAGGGGTTCTGGGCTGAATGATTAGGCACATTATTTTTTCTCTTTCTTGGATCAGATTTGATCAACCCTAACTTCTAAGACCATAGGATGTTGCATTCAGTACAACTTCCAACAATTACTTAGAAAATTATATTCAAAATACAGTAATCCTTCAATCTTATTGAACCTATTTAGATATCATTGGTTTTCTTGAACTGATTTAGAATCTGTACTGGTTATCTTATTATAAGAAATTTCTAAATCACAAATGTAATTTTAGAGATTAACAATGCAATTTTCTCAATATTCTTCTTTTAAAGAAGTAAAAATATAATAAAAAAGAATTTTACCCAACAGCTAAAAGTTATTATTAAGATTTGGAACCCTATGAGGGTGTTATGAATGTAACAATTGGATCCAATTTACAAAAATTCATGCTGGCACTTCCAGGTTTAAAGTTGTAGTTATATTTATAGTTTTTACAAATGATAAGAAAAAATCTGGTTGCATTTAATGAAATTAATTAATTATAACTAATAAAAGCATGGATTCATTGACAATAAAATGTAAATAAGAAAAGTATCTCAAAAGATATTCCACCCTTAACTAAACAAGATATTGTTTTGCACATCAATCTAGAGAGAATCAAAAAATAATAATATTACAAATCTATAAAGATAATATTATTTAACATCCCTATCTCAAATTCAAGATGGGTTGTAAACACCAGCCTGAATTTCAAAATGAATTCACAATTCTGAAAGGCAAAGGTACGGTGGCATTGAAGTCTATTATCAACAATCTTTTCTTTTAAGGCAAAAGTTTTTGTGTGCACAAATGAAAACTTAATAGATTAGGGCAATGGAATGGAGCAAACATAAGAAACACCTATAACTATCTGTGGATAAAAAAATAAAAAACCCAACACTATCAAGCCAATATGAACACCAGTGTGTATATTTTACTGCAACTAAAAGCACAACCCTATACAATCAAACAAACATGAACCCTGGTCCCTGCAATCTCCTACAATAATCATTGATATGTGCAGAATCCTATACTCCCAAAATTCAGCGAAGCAGGAAAACAGAGTAAAACCAAAACCATAGCAACAACCTACTTATGACTGTTCCACTAATGCAGAGTTCACAAATGCTATTTCAGGCACTATTCACGCTCAATTATGGTATCGTTCACGATAATTCTCATGGAATGTTCCCGTGAACACGGAGGTAATAAAAGCTACTATATACACAGAAAA
Source organism: Nepenthes gracilis (assembly GCA_033239525.1). Lineage (NCBI taxonomy): Eukaryota > Viridiplantae > Streptophyta > Magnoliopsida > Caryophyllales > Nepenthaceae > Nepenthes > Nepenthes gracilis. Next base: position 4,720,861 of record BSYO01000021.1, read on the forward strand.
AGAAGGAAATTGGGTAAGATCCGGTGCACAGTGGGCAATAATGAAAGGTTAGTTTCACCCCGAAAGCATAAGACTTTGTCTATGATGGATTAAACAAAGAATGCTCTAATAACATTTTAAGAATAAAGCTAATTATATAGAGTTAAGTAAATTAATTATAACTAAGTATAAGATAGGAATTTACATATCACAGAATTCTCCTGAAAAATGGAAAACAAACTGATGTAGACCCACCTATTATTGACTTAGTTATTACTTTGAATATCCCAATATAATCCGAAGAGAAGCAAGAAATAATCTAATGAATCTAGAAATTATAGCATTATTTAAGAACCACAGAGGGAAATGTCAAAATGTTGGTGAACTTGTTGACAAGACCAAAGTAAAAAAAGGGCTCCACCAAAATAGTAATTACCCCTAGCTTTCCTCTATTATAGTTTTGATTTGCTCTCTCTCTCTCTCTCTCTCTCTCTCACACACACACACATACATCATTGATATCATGAAGTTGCTTGATCTAGTGATGTAACAGCATAGCAGCCAAAAGTTATATTTCTACAAAATTGTTGGTTTACCTATGGCTATTTTACTCACTTATATGATGAGGAATAACCTATAAAATTCCTTTAACATTTCCAGCCAGCTTGTACTACATCATATATGGCTAAAGGCTAAACTCATTTATACGTGAAATCCAAATCAGTCATCATCCAGGCTGATTCTCCATTAGTATGCCATCAAACACTGGAGAAGCATAAAGATCACACAGAACAGAACTATAAAGGTAAATGAGAACCATGAAGTAGTAAAAACTTATGTACAAGAAAGTGCTCACCAAAGGCTTGAAGCAAAAAAGGCACTTATTGGAATCACACAGGTAGCATATCTGTTAATAGAGAGGGGTAGGCAATAAGCAGAATGTTAAATTGACAGCAAAAATAATTGTGTATGATGGAAGACAAAAGCATTATATCAGGCAAGGTAATATAATGCACTTACATTTCAAATGTCATTTTGACGGGAGATACAACCTGCATATCACATTAGATCAAATTGTACAGTTGTGCGCAGAAAAAAAGAGAGAATTAGAACAGGAAAGAATGTACAAGTAAGAACAACATGAATGAGAAAAACTTGAAAGAAGATCAAATTTCCTGTATAATAAGGAGATTTACATATGAGTCAAGCAGGTAAAAATAATAACAATGGTGGGCCAACAGAATAAGATCAAGTTAAAAAGGGAAGCCTACTACAAAAGGCTTCCATATCATAGGTTCTGGAAAAGTAACACAACGCAATCCCTACACTGAACAGTTTGCTGCAGTGTTTTGACTTGTATCCTCCAGGACACCAAAAAAACAAAGATAAAAAAAGCTTAAGCTCAAGATAAAAATAATAGCAAAGGATGAAGGCAATAAGCAGATCGCAGTTAGCAAAAAGCAGGCCAAAATGGCAGCATCCATACTTTTATTTGCATAAATGGATTCAGAACAACCAATTTCAGTAAAGAAATTATAGTATTTTATCTTGTATCACTTTTTTTGGGTAGACAAAGCCTCATTAATGAGGTGACAAGAAGGCCTTCAATTTATCTTATATCAGAATGATGTGAATCAACAGCAGAAGAAGATTTATCATCACCAATCAGAATTAAGTTAATAAGAATCAAGCAGCTACACGACGGCAAGAACGAACTTGAAACAACATTAGAAATCATAAGTATCAGGAATTCTGGGAAACCATACCTTCAAAACACGAACAAGAAAGAATGCTATGAATCCAGAAAATCCCATATGAATCATTGTAAGTGTTATAGGGAATGGAAAATTGAAGTACTTCGGAGAAAGAACCCACTGCAAACAATTTTATGGTGCCATAGATCAGTGAGAAGATGATGGAAGAATCAGATGCAATTCAAGAATTTCAAATTGCATGACAGACAGGTCAATGCTCATCCTATTGCACCGAGAGGAAATTAGGCCTGCAAAACTGAAACTCACATGGAAACAAGCATCTCATGGCATGCTAACATCCAAAGAGTGTCCCCAGATAGACTACTATATCTACATCAACAAAGTGATTTGTCAAATCAACCCCTTCAATAAACAATATCCTGAAACTGGCCCCTAGTCCAATCCTTTCAGCTTTAGCCATTTTATTTTTTGTAAAGACATGTTGATTTCCCATATTATTTTAGGTCAACTATCTCAGTAACTTATTAAACCATAAGGGCATTAAAACTCCTTAAAAAATAATTCTATTTTCCAATTTGATCTGTTCTATCATTCATAGAACTATTTACTAAATAGAAAAAAATTCTGAAACATTTCTACAGAAAGTTGAGGCAGGCTAGACAAAATAGAGAACTCCATCAGGACTATTATGTGATAATTCAATACCTCTAAAATTAAAAGGAAAAACTTCAAGACCTCAGTAAGACCATCTATAGTATATAAGTCAAAATGCCGGTGATTAAACACAACTTTAAAAAAAGTGAGTGTATTAGAGACGATGATATTAAGATGGATTAATGTGTAACTAAACGAGAATAAGAAATGAAGAAATTTGAAACAAACTAGAGAAACACTTTTCTTGGGGGATAAAATGACAGAAGGAGTTTAAGATGATAACAAATTCAATACATTAAATTTATGCTAGATGAGGAACCAATGAAAAGAAAAAAATGAGTTGGTTCAAATTAGAGGAACTAGGGGAGAAGTGCATCTAGAAAAACTGAGAGTGAGATAAAAAAATGTTTTGATATTGCTTCTACTTTCACCGAATGGTCTAAACTAAATGGACAACAAACATAAATCCATACGGCCTGGTTCACATAGCAGAACCTAAGGCCTAGTTGATGTTTTCGTGATGTACTGATCATCATTATCCTTCTCCTACAGAAGAGAACTTACCTTATGCTACTGTGTATTAATTGTCTTGCTACACTTTCACAAAGGTGCTCTGATAAAAGAAAAGTTGCAGGAAAGATGGTACCATGTCTCTCCTGTGATTTAAATTTTTCTCAAAAAACACCTACCTGTCTGAAAAATCAAAATGAAAAAATTGATTTTTAACCATCTCATTTAAGCATTGGTCAAAACTGCAACAAAATAGACCAATTCTAAACAGGATTTGACTTGGACACATCCAACTAAACAGGTCCTCTACAGCTAGAAATATGTATCCTTCAAAACGCATGTAAAAGGCAAGTAAAACTCTTTTGAGACAGGCAATGGGATGAAATGCCATTAAGTTCAAGGAGAATAAGAACATATTCGGTTGAAACTAGTAGGAACTCGCATGCATAGAACTAGGTAGGAGAAAGATATGAGTTAAGTGACAACGAGCTCACCTTATTGTACAGTATGACTCCAGATGAAAGCAAAATATAGATTAACAGGTACAGGTATGTCAATGCGAGTGATGTGCTGATCATTTTCCACCCTCTTTGCTTTCATAAAACAATCCAAGCGTTAGGATGCCCTTTTCCCAGGTAATGCTAAAGTAACGTATTCCCGGAACGTCCAACCAGAGGCTCAAAGCAGAGGTGCAGCGCGAGATCCCATCTTCTCAACCAGAAAGAATCTTCAGCTTAAGATATGCAAAGCTGATATGGTATAGCGTAACTTCCAAAAATCGACGACCTGAAAATGCAAATAAACAATAGCCTATCATTAATTAGTAGAGAACAAGCAAAGAGCAGTGAAGATTCAAATGCATAGCATAGGATTTAATTCAGAGCATAGTCTTAGGAGCAGCCCTCAAGAGTTTGCGATTTTCGGTGTAAAAAGTAGGTAGCTTTAAATAATACATAGATTATAGGGCAAGAAAACAGGCATTTTGAGCATGAAAATTGGAAGAATCCATAGCATACAACGCAAGGTATCCCTCGTACCATCAGGATCAACCTTTCAAGTACTTTTGTGGCCTAAATCGCATATGGTCGCATGAGAAGTTAGAATTTACCAACAGATAATCAATCAGACATCAATTGACTCCAGCATAGGCCACTCCATTCCTCCTCAAATTTAAAAAGCTCAATTGTTTCTTAACAATCTTTATTTTGGGTTTTCCCTAAACCAAGGGCTCCCTTGTTTTCCCTACTCTCTTGGCTATTTTCTCAGTATAAACCTTCTCATTCAGTATAACTTCATCTGCCCATTTATTCCATCAAATGTTCTTCAATCAAGCATCTTGCAGACCCAACAAGAGTACAACTATTAAGCGTCAAAGGTAAAGTATACTACATAAAATGAAATTGGGAGTAAGCAAGCAGACCTTCAGTGCCAGAAAGACATACAGGATAAAAAGAATAAACTTCACACAGATCGCAAAATTGCTAACAAGTGACGGAAATAAACAAAATTATCACAACTGGTCAACAGAAAGTAGAACGATCATAATGCCAAAATCTTAAGCTGACCAGATCTATGGCAAAAACTGTACAAATGAGTGCAGGATCTCGACAAGAAATATCAAGAAAATCGATTGATCCAGGGATCTTTTGCCCTTATGGATTATAGCGAAGCGGCAACTCGCAGAGGGAACGAGCAAGGGCAGAGGGAACGAGCATGGGGCACAAATAGAGAGAGACGGAGAGAGACGGAGAGGGGGAGGGTGGGAGCGGTGAAAATAAATGAGGTTCAAAGTCCGAAGAGACGCTGAGGAAAGTGTGGTCTTGGAGCTGAGGGATCAGAAATTCAGAACAGAACAGAGCAGTGAGAGGAGAAGTAATCAATCAAACTCCATTAAAGGTTGGCGGAAAGGAAGAAGAATTGAGTGCAACATTGGAGAGTCCCGTGCGCGACCGAGTGAAAAAGCATTCTTGGCCTCATCGTAGCCAACCACAAGCAGTGCACCTATGCGCCTTATAATACAACAGAAGTCGCATAAGATCGCTTTCTTCAATTCAGTCTAAGGTACAACAAATGCCAGCACTATAATCTTAGGCATCAGTGTACCCAAAAGATCCCAAAATAATTAAAAAAACGAAAAAAAAAATCAGCTTACCATATGCTCAAAAATAATAACATTCATTCATTATTTTCAATTATCAAAAATTTAATCATGTTAGGTAAAACTAATTGTAGAATGACTCTTATAATATAATATAGTATGTTTGTTATTTTATCATCTCATAATTAGCCTTTTTATTTGAAAAAATTAAAATTTTCTTTATTTTTTCTTTATCTTTGTTATTTTCATCCAAATTCTAGTCTTTAAAATAAAATTAGAAAGTTGTACATTGCTTTTTTTGTTGATGGATCTAATAATACAATGGGCTAATTCAATCCTGAACTCAACTGTTGACACACGAAAAAGAGCGAGGGCCCAATAATCAACGTTTGAATCCCCTAAAAGGAGACCGATCCAATTCAACCCAATCACAATTACAACAACTAAGATAAAACCTAGAGAATAATAGGCCAATGGGACAAGCATCAATAGCCTAACCGGTAATGCAGATGGGCGAACCAATTAGGAAGTCTCTCGGTCAAGCAGCCGACAGAGTGGTCAAAATATGCGCATGTAGTGGTTATAGCAAGTGTATGCAGACACCATATGCAGCCGTCGCTGTAACAATGTGACAAATATGCTAATGGGACTGCTCACGACTACGTCACAGTCACAAAGTGATAACTGATAACAGCAGCTCTTGTCAATACTCCAACGGCCGACGAATCCTTACGGGACACCTATCACAAGTTTTGGTGCGAAAGTCTTCTTCACGAAATATTATAAATACTCCTCATTATTGCAGAAAAGGGAAGACTTGGAAACGTAGGAGGGAGAGAGGAGGAGAACTCTTGTACGCATAGAGAATCCTTTGCTGAATAAATCCTCAAGCAAGATAGAAGGGCTAAAAAAGAACTAAATTTTCTTTCCCTCTCATAGTTCTTCCTCTCTATCTCCAAAAGTCGCTTCCTCGTCAAGTGCCCTTTAGTGAGCCACTCACTAAGTGCATCCTTAGTGAGCCACTCTAATTGAATGCCTTCTTTCCTCTCTAAGCCGCTCTCCATCGAGTGCTCTTTAGTGAGTCACTCATCGATTGCATCTTTAGTGAGTCACTCCAATCGTGTGTCCTCTTTTCTCTCTAGGCCACTTCTCATCAAATATCCTCTAATCAAGCCTTTTTTCTAGTAAACCTGTTAAAACCTTCTAATGAACCATTATAGTGCCACACAGTTCCTATCCCACACTTTTCTAAACCCATAACCCAAAACCCCATCACTAGATTTTTGGGAGGCAACTCACCATCCCCTCGAACTGGTAAGGCACACTTTCTTTTAACCACCCGAAGCCAATTTTTCAGTCGAAGAATCAAGTTTTTATAAGTTTTATAGTGATTCCCCACCGCACTCCGCCCCATAACCTTAAATTCCTTGCGGGATTTTGGGGAGGCACAAGTTACTATGATGCTTCCTGGGAATCGAACCCGAGTGGGGAGGCGCACATCCGTGCGTTTAACCACTCCGGACACTCCACTCGCGTTCGGCATATCCTCTAGTGAGCCACTAGAGTTGAAATCATTTTTTTGTAGTTCTAAAAGGTGCTGGGAGAATGCCTTCTAAAACCATTCACTAAATGCCAAACATTGGAGTCCTTTCTTTTATCTCTCTAAATCGAATCCCTACCGAGCACAATAATAAAGCCCACCCAGATCTCACATCCCCATAGAAATTTAACTCCATATTGTTTAAAATCCTTCTTACATTTTTTTATTTTCTGCAAAAAAAAGTTTTTACTTAGTTCCAAAAATAAATAAAAAGTGAGTTTTACTAATTCTCACTTCTTATTCATTATTTGTTAACAAAGGTTTTTATAAAGAAATGCACAAAGTTATAAACTTAAAGTGCCCTTAAATAAACTACTCACCAAGAAATATTATCATTCTTAGTGAGTCACTCCAATCGAGTATCCTCTTTCCTCTCTAAGCCACCTCTCATCAAATGCCCTCTTGAAAGTGAGCCAACTTATTTTCGACATTTGTTTTTATGGAATTGAATGCCTTCTAGGGAACCATTCACTAAATGCCACATATCGGAGTCCCATCCTCCATTTCTTTCTAAATCGCTCCCCACCAAGCGCATACTAGAGTCCAACCCTCGTCTCACATCCCCACATAAATGTAACTCAATATTCTTTCACATCCTTCTTACATTTTTCAATTTTCTGAAAAAGAATTTTACTTTAAGAGTCAAAGAATAAATTAAAAAGTGAGTTCCGTCAATTCCTTAATTTCTTATTTATTATTTGTAGTGTATAGGTTCCAGGTTATAAATATGGAGATCAAATTCTTTTCTCTCCAATTTGACTCGGAAAGATAATCCAGATTTCTTTTCTCTCTTTTTTTTTTTCACATTCTTGCATATTGGGACATTGATCAACTCAAATCGTGTAATATATCACTCGCTCCTTTTTTATATTCCAAAATAGGTAGTTATTAGAGATGAAATCGAAAAAATTGTAGTTAAAAAGGTGCTGGGAGAGACTCAAAAAACCTGTTGATGTAATGTTGAGGCAAACCAATCAAACCCAATTATTTCTTTCATTTGTTTGAATATGTTATGGAATACACAATAGCACAATAATAACCCTACACAGATATTATAGCAAAGTAGAAATCAATCATGCTGAGTATATTAAAATTTTGATGTGAAAAACCCTTTAGAATTGCAGGACTTGAAAGTTCAAATATACTTCCATATGATCAGTCATTATATAAGCTTATTACTAATTCTCATACACATACACAACACTAGTTAACAAAGAGTTTTTATAAAGAAATGCACAAAGTGAAAAACTTAAAAATAGGACAAAGCTGTTGAAAATGAGAAACTAATTTCGAAGAAATATTATCCCCAGTGCTTAGAGTATCATAACAAAATTTGTTGAAATTGGAGGACAAGTCAAAATCCATTGAAGAAATCAATTCTTTCTTGCTCTCATCTCTCTCTTAACCAAATAGGACTACTTGAAAGAATGACCCTAACTTATTTTTCTACATTTGTTTTTTATGGAATCGAGAAACCACAGGGCTCACGATTGGGACACAAGCCCTAGTTGAGTGTGTTGGAATATATTGCCATCAGTGTAGATAAATCAAGAGAAAAAGATAAAATGGCAATGACAACAATACACAGTGGACAAATGACAATCACAAAGTAAAGAGATAAGATACAAATATTTTACGTGAAAAGTCTTCTTATAAATAAAAAAAAAAATCACTGAATTATGAGTTTACAAATCTTTACTATATAAAATTATTTTTTTTGGTAAGTAAATACCATATAAAATTAGTTATACAAATCCCAAATGTAAGAATTTAACTCCTTGTATTAAATGGACTCCAGTAGCAATGAGTACAAAAGAAATTTTCAAAGTAAGAAAACTTTCATTCTCTCTTTTCTCTCTTTTTTTCACTTTCTTTTACTAGTAACACTCATTAATCTCTCCCTTTTACAAGTAATTTATCTCTCTCAATCGCACTCCATTTTATAAATCGTAAAGGTAATTTTGTGCGTTTTTTTGTTGTGGAACGTTGGGATCGGCAGCCGGTCATCCATTAGTATAATCAATTCGATCTACTTCGGATTTAATAGTTCGGTCGCCTATCAAACTTAGCAATCTGGCATTCTTTCAACATCGGCACTAGGTTGGTCACCCTTCAGTTAGACAACCCAACTGGACACCCTTCGACAAAACAATCTGATTGGACGCCCTTCGGCCCCGACACCTGTTGCCCTCTGACCGCTTCCAAGCATACGAATACAACAGTACTCCGCTTTGGTATTGTACCTCATGTGAATATTCAATCAAACCACCGATCGGCCTGTCAATCGAATATGGACCTATACAAGGGTGGCTCATATTCCAACAGTGTGGTCAATATCACTCAAGTGCTAGTCAAACAAGAACATATTTTCAATTTCATGTGGAGTGCTCGTTAAACATTAATATTAGACAGTCAAAAAAAATATTTAATGAGGACAGCAAAATTCACATGAAAGTGGCAAATCCCATCAACTGAAACCTAGTATCCACGATGTTCCTTCTACCGCCACCATTGTGTGCAACCACCTATTGTTGCCATTGTTCCCGCATTATCGGTAAAGTAGCCTGAGCCTATCCCTAACCTATTTCGTATTTAGTTCTCCCCCAGGACTAAAAATTTTTTATAATAGCCATTAAAGATAACTTTACCAGAAAAGGCATAAATCATAAATGAAGAATAGATACGGAACTAACCTCTAATTATAATTGTTCATATCATTTTCTTTCGCAAACTGAGCAACAAAAACGAAATACAAGAACTCCTACTATTTGTTTTGGGAGAATTACGGACGAGGAAGCCCACTCTAATTTTTGTATTCATATTTGAAGGAGAAATACGAGCGCCTGAGTAGATTTACGAAGATCTATTTAACCACCAACATTAACCTCTTCCTATCAGATCATAGATGATCATTAATTGTTCTTTTGATCACTAACTTTGACCGGGTTGTTAGCTGTAAGTCCAATCCTATTATCCAGTATTACTTTGAATAAAATAAATTAAACAAGGCCAGATCTAAGATTCCCCCGTAAGGGTCAATATTTTTTTTATAATTTTATCATTTGAAAGTAAATTTAAAACAATTGTGTTATTATTTTTTGATAAAAATAGTAAAAAAAAAATCCTCTAATTTAAGGTTATAATGGTTAATTACTGTTAGTTATTAATATAATTATGTTTTTTTTATTTATATGCATGATCCGTCCATATTAGCAATAATTTAAAACCAATATGACTTGTGAGACATGTTGAGCCTTCTAATATAAGATAAATAAAATATATGATAATATTGTCCCACTTAGGCTCACATGGGACATCTAGAATATTGCCTAGATATTGGAGATTTGGTGCCAAATCTAGCCATAGTTAAAATATTCAACAAAATACTTTAATAGAAAGACATAGTACTGGGATTCACGGTGGCCTTGCCTTTATCCAATCAAACCCTTCCTTCCGTGAATTATAATATTACAAGTGGCAAATAAGTTGTACAGATATAAATAGTATTAGGTTATATTATAGGGAATGGTTAGCTCGTGAGCCATATTGGCCCACGGCACGATTGTATCGTGCTTGGTATGGCAAATAGTCATCTAGTGCTGCCTAATTTTTTTAATTCAAAAAATTAAAAAAATTGTAAATATCACCCCCTCATCACATATCCACATTCATAAGTGATGTCTCTTGACTTTCTTTTTTACTCTCTCACTATTATCTTAATATAAGTTGTTAATCATATTTTGTATTGGTATATTTCGTGACCGTGTCGGGTTAGTTCTTGGTCTTTTGTCGGCTCATTCGGTATTTGCGATAATATATTGGCTTGGAAGAATTTTATCAGTTTTATACTTGAAAGTCGTTATCATCAAATCTCAGTGTTCACGCCTTCCTGTCGTTTCATTTCACCACGTCTCGGGAAGGGCGCCCGAGCGCTAGCAGGGCGCAATTTTACAAAACCGGGCACTCGAGCTTCCGGTCACATCTTCACCAACTCTACTCGGCGCTCGCCAAGCACCTGACGTGCGCTCGAGTGGTGTGGACCATTTACCTGAACCTTGGCCGGTGCCCGCCGAACGCTCGAGTGGCGCTCTAGCAATGCGACACTTTATATATCCAACGGCTCCTTCATTTTTGAATTCTTTTGGGCTTCTTTATATATATGTCCCCTTCTTCATCATCTTTGAGTTTTTTTAAAAAGTATTTGGAGACACACAAAGGCCAAGTTCATTGATTTGTTTTCTTAGAGCAAAGTTTTAGTGCCCACTAGAGAAAGTTTCATCATTTTCTATGCGCTAACTTGTCAACGCTTTTCTTCGTTCCCATGCTAATCCGACCACACCTTTGTCCTTGCCTACGGTCCCTTGTGTGTGACGTGGGAGGCGTGGAAATTGAGATCCAACGGTTCGTGGGAGAAGATTAACGTGAAGACCAGAAGGCGTCCGGTTCCGTTACCGTGTGCAAATCTAAGAAGTTTCTTGGAAGGGATCACAAGATGGGAGTAAGTCGGTTAGGTTAGCGCGTTTGTACTACCCGTACTGTAAGTTAATTTTCATAGTAGATTTTTTCTTTGGTCGTTAAGGCCCGAAGGGTTTTTCTCAATTATCGTGAGTATCGAGTTTTTCCTTCGTTACCAAAAATTGTGTCTTTTTACTATTACTTATTGTTATTTATGTTTTATGCATATTATTATTCTTATATCTAGAGATAAATATTCTTTACGTGTATTGAGAATTTATTTTCTATACTGCTTTCGCTAATCCTACACGGGTTCAAAACTTTATTGTGCTATTTGGACTGAAACGTCTTTTTCAATTGATATTAGAGATTCACCCGATCCACGATTCCGATCTAGATGCATTCTAGTCAATCACTGTCCATTCCTCCCTACTTTAATAGGAGTAATTATACCTATTGGAAGGTTTGTATGAGAGTCTTTCTAAAATCCATGGATGAGTAAGTCGGGTTAGTACTCAAATTGGGTGGACTTTACTCAGAAGCACCATGGGTGATAAACCAAAAGTATCATCTTTGTGGTCCAAAGAAGAATTTGATGCATGCAATTAGAACAGTAAGGGTTTACATGCTATATTTATGGCTATATCACTTGAAGAATTTAAACATATTTCTATGTGTGAGACATCTAAAGAAGTTTGGGACATTTTTAAAATTATCCACCAAGAAACTAAATTGGTTAAAAATTTAAAATTATAAATGCTCACCACTAAGTTTGAAGAAATACGAATGAAAGATGATGAGACCTTTGATGAATTTTATGCAAAATTGAATGACATTATAAACTCTATATTCAATTTAGGAGAATGTATTCCAAGAATAGAATTGTCCAGAAAAGTTCTATGATCTTTGCCTGAATATTTTAAACCCAAAGTTACGGTTATTGAAGAGAGTAAAGATCTAGATAAATTAAAAATAGAAAAACTTGTTGGGTCCCTGTAAACTTATGAGCATACCCTTACTCAATCTAAAAGAAATAAATCAATTACCTTGAAAACTGTAAAGGAATAGAAAAATTATCATTCGTATGATGAGTCATATAGTGATGAGGATTTTACACTGTTCGTCAAAAATTTTAAGAAATTTTTCAAAAATAAGAATAGCAAATGACCTTCTAAAGGAATCAATTTATCTCACACTTCAATTAAGAAAGATAAAAAGGAAACCAAAGATTCTAAAAATAAGAAACCCTAAGGAATCAAATGCCATGAATGCCACAGCTTTGGTCATATTTGGACCGAGTGCCCAAACTTTAAGCGTCAGAAAAGAAAAGTGTTAAATGTATCTCTAACGGACGATAAAGATGATGAAAATCACAATAAAAAATCATTTGAAGATGATGAAGTTAATTATATGACATTTAAGATATCTATCATTAGTAGTGATGATGCCACTAGTGTACCTCTGGAACAATTAGATTCCTCTTATGAAAAATCTGATGATGATTTTGATAGATTTCAAGAAGTATATGATAAACTATTTAGGGAATGTTTAAAATTGAAAAAAATGAATAAAATCCTAAACAGTAAACTCATCGACATGAAAAAAGAAAAGTCAGAAGTAGTGACCCAATTGAATAGTGCCACAAAAATTCATCGTGAACTTAAAATGCATAACAACTCCTTAATCACCAAAATTAAATCCATAGAATTAGAACTTGAGAATACTAAGAATGACATGAAAAAATTCTTAAGTGAAACTCAAAAATTTGATCATATGTTGGGGCTTGGGAAAGTAGCTGATAATAAAAAGGTTTGGACTATGTTGAAAAATTTTTCCAACACGGCCTACAACCTAAGACTATCTTTGTTCCCGCCACGAAAATTTCACTAAAAAAAACTTAACACATCTAAAATCACTAAGACCATACCTCAACGTGAAGAGAAATGATTTGGCTCAATTCCTTTGACTAATCTACACGGTCAAAAGGTCATGAATGAACCCATTAAACTTCACAAGTCAATCAAAACACATACCGATTTTAATAAAAGATCTATGAACTCTCATCTCATACCTAAGTTTGTACTGCCATATGTGTGAAAAGTTTGGTCACATTCGTCCTTATTGTTATACCATAAATTTTCTGTATAACCAAAGACAATGACTAAAAATGAACAAACTTATTAATCACATTCAACAATTGAATAAACAAGTAAAAAGGTTAAATAAAAAGGTGAATTCAGGAAGAAAAATTTGGATAAAGAAAAGTGAACTGAAAAACTCTTCAAACATATATTCATGTAATGTTGCTCATATTGCTTTAAAAGTTCAAAATCAGTCTTTGTGATACTTGGATAGTGGATGCTCTAGACATATGTGTGAAAATAAAGTTATATTTTCCTCGATGTTAGACCATCCTGATGAGACGATTGTCTTTGGTGATGATGCTAAAGCATCTATTCTTGGCCGAGGTTTGATCTATATCTTTGGACTCTCAAAGCCTTGTGATGTTTTGTATGTCTTAGGGTAGAAATCTAATCTCCTAAGTATTAGTTAATTCTATAATGACAACTTTGAGGTTTGATTTTTCCAAGATATATATTCTATCTACAACACAAATGACTCGATTGTCTTAGAGGGTAAGAGAACTCCTGACAATATCTATGGTATTGAGCCAATCGACTTTCTTGGATGCAACTCAGCTAAAATTGAAAGTATAGAATTGTGACATCAACGTCTTGACCATTTAAATTTTAAAAACCTATCAAAAATTTTAAAGAAAAACTGTGTTGAAGGGCTTCTTAAACTACCAAATGTAGAGCATCATGTGTGTGGCCATTGTCAATTAGGAAAACAAATTAGAATAAGTCACTCATCTTGTAATATCTCAAATATTTTTATCTAAATTAATTTGGGTTTATTTATTTTTTGGCAATTTGGGTATGATAGAAAATTAATTTAATATTATAAAAAGTTTGGAGAATAATTGAAATTGTTGGGCTGGTGCTTGGAGTGCGCCCATTTGATCGCTCGGGTATCAATTTAAAATTTTGAATTAAAAGAAAATGTAATAATAATAATAATAATAATAATAATAATAATAATAATAATAATAATAATAATAATAATAATAATAATAATAATAATAATGACGTTATTATTAACGTTAAAAATGAAGAAGAAGGGAAAATGGGGGAAGCAGATTTGCGAAGAGAGAGTGCAGCAAGGGTTTTGCGGAGACAAAGAGAAAGAGAGAAGAAGAGGAGAACGGCGCAGGGGTCGGTGGTGGCCGGCGACGGCTGTGCGTGGCAGTGGCTGGTTGGCGTGGCCGGTGGAGCAGCGGCGGCAGCCGCGGGAGCCGGCAAGAGGAGGCACCGCGCGAAGGAGATGCGGCCAAATGAAGCTTCTCGAGTCTGATTCCGAGTTCAAGCTAGTTGGAAAAGTTGTAGTATGCGTCGAGGTAAGTGTTCTCATACTCACTTCTCGTTCTCGTTCGATATTTGCTTGATTTTTATCGGGTATTTTTGTATCGATACACACCCTAAATGTGAAAATCATGAAACTCACGGTTAATGATCAATGAATATGTAGTTATTTGTTCAAATCGTTGTCTGAATCATCCGATTTGGTATCGCCAAACCCTAACCCCATGCCTAAAATGGGATTCCCATTTTTCCCAATATATTATGTTAAATTGATCTCAAAATGTGAATCACCACGTCCCAATTATATATATATTTATCGACTAGATGTCCGATCTCACAAAAATTGATCCGTTCGCGGCATCCGAAAGCTCTAAAACCCCATGTTACTGTTTATCTAAATGAAAAAGGAAAAATTGCATGCTTCTACCTCCATATTATGTTAAATTGACCTCAAAATATGAATCATCATATCCCAATTATGTATATATATCGGCCAGACGTTCGATTTCACAAGTTACAAATCGTTTGCGGCGTCTAGAAGCTCTAAATGTCCCATGACACTGTTCACCCGAGATGAATGTATAAATTTGCATTCTTTACCTCCATTTAATATTTATGAAATTTATGTATAATTGTTCATGTGAATTGTAAGCCTTGAAAATATGTATTTGTACACGGAGGCAAATAAATGTATTCCAAAGGATCCTAAAGTGATATTTGCCCATCGGAGGTTAGAAATTTTAAAATATCTCGTGAAATTAAATTGAATCATTGAAAGGTAAAGAAAGATGAGAACCGAGTAAGAAATTGGAGGAAAAATGCACAATGTATACATGATAGAACTGATCTCCCGGTTGGAGATAATGTGAATAAAATAAAATGTGGTGGATCCTCCCTCAAGGAAATACTAAATTTTTAAATTAGGACCATGAACTTATATTTATTGGGTGGTGCCCTCTGGTTTGCCACATACATCACGGTGGGAACCCAAGAAATACTCCAGCCTCTCATAGGGGCGGGTGATATTTGTGGTATGCTTTAGGATACTTTTATGGAAGAACGAGGATTGCCTTGGTCCCTCGGAGGATATGGGGTGAATTGTTATGGCCGAGTGCTATAGGCCTAAAATGTAGCCGACGGTTGAGGTTGCAGGCCTAAAATGTAGCCGTGAGCCGAGTGCTGTAGGCCTAAAATATAGTTAATGGCCGAATACTGCAAACCTAAAATGTAGCCGTGGGTCAAGTGCTGTAAACCTAAAATATAGCCGATGGCCGAATGCTACAGGCTTAACATATAGCCGTGAGCTTTAGAATGTGTAGTGAACACATTTCTTTCCTCATTCTTTCGCATCGTCGGCTAGTATAATCTATTGGCCCCAATCCGTAAAGATTAATAAAAATGTATTAAATGTAATTAATGTAAACATGTGACCCAGGCGATCCTAGATGTCCCATTTCTTCTCATGTTTCCATTTCGTTGAAAGTGTATGTATTCTCCCATCTATTTATCGTTTTTATTGTTTATTTTCCTGTTATAGTGATGTATGATTATATTTGTTGAGTTATACGCTCATCCTTACTATCTCTCTTTTCAGATGAGAATGCCTTGATGCCCAACGAGACTGAGTAGGTAGTAGGAGCTTGATAGGCACCTGATTTCAAGTGCGGAGCTTGAGGACGTAGTTATTTATTATGTATGAAACAGGAACTTGTAATTAATTTTGAGTACTCAGAGAAATTATATTCTACGTCTTCTATGATGTTGATTTTATTGTGGATGATTGTATGGCCATTTTCTGTTGTATATATGGTTATTATACTTCCGCAGGTTTTTCTTATTGTGGTGATGATGGGTTTTTCTTTAGCTGGCATCATTTCTAGCCGACGTTATACCTGAGTTATAACGTCGGTGCCATCTGCGGTGTCGTGGCAATTGGAGGTCCTGTGGAATTGAGTTGTCTTTATTTTTAAAATTATTGTGGATTATTGTATAGGGTTTTATTCAGGTATTTATATTTTGACAAACATTCGACTTACAAGCGAAATTCTGCCTAATTTTCTGCAGAAATCTACAATATTTATTATGGGCTTTAATTATGTGTTTTGTTGATGGAGGTTATTTAAAGAAAATGGCTCGGTCTGTCACACATCCCATAGTGACATCCACACATCGTAACCCCTTGAACTAATTAATATGGATCTTATGGGGCCTACTAGAATTAAAAGTCTTGGGGGCAAAAAGTATATTTTAGTGGTTGTTGATGATTTCTCTATGTATTCTTGAATAAACCTTATCCAAGAAAAATTTGACACGTTTGATCACATAAAAATCTTATGTAAAAAACTCACAAATGAAAAAAGAACCTCTATCATTAGAATCCACAGTGATTATGGAAAGGAATTTAAAAATTCTAACTTTGAAAATTTTTGTAATGAAGAAGGAATTCATCATAAATTCTTATTGCCCATCACCCCTCAACAAAATGGCATTGTTGAACGTAAAAGTGAACCGGGTCTACCTAAGACCCGTGATAGAAACAACCTCATATGAACTTTGGAAAGGAAAGAAACCCAATATTAAGTATTTTCATATTTTCGGTAGTCAATACTTTATTTTATGATATGGAAAAAATTTAGACAAGTTTGACTTAAAAAGTGACAAAGGAATATTCTTGGGATATTTTCAAACTAGTCGAGCCTAATTGGAACTATAATTTACGCACTCAAACGGTTATGAAATCCATAAATATTTTTATGAATAGTATTCCTCTTGAGCATCTTGAAAGCCGTGATTGTTCTGATAAAGATGATGATCATGTAGAATCTTCACTTGACCCAACATTTTTTGATATTGTACAAACAACTTCTAATTCCATTCTTGCAAAGGAACCTTCTACCAGAGTTAAGCTAACTCATCCTAAATACCTTATGTTAGGTGATTTGAATGAGGGTATGAGGTTGCATCACCGTATTCTAAACCACCTCGCATATATTTATTATATTTCTCACATCAAACCCAAAAAGGTAGAAGAGGCTTTGTTCGATGAATGTTGGATAAATGCCAAGTACGAGGAGTTAAATCAATTTGTGAGAAATGATGTATGGTCTTTGGTTTCCCGTTCTACACATACAAATGTCATCGGGACCAAATGAAATTTTAAAAACAAAACCGATGAAAATGGGAATATCACCCGAGATAAAGCTCACATTGTTGCTCAAGGATATATTGAAGTGGAAGACCTTGACTATGACGAGACTTTTGCTCCTGTGGCTCGTCTCGAATATATCCGTATTCTTCTCTCTATTACTTGTACTATGGGATTTAAATTATATCAAATGGATATAAAAAATGTATTCTTAAATGGTCTCATTCAAGAAAAAATCTATGTCGAACAACCAAAGGGTATTGTGAATCCTACATTTTCAGACCATGTGTACAAACTAAAAAGGGCTCTATATAGACTTAAGTAAATTTCCCGGAGCTTGATACAAGCATCTCACCTTGTACCTCTAGTTTGGTCGGTAAGTCATGGTTTTGTTCGGAAAAATGTTGATAAAACTTTATTTGTAAAGATGACCAAAAAATATATGTTAGTAGCCCAAATTTATATTGTGACATTGTTTTTGAAGTTACAATTGACTCCCATGCTTATTCTTTTGTTGACTGCATGGCCTCAGAATTCGAAATGAGTATGGTTGGAGAACTTTCGTACTTTCTTGGCTTACAGATTCTACAACTCTCTCATGGTACTTTTATTTCCCAAGCAAAATATGCCAAGGACCTTGCCAAATGTTTTAATCTTGCTCACTCTAAATATACCGGGTCACCCATGAGCACTTCCTCAAAATTGGATCGTGATCCTGTGGCTAAGAGCGTTAATCCAACTCCTTAAAGAAGTATAATCGATAGTATCTTGTATTTGATCGTTAGCTGACCCAACATTACATTTAGTGTCGGTATCTGTGCCCGATATCAATCCGATCCAAAAGAATCCCTTTTAAATGTAGTTAAACGTATTATTCGCTACATCAACGGGACCTATAACTATGGAATTTTCTTTTCTATTGACTCCAATTTCGCATTGGCTAGATTGGGTTGGAAATGTGGATGATCGAAAGAGCACCTCCGGTGGTTGTTTTTATATCGGCTCCAACTTGGTGGTGTGGATGAGTAAGAAACAAAATTTCATCTCATTATCTACTGTCGAAGCCGAATATATTGCCGCGAGGAGTTGTAGCACACAACTCTTGTGGATGAAGTAAATGCTCATTGATTATGGTATTGTCCAGGATACTATGTTCATTTATTGTGACAATACTAGTGCTATAAATATTTCTAAAAATCCTATCAAACACTCCCGCACCAAACATATCGATAGTTGGCATCATTTCATTCGTGAGCTCGTAGAAACTTGAGTCATCTCTCTTGAACATACTCCGACCGACATTCAACTGGCCAACATCCTCACTAAACCTTTGGATAGTGTGCGTTTTGAAATTTTGAAAATAGCCATCGGTATATACTCGCCTTCTAAGGAGTAAACTAAAATAAAATTTAAACAAAAAAAAAGTGGCTGAAAATTCCCGCGCAGGTCTTTTGTTTTTTCTTTTCTCTCTCTCTCGTCGTCTTTCTTCCATCTCTCTCTCGTCGTCTTCCTTTCCCACACAAACCCTCGCCGCTGCTGAAAACCGCTCGTTCTCTCTCTCCCTCCGCGCCGTTCGTCGGTTTTCGGCCTGTCATTCGGTAGATCGACCTCTTCTCTTACTGATTTGAGCCGAAATCTAGGTAATTTCTCCTCTTTCTGTTTCCTTTTTCTGCTCGTCACCTTGCCGTTAATGGCGGCACCGGCGACGCTATTTCGGTCCATGTGTTTGCCCTAGTGCTCCGGTGAGTCTTATTGGTTCCATTGTTGGGATTTAAACCCGGGTCGCCGGGGTGAAAGCCAGGTACCCTACCTGGTCTCGACGACAATGGAACGGCCCAGTTACCCCGTACCCTTATCGATGGGTTCCGTACGCTTCATCTCATCGCTGTGAGATGGACTCCGACGTGGCGGCGTCTCTGCCGGTCGTCGGCGCCAGGCGCTGCTTAGTTGCAGCCGTGTGCTTGTCCATGGTGCTGTGATGCCTGTCTGTGTTGGCTGACGGCAATTTGCCGTGATATGCTGCCGGCAGCGACAGTGTGCCGTTATGCACTATGCCTTTCCCATGTTATACCTGTCAACATTGTTACACCTGTTCCAACACTTGCTTGCATGTGTCTTTCCAGATATTGGCCCCGCGAAAATCTCTCTCCAAAAAATCTTCTTGTAAGCGCTCCTGTCCTAGCAAGCGCGTTGACCTTAACCGCTTTATTAATGCTGAGGCCGTAGCTCTTTTCTTTTCTCGGATGTTACAATGGCAACCTTCACTGGAGTGCGAAGCTAACCTGGCTCTCCTTGACCTCGCCATCTCCTCCATGTTCACCGACCGACACTTGGAGCCCATCCTTACTCAATTGATTGTTCCCATTCCCCTCATTATTCACAAATTCTACTCGAATATCCATAATTTTTCTCATGACTCATTCCCTATCTTTGTGCGGGGCCGTCACATCCGGATTACCTTGGACGTGCTTGTGGCCACTCTCGGCATCCCTCGGATTGCCCAACCTAACTACCCCTTTTGGGGACAGTCCATACCTCACCCCGATGATGTCGCCTCTTTTCTCCATACTCACCCATGATCTGGAATGGATGCCCGGTTGTGAGCCGGATTATGCTCACAAATTTATTCCCAATTTTTCATTTCTTCTCCATCCCTTTTGACAAGGCGCACTTTCTATTTGCTCTTCTTAGTGGGCGGTCCATTGATTTTCCATCCCATTTGTGCATTCACATGTTAGCTCACTTCACATCCAAGAAAGGATGACAACCTCCTCACGGTTGTCTGATTCAGCGCGTCTTGGTTGCCTTCGGAGTTCCGATTCCGGACCTCCCTAGTGTGTCTCTTGGTTGGCCTATTACACGTTCCACTTACGAGTAGAGTTGCTCTCACACTCGTCGGCCGTCTCCCTCCTCAGATGACTTTCTCGTTAATTTTCCTCCTGTGGCTCCGTCCTCTCTAGACGCGGTCGGGCCGTCCGCTCCGGGTCCCTCGCATCTCTCCCGCTCCGCTATCTCTGCCTCCTCGCACACTCTGGGCCTTCTCTCCTGCATCTCTCGACAACTGGCTTGGTTGTCCACTTCCCAGGAGCGGTTGGAGTCTTGCCTTCAGCACGCGGAGGATACTCAGGCTCAGTTTTGGTCTGAGGTTCTTGCCCGTCTAGACTCTCAGCTTCCTACCTAGGAGGAGCATTTCTTCTCTTTGGCAGCGGAGGCTCCTTGTCCATCTTCCTCTTGATGATCTTTCCGGTGGCCTCTCTGAGTGTTATTTTTGCTTCGCCCCTTCGTCATTCGTGACAAAAAAAGGGAGTGATTTTGTATCTGGGGAATTTATGTTTTGAGGGGGATCATTTTTGTCTTCGTGTGAGGGCGAGCTATCACTTATGTTTTCATTCTACTTGTGAGGGGGAGTTTATGTTTATACTCTACGTTTATGATGACTATTATGCTTATCTTCTTTTATATTGCTCATTTTCTTAGTCACTGCTGTTCTGTTTATCTACTGATATTCTTTTGATCTGCATTAACCCTGATTGCAGGAATCGTTGCAGCAGTGCTCTCGTGGCTCTCAACCTGTTCGTAGTCTTAACTTTAGATTCTCTTCTATCATTATGTATTGTCTTGTTTGTATTTTGGCGTCAATTTTGATTTTCATTAGTTTCATGCTCGAAAGTTGTCATCATAAAATCTCAGTGTTCACGCCTTTCTATCATTTTGTTTCACCTCGAAAGTTGTCATCTTGTATTTTTTTTATGTTAAAGGAAAAAATTGTTAGTCATATTTTGTATTGGCATATTCCGTGACCGTGTCGGGTTGGTTCTTGGTCTCTTGTTGGCTCGTTCCGTATCTGCAACAACATATCGGCCTGGAAGATTTTCATTAGTTTCATGTTCGAAAGTTGTCATCGTAAAATCTTAGTGTTCACGCCTTTCTATCATTTTGTTTCACCCCATCACGGGAAGGGCGCCCGATGGGTGCCCGAGGCGCCATCTAGGCATGCCCCCCACACCAGGTGCTCGATGAGAGCCCGAGCGCCAGCAGGGTGTAATTTTGCAAAACCGGGCGCTCGATCTTCCAGGCACATCTTCACCTAACTCCACTCAGCGCTCGCCAAGCGCCTGACGTGCTCTCAAGCGGCGCAAACCATTTACCCGAACCCTAATCAGCGCCTGCCGAGCGCTCAGTGGCACTTGATCAACGCGGCACTTTTGTATCTAACGGCTCCTTCATTTTTGAATTATTTTGGGCTTCTCTATATATATGTCCCCTTCTTCTTTATCCATGAGTTTTTTTGAAAAAGTATTTGGAGACACACAAAGGCCAAGTTTATTAATTTGTTTCTTAGAGCAAAGTTTTAGTGCCCATCGGAGAAAGTTTCATCATTTTCTATCGCTAACTGGTCAACGCTTTCTCTTCCTCTCATACTAGTCCGGCCACACCTTCGTCCTTGCCTACGGTCCCTTGTGTTTGACATTGGAGGCGTAAAAACTGAGATCCAACGATTCGTGGGAGAGGATCGCCATGAAAACTGGAAGGCGTTTGGTTCCGTTGTTGTGTGCAAATCCAAGGAGTTTTTTGGTAAGGATCACAAGACACGAGTAAGTCGGCTAGATTAGCGTGTCTGTACCACTCGTGTTGTAAGTTTATTTTTATAGTGGATTTCTTCTCTGGCCCTTGAAACTTGGAGAATTTTTCTTGATTATCGTAGGTATCGAGTTTTTCCTTCGTCATAAAAAATTATATTTTTAACTATTATTTATTGTCGTTTATATTTTATGCACATTATTGTTTTTACATTTAAAGATAAATATTCTTTACGTGTATTGAGTATTTATTTTCTGTACTGCTTCCGCTAATTCTGCACGGGATCGAAACTTTATTTTGCAATTTGGACCGAAACGTCTTTTTCACAAGTGACACTAAATTACATGTATAATTTATTATTATTAATTATTATCTATTATTTAGATATTAGTGTTATTGTTTTAGAATTTAATTATTGATTATGACACATAATTTTTTTAAATTTTGGTAATAAATAAATTTTAAAAAAATATTCGGATACTCATATACCAACTATGCTACATATTGATAGTGGTTCTAAGAAATTAGAAACATAACTTACTTCCAATGCCACAACTATTTCTAATTCTGGTTGCCGCCCTAAAAATATTCTAATAATATGTGATAATTTTTTAAAATTAAATTAATTAATGATTGATAATGAGTTATTCATAAAGAATATAAAAATATTATACATATAAAAGTTTTAAAGGTATCAAACATTTAAAGTAATACATTAAAAAAATATGAGAGACAACAACTATAATAAATTCAAACTAAACTAATATTTTTAGATGATGTAGGGTTATAAATTTTTTAATACAATCAGAAGTTACATTGAAAAGGATGGATAGAATATATCATTCACTTAAAGAATCCTCTATTTTTTTTTTTTTTTTTTATGGTGGAACAGTACTTGTTTTAAAGGTATGTACAAAAGTGCTTGTAACCTAAAAATATAAAAATATCCTAATACACTGTTAATTGTAATAATATCCATCTTTGTAATAATTTAAACAATAAATAATTTCATAATTAATATAAATAATTTTTTATTTTTTTGATTAGATATATATGATTATCATATAATAATTTATTTTATATTTATATTAGTGGATATTAAATTTCTAAAAATAAAAAATTATAAAAAGTATTGTTGGTTTTAAAAATTCTGAGCACCCACACATTAATGTTATAAATGAATATTAAATATTTAATAAGATTTTTCTATTACTTTTAACAATATTTTAAGTAATAATAGTGTTATTTTTATTTAAATTGTAATTTTAATTTTAAATAATAAATTATTTCATAAAAAGGTACATGCCATATTATTAACATTTATACTAAAAATATTTTATAATTTATTTTTTTATATATAAAAAATTAAAAAATATTACTCTATTTATTAGAATATTTTCTTTTTAAAATCGATAGTAAGGGATGTTATGCAAATAAAACACACTTAATTACAAGAAAATGAAGATGAATTATGCGACATTGTTAGACTCAACTTATCAGGTGTTGAATACCATGTAACTTTTTTATTATATTTTAATCATTTTCTATAACAAAAATATCCCACCAGCCAAATTCATTATGGATATGTATAGAAATATGATTAAATTGATTAAATATGATGGGTAAACCCTAGCTGGGCTGGCCCAACAGTCAAAGAAGGCCCAAATAACCTGTTGCATGGCCAACTATAACATTGGCCCAACAGGAGGTGAAGGCCCAAATCCTGAAAGGCCCAAACGCTCGCCCGACGGTCAACGCTAGCGCTAACCGACTAAGGCACAGGCGGGTGGCTAACTAACCCCCAGGACGGTCAACCCGTGCATTGACCGGAATCACTTTGGCAACAGACCAAAAATAAAAAGGCTTTTCACTGGTTTGGCCCACTTGGGCCCACGACCTAGCAGATGGCCAGCAACGGCTCTTTCCTTGACTAGCGCCTTCCATAAATTCAGCCAACATCTAAAAAGGATATTGACAAAATCAGCGCCCTTCTAACAAGGAAGGCGTCAGATTTTTTCAATTTCCTGCCAATTGGGGCTCTCCAACTGTAGAGTGCATGAAAGAAAGGTGGGCAATTTGGAAAGCTATTGACTGCCAGGAAAGAAAGCAATCTCAGCAAGTTAGGCAACGTGTACATTCCTACAGAAGGAAGGCCGCCCAAAATGGCGCAGGGGATCATACCTTCCAACCAAGAAAGATCACCTTGCCGCCATTTAAGTAAGCCCTAGAATCCTCATTCGGGACACATGCGAACGACCACTTACACAACACCAGCTACTGTGCTCTCAACCACGTATCTTAGAACGATTTCATACTTTCTCTTTACAAAGCTTCCTAACAGGCTGAGAGAAAGAACATCAATCAAAGACATACAGGTGCTCCTCTTATTGACAGACGTCTACTGTCTTCACCCATCAACCAGATTCAAGAGACGGCATTGCCTCTCTTTCATTTGAAAACCCACACACTCTCATACTTACCTTCTCAATTCTTGTTTACAGTTACCTTCCCAGACTTCGAAGGCTGTTTATTGACTTGAGTGTTGGAGTATTTTTGGTGAGATAACTTTTCGCCGACACATTGACCTCCTGTTCGTTTTAGTGGTGTGCAGATCCAAACTTAGAGAACGGAGTTGGAACCATGACAAGCGTATCAGCCTGAATCTGTTCGAAGTTCGGATCAAGAGACGCATCTAAATATTTTTTAAAAATATTTTATTTTGTTTCTAACAAACTTAAACCTACTTATTACAAAATACAAATCTATTATTGAAGTCAATAGTTATGATAACTTCATACTTTATTGAGATAATTATGATTTTCATTTTATTGTACAGACATAGGAGTAAATATAGATTTTAGATAAATAATTGTAAATAAATATTTAAATACATTAAAAATAATATATTTGAATATAGTTTTTTTAAAAATTAAATGTCAAATAAATCCTCAAATACTAATTTGTGTCATTATAATTATAAACCCTATGTGAAGCTACATGGGGTGTATAATTATTTAGAGAAGTATTATGTAAATATATGGATAACCAACAATATAAAAAAATAAAAGTACTAGTCCATAATAGTTTTGCATGTAATGATTACTCATATGCATTACAATTAATATTGAAACAATTCAATTTAATAACAGAAAGAGGTTGCTATTGTAGAAAATGTTTGAGACCTACCCGTAGATGAGATGTGCTTTTTTCGGTGTAGATTTGATGTGGATCCCAATTGGTTATTAAAAATATAATATTAGTTAAATTTTTTATTATTTACAGTCCGCTCACATTTTTTAACTTCACATACAGTTGTTTAGAGTTCAATATTTTTGAATAGTGGAAGGTTAATAAGTACATATTTATCATGCTTGCATCAGTTGTAAGGCATTTGGTAGTCCCACCAATTAGGACAGTGTCATTTGAGTTAGCCTTTAATAATGAGGGACAAATAGCTTATGTTAAAAAAAGTAGGATGACATTTAAGGTAATAAAAGTGTGTACCTTCTTCAAGAATAAGTTATATCCAAAAGATCACGTTAGAAATCTGATCATTTTGAGTTTTAGTAATAAAGATAATTTTAAAAGTGGCAGTAATGAAATAAGTTATAATGTAAGTGGTGAATTTTAAAAATAAGTATTGTTAAATGTATCTTTTTACTTTTTAAATTATAAAATTTAATATTTAATAAAATAAATAAGATATGATGTATTTTTTATAATATTTTATATATTTTTACTTTTTATATTATATATTTATTACTTTTATTTATTAAAAAGTGACTGAGCTCGAACAACACTGTTCAGATGGCGTGACAAGCCATATGTTACGTCAAATCGGCACATATATAAGATGGCCCAATAGCAACATTGTGTACAATTGTTCTTATCAAACAATCTTTATAAATGGCTTTTTGTTTGTCAACTAATTCTAAATGTCCCAACAAACAAATTAAGATCAAATATTTTATATGCACAAATAAATTTATATATCAAACAATTGAAGTTTGATAACAAAATAAGAAATCTAGCTTAAACTGAGTTAAATAGTCTCATACTTTCTACATGTTCTAAATATTAGGTTTTGGTCACTCGTTTGCAAATTTATTGCCCATTGAAAGTTTCATTTTCGCTTTTAAAGCTTTTAGGATATTTGATGTGAGGTTTGCCTAAGCAAAACTGTTTACAAAAAAATATCATAAAAAGGCTATGAGCAAACAACTTAAGCGCAAGATTTGAGAGACTTTTCAATGGCACACTACGAGAATAGAAGGTACTTTTCAATGTGCATTTTGGTTGCTTAAGTGCCAAGCCTGAAAATGAGTTTTACGATATGTTTGGTTGGTGGAATAGAATAAGGTGGGAATAGAATGTTATTCCGGGAATAGAATACGGTGGGAATAGATTTGAGAATTATTATTCCTATATTTGGTTGTTGGAATAGAATAAGTTGGGAATTAATATTCTTTTGTTTGGTTTGTAGAATAGTATGAGGAATAAGATGAAAATTTATGGTCATGACTATTTTGCCCTTATATATTATATGTATATATATATATATATTATATACATTAATTTAAATTATTATTTAGTGTAATAGTTATTTTTATCATATAAAATACATATTTAATAAATATTTAAATGATTATATGTATAAAATATAATTATATATTACACAATATATTTTTTAAATAATTATATATTTTATGATTATAGATATTTTTCGCATATATCATATAAGATATATATATATAATTGTTGGGCCCCAATATAAGGGCCCGAAAAAGCACGGCCCAAGAGAATGACCCAAACGGGAGGCCCAGAAATACTCCCACAAGCCGATAAAATCGGGCAGCCTAAGAGGCCCAAAGTAGAGGTCAATGGCCCAAAGACCAAGACTACAGCTGAGGTCCAAGAAGTCCCGCCGGCTCATAAGGAAGCTCGAGGACAACGCTAGCGATACCAAAGTGCATGAGCATGGGAAAGACCAAGAACCCTAAAAGCCTTGCCAAGTCTCAGAACCGTCCGAGAGGCCAAGAAGAGACACCCGGGCTTTTCCCCAGAAGGCCCTCCAAGAGCTGCCTCCTCTCAGGAGTCCGCGAACTCACAAGGAACGCTCCACCCAGGAACGAGAACTACTCATTCGTAATTGGGAATGCCAGCTAGACAGCTTCGCCGATTCCCAAGGAACCTACAACCACTGCCAGTCGCCGTCTCAACAGGGCACGCCTAATCAAATCAAGATTGACGCTCAGACCCTACGCACACAGGCCTACCAGCGGCGCCAGTCGCATGCTCTTCCGCACGTCAGCAGCATTAAATGAAGTCAGTGGGACACTGCACAGTCTCCATCCGACAAACGCCACGTGTCCCCTCCCCAACAACCTGATTTCTCCTATAAATACCCAGTGAGGTCCGTCTCTAAAGGGACTAGCTTTTTCTCCCAGAACTCCCCCCAGAAGGAGAATATCTCTCGGCCACTCAACCTTCACTTCTTTACGAGACGAAACAAAAAAGAGTGAGAAGCTCCCCAGCGAGAGTGAAAAAGCCCCACAGTGAGCATAGCCTCCTAAAAAAGAGATACAAAACAACAGACAAGGAAGGGATTAACCCCAACACTTGTACTTTGTAAAGACTTCAACCGAAATAGTGAAGTATTTCCAAGGCCTTGAGCCTCGTGGTTTTTCCTCCCCATTTAAGAGGAGGCTTTCCATGTAAAAGATTCGGTTTTGATATTTCTCTCGCATTCAACATCTCAATTATTTGTGTTGCTCGGAAACAACGTATCCGACTGGACCCCGTGGATCCAGAACTCAACAATAATATATTTATGCATATAAAATGTTGAATAAATCAAATAAAAAATATATATACATATATATGTATATACGATTACGTGCATATATATATTAACAATATTTCTACGATATTCCTATAACATTTTTACACGTAAATATGTATATTTACCTAAATATTTTAACATTGTTGTAATAATCCTGCAATATATGTATATTTACCTGAATATTTCTACTATATTTTCGCAATATTTCTACGATATTTCTACAATATATGTATTTTTATCCGAATTTTTAACAATATTTCTGTAATATTTCTATAAGATATGTATATTTACCTAAATATATCAATAATATTTCTATAACACAAATTCATCTACATATATTCTAACAAAATTTGGAATCTAATATGAAACAAAATCTAGAACAATAAATTTTAACACAAAATATACATGTTGGAATACAATCTGAAACACAATGTGATACATACATTTCAAAAACATATTGTTTGAACAAGTCTAACAAAATAGGTCAGCAGCAAATAAGGCCTCCACATGTTTTACAGTACAAATCGTCTGACGAAATCCAATCTTTGTTTCGGCTNAGAAGACTAAACAAGCCCGTCATAATTGCCGAATCACGTATGCATATCATATACACTATACTCCTTTTACTCATTGGTAAGTCAGAAATTTCAGACAATAGATTATGTAACTGTGTCGTCATTTGTTCCTGTGTGTTAGCTTGGAAGCTTTAGCTCAACATTTGACCGACCACTTTGAGATTTGTATTCAAAGTATCGACTGCTTGAATAATAAAGTCAGATAGTGCTGTTACATCTACACTAACCTTCCGTTTCCTTCCTTTGGACATCCCCGACGCAGTTGGAGCTCTCACATGCCGTGTACTTAGGCAAGGAGAATCACTAGTGTCAAATAAGTCTTCAGTCCCCATTTCTTGAGCATTATTCACGCTAAATTTTTCGGTTTCTTGTTCATTGGTTTGAAGCTCTTAAGGATGTCCTCGGCAGCTTGTGCATCTGCTCCTGTGGCATGATCTTTGCCATAAATCATTAACAAATATTCAAAATATGAAAATGATTTCTTCCTCCAAATAGCAGCGCTCTTGTGGCACTGTATTAATAACATACAAATCAATTTAAATTTGAACAAAATGGAGATACAATTTATAAAGAATAATAACTCGAATGTGTACGGAGCATTAAAATTGATAAGTATCATACCAGCACATTTAACATAAATGGGCAAAAATCCCCCCAATCAAGTACACAATAATTATTTAACAGAATAAATAGTTAAAATTTACCGATACGTATGCATTCCATACATGTTATTCCGCAACAATCATTTTTCTTGCATCATCCCACCCAAATCCGGATGTGTTCGTACCCCTCATCATGTCATATACGACGCTCTAATCCTTTTTCAACGTCTTGATTTTGGATGAAATGTGGGGATTTACCTTCAAATCCGAATTTGACAGTTTTTGTTGTAACATACTCTCCAACTAGTGTAAATAACCCGATTTGAATCCAATATCAACATTATAAGTTCCAATGTTATATAATTCTACCATACAAGTAATAAGAGCATCATCTTCATGAAGCTCCCATCTTCCTTTAGTTTCCTTATCAGCTTGTGACATACTTAACTACAATGATCTGTCCTAATTATAAATCAGAAATCCAATAAGCAGACACCAGAAAAGTTAGGAAACAACTCAAGCATATTTGTCATTAATAACATAATTAATGACATGGATCAACAAATACATAATTGGCATAAGTCAAAGCAAATATGTCAAATATATCATTCAATTACATCCCCCCTCGCTGAACATAGCAGTTGCCAAATTATCCCTAAATGCACTCCAACCATCAGTATGATCTAGTTGTGTTATCATATCTGTATCTTCGTCTAACAAAGCCCCCTGATACATGTCATCGTATTCATCCTCAATAAGATTATAATCCATTTCTTTTCTTATAAAATTATGCAGTAGACAACAAGTAATGATAGCTCAGTTGTGTGT
This sequence comes from Nepenthes gracilis, assembly GCA_033239525.1. Classification (NCBI taxonomy): domain Eukaryota; kingdom Viridiplantae; phylum Streptophyta; class Magnoliopsida; order Caryophyllales; family Nepenthaceae; genus Nepenthes; species Nepenthes gracilis. The sequence goes on from BSYO01000021.1 coordinate 4,750,867, forward strand.
TCTGATAGGATAATACGACGGACTTTTAAGGATCCTCCACCGCATTTTTAGTAATCCGAAACACCTTTCAATAACATTACGAGTAGCGGCATGTTTCATATTGAAGAATTCGTCGGCCGTTTGTGGCTGATACCCTTGATGCCATTCACTTAAATGATATCTCTGGCCCCTAAATGGTGCAGAAAATCCATTACAATTGGTATATCCCGCATCAACTAAGTAGTACGTACCTATACAAAAATATAATATGTCATTATGTAAAATAAGCTGATTGCAAAATATTATGATTAATTCGATGATCTAAGATCTTATCGTTTGGAATTTTCAGTCCATGCCTTCTATATAGCACATCTCATAAAATTCTAGAATCTGCTGCAGATCCTTTTCAACCCGGGAGGACATATATAAATTGCATGTCATAGTTACATACTCCTAACACATTTGTAACTATATCTCCCTTACGAGTTCGAAATTTAGGTTTATCTGCAAATGTCACCCTTATTTTTATATATGTTCCATCCAAAATGCCTAAATAACCCTACAAATACACAATGAATTAGAATAAGTCATCTAATATATTTGCCATGTAGCTATAATAATAAATATATGAAATGATTACCATACCAGGAACCACTTCCATCGCTCGTCTGTGCAGTTCTCAAATATGGGTTCCGACCGTCTAAATAAGTGTGCTTGCAGACGTATTGTTGCAGCTAATACCTTATTAAATATCCTACTTACCGTCTCACACGACCTCTGAAAATTATGTGCAACTATCTTATTTTTTACATGATGCGTGAGAATGTGTAAGAACATTGCCACTTGCTCATCAACTAGCATGTGTTTTGATGGACGAAGTCCCCCAATATTTGTTAACATCTCACATAGTTTTAAAAACGTAGGCCTACTCATTCACAACATGTTAATACAATTAATATCGTTTCCATATATGACTCGGTTGATGTATTCTCTTTTTTTATGGAAGTCAAGTTTGTAAGATTTTGTGATTGTAAGTTTTAATTGCACAATAACTAAGGTTGCACTTAATGCACATAACAACCAACAAATAGAAGTGGAAATTTCAATCCATTACATTATAACGGCAGCTATCTTCTTTTTCTTCTCATTGGCGGAAATGAAGTGTAATTGATCCATAAACTGCAATAACAAATCACAATATATACAAACTAAGGAATATGTGGCAGTATAAGTGTGAGCAACAATATGTGTGTATGGGTATATGCATATATAAATTTACATAGGTGCGTGTGTGTATGTGTATTATGTGTGTATTGTGAACAGTGTGTGTGCGTGCCTCGGTGTATGGGTGCAGCGTTGTGTTTGTGAATAGTTGTTGCTGTGTAAGCATTGAGTGCAGGAGTTGCCGAGTGCTAGTGTGCGCGGTGAAGCAGCAGGTGCTGCTGTGTGTGTGGGTGTAGGGGGAGTGTGTTTGTGAGCAAGTGGGTTTGTCTGTGTGTATGTATGTGCAGGGGGAGCGTGTGTTTGTGAGAGTATGGGTTTGCGGCAGGGGCAACGTGTGTGTGTGCTCTGTGAGAGTGTGTGTGTGGAGATGTGTATAGTGTGTGTGTATGCCATTGGTGATGACAATGAATGTGATGTGTGCTGTGTTGTGTGTGATGGGTGAGGGAGTGCTAATGAGTGTGGGAGTATACACTCTCTACTTTCACACACTTTCATAGCACACACTGTCCCTGGATTCATACCGCACTCAACACCCAATACACAGCACAACTCACACACTCCCACAGCACACACACGGCCTCTGCACACACCCACACGATTTCACACGATTCACACTGTTGCAAACACACACACAGTGTACGAACACACACTCACGGCTACACACTACGAAAATACATCCCTAAATAACTTGATCCCTCCCTCACAGTCTTGGCCAAAAACATAACACGACCCACACACACGCACTACTCACACACACAGCACACGCACACACACAGCACACACACAAACTCACGCACACATTGCTTCTATCACACACCCACACACACAGACACCTAACTCCACACACAACACACATACACACTGCTCACACACACGCACACACTCACGCACACATTGCTTCTGTCACACACCCATACACACAGACACCCAACTCCACACAAAACACACACACACACTGCTCACACACATAGCACACACACACACACGCACACATTGCTGCTGACACACACACCCACACACACATGCACAGAGACACCCAACTCCACACACAACACATACACTGCTCACCCACACACTCACGAACACACTGCTACTGACACACACACCCACCCACACACACACACACACCCAGTCGCCCACACATACACTCAGCACACACTCACCTCTCTCACACACACACCCAGTCCACCTGGGTTTCTCCATTCAAAGAAGACTGATAAAATTTCCATTCTATAAACAGAATAACGAGAAATTTGGAGAAATTTACAGCAGCTCACAAATCAAACGGGGGCCTCGCACAAACCAAATACAAATTTATTGAGAAATTTTTCATAAATCTATAACAGTAAGAGGGTTTGACAAAAAATCAACATTTTGAGAAAAATCAATATTTTGAGAAAAAATCAAACTGTCGATCGAGAAAGTTGTTACCTGCTGAATAATGTCAATCAGCCGAAGTATTAGAAGCAGTTGGAAGCAACAAACAGACAGAGAACGGTGGAAGTAGAAGCACCTTGATCGAGAGTAGCCAGCGACCTCTTCGCAGTGTCTGCGAGAACGAAATTGCAGAGAGAGAGAGAGAAGCGAGGAAATAAAAAGGGCAGCGATGGAAATCAACCCGTGGCCTTGCATAATTCTAATTCCCCATTGCGGGGAATTTCAATTCTTCAAAATTTGGTGGGAATAGTTATTCCCGAAAAATCGGGAATAATGATTCCCCGCGGGAATAGGAATTCCTTTATTTGGTTGGTTTTAAAATCGAAAATAACGATTCCCTGGGAATCGTTATTCCTCATTTTACGGGAATAACAATTCCCACCAAATTGGTGGGAATTGGAATGGCGTCCATGCCTGGAATAAGAATTCCAGGGTGCCTGCCACAGGATTTCCATCGCTGCCCTTTTTATTCCCACCAAGTAAGTTTGATGCCCATACTGTATGATCTCTCTTACTGCAAGCTAGGTGGCATGATGGGTATACTAGCGATGTTGGCATTCGGTTGTCCCATTGCATTTTGCCCCTGGGTGACGGTGTTGATGCTTGGTTCGGCTACTACATTGGGTGGTCAATTTCATCGAAGAATAGCCCGGCATGCCTATGATTTTCTTTGTACCACGACCCTTGCTTTTGAAGTATGGATTTTGCAGCGGATGTTGATCAAAGTGCCGTGTAGGTTACGGGGCTCATGCTATCTCATCATCCAAATTGATTTTGGGGGTGTGGGTGGAGCTCCCCCTGTTTTGTTTGCTACTTACGTGGCACTTTTTTATTTATATTTGTATGGCTTGTCTTGGTAGTCTTACAGTGAGGTTTTGATTACTCTTTTCTTGATCCGTTTTATGTTGATGCTCGGGGAATGCCCTAGCCCGTTATTCTAAATCTAAGTTGGCAAAACACTTAGATTTAGAATTTCATTTTGTATTTTTATTTCCATTCAATTCATTAAACTTACTTACCAAAAAAAAAAAAAAAACACAGTGCGCTTCTCTCTCGCTCTCTCTCTCGTTGCGATTTCGTTCTCGCATCTCCAGAAGAGGTCGTTGGCTACTCTCGATCAAGCTGCTTCTGCTTCCACCGTTTGCTATCTATTCGTTGCTTCCAACTGCTTCCAAGTTTCGGCCGGTTGAAATTGTTCAAAAGGTAACAAAATTTCTCAATTGACAGTTCGATTTTTCTCAAAATGTTGATTTTTCTGTTATACCCTACTTCTTGCCGTTACAGATCTTTGTTATCCCTAAATTTCTCGTTATTCTATTTTTACAGAATGAAAATTTTGTGAGGAGTATGTGCTTGTGTGGACTGGGTGTGTGTGTGTGTGTGTGAGGCGAGTATGTGTTGGGTGTGTGTGTGGGCGACTGGGTGTGTGGGTGTATGTGTGGGTGACTGGGTGTTGCGTGTGTGAGCAGTGTGCGTGTTGTGTGTGGAGTTGGGTGTGTGTGGAATTGGGTGTCTTTGTGCGTGCGTGTGTGACAGAAGCAATGTGTGTGTGAGTTTGTGTGTGTGTGTGTGCTGTGTGTGTGAGCAGTGTGTGTGTTGTGTGTGGAGTTGGGTGTCTGTGTGTGTGGGTGTGTGGCAGAAGCAATGTGTGCGTGAGTTTGTGTGTGTGTGCTGTGTGTGAGCAGTGTGTGTGTGTGTTGTGTGTGGAGTTGGGTGTCCGTGTGTGTGGGTGTGTGGCAGAAGTAATGTGTGCGGGAGTTAGGGTGTGTGCTGTGTGTGTGAGTTGTGTGTGTGCGTGTGTTGTGGGTGGAGTTGGGTGTGTGTGTGGGTGGTGTGATGTTTTTGGCTGGGACTGTGAGGGAGGGATCAAGTTATTTGGTGATGTATTTTCGTAGTGTGTAGCCGTGAGTGTGTATGCGTACACTGTGCGTGTGTTTGCAACAGTGTGAATCGTGTGAAACCGTATGGGTGTGTGCAGAGGCCGTGTGTGTGCTGTGGGAGTGTGTGAGTTGTGCTGTGTACTGGGTGTTGAGTGCGGTGTGAGTGCGGGGCAGTGTGTGCTATGAAAGTGTGTGAAAGTAGAGAGTGTGTACTCCCACACTCATTAGCACTCCCTCACCCCTCACACACAACACACAGCGCACATCACATTTGTTGTCATCACCAATGGCACACACAGTACACACATCTCCACACACACTCTCACAGAACACACATGTTGCCCCTGCCGCCGACCCATACTCTCACAAACACACACTCCCCCTACGCACACACACATACACACACAAACCCACATGCTCACAAACACACTCCCCTTGCACACACACACAAACCCACACACACGGCAACACCTGCTGCTTCACCACGCGCACTTGCACTCGGCTACTCCTGCACTCAATGCATACATAGTAGCAACAATTCACAAACACAACACTGCACCCATACACCGAGGCACACACACACTGTTCACAATACCTACATAATACACATTCACACACACGGACCTATGTATATTTATATATACATATACCCATACACACATATTGTTGTTCACACTCATACTGCCACATATATTATTACCACATATTCCATAGTTTGTATATATTGTGATTTGTTATTGTAATTTATAGATCAATTACACTTCAATTCTGCCAATGAGAAGAAAAAGAAGATAGCTACGGTTATAATGCAATGGATTGAAATTTTCGTTTCTATTTGCTGGTCGTTATGTGCCTTAAGTGCAACCTTAGTTATTGCGCAATGAAAACTTACAATCACGAGATCTTACAAATTTGACTTTCATAAAAAAAAAAAATACCATCAACCAGTCATATATGAAAATGATGTCAATTGTATTAATATATTGTGAATGAGTAGGCCCACATTTTTGAAACTGTGTGAGATGTTAACAAATATTGAGGGACTTCGTCCATCAAAATATATGCTAGTTGATGAGCAAGTGGCAATATTCTTACACATTCTCACGCATTATGTAAAAAATAGGGTAGTTGCACATAATTTTCAGAGGTCGTGTGAGACGGTAAGTAGGATATTCAATAAGGTATTAGCTGCAACAATATGTCAGCAAGCACACTTATTTAGACTGTCGGAATCCATATCTGAGAATTGCACAAACGAGCTTTAGAAGTGGCTCCCAATATGGTAATCATTTTGTATATTTATTATTATAACTACGTGGCAAATATATTAGATAACTTATTCTAATTCTGTGTGTATTTGTAGGGTTATTTAGGCGCTTTGAATGGAACACATATAAAAATAAGGGTGCCATTTGCAGACAAACCTAGATATCGAACTCGTAAGGGAGATATAGCTACAAATAAGTTAGGACTACGTAGCTATGACATGCAATTTATATATGTCCTCCCGAGTGGAGAAGGATCTACAGCGGATTCTAGAATTTTATAAGATGCGCTACATAGAAGGCATGGACTGAAAATTCCAAATGGTAAGATCTTAGATCATCGAATCAATCATAATATTTTGCAATCAGCTTATTTTACGTAATGATATATTATATTGTCGTTTAGGTACGTACTACTTAGTTTATGCGGGATATACCAATTGCAATGGATTTCTTGCACTATTCAGGGGCGAGAGATATCATTTAAGTGAATGGCGTTAAGGATATCAGCTACGAACGGCCGACGAATTCTTCAATATGAAACGTGTCGCTGCTCGTAATGTTACTGAAAGGTGTTTCAGATTACTAAAAATGCGATGGGGGATCCTTAGAAGTCCATCATATTATCCTGTCAGCACACACAACCGAGTTATCATTGCTTGTTGTCTACTGCATAATTTTATAAGAAATGAAATGGATTATGATCCTATTGAGGGTAAATACGATGACATGTATCAGGGGGCTTCGTTAGACGAAGATACAGATATAATAACACAGCTAGATCTTACTGATGGTTGGAATGCATTTAGGGATAATTTGACAATTGCTATGTTCAGCGAGAGGGGATGTAATTGAATGATATATTTGAAATATTTGCTTTGAGTTATCCCAATTATGTATTTGTTGATCCATGTCATCAATTATGTTATTAATGACGAATATGCTTGAGTTGTTGCCTACTTTTCTAATGTCTGCTTATTGGATTATTGATTTATAATTAGGACAGATCATCGTTGTTAAGTATATCACAAGTTGATAAGAAAACTAAAAGAAGACGGGACCTTCATGAAGATGATGCTCTTATTACTTGTATGGTGGAATTATATAACATTGGTACTTATAATGCTGATACTGGATTCAAATTGGGTTATTTACACGAGTTGGGGAGGATGTTACAATAAAAATTGCCAAATTCGGGTTTGAAGGCAAATCCCCACATTTCATCCAGAATCAAGACGTTAAAAAAGGATTGGAGCGTCATATATGACATGATAAGGGGTACGAACACGTCTGAATTTGGGTGGGACGATGCAAGAAAAATAGTTGTTGCGGAACAACATGTATGGAATGATTACGTATCGGTAAATTTTTACTATTTATTCTGTTAAATAATTATTTTGTACTTGATTGGGGGGGATTTTTGCCTATTTATGTTAAGTATGCTTGTGTGATACTTATCAATTTTAATACTCCGTACACATTCGAGTTATTTTTTTTTTATAAATTGTATCTCCATTTTGTTCAAATTTAAATTGATCTGTATGTTATTAACACAGTGCCACAAGAGCGCTGCTATTTGGAGGAAGAAATTATTTCCATATTTTGATAATTTATCAATAATTTATGGCAAAGATCGTGCCACAAGAGTAGATGCACAGGCTGTCGAGGACATCCTTGAGGAGCTTCAAACCAATGAACAGGATACCAAGCAATTTAGCGTGAATAATGCTCAAGAAATGGGGACTGAAAATTTATTCGGCACTAGTGATTCTCCTTGCCCAAGTACACAGCATGTGAAAGCTCCAACTGCGTTGGGGATATCCAAAGGAAGGAAACGGAAGGTTAGTGTAGATGTGACAGCACTATCTGATTGTATTATTCAAGCAGTCGATACTTTGAGTGCAAATTTCAAAGTGGTCGGTCAAATTTTGAGCCAAAGCTTCCAAGCTAACACACAGGAACAAACGACGACGCAGTTATATAATCTATTGTCTGAAATTTTTGACTTACCAATGAGTGAAAGGACAACAGTGTATATGAAATGCATACGTGATTCGACACTTATGATAGCCTTGTTTAATCTTCCGCCGGGATAGAGATTGGATTTCATCAAACGATTTGTACTGTAAAACATATGGAGGCCTTATTTGCTGCTGACCTGTTTTGTTAGACTTATTCAAACAATCTGTTTTTAAAATGTATGTATTATATTGTGTTTCAGATTATATTCCAGCATGCATATTTTATGTTGAAATTTATTGCTCCAGATTTTGTTACATATCAGATTTTAAATTTTGTTAGATTAGATATAGATGAATTTGTGTTACAGAAATGTTATTGATATATTTAGGTAAATATATATATCTTACAGAAATATTGTAGAAATATTATAAAAATATTGTTAAAATATTTAGATAAATATACATATATCGCAGAAATGTTACAGAAATATTATTAAAATATTCAGGTAAAAATATATATATTGTAAAAATATCGCAGAAATATTGTAAAAATATAGTTGAAATATTGAGGTAAATATATATATTACAGGATTGTTACAACAATGTTAAAATATTCAGGTAAATATACATATTTGCATGTAAAAATGTTGTAGAAATATCGTAGAAATATTGTTAATATATATATATATATATATATATATATATATATATATATATATATATATATATATATATATATATATATGCACGTAATCATATATACATATATATGTACATATAATTTTATTTGATTTATTCAATATTTTAAACGCGTAAATATATTATATACAGATATCTTATACGATATATGCTGAAAATATCTATAATCATAAAATATATAATTATTTAAAAAATATATTATGTAATATATCTATTTTCTCATCCTATTCTATTCCTTGGAATAACTATTCTATTCCCACCTTATTCTATTCCACTAACCAAACGTACTGTAAGTTTAAAATATTGTGCTTAATGATAACTTCTTGTTTCTTAATCCTTTGTGCAACACGGTAATGTTAATATGTTTGCTTTAGCTCCCACAAGTTTTATTATATAGGAAAGAAAATTTTTAGCGAGTTATCACAAAAATTCTTTATTGGCTTGGATATTAAGTTTCAAATTGAAAACTCAATGATAATATTCTTTAATCATTTCTTGCACTTGAGGCTATTTCAAAGCATTTTATAAATTTTACCTAAGTCGTTCCTTATTGAGTGCACCTCTTTTCCTAAGCCGCTCCTCATCGAGCGCACTATCAGAGCTTAATCCTCCAACCCATACTTAATCCCGTCATACATGCATCTACCAATTATGTTCCCATTTATCCATCTTTTTATTTATCCAAGAAAGATTTCTAATTTGAACGTCGAATGACATATTGGGAAGCGAGTCTCACCATCCTTTGATCTCTTATTCATTAATTGTAGTGTAGGATCCAGGTTCAAAGTAACGAAAATCGGACCCGTTTCAATTCAGCCCATCGGGTGAAATCATGTGCCACCCTAATTCGTATAACAATTCGGATTCATCGACACATCAACATCTCTTTTTTGTTGTTGTAATCCTCGTTGTCCAATGTCAATCTTAAAATAAAATTATTTAAATATAAGCTATTTGTGAAACTGAATCTTGTTATGAAGGTAAGTTTTTGTGTGAATTGGAGTTTCTATGTAAACTAGAGGTCATAAGTTTAAATTATGGAAATAGTTTCTCACAATATGGGTAATGCTGTGTACCCTCCCTGGGCTTGTTATGCAGGAAGACTTATGGGACAATCCACCCTTTACAAGCTGCTTGGACTCATAAAAAAAACCCATATTGTGCAGTACACAAACAAAATATAATTCTAGCTGAACATGTTTTCATTGAGGTTTTAGTTAGTTCAAGATCACAAGTGCCACAAAATAAGTCTCCTTTGGTCTATCTATATTTCTCTGCTACCTTCTGAACATCGGCTAAGGAGGAGGAAGAAGGAACACTTGCCCCTACCATGGATGAAAATTGGTATTAGTATATGTTTCGGCTGATATATTAGCAAGTATCGGCTATATCTACAGATATATTATGATGTAGTGTCAGACACTGACTTATTGTCATTTGTCACAATATCGGGAGCCAACTGTTACAAACTCGTCAATACAGCCTTTGAAGCTCACTCACTAAATTTACAGGGCTCATTAATTTACCCGTGGCAACTGTAGTACCTACTATTCTGAACACCATTAGAAGTAGAAACTCTCGTACCGTCTAACTGCTACCTAAAATTAGAGAATATATTCAGATATTATTGTTAGCCCAATTACCCCTACACACATATTATTTTATATTATTCCCTTTTTGTTACTGCACATGGACATATTATTATTAGTAAGTTGGTTAGTATGCTGGGCCTGGGATGTATAAATATATCACCACTGTTCATCATTGGAAGGAAGAAAAATATTTCACAATTTTCACTCTTTCTCTCTCTTTCTCGGTCTCTCTCTCGATTCCTCTTTCCCCTTCACCTAATTTCCCTCTCTTAGCTCTTTGTCTCTCTCTCCCTCGTCTGTATTTCCCTCTCCCCCAACTTCTCCTCCGCCAAAACTCCCCTTCCCTCAGCAATCTCCACACTGTGCCGTCGATTTTCAGCTTGCGACCACAAGAGAAGTTTTAACAGCTAGACCAGAAAGAGAAGCTCTAACTTCTCTCTTCTTTTCAAATTCCTCGTTCCCGCCTTTGAAGTCATCTTCCCCGTTCTCTTTGCCGGCACCCCATGGCACCGGACCTTCCCCTTCCCCTTTCTCATCTTCCAAAACCTTACCATCTCCCAAAACTCCCTACCCTCTGTTGGTGGCTTTCCCTACAACCCATGCCCTCCCCCTCCCTCCAAAATTGGCATTCCCTTCTCCTCCTCTTCCGATGCTCCCTGGAGTTCCTCCTCTGTCGGTATCCTTGCAATATCCTCAAATGCCTCCCTCCTTCATGATAGAGATTTCCCTCCCATTTCTGCTTCTCGTAAGACTTCTTTCAAACGGGGAGTCTCTACCGCCCTCTCAAAATCTAGAGTCTTTCCTTCCCCAGCTCTGGTTGCTGACTCTAACTCACCCCCTCTCCCTTCCTTTCGCTCGTCCCATTTCGAATCGCTGGTTGGAGTGGACTCTGTTCATTCAGTCATCCCTCCCTCTGTCAGTCCTCGTGGGGTTTTTGCCGTAGAAAGCTTCGTGATGGGGTCGCATGCTTTGTTCGCCCACCAAAATCCGAATGCTCCTTCTCCAGTGTTTAGAGCATCAGAGGCTGATTTGACGAGCTCTCAATCCTTGAAGAAGGATTTGTGTATTGGGGTCTCTAAGGTTTCACAAGATGGAATCGATTCCCCCATGGTTGCTCTTCACTCTGAAAATTTGGGCACATTGGTTGTATCCGATTTTGAACTCTTAGTAGAACCATTCACCATCCCACGAAACACCAGTCGGGAGGAACGGTTACAACATGTTGCTCTGAATGCTTTAGACGACGCTATTGTAGGCAAGCCAACCTCCATGCCTCATTTAGACTCTGCCGATAGCTTTCTGGTGCCTCTTGGTCCTCAGTGGTGCAACAAAATCTATTTGGAGGTAAGCTATCTCTAAAATTCTTTCCTCCTAATGCACCGGAAGGGGAGAACATGATCCTGACCCCCCCGTCCGAAGTTATCCAATAGGGGAAGACATGTGGGGGGTTACCTTGGTTGGATATTTCTTTGGGAATCCCATGCATTATCATGCTGTCAATCATATTGTCAGGAAAATATGGGCTCACTTTGAGCTCTAACATGTGGCAGGAAATGACATGGGCTTTTATTTCTTTCGGTTTTCCTCCAGTAAAACTGCTTGATAATTGCCTTGCAAGCGATCCATGGACATTTGCAGGACATCCCCTGTTTCTAAAGAAATGAAAATCGGGGATGGTCTTGTCCAAGGAGGAGCACAAATCTTTCTCCCTTTGGATCACAATGTCTGGTGTTCCTGTGGAATTCCGAACCCCTCTTGGATTGAGCTAGATAGCTAGTGTAGTGGGGAAGCCCATGCAATTAGACCCTGTCACAGAGAGACTGGAACATATGGGCTATGCTCGGGTCTGTGTTGAAGTTGGAGTTGATGCCCCCTTGTTTGATCATGTGAAAATTTGGTCTGGCTGCTCCGACGAGCATGCTGATTGCTAGCTCTTTGATATTAAATTGGAATACCAATAGAAGCCTACGGGCGTAATCCCTCTTGATAAGAAAGGGGAGTCGGTTCCCCCTAAAAAACCTTCGAGGGTGTACAGGGTTACTGGCAGATCCCTGGTGGGCCCCCAGCCCACTCCTACTATGCCTAAAAACTGTCAAAGGTCCCTGTTACGGCTGCTCCTCTAATGGGCGCTCCTGGTCTTAAGTTAATCCCCACCTTTAATTCATTTAGCGCCCTTCAGGAGCCTTTTTCGAGCGCATTTGCTGAGATCAATTCGCAGGCAATGAATCGACAGTAGGGTGACGCAACCCAGGTTCTTTCCCCCCGTTGCAACATTGATAAAAGTCCCATAGGGGATGATGTGCGCATTGGCCGAGGGCCTGGACTAGACGATCACAATAGCTTTGTTGTAGAGAGGCTATTGAGTAAGGTAGATTCCTCTAAGTGTCTTCCTGGCTCAGATGTCCAGCTGCTCCTTCATCCAATTACTGATCCCATCTGTCCCCTGGAAGATGCTCTGCATGAGCAGAACTGTTCTGATTTGATTGCGGCCCTTCCTTGCCCTGTTGCATCTGGAGACCTATGCGCTTTGCCAGGAAAAGATGTTCCCGCCTCCACCCGTGTCCTCGCGGATACCTCCCCTCCAAGCCCCCCTTGCCTCCTTCACCCTATGATAGGTCTCCCTCTTTACCACCGTTGGGTATTGATTCTGGATCTGCCAAACTTGACAGAAATAGGGGATGGAAAACCTTAAAAAACCACAAGAAATCCCTGGGGCCTAAAATAACTTCTCCACCATTTTTCCCATCCCATGATTAACATCGCCTGTTGGAATGTGAGGGGAATTAACGGAAAAGTTAAAGCTCATGAAGTCAGCAACCTCATAAGCTCCTACAACTGTGGTATAGTTGAACTGGTTGAAACTAAAGTTGCGGAATGGAACTTTGCTTCCATCTTTGCTAGGATTAGGTATCACTGGGAGTGGTCCATGAATTACTCAGACTCCTCCCACGGGAGAATTTGGGTGGACTGGGATCCCTTCAGGATGGTGGTGAAAATTCTCTCAAATGAGGATCAGGTTATACACACCGAAGTCATGGTAATTGAGAATAATTTTTGCTACCTTTTGTCCTTCATTTATGGTGCTAACTCGGAAGTTCTGCATAGTTCCCTTTGGGAGAGCCTACGTAAAAATACCGGTCTCTTTTATGATCTCCCTTGGGCGCGCTTGGTGATTTTAATGCTACTAGATCACCGACGGAGGCCCTTGGAGGTACCTGGCATTCCAAAAGTTCTATAGACCTTGACAAATGTCTCAGGGATTGTGATCTTGAGGATGTCTGTGATGAAGGAATGCATTACACTTGGAATGACGGCAGGGATCTCTCTATTCGAATCTTTAGGAAGTTAGATAGAGTGGTTGCCAATGGGCAGTGGTTCGATCATTTCAGGCTGGCCAAAGCCCTTTTTCCTCCCGCTAGGCTTTCGGACCATTCCCCATATATCTTACTCTTTGCAGATAGGTCGTTTAGAAAGAAGGGTATGTTTTGTTTCAATAACTTCCTCAGTAAATCCCCTAACTTTCACCATGTGGTGAGGGAGGCTTGGAATGAAAAGACCACTAGCACCCCCACGTTTCGCTTGATCACGAAATTGAAAAAGGTGAAGGGTGCTCTGAAAACTCTTAATGCTTATGAGGGTGATGTTCATGAGGAAGTTACGCAAACTCGTCAAGCCTTAAAGGATATCCAAGCTAGGCTTCCTTCTCCCTTTGGGAACTGTCACGATGAACGTACATGTAGGGCAATCTACTCCTCTGCTATGGCTAAGGAAGTTAACTTCATTTAGCAAAAAGCCAAAATTAAGTGGCTTAAAGAGGGGAACTAGTGCACCAAATTTTTCTTTAAGACTGTTAATGGAAACAATAATAGAAACAAGATTGTCTCCCTGCTTGATGAGTCTGGTACCCCCTCTGTTGGGGCTGAGGGCGTTCATAAGTTGATTGTGGATCACTTCCAACGGGTTCTTGGCTCTGGTCGCTCCTATGGGTTGGCGGAAGCTACTCGGCTTCACCCTTTCATCCTCCGTACAATTTTAGACTTTTTAATTGGTCCCCTTACAACCTCTGTTAGTGACACGGAGATCCAAAAGGCTATCTTCTCCATTGCTAACTATAGGGCCCTTGGGTCTGATGGTTTCTCTTCAAAGTTCTTCAAGGAATCTTGGGATATCATTAGTCAGTCTATTTGTGAAGCAATTCGTGATTTCTTCCATCATGGACAGCATCTAAACAACTGAACACTACAATTATTAACCTTATTCCCAAGGTGCAATCCCCTCGCCTGGTTTCCGACTATTGGCCCATCTCCTACTGTAATGTCATACATAAAGCGATTTCAAAGATCCTTGCTAATCGTCTTAAGATGACACTACCTTATCTTGTAGATAAGTGCCAAACAGCCTTTGTTGCTGGGCGGCAGATTAGTGACAATATTCTCTTGGCTTAGGAGCTTTTACATAAATATCATCTTGGCCACGGCCCCCCCCAGATGTGCTATGAAGATAGACCTTATGAAAGCGTATGATTTTGTCCACTGGGACTTCATCATCAACATCTGTTGACCCTAATGGACTTTCCTCCTCAAATGGTTGAGTGGATTCGTCAATGTATCACCACTCCCTTTTTCTTCATTAATATTAATGGGGAAGCGGTGGGTTTCTTTAAAGGAGGATAGGGTCTTCGACAAGGTGATCTCATATCTCCATACTTATTTGTGCTTGTTATGGAAGTTCTGAATGGTATTATTGAAGTGAAAGTCAGGCGGGATGAAAAGTTTAAATTTCATTGGAAATACGATGAGACCCGAACTGTCATGCTTGCTTTTGCCGATGACTTACTTCTTTTCTCTCGAGCTGATGTTAGTGCTATCCAGATCCTTAAGGAATGCCTCGAAGAGTTTCGTTTGGTATACGGCCTGTCCGCAAACAAAGATAAAAGTGAAGTTTTCATCTTCTCTAAAGACATTACCCTCCATCACGACATATCTGGCATTATGGGCTTTAGAGAAGGCAAGCTCCCAATGAGATGCTTGGGTGTCCCACTGATCACTTCTAAACTCTCAATCTCGGATTGCCAACTTCTCATTGAAAAAGTCATCTGACGGATCACGTCTTAGAAGAATCGTTGACTTTCGTTTGGAGGGCGGCTACAACTTATCTCATCTATTCTTTCGTCCATCCACCTCTACTGGGTCTCCATGTTCATCCTGCCACAGTCTATTCTCAAAGCAATTGAATGCCATGTCCATTGTTTTCTATGGCATGAAACTCTTGATGGGAAGGTGAATGCAAAGATTGCGTGGGCCGACATTGGCTATCCGAAGAGTGAAGGCAGACTGGAAATAAAAAACCTACAGTCCCAAAATAAAGATTTGATCTGTAAATTGTTATGGCATATCATCACAAAGGATTTTGACTCGGCTTGGTCTTCTTGGATTCACAAAAACAGGATTAGGGATTATTGCATTTGGACTCTTAAAGTCCCGGTTTCAACCCCTTGGTGTTGGAGGAAAATTATGAAGTTACGCCCTTTTATGCACATACACACCACCTACTCCATTGGCGATGGCGCTGATACCTTCTGTGGCTTGATAACTAGCATCCTCTCGGCCCGCTGAGCGAAGTGAGTACTGACCGAACCCGGTTGGTCTCTGGCCTACCCTAGGATGCTAAGGTCACAGACATTATTCGGGAGGTCCACTGGTATTGGCCTAATCTCTATGATTTGGAAGTTTCCCGTCTTGCAGAGAACGTGCCCCGCTATCTCCCTAATGCCCATAGTAAGGACTCTGTGCGATGGGCCGATAACACAGATGGCCACTTTTTGACCCGGTCTGCCTATTTCCTCATCCATCCACCCAAACTGAAAATGAGCTCGGCTGGCTTAGTGTGGGGCCCTTCCCACATCTCTGTCCATGCTCTCTCTCTAGCTGGCCATTAGAGGCAGACTTAACACCCTTGACCGCCTTCATGGCGTCCCCAATCTATCCACTAAATGCACTCTGTGCACGACAGGTGATGAAGATCATCCTTTTTTTCTCCTACCCATTCTCTAAATCCTTGTGGCTCACGATTCAAGGTCATGTAGGAATTCAATGGCCTTATCCGGAATGATCCCAAAACATTTGTTGGGCTGTAAACAAATGGAAAGGGAAAAATTTTCTGGCTCATTCTAAACGCCTCTCTCTTGCAGCCACGGCCTATTTTATTTGGAAGGAACGTAACAGCCATATTTTTCAAAATTTCCCTCCTTAAGGCATCTCTCAGGTATTTTCCCTTATCATCAATGTCGTTAGGAACAAGTTGATAACCTCTATTGATAATAATAGACGCGTGGCCCGACCGCATTTGATTCGATGGAATATGTAGTTAGAAGGAAATACTATCCGATTTTCTTCAGCTTTGGTGCCCGGCTTTCCTCTTGGCAATGTTGTTTTGAGGGCTTTTCCCACCCCAAAAAAAAAAAATCATGGATATGCCTTTTGACATAGTTGGTCGGCCCCTTATGACTGGTTGCTTTGCCTTCCGGCTTTGTCTCTCGCCCTTCTGGGCTTTCACCAAAAAAAAAAAAACATCCCAGCTGTTTTGAGTTGCGGTTTTGTCCTGAGTTGGTGCTTTGTTTGAGACGCTGCGATAAGTTGTTTGCACTATGCCGAGATGCCTTCTAACTGACATGCCAATGAACGAGGAGATGCAGACCAATCTGAGGTCCTATGCGCTGTCATGAGTTGGTTTCCGTCCGTGTGGTAACGAGGCATTAGACACTGAGGAGAAAGCGTCCGAGATTCCTTCTGTCCGAGATGCTATAGGCAAAGATGCTGTGAGTTCAAGATAGGCAATGGCCCAAGTGATGTGAAAGGCGAGGAGGTTGTTTTGGCCGAGATGCTATGTGCTGATATGCTGTGGCCGTGATGTGAGTCCAAGTTTCCTTTGCTAAAATAAATGCTCTTTAGTCCGAGGTGTTTCATCCGAGGTTGGGTTACTACTGTTGTTAGAGCGCTACTGGTTTAGATGACGGCATTAGGCGTCCCACATTTTGTTTCCTGTCTTTGGATTTTCATGATCTGTTTTCATGATACTTGGGGTTTGCCCCTGTGTTGTGTTCTACACCCAAGTCGGCAATACACTTGAAGATAGAATATAGGCTTCTATATTTTTCATTTTCAATTTTAAAATTTTCTAATTATAAAAATAAAAAATAAAAATAAATAAATAAATAAATAAAGAGATTTCTACTTTGGCTGAAAGATTCGAGTTGGTTCTTATTCTGACCGAGGTAAGTATGGCCGAGATGAGGTGTGAATGTGACGAGCTGTGGACGTGATGACAGACTAGCGGTAGTTTGGAGATTTTTGCTTTTGACCGAGCGGCAAATGACAATGATGCAAATGCCCGAGATGCATAGGCATCTCTTTTTGGGTGACTACTCCGGCACATTGCCGAGTTGTGGTTTTCCGGATTGGATTTGGACATGCTGTTTTGACTTGCTTGATAGAGGGCTTTGGCAGATGTGACATTTTTCGATTTATCTTTATATGGTTTTGTGATATGTTTCACGGTTCTTGGGGGATGCCCCTGCGTCTTTGTTCTAAATCCAAGTTGGCAAATCACTTGGAGATAAAATATTGATTTGTACTTTTTCCTTTCCATTTATAAATATCACTTACCAAAAAAAAAAAGATTTTCAGCTTCCACGTATTAATTGGTGCTCTCATTAAGACAAAAGTAGAGGAAACGCTGGCCGAAGAGCAAGCACTCAACGCACTCGAAGCTGCCATTTCAAGGCTGTAGAAGGAAATAAAGGCTGTTGCGGCAACCGTCTGACAACATACAGCTAGAATCACCGTCCTTACTTCCACAACCAAGCATCTTCAGCATTTTGTTGTTGCTATCTTGCCATTGCTCAACACTAGTGAATGCAACCCTAACGTACCAACAAGGTCGAAGGTGTTACAGGAGTTGAAGGTGACCGGACCGCCAAACACATCAGGTATCGCCTCTCGTGCTTCCATCATTGAGCAAATTCTAAAATCCTTCATCGAAAATTTTCAATCCTTATCTCGCATCGAGACACAATCCATCAATCCATTGTTGCTTCCAAACCCTACACCGTTCCTGATGCCTCCAACTACGACTTCACTAACCGATTTCCACATCGCTACTTCCGTTCGAGTTCTAAATAACAGAACTGATGCTACCGGAGGCCATGATTGCATCACCACCATTGTTCCCATCACCGCACCAACCCAACCGATGCGAATCTTATCCGTTATTCTTCACGTTCAATCAGACTCCCTTATCACCTCCCATCTTCAATTGTTAAAGGCCGAAGTGCCATTGTTCTCTGCCAAAACCCCTAGACCTGATGGTGAAGAGCCACACACGAACAATCCTACTCTTCATGCTGTTGTGGAAGATGAGAGTCTTCAACAAAAAGTGCTCAAGGATCCTGGCCATAGAAGACTGGGAGAAATTGACCACAATGTACTCCAATACATCACTTTGGGTGTCAAGGCGGTTGTTGGACAGAAAATTGTTAAGGCCTCGGACAAGAAATCAATTCCTCCTTTGAGGGACAAAATTGGATGGTGTGTTACCTTCAATTCTTCATCAGCGAAGGGCCAAATTAGTTGTAGAATGCTTTGTCCTGTGAAAAGTATGCTGAACTCTTGGGGACAAGCAATTTTATGTGGAAAGTGCCGTCAATGGTATGATCCTTGCTGCCCTTGTTAATTTTATACTTTGATGGTTACGACCATAGAGGGAAATTTGCGTGCTAGAATTGCTAATATCTTACAAATGTTTGTATGGATTGGTTGAGTATGACTTTCGGGGGCTCCACTAGTAGTTTCTTAGCAGGGGAATATCACGGAGCTTATGGAGAAGTTACATATTAGGATTATGGCCAGCCTACTTCAGTGGATCTGTGGGCGGATGATAACAATGACGGTATTGACCGTGCTATTGCAGTTTCCTTTTCAAAGAAGATCAAAAAAGGCAAAAGGCAATAAAAAATGATGCCCAGTTGGAGGAAGATGAACTTCTGGCTAAAGCTCTTCAAGGGAGTTTGAACATTGACTCTTCTCCTCAATATGATCATGAAAACATTTTTCAACAGTATCTCTCTTTCCTTCCCTCGGAGTTCAGAATAGGTGATGGTAGTGTTTATGAGATTGGTCATAGACTCTATTTGAGTTGTATGAGGAGTTTTTGGCACCCTGACTGTTTCAGTTGCCAAAAATGCAATGAGCCTGTTGTGACCTTGAGGTTTCCCTATCAGGGGATTGTCTATATCATAAATCCTGCCACAGAGTACATTTTCTCCCAAAATGTGATGTCTGCAATGATTATATTCTACAAAATGCTGCGGAGCTGATAGAATATAGGGGACATGCTCTCTAAATGCAAAACTACTACCCTTCACATGAATCTGATTGGACTTTAAGATGTTGCAGCAATGAAAGCATGGAGCTGAGGAACACCCCATATTTTTGACTTGATGATAGTCAAAAATTGTGTCTCAAATGTCACGACTCTTCAATCATGGATACCAAAGAATGCCAACCGCTTTCCCTTGACATTCGAAAATTTTACAAAAGGTTGAACATGAAAATAGTCCAGCAGATCTCATTACTCTTGGTTGAGAGACCAGCATTGAATGAGGTTATGGACGGGGAAAATAACAGCCAACACCAATTGCCTGAGACCGAGGGACTTTGCCTCTTGGAAGAACAAATTGTTAGCACGATTTTGAGGAGGCCAAGGATTGGGGTAGGAAACCAAATCATTGTCTTGATAACGGGGCCACATAGGCTGATCCGACGATGTGAAGTGACAACTATACTCCTTTTGTTCGGCCTCCCAAGGTTGTTGATAGATCCACTTGGCTCACGAGATGGTGCATGCATGACGACACCTCAATGGATATCCAAATCTAAGCCCCAAGGTTGAAGAAGGGATTTGTCAGGTGCTAGCTCATATGTGGTTGGATTTTGAATTAATAGCCAGCTCTGGTAGTAGTTGCAAGGTGAGCTCGTCTTCTTCCATATCGACCTCATTACCATCATCATCATTGGTTTCACTGACTAGTTCTGGATCATCTAAAAAAGGTGAGCAATCACGGTTTGAGAGGAAACTTGGTGAATTTTTCAAGTATCGATCGAGTCAGATGAATTGGTGGTGTATGAGAATGGATTCAGAAGAGGAACCGAAGCAGCAAGACAGGGAGTTGTCCCTCTCCAAATCAAAGCTGGTGCTATACTCTTATTTGCTGTTGCTATCATGTCTATGGTGGTCATTGGCCCTAATGCTCATGTCACCGAAACCATGAATTGTAACTACGAAGTTACTCCATGCAAGCCTACAACCCCATTGCAAGGCCTTTCGGCATGGACATCAATGACCTATCAGCGATATTGTATGAATGTGACTTGCACCACTGCATAGGTAGATGATACACAGAATGTAGGAGCTCTCTAAGATTGTTATTTTTTCAACATTGAGGATAAGGTTCTTTTGATGGATACGGTAATGTTACGAACTCATCAATACAGCCTTCGAAACTCATTCACTGAATTTACAGGGCTCATTAATTCACCTATGGCAGCTGTGGTACCTCCTCTTCCGAACACTATCAAAAGTAGAAACTCTCGTATTGTCCAACCGCCTCCAAAAATTAGAGAATATATTCAAATATTATTGTTAGCCCTATTACCTCTACACACATATTATTTTCTATTATTTCCTTTTGTTACTTGCACATGGACATATTATTGTTAGTAAGTTGGTTAGTATGTTGAGCCTGAGATGTATAAATATATCACTATTGTTTATCATTGGAAGGAAGAAAGATATTTTTCAATTTTCACTCTCTCTCTCTCTCAGTCTCTCTCTCAGTTCCCCTTTCCCCTTCCCCTCTTTCCCTAATTTCCCTCTCTCAGCTCTCTGTCTCTCTCTCCCTCGTTTGTATTTCGCTCTCCCCCGACTTCTCCTCTGCCAGAACTCCCCTTCCTTCAGCAATCTCCACACTGTGCCGTCAATCTTCAGCTTGCGGTCATGGAGCACGTATCACCAACACACACATATCGACCGATATTTCATTCCATGACCCCTCCCTCAAAAGAGAAACAAACTCCCACTCTCTCTTGCTCTCTTGTGGTGGATGGCTGAAAAGAATATTATTGGCCTAATTGGCTTGAATTAATTTATTTCTGTTTTCTCTTGTTGGGCCCACGGCTTTCAACCGCAAGGATACTGTCAAAGATAATAACAAAGGGAATTATTTAAAAAAAGAAAAGAAGTAAACAACACAGTAACACAATAGAGTACACCTTTACATGGTTTGGCACTTTGGCCTATCTTCATAGGAACCCATAGGAAAACAATCCACTATATCAAACTTGGAGATAATACACATGGAAGAAAGTAAAAAATTATCCCATAACCCCCTGAAGCCATTTTCATTTCCCTACAACCTTGGTAACCCACTGTATCAAACTTTTGCCTAGCAGGCTAGCACACCACCCACACCCTCACCCTAACCTTGCAAATCCTTGTCATAAGCCAATAACACTCTCAGGAGTAAGCATCACTCCCAACCCAACCCTTGGTTCACTCCTTTGAAGTCTTAGACAAACTCCTCTCTGTGTACTTCGTTTGACCAGCTACTTTTCCTAGCAATGCTGCCACCTTGGTTATCCTTGCAGTCTTTCAAGTTTTTTCACCGTCCCAAGAGATAGGACATGGTGTTTTTTTGGTTTTTGTTTCCCTTGCAAGTTGCTCCTCATGATTCTTGTGGACTATGGAGGCTCTAGCGACCTATCAGGGACCAACCTTTTTTTCCCTGGTTTTAATTTTTTATTAGCTCAATTTAAGACTTTCCAGTAAGATGATTCTGATGTTCATGCTATTTTAGATTATGGTTTGAGTGGAAGCTTCTTTCCTTTTATTGTTGCAGAGACTGATGCTTGTTCTGAGATTTGCATATTGGAGAGAATGATCAAGGAGGACATAAGAAAATCAAAACAAGGATCCAAGCCTAGACTTCCAACATGAAATCAGTTGGCTTCTTCATATATGCTGCTGGAGACTGAGATCATCTCTGATGCAGACCACTTGTTGGATCTATTTCCTTTCGAATGGGTCAGGGGAACCCGGAGCTTTCCAAGGGCTTCTTGTTTAGACCTGATGTTGTTGGTCCTAGCAGTTTGACTCATCCGCACATAGCTGCCAGTGGGAAAGTCTCTGAGAATGTTTTGGTGGTATTTTTTGAAGATCTAGGAAAGGTAGGAGCTCATCCTTTAATATATTCCTTTGATTTTATTCTTTATGTCAACATTGACATGGGCAACTGCATACTTCTCACGGACGGTAGTCCGGTCAGGTTGGTCTAACATCCAAGTTGAGTCAATTTTCAGTGAAAGAGCAAAGGCAAGCAGATCAACAGAAACCAGCCAAAAACTCGTCAGCTTTCAGACCCAGAATCTTGTATCACAATTTGTGCCTGGGAACTGCAAGCAATGTAAGCACAGGCTAGATTGTGGCTATGAAAGCACAGCACTCACATACAGGTCCGCAACACCCTTTTCGGCGGCCATTGCTGCAGTTTTTGCTTGTGCAGCGCTGCTCTTCCAAAGCTCACCTAAAGTCTATGTTTTCAAGCCCTTCAGCTGGGAATTCCTATAATATGGAACCATGCAGGTTTATATATTAGCTTTAAAATCTTCTACTTCTACAATTTTGTAGAAAACATAATTCTACGATCGTTGAGTGATCTATTTTTCTTTACTTTTGAGCTCACATAATAAGTGATATGTCATCATTTTTTGTAAAATTATAATAAATTTATAATACGTCAATGTTGCTCTTAGTTTATGTTGGAGATTTTGTACTCTTCTTTTTTTTTTTTCATACAAACTAGTGGATATAATAAACGAATATAATGAATTATTAAACATAAAATAACAATTTTTTTTAAAATCATATACCATGTCTATGGTATGGTGGCAATAATGCTCTCTAGTGGGGCTTAAATGACTTAATTGCTTGATTCTTTAAGGAAGAAGCTAAGGTCCTATCAAAAGATATCAAAAAATTTACCAGGATGGAAGCAATTTGCCAAAATGGAGGAACATACCGGTATGCTCATGTTTGATAAAAAAAAAAAAAAATATGTAAGCCATGTGAGCACTCTGCCCAGTATGGCACATTTGTCGGTACGGGTTTTCTTTGCCGGGATGGATGGACCGCTGCCCAAGGAAAGTACTCTTGTCCAGCTGCTGGATGTTGTTGCTGGAACTGCTGTCAAATGCAGCCATTTTCTTGCCGGAGAAAGCAGCTATTTTATTATTTTCTGATGCCCGATGGGATGTAGCATGCTCTTAACTTAAGTCTCCTGCTAACTCTGCTGATTATTAAGTTTGTGTTGGTGTTCATTAAAGAATCTTATCCATTTTGCAGGATTAGATTTTCGTTTTATTTTTTTAGTGTCATGTGATGTACCATGGTGTTCGAGGTATACCCTAACGTCTATATTTTAACTCCAAGTCGGAACAACACTTGGAGATAAATCATAGGTTGTGTATTGTTTTTTTAATGTAATTTTTCTAACTTACCAAAAAAAGATATCAAAAAATTTACTTATAAAAATAACACTATTAAAATTATAATTAATAAAAAATATTAAAAATTGAGGTAAGATTAATGGCATGTTTGGTTTGAGGGAATAACATTTATATTCTCTTCTTGTTCTCAATAAAATAAAAATTTTACTATTTGATTGTATTTTTTCTAGGAATAACAATTTTCGAAGAAATAGTTATTTCCTTATTATAAGGAATAGTTATTCTTTTTCCCGGATAGGAAGGAAAAGTTATTCTCGCACAATTTTTTCAATATTCTAAATATGCCCTTGTTATATAAAAACCCTTTTTGATGAGAAGGAAAAGCGATTCCCTTTGCTCGCAGCCATTCTCTCTCGAAACCTTTCACTTCTCTCTCTTGTAGCCACACACTCTCTCTCAAAATCCTTCGCTTCTTTCTCTCACAACAACTCTCTCTGTCTCTCGAAACCCTTCATCCTTCTTCCAAATCATTCTCTACTACTTTCACACTCTGTTTGAAATTAGAAACATTTGTTTGAGCATCTGATTCTTCTCGCATCTGTTTGAGCATTGAAAGTATCTATGGGTGAATCTGTTCAAAATTGAGGTACTGCTACTTTCGAAACCATACGTTTCACTTTTAGATGTATTCTATTCAAAATCGGTTGTGTTTGAATGAGTCGTTTATTGTTTTGACGTGTTTAATTGAATTAGTTGTAGCTATTGATATGTTTGATCGAATCAATGAAGTGTGTATGGAGGGAAAATGGGAACCTACGGTAGTAATAAAATGTTCATCCCCACTCCCAGCTATTTTCCCTTTTAGTTTCTGCTGCTTCCTCATCCAGCACTTCACTCCTCTTCCAGCAATATCAATTTTTGCATGGTATTAGAGCCGCTTGGATGAGGAAGCGGTAGCATGACATTGAAAAAATGATCTGCATATTACTGAAAATGAGGAAGTCACTTGGACTAGGCAGGGCTACACTAAAGCAAACTGTTTGATTGTTTAGTCAGTTTCGAAATAATCTGCATACTGGGATTGAGAAAATTGTTGGCAAGTTTCTTTTAGCAACTGAAAATATTTTCTAAAGTATTTTTTATTATACTTGTCAAATTCTATGGCTGTGGTCTTCTTCGCCATGTTTGTCGTATTTTTTTTGATAAAATTTTCTTCTTGTTTATGAGGCTAAGCATCATGTTCTTCGAAAAGTAATTTTTGGTTGATGTGCTAATCTTATTTGAATAATTTGTTATTTCTATTGCTGGGCAATGTGCATATATAGAGAATTTTTATTCCTTATATTTATATATATTGTGATTTGTTATTACAATTCATAGATCAATTACACTCTAATTTTTTCAACGAGAAGAAAAAGAAGATAGCAGTCATTATAATACAATGGATTGAAGTTTGCTATACTTTTTGGTCAAGTTGTACAATGGTTCATGACGAAGCTCTTGTTGCCAGTATGGTCGAATTGTACAATATTGGTACACATAATATTGATAATGGTTTCAAGTCGGGTTATTTACTTGAGTTAGAGAGGATTTTACGATAAAAATTGTCAAATTCGTCTTTAAAGACAACCCCACATATTGTTTTTAGGATAAAGACGTTGAAAAAGAATTAAAATATCATATATGATGTGATAAGGGGTACGAACACTTCTAAATTTGGGTGGGATGATTCACGAAAAATGGTTATTGCGGAACCACACATGTGGAATGCATACATATCGGTATGGTATCTGTTTTTCCTTATTAATTGCTTCTTAGGATTACTTGTTAATTTAGCATTTATTACATATTACCAGTGAGTGTGATATTTTCTTTGTGTCTGGAAATAGAGCCACAAGGGAGCTGCTATTTGGAGAAAGAAGTCGTTTCCGTATTTTAAAGATTGGTCAATGATCTATGGCAAAGACCGTGCAACAGGGGTAGATGCACTAACTGGCGAGGACATCATTAAGAAGATGCAACTTAATGAACTAAAGAATGAGTAGTGGAGCGTGAATGATGTTCTAGAAGTGAAAATTGAAGACTTACTCGGCACTAATGATTCCCCGAGTCAAAGTGTATCGTATGTGTCAATTCCACCTGAATCGGGATGTCCAAGAGAAGGAAACGGGAGGCTAGTATAGATATGGTAAAACTAGCTGATTGTCTTATCCACGCATCTGATACATTGAGCACAAATATTAACAAGCTCGGTGAAATGCTGAGCAAAAGCTTAGAAACTAACATGCAGGAGCAAAATGCAGTGCAATTATAAACTATGTTGGCTTAAATTCATTTATTACCAATGAGAAAGGAATCTAACATATATGAAATGCCTACGTGATCCGACACTTATGGTTGGCTTACTTAGTGTCCCACCGGAACAAATATTAAAATTTATCAAACAATTTATACTGTAAAGCATGTGGTTATCAAATACTTTGTACATTTTCTTTTTCTGCAAATCCTAGATTGTAATGAATGGTTATGATGTTTTAAAGATTAGATTTTGTTTAATATGCTGCATTAAATACAAAGCTGATGTAGGTTTGGAGCTTCCTTTGCAGTGGTTAGCATGAGATACTTTTGATTAAAAGTATTTACATATTGTGCTGATGCATGTTTAATATGCAGGTTTGAAGTTGATGATAATTTTAAAATTTAAATTATTTACATATCTTACTCTAATGTGGCCAGCATGTTAATTGAAATTTACAGTTTAGAGTATGATGATAATTGTACAGGAATATTACTACCTGACTTGTATGTATTTTCATTGAATTTTTTAAAATTTTAATTATATACAATTTTTACATAATGATAATTTTAGTCGTACAAAAATTTTAATTGTACAGGAATGCAGTTTTGTTAATTTTAATTGTGTGCATTTTAATTGGAGTATGATGATATTTTTCTAATTTTCTGTATTGTACAGGAACTTTTTTTTATAATAAAATAAAAAATACATAATACGTATTTTTTGCCTGATGATTATTTTTACTTTGCAAGCCATGTCTTGCCAATATTTTTTTGTTATAAATAAAAAATACATAATTATATTTATAATAAAATACATAATTATATCAAACTAAATATATATTTATATTTATATATACATAAATATATTTTATTATGTATATATACATAAATAAATATATATTATGTACATAAATAAATATATATATTTATTTATAAATAAATATATCAAACTAAATATATATACATAAATAAATATATACTATGTATATGTCTGTCATATAATATATAAAAATATGTACATATACATGTGTGTGTTATATTATAATATATTTTTAAATTTAATAAGGGTAAAAGTGTTATTCTGATAAATTTTTATCTTATTTATCATGTAAATTTACAAACTAAATATTGGAATATAAATTTTTAACTAATTCTATTCTAATAACTAAATATGAGAATAACAATTTTTTACTTCTATTCTCATTCTATTCTCTAAAAATAACTATTTTATTCCTACCTTATTCCATTTCAATAATTAAATGTGATATGAATTTATTATTTTGTTTCATAATTATGGATGGACCAAAATCAGGTGGGCCTAAATTTTAACTTCTTCTATTTACACACAAAAAAAAAAAAAAAAAAAAGACGAAATTTAGATTTTGACTAACTCTTTGGACCTGTTGGGCCGGGGTGTGTATAACTCATGCATTTGCCTTCCCCTCATGGATATATGTACATATTACGTAGAAGCTGAATTAGTCTTCCTCAAAACCCTAGCCCCCTTCCCAAGTCGCCCCCCGGGCGTCTTTCTCCAGTAGCGGCGATCGAATATGCAGATCTTCGTGAAAACTCTAACAGGGAAAACAATTACCCTGGAGGTGGAATCCTCTGATACCATCGACAACGTCAAGACCAAGATCCAAGACAAGGAGGGCATCCCGCCGGACCAGCAGCGGCTCATCTTTGCCGGGAAGCAGCTTGAAGATGGACGCACTTTGGCCGACTACAACATCCAGAAAGAGTCTACACTCCACCTTGTCCTCCGTCTCCGCGGCGGCGCCAAGAAGAGGAAGAAGAAGACGTATACCAAGCCCAAGAAGATCAAGCACAAGAAGAAGAAGGTGAAGCTTGCCGTGCTCCAGTTCTACAAGGTTGATGATTCTGGAAAGGTCCAGAGGCTGAGGAAGGAGTGCCCTAATGCTGAGTGCGGCGCTGGCACTTTCATGGCCAACCATTTTGACAGGCACTATTGTGGAAAGTGCGGCTTGACTTATGTTTACCAGAAGGCCGGGAGCGATTGATTGAACATGATGTGTGGATCAGCTGGTGAGAGAATCTAGCTTCTAGCTTTATTGTTATTGAATTTTATGTGGTTGTTGCGAACATCTTACAGGGTTTGAATCTGATGATTTTCTGTTGAAAATAATTAGATATTCTAGAGTTTTGAGTTGATATCTTCCACCTTGATGGTTGAAATGCAATACCCGATTTCAATCTTGAAATCCAACGCACATTTCTTTTCTATTTCTGAGTGCATCGCGTGTTGCATATTTGTTAGTGTGGTTTTGGTTTAAGAATATAGGCTGAGATATTGAACAGCCCCATTTTACGTGATATGTGTGGATTATGGTAGTAGGTTTCGATATATATATATATATAATATCTTGTGATCCACTTGAGCTGACTGCACGTCTTGGTAACTGTTGAGCGTGTTGCCTATTAAATTAGGCTCTGGCATTAGACTAATTTTTGACCTTGTACAGGATTCTAGTCTGAGGGTGTGTTTTAGCTAAGGTTGTGGCTCCTTCATTGTGTCTGAAACACTATAGAAGCTAGACTGTGTATTTTTTACTCTAGCAATATAATCGGTTATAATCTATGAAGCACAGGCGACGATATGGGACATGAACACGATACGACACTGATATATTGACACGTTATTTTTTACGAATTAAGGACACGACACTTTAGAGATACGTAAACTAAAGTAATAGTTTATATTTTTTTTAATTGATGAACACTTATATTTCATAATAAATGTGAAATAAATACATATATTTTTTGAATCTTTAAAAAAAATCAAAGAGAAAAAAGCGGTATATATTTATATAATGATAATAATATTAATACAATTTTCAAAGAGAACAAATATAAACCATCAATGACCTTCAATTACAAAAAATACATCATTTTTAAGATTTCACGACTATATTTTATTCATTGTCTCTATTTTTATCATCATCGTTGATACAAATAACACACTCTAACTCCGACTCATTCAATGAGAGGTATTGTGAAATTTTTAATTCTCCAATATCATCGAGCAAATTAAATATATTTCTACAAATGTCCCAAATTTTATTCTCCCTTGTGAGTATTGTGAATTTCTCATTAAAAGTAGGCGAAGATTGTTATAATTGAAAATCAAATCTTTGACACATTTTGTAGTCATTTTATTCATTATCAATGAATGGACAAAGGAGTAAATACTCCAATTTCTCTCACAATATGATGACAAAGATGATTGTATAAATAATTTTAAAGTTAAAGATTGAAATAAAGGCACACTTAGACAATAAATAACCAACCAACTTTTCAAATTTATATTATAGCAATTACTAATAGAATAAATATTAGCAAATTTCATGTTGGCCTTAGCTCGATCTTCTGGATTAAAAAATCGCATTTTCATACATTTTATTATTTTTTGATAAATTTTTAAATCTTTGTGTGGAGGAATTCTATTTGGCCATTTACTAAGCCATGGATCGCTATATTACCTTATAAATTTAATAATCAAAAATAAATTGTTAGATTTAAATTCAATTTTATTTAATGAATGTGCAACTAGATAATATAAAAATGATAAATTATAATATTTTAATTACCTTGGATTTAAAGAATGGGATATGCAATGAAGTGGAGTATTGTTCTTGCTCCATCGATTGGTAAGAATGTTGTACACCACATTTGCTTTGTTTTAATACTTATATATTGCAATCTTCACTTTCTTTATTATGGTATCCCACATGTTATACATTAAGTAAAGATAAGGTTCGTCCGTATCACAAGCTCTAAGCATATTATATATAGGAGTAGTAAATAAAAATATATATTTAATTTTATCCAACCAAATGTCATCTAAGAGTAATTTTTTCACATATTTAGCTTTTTTCACATCATCTTCTTCATATGTTTCCCATTCTTCACTAATAACAAAATTTAAAGTGCCGTCTTAATAAATTTAAATCTCTTTAATATAACAATAATCGAGACAAAATGAGTAGTTGCTATGACAGCAATTTCAAAGGATTATAATCATTAAATATAGATAATCGTATGGAGTGATTATAATAAATTTTTAATAAATAAAGAATCGTTGAGAATTTGTATGATCTAATAACACTCATCAAATGTCATTTGATTATTCTTCATATTTTTTACGGTACAAATATTTTACAATGCGAGATTAAGTATATGGACTGCATATAAAGTCTAATAGATGTAAGGATAAAGTTGATGAATTAATACCCCGATACTTGCACAATTCTTTGCATTGTCAGTTATCACTTGAATAATAATGTTGGGACCTATCTCCTTAATGAGTTCCTTCATTAAATTAAAGATAAAATATTTATCCTTAATTTTTTTCAAACAATCAACCGTATCAAGAAACGTCGGACCACCTTTTGTTACACCCATAAAGTTAATCAATGGCCTTCTTTGAGAGTCATTCCACTAATTACTTACAATGCTCATACTTCTCTCCTTCCATGTTCCTTTAATAGGTTATAACAGCTTTTCAATATTAGTTTTCTCTTGTTAAAATAATATAATTCTCAACATATTATATATAGGTGGCAAATAACCCACAAGTGAGTTATCGGTTGCAAATGTATAAGAACTCATACAATATGGCTTATTTACTAAGTAAAATGGCAAGCCGGTGCAGTAAAACATTCTAACATTCTCAACAAGCAATTGAAGGCGTACTGTATTGTTAAAAGTTTTCGAAAGAAGATTAGAAGATATACTTTTACTTGTATTTGTCTTTCTTCTCTTTAGATCATATTCTCCTAGAACTAAGCTCCTCATTAAAGATTGGGTTTGGAGAGACCCTACATTACCTAATGATACTTGGTTGGATGAAGAGACCTTTTTTGGTACATTATTTAGTGCTTTTGCCGTTGCATCGCTTTCCATTTGCTATATCAATTGATATTACTTTTTTTGACAAGAATTAATTTTTAAATCGGGTATTTTTAGTGGATAAGTATGAACTCTTGTGTGGAAACTTTTTTTCGTTTGATGGCAAAAATTGTACTGTCAAGATACAATTTCACCTTCTTCATTAAGCTTGTCATATCTTGTAATATACATTCATAATAATTTATTATTGTCTTCTTCATAGTAAGGTAAAAGTGAACTAGTGCTAATATCAGAAGATGACATATTAATAACCTATTAAAGTAATAAACAAATAATTAATACAATATGTTTCTAAAAAACTATAACAAATATATATTATAATATACTATATAATAACAGTATATTACTATTATTGTATAACATATAGTAACAATAATAATAATAATAATAATAATAATAATAATAATAATAATAATAATAATAATAATAATAATAATAATAAAATAATAATAATAATGGGTACACCAAAATGGGCTGGCGAGGGGAAGTACAATATACTATATAATAATAAGGCTATAACGTTCCCTGCGCCCATTAAGGAGATAGGCCCGTGAATCTTAAGGCCCAAGACGGTCAACGTTGGCTTTGACCATTCCTCCATTGCTCAGCTCAAAAACGGTCAACCCGGCGTTGATTAATTGTTTGTTTAATTGCTCCAGTTGCTTTTTTTATAAATTAGATGGGCCTTTTCCATTTGGCCCTAAATACCATCAAATGGTATCAATAACTTCCACGAGGGCGGCCAAGAGTGATCTAATTCAACGGTGGATTTAAATCTTATTTTTTCCCCTACTTATCAACTTGGGCCCATTGATTGGCCCTTCTAAAGGAATGGGCCTCGACTTCCTCTCAAATCCCCATAGTCAAATGAAGGCTACCAATTGCGCACGATCCATGGCAGGTTGTGGAAGAGTTCTAGGGCATAATACCCACGATGGAGAAGGGCAACGGGAACCCGCAATAATTTAATGCGGTCGGGAGACACGCAATAGAGGCGGAAAGGCTAGCCACTCGGGGCATGGCTATTCGCCACCAACGCCACCTTGAAAATTTATATCTGCAACGTGGCCACCCACTCCCGCAGAGGGAGGAGCTGAGTATGACAAACGGCACCCTTATAATAATAATAATAATAATAATAATAATAAAAAGAATAATAATAATAATAAAAGTAATAATCCAATAATAATAATAATAATAAAATAAAATAATAATAATAATAAAATAACGATCATCTTGGTGCCCATTATCCAAAATAAAATGGTGAGGTGTATAAGAACCCTCACACCCAAATAAGGGGGAGCTTTTTCCGAGATCTTCCCAAAATCTAACATTCTTCACTTCTCTTTGAGCAAACCCCCGAATAATACGAATAATAATCCCCAATAATAATAATAAAATAATAATAATAATAATCGAACTTCAAGGCAACGAATAATAAGTTGGGGCAAATTTGCTAATAAAATCTGCCTTCCCACCATCCCTACATACGAGGAAGGAAAATACTTAATGCCACCAAGGACTAAACACTCTTCACTCTGCTCTCTTCTCATTGCTCTTTATTATTTTCAACTTCCATTGAAGGTCACACTAACTTGAGCGTCGGAGTATTTTCCTGGGGATTAATTCCGCCGTAAAGCGCCGAGAATCTTGTTTGCTTTAGTGGTGTGCTAATTATTATTCTCCTCTCGACCGGTGAACGGCCGGATCTTTCTCTCTTTCTTTCTTTCTTTTCTTTCCTATCCTCTTTCCTTTCAAATAATAATAATAATAATAATAATAATAATAATAATGAGAAATGAAAGAGGGAAAGAAAGAAAGGAAGAAAGAGAGAAAGAAAGAAAATAAAGGATAGGAGAATGTTACTTATTATATAATATACTATATAATAATAGTATATTGACATTCTCCTATTTAATACAATATATTGATAGGTGAACCTTAAGTTACTCCACCCTATATCTTGGGTCACCTCCATTGCTTGGCTTAAGAAGATTGAAAATAGAAGGGATTAATTGTTTAATTTAATTGCATAGGTTGCTCTAAATTTTTATAAATTAGAAATATTTTATTTGATTAAATACCATAAATTTTATCAATAACATGTATTTTAGAGTTCCCAAGAGTGCTCTAATTTTGATTTGGTGGATTTTAAATCTTATTTTTTATTTTTACTTATCAACTTGTCCATTCATAAATTAATTTAAATTTTTTTCTTGTTCCAATTTCCTCTCAAATCCGCCTCTATTTTTAGAATAATCTTAATTGGTATTAGATCCATGGCAGGTTGTGGGAAAGGACAATAGAATAATATCCTAAAGCCTGTGGAAAGAGAATGTGATTTCTATGATATTATTTCATTGTAAAAATATTATTAATCATTGTCCTCGTTTCGTTCTTCTTATTCTTTTTCTCGTTCTTTCTCTCTTTCTTCGTTTCTTTTCTTTCCTGCCCTCTTTCCTTTCTCATTATTATTATTATTATTATTATTATTATTATTATTATATAACAATAACAGTATATTATAATATTATTATTATTGTATAATATATAGTATTAGTGATATATTATTATATATTATACAATAACAGTAATATACGGTTATTATACAATATATTATATAGTAATTTACGTTCTCCTATGCTTCTTCTTCTTATTTTCTTTTCTTTCCCTCTTTTATTTTTCTTTATTATTATTATTATTATTATTATTATTATTATTATTATTATATTACAATAACAATATATTATAATATTACTGTTACTATGTACTATTATTGTATATTATACAATAACAGTAGTATATTGTTATTATACAGTATTGATGCGTCAATGGATTCAAATTGTTTTGTGAATTAGGGAGCTGCTTGATCTTACCTAATAAGTCAAATTGAAGCGAGTTCGATCTTTGTCCCTAAAAATGTAGATCCTACACACCACAACTAATGAACAAGATGTCAAAGATTGGTGGGACTCACTTCCAGGTATATCATTCAATGTTCAAATTAGAAATTTTTGTTAGATGAATATAAAAATGTGAGGATAAGAAGGTAATGCATATATACCTATATAAGAGAGATTGAGTGTTGGTTGTAGGACTAAACTCCAATAGTATGCTCAATTGGTGAGTGGTTTGGAGAGAATAAGATGCACCCGACTGAGGGGCGGTTGATGAGAGTAATACGCTCAGTTGAAGAGCGACTTGGAGAGTGAAGATGCGCCTAGTTAAGGGTGGTTGTGAGACTGTGGTACGATCAACGGGGAGCGACTTAGAAAGGGAGCTACGCTCAGCTGAGGAGCGGCTTGGAGTGAGGTGCGCCCTTCTGAGGAACGGCTTAGAGAATAGAGTGCGCTCAATTGGGAGCGGCTTTGGGAGTGATGTGCACTTGACTAGGGCGCACCTTTGAGAGATAGAAGGCTGTGCTCCGTAAGGTGTGCTCGACTAGGAAGCTGTTTTAGGAGATGAAGGGCTGTGCTCTATAGGGTGCGTTCGGTTAGAAAGCATCTTTGAGGATGAAGTGCGCTCAATTGTAGAGAAGCTTTGAGAGGGAGTATAACACTTTGGAGGGTAGCCATTAAGACATTTGATTCTCTGTAGTTGGGATCGGTAGCTTGATCAAAGATCGAATCGTCAAATGCTCCAGGAAGGACTTAGAAGAGGGATCCTGTTCTATCGATCGGTCGACTCTTGAGACTTTTGGACTTCAAAGATGGAATGCGTTTAGGATTCGAAGAGTAGACTCCGGGAAGAATCCGAAAGAAAAAGTCTAGCCCCATCCCCCCGGGAGGAAGGGATGCATATATAGAGTGAAAGCGTGGTTCGACTAGTCGTAGGCTCCATAACTCTGCAATTATGAGTAGCCAATATTGCACACCTGCCATCAATAATATGAAATATTGAGGTTCTTGTGGGAACAGGCTAGCTGTTGTTGCCAGCCAATTGTGCTTCTGCAGATGCAGGAGGGACCACCTGATGGTAATGGTTGCTAAGATTTGCCGGCTAAGCTGAAGCTGATTGTACTACGTTGTGGGCCTATCCTACGGTCATCCTTAGCGGCCTGCATACTGTTGGGCCGTCTTGGGCCATTCAGCTTGGGCTTGCTATGGCGGACTCTAGGCTTTGAGCTTTGTGGTGTTTTGCTGAGCTGCTACTTTGGGGGCTTTTTCTTTGGGTCGGCCCATGAGTTTTCGGACACATCAAGTATTTTATATAGTAACGTATAATATATATTTTTTAGTTTTTTAACGAAATATTGTATTAATTATTTATTCTTTTACTTTAATAGGTTATTAATATATCATCTTTTGATGTTGGTACTAGTTCACATTCACCTTACTACGAAAGAGACAATGATAAACTCTTGTAATGTATGTTATAAGATATGACAAGTTTAATAAAGGAGGTGGAAATGTATCTTGACAATGTAATTTTTGCCATCAAATGAAGAAAAGTTCATACACGATGGTTCGTACTTATTTACTGAAAATATCCAATTTGAAAATTAGTTTTTCCAAAAAAGTGACATTAAATGGTACAGCAAAAATACAAAAAATGAAAAGCGACTCAAAGGTAAAAGCACTAAATAATGTACTAAAAAAGGTCTTTTTACCCAACCAAATATCATTGGGTAAGATATCTCCAAACCCAATTTTCAATGAGAAGCTTTGTTTTAGGAGGGTATGATCTAAAGAGGAGAAAGGCAAAAGAAAGTTGAGATAAATCTTCAAATCCTCTCAAAAGCTTTCAACAATATGACATACCTTTAATTAAATGATGAGATTGCTAGAATATTCTACTTTGTCGGCTTACCATTTCAATTAGTAAGGAACCCGTATTATGTGAATTCTTATACATTTGTGGCCAATAACTCATTTGGGGGTTACTTGGCACCTAGATATAATATATTAGGTATTACATTACTTCAACAAGAGAAAGTTGATATTGAAAGGTTATTATAACCTATTAAAGGAAAATGGAAAGAGAAATGTGTGAATATTGTGAATGATGGGTGGAGTGACTATCAAAGAAGGCTATTGATTAACTTTATAGGTGTGATCGAAGGCGATCCTACGTTTTCTAAGACAATTGGTTGTTCGAGAAAAATTAAGGATAAATACTTTATCTTTAATTTGATGAAGAAAGTCATTAAAGAGGTAGATTTTGATAATATTGTTCAAGTGATAACTGACAATGTAAAGAATTGTGCAAGTATCGGGGCATTAATTCATCAATTTTATCCTTACATCTTTTAGACTCCATGTGTAATTTATACACTTAATCTTATATTATAAAATATTTATACCGCAAAGAATATAAAAAACAATCAAGTGGCATTTGATGAGTATTTTTGAATCTTATAAATTTTCGATGATTTTTTATTTATCGATAATTTTATTATGAATCACTTCATGTGATTGTCTATATTTAATGATTATAATCCATTGAAATTACTTTCAATGACAATTACTCGTTTTGCCTTGATTATTATTGTGTTAAAGAGATTTAGACTTGTTAATGTGACACTTTAAATTTTAATTATTAGTGAAAAATAGAAAACATATAGAGAAGATGTGGGGGAAAGCCAAATATGTGAATGAGTTACTCTTAGATGATATTTGGTGGGATAAGATTAATTATATACTTTTATTTACTGCTCCTATATATGATTTGTTTTGGGCTTATGAAGCTTTGTCTTCACTTAGTGTATGATATATGGGATACCATAATTGAAAAAGTGAAGATTGCAATATATAAGCATGAAAAAAAAGTAGATGAAAGAATTATCCTTATTTTATGATTTGGTGTATAACATTCTTTTTGATCGATTGAGTAAAAATAATACCCCACCTTATTGTATGGCCCATTCTCTAAATCCAAGGTAATTAAAATATTATAATTTATTATTTTTATATTATCTAGTTGTACATTTATTAAATAAAATTAAATTTAAATCTAATAGTTTATTTTTAGTTATTAAATTTGTAAGGTGCTATAGCGATCCATGGCTTAGTAAAAGGCCAAATAGAATTACTCCACACAAAGATTTGAAATTTTATAAAGGACAGATGAAACGTATGAAAGTGTGATTTTCTTATCCAGAAGATCGAGCTAAGACAAACATAGAATTTGCTAATTTTTCGTTAATGACAAATCAATTTTCGGATATTTATTTTATTAGTAATCGCTATAATATGGATTCAAAATATTGGTGGGTTATTTATCGTCTAAATGCGCATTTACCTTAATCTTTAGCTTTAAAGGTACTTATGCAATCATCATAATCATCATATTGTGAGAGAAACTAGAGTATTTACTTCTTTGTCCATTCATTGAGAAGGAATAAAATGACTGTAAAACGTACCCAAGATTTGGTTTTTATTCATAGCAATTTTTGCCATTTTTATGGAGAAGTTCACAATACTCGGAGTGGAGAGTAATATGTAGGACATTTGTAGATATGCATTTAACTCACTCGATGATATTGAAGAATTAGAAATTTCACACCTCATTGGATGAGTTGGAATTAGAGTGCATTATTTTTATCAATAATGTTGGTGAAAATAAAGACAATGAATAAAATGTAGTCGCGAAATTTTAAAAATGATATACTTTTTATAATTAAGGGTCATTGATGTTTTATATTTGTTCTCTTTGAAAATTGTATCAACATTATTGTCATTATATGAATACATATTACTTTTTTTCTATATTTTTTTATATAAGATTCAAAAAATATATATTTTTATTTTATATTTATTATAAAATAAAAGTGTTCATCAATTAAAAAAATATAAATCATTATTTTAGTTTATATGTGCCCAACATATTGTGTCCTTAATTTATAAAAAATAACGTGTTGGTGTGTCGGTGTCGTATCGTGTTCATATCCCGTGTTGTTGTCCGTGCTTTATAGTCTGGTATTATCTCAAAACCAGGATCTTTCATGGCAATGTATTTGATTGGAGGTGAAACAACATCTGTTACAAATCCGGACCAAGTAGGTCAGTTTAAATAATTAATTATAATTTTTAAATTTTAAAATTCTAAATAATTTTAAATAAATAATATTAAGTCCCAAAAATTGGGATGTGAAAATCTAAAATATAAAATTTAACAAAATTAAATCTATATTGGACCTCATCGGACAATCGTCCGAACAAAAATAAATACGACATACTCTACAATCATCGTAAGGGAACCAAAAATTATAATTAAATATAACATAATATCCGAACTGTTCCCAAAATATAATCTTGGATATATACCCGACCAATTCCATAAACCAATCACATCAAATATCAATTTTAACTATAATAGAACCAAACTCACCAAATCAGATGAATGGATGACAGATCATGATCATACTTCTACAATGTATCTGAATCTTCAATTCTAAATGGATAAAATAAAAAAAATGAGTTTAATACTCAACAAGTATTATATTTAAATAAAAAGAGTATAATAAATCATAGGGAATGTCAAATGGATAAAAATCCGTTCAAACGACAAGATAAATCTAAATTGCCGATATAACAAATCTAATAAAATCCAAAGGCCAAGATTCGAAATCCAATGGTAATCTCGTACTCAAAGTAAATATCCAAATTTAGAAAACAGTTCTCGCCGGGCTGTAATATATATATATAACTAAAACAGAAGTGATCCGGACCAATTCTTAAGCCGATGTCGATCCGAGTCCAAATCCAAGTCCGAATTTAAGTCCAAATCAAAGGCCTGATTAGCTTATAATTTGAGGTAAAATTCGATAGTCGGATGATCTAAGAGTGTGCGTAGAAACCGAAGTAGTGTCACAACAAATATTACGAAGGTCCAATAAATTCCTAAAATTATAAAATCTATATCCAAAACCTCTAAAATTAGTTAATGAACTACACATACATGTCCAGATCAAACAGATCGAGCAGATAAAATTATATGTATGTTAATAAAAATTTTAAAAAGTATCTAAAATATTTCAGATATTAAATCAAATCAAAGAGAGGGTTTATAGATACTTGCCATAACCTCATACTTTACAGATCTGAAGAAAAAATATCTCGAAGTACCTAAATCGACGCTTTCTCTTTCCTGCCTTGCGTACCCTTGACAAAACATCTTCATTCAAAATCCTCTAGATTGCATCGCATCCCAAACTTGTCTTAGATAAGGCACCCGATACGCAGAATCCAAACATATTTAATTATATATTTTTTTAGAAACATCACTAAGCGTTACCAATCTTTCTGATCTATTAGGGATCGATAAAATCGACGCCAATGATAATTCATTCTTCAATTATTAAAAATTTTTCTCACAAGTACCATTTTAAAGCTTCTATTCCAAGGCGCCAATGATACTACAATCCTTGAGAACTTTTAATAAATTTTCAATCGTAACCGATCAGATCCAAGAAACTCCGCACTCCCAAGATCTTAGCAGATCACTTCCATTGCCATTGCTTCCATCATCTTTGGATTTTTAAATGTCACCTTAAAAATCATATGACCCAATATGACACCTTCTCAGACTTTGTAGTAGACTTTCCAATCAATTTAATACACCTCAAAATTCTTTAAATAAATTAGAACGCCAATAATAAAACCACCACAAATAATACCATCACAATTGATCCAAGAACGATCAGAAATCAAATCGATAATATCCATGAAAAATGCTAAAATATTCGACAATCCTAAAAGCACAATCAGAACTTCATAATGGCCACACCATGGCCTGAGAACTATCCTATACATTTCCTCACATAAATTCTCAATTAAGGATACCTCGAGTATAGTTCGATCTTAGAGAAAACCCAAATTTCTTTAAATGAATCCAACAAATCCTCGATTCTTGAGAATTGATACATATTCAATTCTCAAAATAATGAAAACATAAATCTATCGGTCCAACCTTATTCACCAAAGAACATTGAAGCACTCCGCGCCAAGACACTTAATCGAATAAAATCTTTTTTAACCGATTCTGTAATTGCTATTTTAATTTCTTCAATTCAGACAAGATTATCTCATACTATGCCTTCGAAATAGACACAAATTCAAGCACACGATAGCAGATTCGATCTCCCGATCTGCAAACAATCCAGACTAATTATTAGGAAAACACATTCAAACTCGCAGATGACCAAAATGTCTTCAATTGTCACGAAATAGCTCCCAAATGTGATCATATGTGCCAAATAGGCTTAGCACTAATATCTCAACAGATAACTTGTTAGTGATTCTTCCTTGGAACTCAGAAAACTCATATCCTGAATGCGGAATGGAACGGAATTGCCGAAATAGTCTTCTACGACTGAGGATCCAGCTCTAATTTTATGAGCTGTAGATACAAAATCCTTTACTGGAACCATTTGACTCATATCTAGACTTCTCAAATCCGGACGCATGAAATTTGAATGATCCCTTGAAAAATGGCCTATTTGGCCGCCATTGAAGCAAACTCCATTCTGACAAAGAAAACTAGTATCGCGTATGTAACATCTCAAATATTTTTTTAGAATAAAATTGATAAATTAGTTTCAATAATTATTTTTAATTACTATTAGGATTAAAATCTGATCTTTGGGCCTAATAAATTAAATGAATTAATGGATTGGGCCTAAATATTTGAATTAAAATTTAGATTAAATAGTGAATTAATTATTCGTTACGGAGTATATATATACATATAAATAAATAAATAAATAAAATATTAGAAATTTAGATTAGGGTCTTAAATAGAGATAATTAGATAACTAACTAAATAATAAATATTTTAAAGAGAGATAAATAAATAAATATATAAATAAATATATTATAAAAATATGCTAATAATAATAATAATAATAATAAATGTATTAATAAATAATAATAATGGTAATAATAATAATAATAAATATATATATTAATAATGATAAAATAATAATAATAAGGATAATAAATATATTAATATTAATGATAAAATAATAATAATAATAATAAAAATAATAATAAAAATAAGTAAAATTGAGGAAAGAATCGGCCAAAAGAAGGCAGAAAAGAAAGAAAGAAGAAAGAAAAAGAAAGAAGGAAGGAAGGAAGGAAAAGAAGAGGGAAAAGGGAAGAAGAGAAGAGGGAAAGGGAGGAGGAAGAGGAAGGCCGCGAAATCATGGACGCGTATCCAGCAACGCCCAAAATGGAAATCGAGCACAACCCTAATCGGACCAATTCGTTATTTAAGGAGGACATTGTGTGGGAAGAAGTCGCCGCCGTCGTTAAACCCTAGCCGTGAGTGATCATCACATCGCTGCTATCGCCATCGCCGACCGCGTGCGGAGAGGAGTTGCGGTCGCCGTCATCGTTCGGGTGGTTTGCTGCCCGCCGACAAGCAATCGGGTAGCGGCCACCATCCCAAATTTGAAGCCGCGAGCAAAGTCACCGGTTGCCGTCGCCGTTTTCGATTGCAGCCGCCGAAGCGCCATCGCCGCTGCGATCTCTGCCCGTTGGCCGTTACCGTCGCCGGGCCGATTGTATGCCGCCCCGCCGCAAATCCGCCGGGCGTTAAACTCCTAACCGCCTCTCTTCAACAAGCAAGTGAATCCCGCTCTACCGTCATTTCTCCTCTAATTGCAAGTGAACCTCCACTCCCAATTCTATTCGAATCGCAAGTGATCTCTTCTTATTGTCGTTTCTCTTCTTGCATATTAATTCGATCCTTCACTTCCTCAATCTTCATGATTGTTAATTGAAGTTGGGTATATTGTGGAGATGGTGTGGATAATTGGGAAAAGTGAACATTGGTAAAACAGTCCGATTTAAAGGGATGCGTTTTCAAAATGTTCATGGGCTTCAAGTAGAAATTGAGGGCCAAAATTTATGAGTTAACAATTCCTAAATCTTATTTGTTGAATGTGAAAAGAAAGGTTAGGACTTTCATTCATTTCGGTGGAAATCCGTTGGAGGCACGGGGTAATGCAGCCTCGTGCTTTGTTTGTACATTTGGTATGGCTTCGCAACGTGATAGGCCTCGGAGAGGGTATGTCAT
The DNA here is from genome assembly GCA_033239525.1 of Nepenthes gracilis. Classification (NCBI taxonomy): domain Eukaryota; kingdom Viridiplantae; phylum Streptophyta; class Magnoliopsida; order Caryophyllales; family Nepenthaceae; genus Nepenthes; species Nepenthes gracilis. The sequence goes on from BSYO01000021.1 coordinate 4,792,715, forward strand.
TCATATTCTACGGTATACATACGTGTATGTCCTGGCCGTGAAGCTGCTGAGTGTGGGACGGTGTGTGTGGTGTTGAAGCTGAGTGCGTGGTGTGTGTGCAGCAGAAACAGCCGCGTGATGGCTGTGTGTGCGTGATGGGCTGGCGTCTGTGTGTAGGTGGCCGGGCTCTGTGTGTAGGTGTTTTAGTGGACCAGGTGTTGGGTGTGTGTGTGTTGGTGTGGGCCAGAGCTGGGAAAATTGGTGTGAGTGTGTGTGGATTTGGATGGCAGGATATGTGAGGGGGTATATATATATATGTGTGTGTGTGTATCTACATATGGATATATGTGTGTGTGTGTGTATTAGATTGTGTATGTGGGTATATATATATATATATATATATATATATATATATATGTATGTTAATATATGAAAGTGCTTTGTATAAATATATATATAAGTGGGAATGTATAAGTGTATATGAATGTAGATGGATAATGAAAATATATGTTTGTTTATGTGTGGACATATGGGTATACATGAGAATAAAAATGTTAAGGAGCATAGAAGGCATTTACACTTTGTATATGTGGCATTTCAAAATATACCAGCCTGTGTTAATAATTAGGTATGTATATTGATTGTTTGTGGAGAAATAAATATTGCTTGGGGATGAAACTTGAATAAAAGTAAAGATCGTTGGCCTTAGATGTAAGCATCGCTCCGGAACAGAATGGAAGAACAGTTGAGTGGTTGAATTAAACACAAAAATCATATCTCGATCTTTGTATGCCTCTGTACGTCCTAAGAAACATTCCTTTGTGTTGGATTTGATTGTGTGAGTACGGTCTGGTCAGCACCGAATGACGTTCCTATTATTGATGTTGCAAAACTTTCTTTGCGTTATACTCGGTGTGTGAGTATGTGTTGGCTTCTTACGGTCAAGGTTGAGGAGAGTGTGTGAAAACATTGAAGTATCTGGTCAAATGGGAGGCTTTGGTACTTTAATGTGGTCTACGCTTATCCGATACTGATTTCCGTGTCCTGGTGGTGTTGAGGTATATTGCCTAGTTCGGCGGGATACTTATAGCCATGTGACCAGCGTAGGAGATGATATCAGGAATATCATTTGGCGAGGGGTATCACGGATGGTATCGGTATGCTACGGGTACAGCCTCTGGGAGGACTGTAGGGGTAGTTGGATACGATCGATGACCTCGTTGTACTTACCCAGCCGTTGGGGGCGTAAATACGCGGCCTTTGGTTCACGGTGACAGAATAAGATCCAAGGAGATTCTTATTATCTCGTACAGTTGTGACCTCAATTTGAGCTGATAATCAAATTCTTGTAGTCTCGTATAGTGAGTCAAGAGGGATGCTTATAACCTAGTGATCATCGTAGAGGATGATATCTGGGATATCATTGGCGAGGAGTATCGGAGGTGGTATCGGCATGCTACGAGTACAGCCTCTGGGAGGACTGTGGGGGTAGTTGGATATCATGGATAACCTCGCTGCACTTACCCAGCCATCGGGGGCGTAAATACGCGGCCTTTGGTTCACTATGGTAGAATAAGGTCCAAGGAGATTCATTGTGATGTTTCATCATTATTGATATCTCGTAAATTTGGGATTCAGTTGAATCCATGAGTTATATTTTGCAGAATCCATTGATTGGATTTTACGTTATTCGGATATTGGTGAAATCTATGTGGTTCATCGATATTGATATTCAGGTCGTTCACGCTGACATATGGACCGGGGAAATCCCCAATCATCGTTGATGTCAGATTCCAGGGGATTACCGTTGTTTATTGGCACTCTTGCTGTTTTTGGATGTGCGGGTCTCGTGGGACCTATTTTGCTTAGAGTCGTATTTACAACGTGTTGTAATTAGCTCGGATATAGTAGATGGTTAGATTTATATTGAGATCTTGATAGTTTAATATCCGAGATTGTCATTGTTGTATATCATTTTTTATTATTATCACTTACTGGGTTTTGGCTCACCCTTGTGTTTTATTGGCTCCAGATTAGACAGGTTGACATCAAGATCAAGTAGATCACGTGGCTTTTGGGTAGCCGTCAAATAGAAGTTATATCAGCGTTCGAGGCTCTTTGGACGGAGATTTAAGATCTTGGTAGTTTAGTTACTGTTTAACTTTTATTAGATTTCTCTATGAGAATTGATGTTTTTGACATTGAGGTTATGTATTGTAGTTATTTGTCATTATTATGGATATTTATGTGATGATGCATTTATGATGACTATGGATTGTGTCTTAAATGATATTATAAAATTCATTAAAGTTGTTTGATGATGCGTAATTGATGATTTTGGACGATTCGAGAATTTAACCGTGATGGTCCGGGTCGGGTTTGGGTACTCGAGCTCTGATCGTTACAGTGTACTTTTTCTCGCTAAACTTGTAGGCTGATCCTACAAACTCGAACTTTGGGGAAGAAGACTTTACTTCATCTGACTTTTCTTTAGCTTGTCATTTGAATGATAAGCAAGTCCATCATTTACTGATTCTTCATTGGAACTCAGAAAACTCATATCCTGAATGCAGAATGGAACGAAATTGTTAAAATAGTCTTCCACGATTGAAGATCCAGCTCTAATTTTATAAGCTGTAGATACAAAATCCTTTACTGGAACCATCTGACTCATATCTGGACGTCTCAAATCCGGACGCATGAAATTTGAATGATCCCTTGAAAAATGGCCTATTTGGCCGCCATTGAAGCAGATTCCATTTTGACAAAGAAAACTAGTATCACATACTTCTTCTTGCTAAACTTGTATGCTGATCCTACAAACTCGAACTTTGGGGAAGAATACTTTACTTCATCTGACTTTTCTTTAGCCTATCATTTGAAGGATAAGCAAGTCCATCCTTCAAGTTCTGATTCCAATACTCTAATTTCTTCTAAAAATGTTTCTCTCGAAACTGCTCCTGCTCGATCAACAAAACATGATCCAGCTCATCGCCGTAAGTCCAGCGTCGGAATAACAGCAATTATTTCTAGATTGAATCTTGAAGTCCTCAACTACTATCCTACTTCAACGACTCTTTTGGATTCTTCAACATTTTCTTGAGCATTGCCTTAGGAGGCCGAATCTCAAACTCTTCATCTATCAATTCTTCAGCGAGGAAAGATTTGCGGTGACGATTATCCATCCAATCATAACAAGTGGGAAAGAACAATCCTTGAATCTTCTTCTTACCTCTGCCATAACTTTGAATCTCTATACGATCAGTATCATCGCTACCAACAAAATCGGACTTGCACTTTATGTCCATTCTTTTAGTAGGAGTTGACCGCCAAAACTCCACAGTTTCTCTTACAAAGAAAAACAAGTTGACTTGAATTGAGCTTCTTTATCTTTATCTGCGGCATCCAATCTTGACATGCCTTCATTCATCTTCACTTCCACCGCTTACCTTCTTAATGGCCAAAACTCTCTTTCTATACCACAAGATTTCAAACCGATCAACTTTATCACCAACCCCTCTGCCGACTTAAATTTCCTTCTACTCCATAAGATTTCGAACCGGCACCACCTAAAGCCGCTACTTTTCTTCTAAAATTTGTAAATCCTAACAAAACTTTCACTTATATATAGAAACCGAACAAAATTCTAATTCAACCGCTATATCAAACCACACCTATTATGTCGCTCGTGCGACTCATCATAATCAGATGATCATTCTTTCGATCCAAACCCAAACCTTCACAACTTGACCTTTTGATTCAAATCCGAGCTTCCAGAACTCAAATTTTTTACTGTCTAGCAAAGACAATACTTATTATATTCAAAAGTTCAGTCCATTATTTATTCAAAGTGATCCAAAGACCTCCCCTTACGACTTCTCTCTATACCATTTCTGTCACAAATTTGGACCAAGTAAGTCAGTTTAAATAATTAATTATAATTCATAAAATTTAAAATTCTAAATAATTTTAAACAAATAATACTAATTTCAAAAATTTAAGTATGACAAACCAAAACATAACACTCAATAAAATTAAATCCACATAGGATATCATCGGACAACCATCCAGACAAAAATAAATACGATATGTTCTATAATCATCGTAAGGGAGGTAATAATTTAATAAAAAATTATAATCAAATATAATATAATATCCAAACTGTTCCCAAAATATAACCATAAACATATATCCAGCTAATTTCATAAACTAATCACATTAAATACCAATTTAAACATAATAGAACCAAACTCACTAAATCAGATGAATGGCTGATGGATCACGACTACACTCCTGTAATACATCGGAATCTTCAACTTTGAATGGATAAAACAGAAACAGTGAGCCTAATACTCAACAGGTATCATATATAAATAAAAAGAATCCAATAAATTAGAGAGAATGTTGAATGGATAAAAATCTGTTCAAACGACAAGATAAATTCAAATCGCCGATATAACAAATCTAATAAAATCCAAGATCCAGAATTCGAAATCTAATGGTAGTCTCGTACTTAAAGCAAATATCTAAATCCAAAACAAATATCCAAATTTCGAAAACAGTCTTCGTTGGGACGTATATATATATTTTATGAATATATAACTAAAATAAAGGTGATTCGGACCAATTCTTAAGCCGTTGTCGATCCGAGTCTAAATCCAAATCCGAATCCAAGTCCAAATCCAAGGCCCGATCGGCTTATAATTTATGGTAGAATCCGATAGTCGGGTAATCTAATAGTGTGCGTAAAAGTTGAAATAGTATCACAATAAATATTCTAAAGGTCTAAATCAAAACATATAATCAAAATATTTGTACAAAACATATTAAGACCCAACTATAGAAAAAATCGGCCAAATTCAAATCCATGTCTAAAAATCCATGTCCAAATCAAAGTTCAATACTAATCTATACAGAAATACAAATTATGCACTAAATTTTGGGTTCTGATTATTTAAATACTAGCTTGAGGAATGGTTACACATAATCCCGGTAACGTTAGGTTAAATCAAATACAAATTACGCCAACATGTATGACCGTTCATGTATTCTGTACTCATGGATAAGGTTGCTCATTATTATTTGTCACCCGTGACTTTTGGTACAATCCTCAAGTTTGTCAGATATATTAGGATATCCGAATATATTCTAAAGTCAACTCAAATTATCCAAATAGGAAGGGTCACTACTCCAAACTTTTCCTGCCGGCAGAAATGGATTTCCAAATAACAATATCATTTCATCAGAAGTTGGCCAGAGAAATCTAATAATCCAAATCCAAATATAGTGACCACGACCCAACACGTGCATATAAAAATGCACGGCCAATACAAGTTTCATGTACATTTTTGCTACATATATTGATATAAATATACACATTATCTAATAATTTTTTCAGATTTTTAAAAAATAATAGATTCCTAAAATTATAAAACCCATATTCAAAACCTCTAAAATTAGTCAATTAACTACACCATGTCCAAAGTAAATAGATCGGGTAGACAAAATTATATGAACGTTAGTAAAAATTTTAAATAGTATCTAAAATATTTCAGATATTAAATCAGATTAAAAAGGGGATTTACAAATACTTGTCTTTACCTCATACTTTGTAGATCTGAAGAAAAAATGCCCCGAAATGCCTGAATTGATGCTTTCTCTCTCCTACCATGTGTACCCGTGCCTCTGCCTGTGTTCTCCTTCTCTCTCCACATGGCTTTTGCCGCACGCCACTGCTGCTGCCGCCTGTGTGGCCATCGCTGGCCTTCTCGGCATCAGCGCTGCCTACGTCCACCGCGACCACCCCGGAGCCACCTCCTCGCCGCACATCGCTGTCTCGACTTTGCCCCTTTCTCTCTCATCTGCGTAGCTTCCTGTGTGCTGCTGCCGCCACTCAACACCGTCGGCTGACCTGCCACCGTCGGCCTTCTCGGCATCATCTCGTCGGCGCCGAAGTCGTTGTTCAGTCGTCTCTCTCATCTTTCTTACTTGCAACCCTCGCCGCGCGCGTCGTTGCCGACCCACCAGCACACGGCCTCTTCCGAGCGTCGCCGCCGTCGATAACCCAACCCTTCTTAGCCAGCGCCACCGTCAAACGGCCGCCTTCCTCCTCTCTCTTCTCCCTCTCTTCTCTTCTCGTGCCAAAACCTCGCCCCCCTTTTTACTCTCTCCCCGAAATCTTATCTTCGAAATTTTTTTTCCTTTTTATGTTATTTTTATTATATATATATTATATTATTATGATATATTATTATATTATATTATATATGTATAAACTAATATTTGGATAATAGTGTGAGGGCACCTCGAACGCTAGCCCGAATGATCCTAATATCTGTCTAAATTTTATTATATTTAATTAATTTTTACCACGTCCAAATTATCCAAAATCATAATTAATATTAAATAATCCAAACAAAATTTGGGATATTACAAGATCTTTCACTTGTAGTGCACAACATACGGGAAGGTATATGAACTCATCATAGATAGGGAAGTTGTGCGAATGTAGTGTCCACTTCTCTTGTGAATAAATTCAAGCTACCCACGAAAAATCACCTGAACCCCTATAAGTTGTCACAGCTATACCGAGGCAACTAGATTTGGATGGACAGAAAGTATTTGGTAACTTTTTCGATTGGAAAAAGGATATAAAGATGATTTTTTATGCAAAGTCATACCCATACATGTTTGCTATGTTCTTCTCAAAAGACCTTGGCAATATGACCACATATCCACTCATGATGATTTTACTAACACATTCTCTTGTGAAAGAGGGGAAAAAGTGTTACCTTGGCCCTTATGTTCGACTTTGATATTTCAAAGACTACTAATGGTATAGATGTGATTTTATCATCTTCGGATATTGACCATTTTTTAAAATAAATTGAAAATTTATGATGGTGGGTTGAACCTGGTTGAACTTCCGGTCATTGTCCATCTCATTTTAGAGAAATTCTCAGATGTTACTCCAAGAGATCTACCACCGCTCGTCCCTTGTAGGATGTCCAACATTGCATATATTTTAACCCGGGATCAACAATTTTGAATGGATCAACATATTGAATGAATCCTAAGGATCATGAGGAGTTATAACTGCAAGTGGACATGCTCTTATTGAAGGGGATAATCTGTGAAAGTTTCAATCCCTCGATTGTCTCGGCTTTATTTGTTCCAAAGAAAAATGGTACATGAAGAATGTGTATTAATTGTAGGGCAGCCAATAAAATCACCATCAAGTATCGATTTCCTATTCCTCGATTGAACAATCTTTTGGACCAACTTTATGGTATCATCCTTACAAAGATTGATTTACGAAGTGGCTATCTTCGAATTCGGATGAAGCCCAGTGACAAGTGGGGGGCCAATTTCAAAATGTGGGAGGTTTGTATGATCGGAGGTCATGTCTTTTAGATAATCCAATGCCCATCTACCTTCATACGATTCATGAATTGTGTTTTCAAATCTTTTATTGAAAGATTTATAGTGATATACTTTGATGATATTTTGATTATTAGCAAGGATGATGTTATTTACTAGGATCAACGTTAACAAGAGTTCTAAATTTTCCAGGAACAATGGCTCTATGCCAATTTAGCTGGGTGTCATTTCTTTACCAATACTCTGATTTTCCCTAGATTGTCGTCTCAAATTAGGGGATAAAGGTGGATTTAACGAAGGTTGAAGCCATACTAAGTTGGCCGACTCTGACTACTTTATAAGAAATCGGGAGTTTTCACAGCTTGGCTTCTTATCAACGATTCAGTGAGGACTTTAGCATAGTAGCCACTCTAATAATCGAATGTTTGAAGGGGAGCTTATTCAAATGAACAATGCAGGCAGATGTGACTTTTAATTGACTAAAACACGTCCTAATGATGGCACCGGTCTTGGCGCTTCTGATTTCAATAAGTTGTTTGAAGCTGATTATGATGTATTTAATTACAGCATTAGTGCAGTTATCGGACAAGAAGGAAGGCCATTGCATTTTTTGGGGAGAAACTTAACAAAGCGGTAAGAAATACAGCACATATGACAAAGAATTCTATTAGTATCGTACATGCTCTCAAGCATTGAAGTCACTATTTATTACTGAGAAAATTTGTTCTTTCTCCGATCAACACATGGTGAAATTTATCAATAAGTAATAAAAATTTAGTTCAGGACTAGCCGCTTGGGTTGAATTCCTTAAATCCCATGACTTTCTCATCTGGCACAAATGTGAAACCTAAAATAAGGTGGCTGATGCCATTAGTTGGCGATACTTGCTATTTTCTGTTTTTGCAGGTTAAAATTATCTAATTTGAAAATCGTGAAAGAGTTGTATAAGGATGATTTATTCTTTGGTCTACTCATAGAGGAGTGTGCAACTGCCCAATTAAGCAATTTTTGCTCATTAATGGCTATCTTTTTCAAGGAACCCGACTTTTGGTTCCTAATGTTCTTTAAGGGAGGCAATCTTGTATGAAGCTCACATGGGAGGATTAGCGGGCAAATTTGTTGAGACCAAACTCTCGCACTTGTACAAGAAAGTTCCTTTGGCAAAGATGGTTTGAGACATTAGGCAACTTATAGAAAGATGCTGGAAATGTCATATGGCCTAAACATGAGGTTATATACAACCCTTCCAATTGCCACTGACTCTTGAGAATATGTAAATATTGATTTTGTGCTTAGGCTACCATGAACACAACAAAACAAAGATCATCATGGTGGTAGTTTACTAATTTTCCAAAATGGCACACTTTGTTTCGTTTAACCGAATAATGGATGCTTCGAACATTACCGATTTATGCTTTCATAAGAAAGTGCAATTCCATGGAAATTTGAAAATGATTACTTTAGATAGAGACTTCAAGTTCTTGGGGCATTTGTGGTGCACTTTATGGAAAAAAAAGGGCACTCAACTCGAATTCATCACATCCTTCTACCTACAAATAAATGGACAAGCGGCGGTTGTCAACCGGAGCCTTGGAAATTTTTTAAGAAGCATTGTTGGGAAAAATATTTGACAATGGGTCCTAAAGTCAATCCACGGGAATAATACCATTTGAGGTGGTTTATAGCGCTAATTCCATTAACCCAATCAATCTTATTCTAATTCTGCTACCGTCAACTGTTAGTGAAGATGCCAATTCCTGAGCCGAACAAATTAAGAAAATACATTCTGATATCTAAGAACACGTAACCAAACAAACAAGTAAGTACAAAAATAAAATAGACAAGCATCGGTGGGCATAAGAATTCAAGTATGGTGATCTAGTGTGAATTCACTTATGAAAGGAAAAGTATTCTGGTGGAAAATTTTCTAATGTCCATCCACACTCGGATGAGCTTTTCAAGGTTTTTAGGAGGATTGGCAACAATGTATATATATGAAGAGAGTTTACTGAAAAATATCGCATATTTCTGACTTTAATACTGTTAATCTCCAATTGTATTTTTAAGAAGCTAACTTGAGAATGAGTTTTTTCCAACCGGGGAAAAATGATACAATTCTGATTAAATATAATCATTTTATTAATAATATGGTCACTATCTATGACATCATGGCAAATATTGGTGAAGTGGCAATAATTATTTAGGTTTTGCTTTTAACCACTAAGACTTAAAAGGTTGAATTAAAAGATATAACTTTAATTAAGGACAAGCCACCCTAGGTTACTTCACCCCATGCTTTGGGCCATTTCCCTAGCCCTGCTCAAGAAGATTGAGAATATGAGGGATTACTAATCTAATTTAATTGCTTAGGTTGTGCTAAATTTATATAAATTAGGGATGATTTAATTTATATATATTTTTTCTCAACGGTATCACAATATAATAGTTTTAGGCGTATTAGGTTATACATCATCAAGTTTATGTTTTCTTTATAAATGTGGAAAAAAAAATGTTTGATGTTGGTAACATACACTAAATTATCTGAAACCAAGAAATTTTTTGTTTCTAAGTTGTATTGTTTGGTTGTTATGTGGAGGCCACTGAATATTATTATGTCGTAAAAATACTGAATTTTTTTTTTTTTTTTTTTGAGTATTCACTGCATTACTTGTTGCATGTAGGATATTTTTAGTGTGGATCCATAGAAATGTGGGTTTTGGCACATGGGCAGAGATGTCTATCAGTTTTGTTCATGGCCGTGGATCCCTCTTTACTAGGATTCATTAATTTTTGCAGATGTTGGTATTTGATAACTTCATTAGGGTTATATTTCTTGACTAGGTGTTACTTTTAAGCTGTATGATCTATGTAGCATATCTATCTCCTTGAGTTTTAATGTTGTGCCAACTTCGGGGCAGTATTCCATGCTATGGTGCTTTGGCCATCCCAATCTTTTGCTTGAATGTAGAGGATGAGTTTTGTTGTAACTGTGTAATTGATTCATTTGATGTGGAGGTCGTGATTTCAAATAACAAAAATACTTTTGTAATGCATCTGTAAGGTTGTATACTTAGTTTCCTCTTCTTTCCAATTCTGTGACGTATGTTTCCTTGTCATTGGTGCATTATGTTAAGCAAGGTCACTGCTCTTGCTTTCATTCTTTTTATAGAAATCGTATTCTTTGGTTTTCCAGGATGGAATACTTGAAGTTAGGAGTAACGTGGAAATCTTTGTTTACTTTTAAGCACCAGGCTTTCAAATTTTTTACCCTGTCAAAGTCTTGGAAACTGTGGTAAAAAATATTATGTCCTTGTGAAACCGATAAATGAATAGATCTCTTTTATGTGTATCATAGAGGATTGGAGTTGTTTCACCCTCTATTCAGACATAGAGGCTGAGTATCAGCCACCTGTTTTAGTTGCAGGGTTGAGACTTTGTATTTGATTCACATACTCATAATATATGAAGTCATGTGTTGATTTTTCAGCACAAAAATAAAATAAAACCAACTGAAGTGGCTCACGTTTTCCTATTTTGGGATAATCTTTCACCCACTTCCTTTTTGATGATAACCATTCTAAGGCATTGTGATGAAAAATGTTTATATATGTGTGGTGCTTGGTTTGGTTTTTGAAATTTAATATTCTAATTATATACCATCATTGAGGGGTATTAAGACTTGAAAATTCCAAACAAGTGGGTAACTTATAGAAATTCGAGCTATTACAATTGACTTTAATGATTAAAGTTAGTTTTCGATCCTTAATTAATTTCTACATTCGATCATCATATTAACGAAATTTGAACATGAAATATCGATTTTAATCTAACAGTGTGAACAAAGCACCAGATGTGCTAACCATGCAAACATGCGCTTTATAATTGTGGTTGTTTTTTTAACAAGTCCCAAAAAGCCTTTAGGTCTAAGCCAATAAAACAACCTCTCTAACCTGCAAGGGTGGTACTGAATCTTTAACTGTAGACTTGCAACACGGAAAGTTGTGTGCACAAGGCACCTTGCTATGTCTTCTTCAAAAGTTCAAACTAAAATAGAGATGTTTGGGGCACATGCGTGGGTGATGAGGTGTGCGTCCACCTTTTTTGGTGTGGGTTTATTGATATAGATGGATGATGTCTACCCCTAATCGAACTAAGGTAGTTTGTATTTTCGGACTATAATGTATGATTTTGGCTGCTCGTTGCATAAATCTTCTATTATGCACAGGTTCACGAAATATTTGGATCATTTTAGATTATTACATATGATTTTTGTTTGTATTATGAGATCCTATGAAGTGTCTAATTTGCGCGTGGTGAACCTTGTGATTGTTCAGTTACCGACCAGGGAATGAAAGAGTGTGTATTGACCAAGAGTAGTTTTTGAAATTGCGTTGCTTGACTGTTATGGTAGAAAGTTCTGAATGTTAGGATGCTGTAAAGATATAGAGATCTTTGGTAGTTCTTATTTCCTAACTTGTTATTATTCACACACCACAACCATACCATATATATGCTCTGTTCTGTGGTGTGGTGTGGTGTATGGCATTTTTCTCCTAGTAGGAAGAAGACCAGTTAGGCAATCCCAGTGAGCAGGCGGTATGTATGGAGTCGCCTACAAGTTTAGTTGAGGAAGGATACGGCAAGCCTTGTTGTCTCTGCTGGAAGTGTTAGGAGCTACTGACCCTGTATGGAAAGAATGGGGATTTGCTCCTCGGAGCAAGAATTTCACCTATTTTTTAATATTTTTATTTTATAAAATTTATATTAAAAAAATTAAAAAAAAAGATAAAATACCTACTCTACGAAATAGAAACCCGTGTCTCCTAATTGGGATTAAAGGAGCACATAGACGTTGATTATTAAATAGGTGAATCTATTATGAGATTTGGGGTCGAGTTCATAAAATTTTCTGCATATAACTTAGTTTTAGGTAATTTATTTATTTTTTACTTATCCAAAAAAATTGATTTTTTTAATTTTTTTTGAAATTATTCGATTGTAGCCGTTTATTTTGTTTGAGAAAAATAGAAATTAATCTCTAATATGATGAGTTAAGACTAATCATTGATCCTGTTTTGTTGACTTTTCTTCCTTCTGTTTTAGCTAACTTAATCTCTTTCTTTCGTTTTTCTCTGCCAGCGGAACAAACTTTTAAAGTTTAAGATAATGAAGAATGAAAAAAAGAACGTACGGGAAATGAAGGTTGCAAGTAAGTAGAATTATTGAAAATATGATCTTAATATCTATTTATATAACCTTATATATATATATATATTCATCATATCACGTGATATATGGGTGGGTATTTTATTTTAATATTAGTAAAATTTAATTTGTAATAAGATCACTACTTAAATGATAGTTGAGAATAAAATTACATGAATACCTATAACCAAAAAATATAATATACAATAAGGATAATCAGTTTAATCGTATCACCATAGGCATATTCTGAATGAAATTTATTGAGTCGAAAAAAATTATATAATATTTTAAAATAATATAGTATTCATGAAACTTATATAAAGTAATTAAATACATAAAAATATTATATCTAAAAAACCACATAAATAGAATCTTGTTCATCCACTCAAAACAACAACTAAATGCATTCCGAATGAGCACCCTTAACCCAACCCAATTGCTTTTTCTCTTTCAGTTATTATTATTATTATTTTCTCGTCAAAACGCATCGTTTCTTGTCATTGAGGAGGGAGATGATTTGAGGATCCGGGGGGCCTTCTTCTTCCTTGTGGAGAAGGACCGTCCTTCTCCTCATCTAAATCGTCGGATATAAAATCCGACGGTCCACACATTTTGAATGGATAATATAACGACTGCTTTTTAAATTTAATAATCCAAAAACACGAATCGCGAATTTTACATCCGACTTTAAATTATAATCATTCTTCACCGGTGCTGACGCTCACTCAATCAATGATTTGATGGCACTGTTCCCACGACACTCCCCAGTGTGAGACTAGACGTGGAGGAAGATTATAGCAGTTCGCTAGACACGTGTCCCGAATCACATTTAAATGCCACGTGCTGCACATGCAGAAAATCATTACCCTCCCTATATATGTAGGTATACAATTTTTGGTTGCTTTTATGGCCTTCTCCGAAATAATCAAATCAAATTTAAAATTAAATAAAATCAAACGTCCTGAGCTGAGAGAGTTCGAAATACGAGAGCGAGCAGCGCAGAATCAGTAGCGGCTGAGAATAGAGCAGTTCCGAGATGCCAGGGCTGACCATCGGAGACACCGTCCCTAACCTTGAAGTGGAGACCACCCATGGCTTGTTCCGACTCCACGACTTCATCGATGATAGCTGGACCATCCTTTTCTCTCACCCCGGTCTGTTCAAATACCTAAGCTGAATTTGTGTATGGTGTTTCATTTTATTTCTCTTCCTCCACAATCTCTTCTTGAGATTCAAATTCTGTTTCCGCATTTGTTTTATGAGGGTCTGCTTGATTTTGATTTTGATTTTGTAACAGTAGGGAAAAAGTAGTAGTAAATTGAATTTGATTTAAAAGGTTTTGTAAGTTTGAATTGTCGATTTGGTCGCATACGTGCAGGTGATTTTACGCCAGTATGTACGACTGAACTGGCGAAGATGGCTGCATACGCTGAAGAATTCTACAAGAGAAGCGTGAAGCTCTTGGGATTGTCTTGCGATGATCTCCAGTCCCACCAAGACTGGATCAAGGACATTGAAGCTTACTCCGTGAGTGTACTCTCCACATATATAATTAAATTACATTTTCTTAATGTTACGAAGTAGGTTCCGATTTCCTTGATTTTGTACCATGGGTAAATGTCTCCGCATAAGAAATTCAGATTTCTGAAGATATTGGTTTTAAAATCAAGTCACCCCACGGCTGAGAGTCTGTTAAAAGTGGTTGAGAAGACGAGAGAAATCTTATATGATAATTGCTGTTTGGCATGCACGCAGGGAGGGTGCAAGGTGAGTTATCCGATAGTAGCAGACCCAAAGAGGGAGATAATAAAGCAGCTAAACATGGTGGACCCAGACGAGAAGGACGCCTCCGGAAACCCGCTCCCGTCACGAACCTTGCACATTGTGGGCCCAGACAAGGTGGTGAAGCTGATCTTCTTATACCCAGCCACCACCGGAAGGAACATGGACGAGGTGGTCCGGGTGGTGGAGTCTCTTCAGAAGGCGGCAAAGCACAAGGTGGCTACCCCGGCCAACTGGGAACCGAGAGATCCCGTGGTGATTCCGCCGAGCGTCTCTGACGATCAAGCCAAACAGATGTTTCCGCAGGGATACGAGACCGCCAACCTCCCCTCTGAGGGACGCTATCTGCGCTTCACAAAGGTCGAATAATAAGTCATTTGGAAGCGGATATACGCCTCAGAATTACGTATGTACATTGTGCCGATGTATAGAAATATAATATATATGCTGAATGTCGTACTATAATAATATTGCGGAAAGGTAGCTATGATGTTTCCCCTCATATTTTGTACGGTCTATAGGTGCGTTTACATGTAATTTCGAAGCATCAAGTTAATCGATTGTATAGTACGGTGATTTTGCAGTGCGTATTCAGCGATTTCACAGTATGCTGACCAACGGGGTTTTTTCCTTTGAAATGGAACCGGAGAAAGGAGATGGGATCTTTTTTTTTTTGGGGTGAAATCTGATAGTTGAAGGCTTAATTCATCAGGTTGGATTGTAGATGCTTGTTGGGATTTGCAGAACGAGCACAATATGGAAATAAATTCATTTTTTGGGGTCAATTGTTGGCCATTAGATATTATAAGATTGCAAGAAATAAAAAAATAATTAAATATATAAACTATATAGTAATATTTAATGTAAAAAAATATTTTTAACTAAAGAAAAATATTAGAGGTCATATTTACTACAGTAAAAAAATTATGGGACATATTCTATAAAAAAATTATTATAAAAATATTGGATTATATAAAGTTTTATTCTAACTGGGATGACTGTGATGAATACAATTTCCACACTTTACAAATCTGTTGTGTTTTGGATCCGTGGTTTTCAAGCAATACAAATGTTCGAGATTTAGAGTCGTCGAGAGAGAGATTAAGACCGACTTTTTACGTGGAAAGCCTCCTCTTAAATGGGGAGGAAAAACCACGAGGCTCAAGGCATTCAGAAACGCTTCACTATTTAGATAGAAGTCTTTACAAAGTACAAGTGTTATGGTTAATCCTTCCTTGTCTCTTGTTCTGTACTTCTTTTCTTAGGGGTTTTGCTCGCTGGGAGGCTTTGTCACTCTCGTTGGGAAGCTTTGTCACTTTTTTTTGCTCCGTCTCACTGGGAAGAGAGGGATTAAGTGGCCGAGAGAGAGTGGAGTCTTTTCCTTCTTCTGGAATGAGCTCCGGGAGAAAAAGTCGGTCCCTTGGGAAAGGGACTTTGCTGGGTAATTATAGTAAAGATCGTGCCGTTGGGGAGGAGACACGTGGCAGCCGACGGATGGCCGAGAAGCCGTTCATTGCCCTACTGACCACATTAAATGCAGCTAACGTGAGTAGGATGGCACGCGATCGGGCGCCGGGCGCAGGCCCGAACGATGTCGCGTGCGTGGTCCAAGGTCGGGCCTTGATTTGACTAGCGCATGCCTCGCTGAGACGGCAGTCGATGCAGCAGCAGGTTCCTGAATCGGCGGCAGTCGAGCCGGGCGCTCTCACTGCATGAGGCGCCCTCGTCCTGGCGTGGCGTTCCTTGTTTATGTGTGGGTTCACGAACCCATCAGAGAGGGCAGTCCTTGGAGGATCCTTTGAGGAAAGTTCTCGAGTCTCTTCGACTTCTGACTCGCCCGAGACTCCTACCCTTCCCGGGGTTCTTGGGCCTCCGACTCGCTCTCGTATCTGGACGCCGCTAGCGGTGTCCTCGAGCTTCCTCGTGAGTCGGCCGAGACCTATCTGACGCCTCGCCGTGGCCTTGGGCCTTTGGAACATTGACCTCTATTTTGGGCCTCTCGGGTTGTCCAGCCTTCTTGGCTCGTGGGCGCATTTTCGGGCCTTACGCTTGGGCCTTTCCTTTGGGCTGTGCTTTTATGGGCCCTTTTATTGGAGTCCAACATAGCCCCCATGCCAAAGGGCCCAGGCTCTCGGTCGTTTGGCATGAAGTTGCTGATCTTCTAGAGGAGTTGACTGTTTTTTGCTCGAATTTGACCGTATGCGTACTTTTAGCTCGATAGGGACGTTCCTGAGCATGTCAGAGTATGGCCGTCCGAGTTCTTGATTAAGTCCTTTACGGTGGGGGTCCGAGCACGAGAATGTCCTCGGGATGAATGCGGCATTGTGCTTGGTGGGAGTTGGTCCCAGGGCTCTTTCTGGGTCCGAGACTTTCCAGCGCCGCCGTTTTTGGGCTTCTGGGGCGCATTAAATGCTGAAGTGACGCGCTGACAGGCGCCTCGGGAAGGAAAGGCCATCATTCCTCTGAGACGAATGGCCGGATGATGCGTGGCAAGGGTAAAGAGCGCGCTCTTTAGAATTCCAGGAGTATTTAAACGCCTCTTTGCCCCGATTTCCCAACTTTGCGCTTGCTTTTCGTTTTCTCCTCCAAGTGTTGAGGCTTTCCGTTCTTCCTTCACTCGAGTTTCTTCTCCATTTTTTGTTTTTCGACGTCCATGGTGCTTGGAGTGAGATAGATTGCCTCTAGGTGACGCTCGACAAGCTCGCGGAGATTCGAGCCCGATATCGAATCTCTGAGTCCACAGCCATGATGATCTCAGAGTCGCACGATAGGGCATGGTGTCCTTAGGACGGCTTCATAACCGTTTATGAAGTCCACCTCAAAGTTGGGTTACGGTTTCCCTTGGCAGATGAGCTTTACGATATCATGAGGGCACTTGGAGTGCCCTCAGCCCGGCTTCAGCAAAATGCGATAAGGTACCTGGTGTCCTTGTGCGTCTTCTTCCGGTGCCATAAGAAGCTCTTGAATGCTCTTACGGTCAAGGTGATGTTTCGCTTTACATGGAACCTTGACTGAATCATAATGACTTCCCGCCCGGACTTTTCCTTGATGTGCGGGGGTAACCCGGACTCCACGAAGCGGTGGAAGGATAAATTCTTCTTCCTTAGTGTTCACGAGCATTGTGTCATTCCCTTTAAGTGGGGGAAGGTGGCTAGCCAGTATAGCTCTAACCCTTCGAAGGAGGATAGGGAGAGTGTGAAGGAGTTCACGGACTTGGTGTTGGCCAATCTGGGAGCTTCCATCTGGGCAAGTGCAACATCTGGTTGTGGCCCGAGAAATTTGAGGAAGCCAAGTGGGGACCACGGGCCGAGGCTTCTACCGCAGCTTCCCCCGAGAAGTCCAAGAAGAGACTGAGGAGGAGAGCTGGGACATTGAAGATCGGGGGTCTTGTTGATTGCCTGGGAGAAAACCTCCTCGTCGGGAGCTTCGGGCTTCCAACTGCTGTCGTTGAGCCTCCCTCCAGTGATGATGAAGAAGATGATGATGATGATTTCAACATCGATGATTTGAGCGATGATGATGTGGCTGCTCCTCTGCTTAAGAGGTCGAGTACTGGCTCTTTGTCTAAGTCCTTGGGATCTGAAGGTCTCGCCTTCACTTCCACTGCTAATCTTCTTGCGGAGTCGACGGGGGTGACTGTACAAACTTTAAAGTTCACGGACGTCCAGCCCCCCAGTGATGATTTTGTCTCCGAAATTCCCGTTGATTTGCCTGGTGACATCTCGGACAAGATTGATCATCCTTCCGAGGACATAGGAGGCGGAAACTCCTAGGTGGATGCTGAGAGGGGGATGACGGCTGAGACGGTCCGAGAGGTGGTAGAGGTCGAGGAGTTAGATGTTCACGACATCATGCCCTTTGATCCTCCTGAGTGCTCCATTGCAGCCCAAGTCGAGCGACCGTCTGAGCTCCTTGGGGATATTGATTTTGAGGCTGGGTCTGGGAGTGTCTGCATGAGTCCGAGGTCTCTAGGGAGTGTGGCGTAAGGGACGATCCTCTTGTCTCTAAGGTAACCCACCGTTTCTTCTCTTGCCTTGCTTTCAGCTGCTCGCGTTTTGATGAGCTTATCTATTGCAGCTCTGGGATCTAATCGGAGGGCTTAGTGAGCTGGAGGGGGAGATCGCCCAGTCCCGCTCGGAGCTGAGGTCCTTGAGAGCCGCACGGGAGACTGCGCGACGGGCGGAAGCGGAGTTAGCTGAAGCTAAGGAGAGGAATGCCTCTTTGGAGGATACCGTCAAGCTTCTACGGCTTCAGCAGGGCCTCCTCCGAGACAGGGTCCTTTGTCTAGAGGAGAGGCTGAGGACGTCAGTACGGATTGCAGAGATGGCACCAGTGTTGGAAGGCAAGTACTGGCATGGCATCCATTTGTGCCGCCGAGTGGCGCGACTGATCCACCCGCAGTTTCCTGTGGCCGTCCTTAATCCCAGGAACTCCTGTGCCTTAAGTGTAGAAGACTTATACGGCGTTGTTGGGAGGCCTTTCCCTGGGCCTCCTCGGGTAGGGCCTGAAGGTGAACCTCTTACGCCCTAGGAACCAGTTCCGGCGGACCAGGTAGAATCTTCAAAAGCTCCAGAGGCTCAAGGAGAAGGGAGTCAGGAAGCGCTCCCTTGACATGTTGTTCTTTTTTCTTATTTCGTTACACTTGTACTTAAGCTCATTTTTATGAATAAGACTTGTCCTTTCTGCGTCAAGGCTTTGGACTTTTCTTTCGTCTTGTTTGTACGCGTGCCTCTCTTTTTTTTGCGTCGGAGTTCAACCTCTGGGGCCGCTCGGCTACTGCCGAGTTTTTGGAGTTTTGACTTCTAGGGTCCGACCTCTGGGGCCGCTCGGTCACAGCCGAGTTTTTATAGTTTTGAACTCTGGGGTCCGACCTCTGGGGTCGCTCGGTCACAACCGAGGCTTTAGTTGTGTTGCGAGTTGCTTCGCGTTGATGAGGGAGCATGAGAACGCTTCACGGTAGACATAATGAAGGGACGTTTTTACTGATGTACACGTTTTACATTGAGAGGCCTCTAGGGCCTTTTTTTTGGTCTTTTGGTTATACTGGCCCGCACGCTTGGGCCTTCATGCTCCTCTTTACTGTCTCGGGGTCCTTCCGATGCGCCATGTTCGGGCCGGCCTCGCGGGGATTGGCGCCTGGGCCGGGTGGTCAGCGTGATTCGCACCCATTATGGCCTTGCTTTTCGAGCGGCGCGACGGGTGCGTCCTGGCCGCTCGGGCCTCGCCCGGTCGCAGGCAGAAATCGGCCGAGATAGCCTCCATTACCGGCCGCCGATTTCGCCTGGAGCTTCCCGCAGCCCCTGTCATGGTCGTGGCCAGCAGCTGGGTAGTGGCAAGATTCACCGTTACCTCCTTTGATTCTTCAACTCCTCGGGGCCATCTTAGGGACTCCTCGTCCCTAATCTGCCTCAGGATGTTGGTAAGGGAGTCGGTGAGAGCAGGTGGGCCTGAGGGCCCGTCTCCTCCAAGGACCATCCACTCGGGCTCTTCTTGCCTGGACGGCCCCTGGGTCTTCAGCTGTGCGCTCACCCTTCTTTTTCCTTCCCTTGCCTCAAGGGCAGGGGATATTCTCGTCCTCCCGACTGACTTGTCTCGCCGGTTTTGGGTCCGAAGACCATCTTGCAGAGCCTCTTGAGCCCCTTCTTCGTCGGGGCTTGGCTCATGAACTTCTTTTTGTTGAGGTAGTCCCTTAACTCGCCAGGAGTCCGCGTCGCTTGTCGCCTCCGGGGCGTTGCTGGACGCGGGCTTTCGGGGTGCGCGCCCCTGGATTGCTCGTCCACCTTCTCTCGGAGGGTACAGACGGCTCTTGAAAGGCTGTCCACCATCTGTACTAGCTTGCGCACGCTAGTACCGAGAGGCCGCCACTCATCCCGCCACCCGATGGGAGGCACCTGTCGTAGCGCTCCTCCTCTCGGGTGGACGTATTATCTGTCTCGCTCATCATTTTCGGGCGTTGGTTGTTCTGAGAGGGGGGAAGCTCGTGATCCTTTTGTCAGTTTCCACAGACGGCACCAATATTGCGTTTTGGATCTGTGGTTTCCAAACAACACGAATGTTCGAGATTTAGAGTCGTCGAGAGAGAGAGATTAAGACCGGATTTTTACGTGGAAAGCCTCCTCTGAAATGGGGAGGAAAAACCACGAGGCTCAGGGTCTTCAGAAATGCTTCACTATTTAGATAAAAATTTTTACAAAGTACAAGTGTTAGGGTTAATCTCTTCCTTGTCTCTTATTTTATACTTCTTTTCTTAGGGGTTTTGCTCGCTGGGAGGCTTTGCCACTCTCGTTGGGAAGCTTTGTCACTCTTTTTTGCTCCGTCTCACTGGGAAGAGAGGGATTAAGTGGCCGAGAGAGAGTGGAGTCTTTTCCTTATTCTGGAATGAGCTCTGGGAAGAAAAGCCGGTCCCTTGGAAAAGGGACTTTGCTGGGTATTTATAGGAAAGATCGTGCCGTTGGGGAGGAGACACGTGGCAGCCGACGGATGGCCGAGAAGCCGTTTGTTGCCCTACTAACCACATTAAATGCAGCTGACGTGAGTAGGATGGCATGTGGCTGGCGCTGCTGGCGAGGCCTGTGCGTGTCAGGCGTGCGGGGTCTGAAGGTCAGTCTTGATTTGATTAGGCATGTTCCCCCGTGAGACGGATCGATAAACAAGCTGTGTTCCTTCTGAATCGGCGGCGAGTAGTTTCGTTTGGCGCCTAGCCGTATGAGGCGCTTTGTCCCCGCGTGGCGTCCTTGTTTATGTGGGGTTCATGACCCATCGAGTGGGCACCTCCTTGGAGGATCCTTTGAGGAATGTTCTCGAGTCTCTTTTTGACTTCTCGGACTCGTCTGAGACTAGACAGTCCTTCTGGGGTTCACGGGCCTCGACTCGTTCTCGTATCTGGACATCGCTAGCGGTGTCCTCGAGCTTCCTTGTGAGCTGTCGAGACCTCTCGGACGTCTGCTGTGGCCCTGGGCCTTTGTAACATTGGCCTCTATTTTGGGCCTCTCGGGTTGTCCAGCCTTCTTGGCTCGTGGGCGCATTTTCGGGCCTTACACTTGGGCATTTCCTTTGGGCCGTGCTTTTATGGGCCCTTTTATTGGGGCCCAACAAAACCCATAAAAAAGCAAATTAAAAAAACCAAGTAATCGATTGATATGTCATGAAATTAAAATTAGAGTAATATATTTAAATTTGATGAAGGTTGAATATTGAAAAAATTAATCTTCTTTTTTGTAAGTTATTTTAATGTGATAAAACTTTAATAGGCAGAATTTTTACAATCATATCTCTTCACTAATTGATTATATATATAAATTATATCTCTACATTTTCTTCCTAAATATCTTTTTATATTTTTAGAAAGATCACTGATTTGAGTGTCGGCTAATATACTTGGAAGTGAGTCTCGGATACTTTTTACCTCTATATTATTTCTTGTGGTGCACAAGATTCAAATTTATAACTACGAAGTTCGGTCCCGTTTTCATTTGAAAATCCAAGTGAAGTAGTTGACTTCCTTATTCAGATGATAATCAAAATTTTCGAGACACATTATTGGTACTATCTTTTGGAACACGATAATCAAGCCACCCATCTGAGAAGAGAGAATATGGTCAAAACTTGGGCCAGAGTCAACCATGTCACCCAAGGATATTATTTCTCATAGCAGTGACATGACAGAGGACAGTTATGAAAATGTTTACCCGACCACGAATGTAACTGTGGAGACGCTGGCAACTCAAGTTGACTTAATGTCTAAGGTTCTCAAGTCCCTTTGAAACAAATTAGAGGGACATCCAATAGGGGTTTCATCCTCCAATTCTCAGACTTTTGTATCTAGAAGGAGGAACTAGAGAAAAAAATAACCACTGAAGGAGGTGATTCCGCTACCTGACGACCACAAAACCCAAGATGCCTTGAGTGATAGGGTCCAAACTTGACTGGAAGACTGATTAAAATTTAAAACCCAGGAGGAAAGCCTGTAATGGCGAAACCTACGCTGTTCCTTTTTTTTGGTAAGTAAGTAAATAAAATTAAATTTAAATGAAAGTACAAAAATGATGTTCTTACTCCAAGTGTTTTGCCGACTTGAGGTAGAACAACGCGCTAGGGCATCCCCCGAGCACCACCATGAACAAGAAAAAAACATGGAACCAGAAGAAAAAAAACAAATTGGACAGCAACAGGACGGAACCCATCTAAACAAGCCATTAGCATCCCAACCTAAAAATTCACACTACAACAAACTGCAAGAATTTGTTTAACAGTCAAACCTAGAGCAGAACTGAATTCTAAACAGCCGAAGAAGATCCATATGCCAATCACTTAGACCAAGAGCTGGTAATAAAGGCACAGTTCAATAAACTGCCCAGAATATCTTTGCAGAGCCATTCATGCGCAGGAGCTACCTAAAGAATAACGCCAGAATAGGCTTGAAGCCCATCCAACAACATCGCCCAACATACTGCTTAGATTCAGCAGCCTCTACCATCAGCAAATAGCAGATATACAAACTTATGCTCAGAACTGGAGCAATAATCATCAGCCAATAGCCCAGCTGAAAATCCCAGCTCCAGCAACTTCGTTCCAGCACCAACCGTCTGCTAGGTCCCCAGCCTATACATCCCAACCCGATTCGCTCGCTCTGTTTTGTTGTGAAAATTTTCTTGTTCTAATTTTGCGTTCGGCATCTTTGTGGTTTGTGGAATGGTGGCTTTCTGGTAAGTACCCCTGCCGATGCAAGTACAAAGATCTTCTACACCATATCCGAATACAAAGAAATGTCGTTCTTGTCTTCCATCATCTCCAGACAGTGATTCTTCCCTTCAAAGGTCTCGACTTTGATCATTGTCGATGAATTCGTCTGCAATTATTGGTTCACAAGAGTTGGATTCTATGGATTCACTGCCTTTGGAACGTGAATTTCCGAGTTTGCAAGTGGCCAGAAAGATGTCTTATAAGGTAAAATTTGAAGATCGGGGTCCTCGTGTATCTAATGGTATCTCTGTTTCCCATGCTGGTATCTCTATACAACATGCGATGCCTTGTTCATCGCCTGTGTCCTCTGTTTCTATGGCAATTTCAAAATCAGACTCAGAGATGAATGAGGTTAAGTCGGCTGTAACGGTTCTAGCATCCTCAAATATTGCTGTGAGGGTTTGAATTCAGATGCCTTTGGTTGCCACATGGATTCAGACGGTTTCATTCCAATTGAATTGCGTAATGTAAAATTTGGCAATTTCAACGCCCAGGAGTCGGAGGTCGCCTTGCTGTCAGAAGATCGCATTCCCAGGCAAGGTGGTCTTCTAGATGTTAATGTTCAGCAGGAATGCCATCCAAGGGTGAATCAGTTGACCCAACAATCTCCTCCAAGGAGTGTGGATGTTGTTCCCACTTCTGATGCTCGACCGGGATTATCAAAGGAGCACGTTGACAGTCCAAAGGGCATCTCCTGGTCTTCAGTGGTGACAAAGAATATTCTAGGAGGTAAGTCTCAACTCAAATACTATCCTCCAAATTTTTCTCATATAAAGAATACAATCTTGTCCCCCCTGATGATGTTAGACAACAAGGTGAGGAGATATGGGGAACTACTTTAGTAGGATATTGCGTTGGCAACCCCATTCATTACAATGTCGTTAACAATATCACAAGGAAAATTTGGGCCCATTTTAAACTCCAACATGTGGCCGGAAATGATTTGGGGTTCTTTTTTTTCCGATTCTCATCTACCCAAATGATGGAGAAATGCCTTAGTATTGGCCCTTGGTCTATTGCTGGTCATCCTTTCTTTCTAAAGAAATAAAAATCGAGGATGTTGTTGTTCAAAGAGGAGCATAAATCATTCCCCAACTGGGTGACGATGATGCGAGTCCCTGTTGAATTGTGGACTCCACTTGGACTGAGCTGGATTGCCAATGCAGTAGGGAAGCCTATCCGATTAGATCCAGTCACTGAGAGGCTTGAAAGAATGGGGTTTGCTAGGGTCTGTGTTGAAGTGAGGGTTGATGCTTACTTACCTGATTTTGTGAAAGTCCGTTCGGGAAGCCATGCTGAGCACTCGGACAATCCATTCGTTGAAATTAAGCTATCTTACCAATGGAGACAGCTAAAGCAAACCAAGTCTGGTGATGTTGGGGCAAAGGTTCCACCACCCAAAAGAAAGTGGGTTCCCAAGGAGGTGGGCAATAACCATCACGAGGTTCCGTCTGGTTCAGTGATGAACACTTTGCTCAATAGCCAGGATGTAGCCCCTTCTTCTTTTGGCGAGTCGGGTCAAAAGGATTTGGATACCTCCAACTCCTTTAGTGCCCTTCAGGGGTTAGCTAAGGATGAATCACTTCATGATGGCACATGCCCTCCAGTTTTTTCTACCCCTCTGAATTCGATCGCTACTGAATTAGTTTCTTCTATAAAGTCTGTGAGCTAAATAATGGGTTGCGTCGCACCGTGCAGGACTTCAAGCGGATCGGCCGATTCATAGCTGCCATTTGGACTCCACTTCTCCAATTCTAACACCCGATCTGTGGGTCAAGTGGATGTGGAGTCCTCCCGAGAATCTTCTGATACTGAATTAGCTGGTACTTCAGGGTTGCGAGCGAATAAGCATAGCCCAGCTTCCACAAGTTCTCCCCTAGGCAATAAGCGGGGGAGAAAAGAACCAAGAAAGAAAAAATCCCCGGGGTTTAAAAGGTCTCCCCCAATCTCGTTTTCATCTCATGATTAATATAGCTTGTTGGAATGTGAGGGGACTAAATGGGTTGGTTAAAGCCCATGAAGTCCGTAACCTTATTAGCTCCCACGGCTGTAATATTTTGGGATTGGTTGAAACTAAAGTAGCTGAGAAGAACTCTACATCTATCTCAACTAGAATTAGACCCAATTGGCATTGGCACATGAACTACTCTGAAGCCCCTCTTGGGCGTATTTGGGTTGGTTGGGACCCTATCAAGGTAGGGGGAAAATTCTTTCTTCAGAAGATCAGGTTATTCACACTGAAGTCCTGGCTCTGGAGGACAATTTTCATTGTATTATATTGTTTATTTATGGTGCGAACTCAGAAAGTCTTCGTAGGCATCTTTGGGAGAGCCTTAGACAGGTGGCTTCCTTCCCTGGGCTGCGCTTGGAGATTTCAATGCAATTCGATCTCCGTCCGAGGCCCTTGGTGGTATTTGGCACCAAAAAAGTTCAGTAGACCTTGACAACTGCCTCCGAGACTGTGACCTTGAGGATGTGTGCCATGATGGTATGCACTATACGTGGAATGATGGGCGGGATCCTCCAAATCAAATTTTCAGGAAACTCGATAGAGTTGTGGCAAATGGGTATTGGATGGATCATTTCAGAAGGGCCAAAGCAACCTTCCCACCTCCTAGACTGTCTGATCATTCTCAGTGCATTCTTTTCCCGTCAGATGACTGAAATCGAAATCATGGGATGTTCCGATTTATTAATTTTCACACCAAATTCCCAAGATTTCACCAAGTGGTAAAAGATGCCTGGGTTGATGTTGTGAGAGGTACCCCTATGTTTCGTTTGGTGTCAAAACTCAAAAGTACGAAGTTTGCATTGAAAACTCTAGACTTTCAGGAAGGTGATATCCATGACGAAGTATTGCGGACCAGGAAAAAATTGGAGGAAATTCAAGGCCAACTACCTTCACCACTTGGTAGTTCCCATATGGAATCCTCATATAGGAAGGCTTATCATGATGCCATGGCAAAGGAAGCTGAATTCTTTCAATAAAAAGCTAAGACCAGATGGCTTAAAGAGGGAGATCGGCGCATAAAATTCTTTTTCAAGACCATTAATGGTAACAATAACCGAAACAGAATTATTTTCCAGCTTGACGAGACTGGGAACCTGACTATTGGGACTGAGGCTGTCCATAAATTGGTTGTGGATCATTTCAGGAAGGCACTTGGATCGGGACGTACGGGTGGCACGATTGATGTATCGCGGATTCGGCCTTACATCCATTACACTGTTCCGAAATGTCAAACTAGCACACTCATTGGTCCAGTTACTGAGGAGGAGATTCGAAATGCGATATTCACGATTGGTGATGATAAAGCACCTGGCCCGGACGGATTCTCTTCAAAATTCTTTAAGGCTTCATGGGTGGTGGTAGGTCAGTCTGTTTGTGAAGCTATTTGTGATTTCTCCAATCACGGAAAACTTTTTAAACAACTGAATACAACTATTATCAGTCTTATCCCAAAGGTGCCGCTCTCATGAATCAAGCTTCGACTACCGACCAATATCATGCTGTAATGTCATCTACAAAGCCATCTCAAAGATCATAGCAAACCGATTAAAGATGACATTACCTCTCTTGTTGAAAAGTGCCAAACGGCCTTTGTTGCCGGGTCGTCAAATTAGTAAAAATATTCTTCTCGCTCTTCAACTTACGCATAAGTATCACCTTGGACATGATCCACCCAGGTGCACTTTGAAAATCGATCTGATGAAAACATATGACTCCGTTCACTGGGACTTCATTATCACTATGCTGACTCTTATGAAGTTTCCTCCTCAAATGGTTGAATGGAATAGGCAGTGCATTACCACACCTTCGTATACTATGAATATTAATGGAGAAGCAATCGGGTTTTTCAAGGGGGGCAAAGGATTACGACAAGGTGATCCTATCTCTCCATATTTATTCGTGCTTGTTATGGAGGTGCTAAATGGTATCATTGAAGTGAAAGTTAGGAGGAACGATCAATTCAAATTTCATTGGAAATGCAAAGAGACTCAAACAATCATGCTTGCCTTTGCAGATGACCTTCTTCTTTTTTTCTCATGCCGATATTACCTCAATTCGGATCCTTAAGGATTGTCTTGTAGAGATCCAATTGTATTCGGGACTCTCTGCAAATAGGAATAAAAGCGAGGTATTTATCTGTGCAAAGGACAATTCTACTCACCAAGACATAATTGGTCTTTTGGGGTTTAGAATGGGAAATCTCCCAGTTCGCTATTTGGGGGTTCCATTGATTACCATTAGGCTCTCTTGCAAGGATTGTACTTCTCTCATCGATCGCATTGCCCGTCGTATTCAGTCCTGGAAGAATATGTGGCTATCATTTGGGGGCCGTTTGTAACTTGTCGCATCAATTCTATCCTCTATTCATCTCTACTGGGCCCCAATCTTCATCTTGCCCAAATCCATTCTCAAATCGATTGAATGTATCATTCGCTTTCCTCCGGTCCGGATCTTCTCAAAGGAAAGTTTCTCGCAAAGGTTGCATGGGATGAAGTGTGCTACCCTAAGAGTGAAGGTGGGTTGGGACTTAGAAACCTACATGATCTGAATAAAGCTCACATATGTAAGCTCTTTGGGTGGCTCATCTCTAAAGATCCCGAGTTGGTCCGGGTCCTCTTGGATTCATAAAACAGGATAAGAGACTGTCAGCATTTGGACTATTAAAGTCCCGAGTCAACACCGTGGAGTTGGAGGAAGATTATGAAACTTCGCCCATTCATGCGCTCTCACTCCATCCATACCATTGGTGACGGGTCTGATACCTTTTTGTGGCATGACAATTGGCACCCGATGGGGCCATGAGTATGGTAAGTTCTGATCGTACCCGTTTGGTTTCGGGGCTGCCATGGGATGCTAAAGTTCATAAGATTATCAGAAACAACCAATGGGTATGACCAAATCCATATGACCACGAAATCTCTTGTCTTGTGGAGAAAATGCCCACTTATCTTCCCAACGCCGATAGACCCGACTCAGTGAGATGGGATGACAATGCTGATGGTAAATTTTTATCTAAATCTGCTTACTTTCTTATCCATCCTCACAAGCTGACTTTGACATGGACTTATCTAGTTTGGGGTCCCTTTCATATACCTGCTCATGCCTTCACACTCTAGTTGGCCATTAAAGGTAGGCTAAATACCACTGACCGCATCAATGGGGTTCCCAATCTCTCTTCTAAATGCATTCTTTGTGACTCGGCTGATGAAAACCATGAACATCTCTTCTTTTCCTGTTCATTCCCTAAAGATCTTTGGTCCCGGATCCAAAGGAAAGCAGGCATTCGTGGCCCTACACTGAATGGAAACAAAACATTGATTGGGCGGCCCAGAAATGGAAAGGAAAGAATTTTATGGCTCGATCTAAAAGGATTACTCTTGCAGCCACAGTTTGTTTCATCTGGAAGGAACTTAATAAGAGGATTTTTCAAAAATCTGCCCCACAAGATATTCCATAGATTTTTTCGACGATTATCAATGCAGCTCGAGACAAACTGAAGACAACATTGAAAAATGACAAAAGTACCCCGAGAATGCTTTTGATGCGTTGGAATTTATATAAAAAAATTCCTTGTGTTCGGGATTGGCTTTTTCTTTGTTGATACTTTCCCATGTTCCAATCTCTTAGATATGGTATGTGTGTACTGGGCTAAATCCAGGCTGAAGTCTCGTTGCTTGAGGTTTGTATTGTGTACTTGAAAAAAAAAAAAGGCGTAGCTTTCAAGACTGGCTGTTCTCACTTTGTTATTTCCCCTTGTTCAATTCTTTTATCGTCTCGATTTCAAGATGTAATGTTCGACCTTTAAGGCATCATTGTTTTTCATGGTTTTCTTTCCAAAAAAAAAAAAAAAACTTCTCCTTTTTTCTTCATTGCAGGACACGCTTTCATGGAAGTGGACCACTCCAGCCGCTGGATAATGATGCTTCCTTAAACAGGTGTTCAATGGGTTCTAAGAGATGTCTAATGAAGACATTGGGTATTTATGAAGCGGACTAATGCTCCATTGAAGCTTGCCCATCCATTATTCACAATGATGGATGTGGGTCACGAGATGTTGATTCCTTTAGCTCCACATTTGCTACATATCTTCGGTTCCCTTTTCTTTGTGGAAGCGGTTTTCTGTTTAACAAGGCGTTCCCATGGGTTATAAGAGATGACAAATGAAGACATTGTGTACTTACGAAGCTGATTGATGCACCTCTGAAGCTTGCAAATCCAATATACACACTGATGGATGATGATCACGTGATGTTGATTCCTTTAGTTCCACTTGTTCGTATTCAACTCTATTTGACGGACTATGCGGGATGTCGACTTGACCGTAATCCTGCTGATGGTATGTGCTTTTCAGTTGCTGAATGTCTCCGGTTTCCTTTCTTCGTGGATGCGGATTTCTGATTGACAATACAAGTTCCTTCAGCCAAAGAGATCTACGCCGAATTAGATTTTTTGTAATCTAGATGAGAATTGCTATTCTGTTCTTTTTGTACGTTTTCAAGAACTGGTCTATGGTAATGCTCGGGGTATGCCTTAGCGTGTTGTTCCACCTCTAAGTTGGCAAAACACTTGAAAGTAGATCATCGTTCTGTAAATTTTATTTAATTTAATCTCATCTTACTTACCAAAAAAAAAGAGAATGTACATCCCAACAAAGAGGGCAGCAACATTAGCAACCAGCCGTCAAGCAGCCATCAGGGAAGGAAGCTGGGATGATAGACAGATCAGCTTCTCGATCCACAGCACTACAAAAAAGGGCCAACCAGCGGGGTCATGAGAAAACATGGCTAGCAACCAGGAACCAGAACCAGCTAATCAACAGCAGCAATAGCCTCCATCTAGGCACTATCCCAATCGCAACAAACATCATGAGCAAGAAATGGTCTGGCAGCACAAAACACACAAGCAGCAAAGCCTCTGGCTTCAGGAACATCAGCACAGAAGCATAACTCAGCATCAACCAAATCCAGTGGACATCGGGCAACTTCAATCTCCTTAAGGACTGAAAATCTACCACCTCACCCCCTCAGAGGAGAATGAGTAATAGCTAACAGCATTTCCAGCTGAAGCAGCAAATAACATCCGGAAGCCAGAAAGAGCTCCAGGGAATACATCAGCACCCTGCAAAAACAAAGCAGCAACACACAGCCACATTGAGAAGGGAAGTGACAGCGCTCTTTAGTCCAGAAAACACAATTACCAGCTTTTCAGCTCCAAAAACACTCCCTTCGAAACCATCATCACGTGGAAGAACCTAGCACCGCAGGAGCACAGGGCAGGACATAGAAACCACAAACAGCTAGCAGCTGCTCCTTCATTGTGAATAATATCAAATTCCACGCTTCACACCTCAT
The DNA here is from genome assembly GCA_033239525.1 of Nepenthes gracilis. Lineage (NCBI taxonomy): Eukaryota > Viridiplantae > Streptophyta > Magnoliopsida > Caryophyllales > Nepenthaceae > Nepenthes > Nepenthes gracilis. Next base: position 4,823,165 of record BSYO01000021.1, read on the forward strand.
CAAGCAGATATCAAAGCCATCCACACACAGACATCACATTCCACATAAAGTACCCGCATAATCATGAACATATCAACTAGATCAAATTGCCACTGTCATGCAACACATTGCCCTAAACACACCCAAGATATTAATCGGATCCGCAACTTCAGGTTTCATATCAGCACATGGACCACATACGAGTCACACCTGCCAGTAGACACTGCAACTTCAGCACGGGTAGAGCAACATTCATAATCACCCATAGTCAAGCTGGGCCGCGGGCAGGACAAACAGCAATATATCCTGGTGCATCACACCGCCAGCAGCCATCTGGGCAACAGAAAGTCCCTGAGCCTGACTGTTGAAATCTGCATCAACGTTCTCTGGTTCCTCCGGGCAGCATCAACACACCAACCAGCAGGAGGTAAGGATGCAGAACAAACTTTTGTAGATAAAACAGGAGGCACTTTTCTCTTAGCATCAGCAGCTTACGCCAAATAATAGACAAGGACTCAGCGTCCTAGCTTTAATTATAACATCTCACTATCAACTACTCCAGGACAGACCATATTAGGATTATACTGCCAAGGCAGCATACAGTCCCAGCCTCTTTAACAGCAATGGAGGGCCCGCAGCAGGACCAACTGCCCTCTACAGCAAGGAGAGGAGACTAACACCGCATCCAGGGCCCAATGCACTTGTCTAATAACTCAATGCGCTTCCAAACCGGTAAAAGAAACCACATCGAGCCACAACAGAAAAGAGGGGCACAATTCATTTTCCATTTCATTCAATCATCATTTTTTTTTTTTTTTTGGGAGCCAGGGCTCCCAGAGGAGGGAAAACGAATGAAGTAATGGCGATGATACAAAAGTCACAACAACGAGACAAAACTAGATAACAAAGCCCAAGGAGGAAAACACGTGAGTCTTGCAGGAAAAAAAGGACCATATAAATTTACCATTTTTCTCTCTAATTTCACATCTAACCTTTTTTTTATTTAATATATATATATATTTTATATGTTCCAACGGCTAACAAGCGAACGGGTAGGGCGTCCGTCGATAGGTAAGGAAGCCTTCAATTTGTCCCGAACAACATTTGTTATCTGAGAGCAAATCTAGGATATATCCTGTGGGGAGGATTTCTTGAAGATTCGATTATTACGTTCTCTTCAGATACAACATATAGTGGCCGCAAGAGAAAGACATTTGGATAGGGAAATAAGATTCTTTCCTTTCCATTGGTGAGCAGCCCAATTAATGTTTTGGGACCATTCGGAATAAGGCCATTGAATGCCAGCTTTCCTTTGGATAGTGGTCCATAGGGAATTGGAGAAGGGAGATGAGAAGAAAAGATGTTCATGATTTTCATCGTCCGAGTCGCAAAGAATGCATGTATTGGATAGGTTTGGAACACCGTGAATACGATCATTGGTATTAAGCCTGCCTTTGATAGCCAACCAAAGAGTAAAAGCGCAAGGCGGGAATATGGAAGGTGCCCTGGACTAAGTTGGTCCCAAATTTTTGCTTTTGGGAGGGGTGTATAAGAAGGTAGGCATTCTTAGTCAAAAAATACCATTTGGGCTCCCGTCCCATCTCAAGGAATCTTTTACTCGATGTTAGGGAGATAATGGGGCATGTTTTCGCGAGACTAGAGACCTCCCGATCATAAGGATTAGGCTAAGCCCACCGGTCGCCTCTCGATTATTTGAGAAACCTCAAGTCCCAAGATAATCCACTGACCAGATTTACGGTACGATCCGTGCTAACATTGCTTTGAGCGGGCCCATAGGGTGCCAGTGGTCATGCCGATAAAAGTATCAACGCCGTCACCAATGTTCTTAATAGAATGAGAGCACATGAAGAAACGAAGTTTCATGATCTTTCTCCAATTCCATGGAGCTGAATCAGGAACTTTGAGAGTCCAGATACATCAGTCCTTGATTCTAGTCTTGTGGATCCATGAAGACCAGACCGAATCAGGATCCTTTGACATGATACGCCATAAAAGTTTACAGATGAGGGCTTTATTTTGTGCTTGTAAATTCTTAAGCCCCAACCCACCTTCACTCTTCGGGTAGCAGATTCCTAAAATGTTGGCAATAACGCTGTTCCTAAAATGTTAAAACACCATCGACTCACGACTAAGTCTTATGTAGTACTCTTCCGAGAAAAGTCCATGGCCGATAGGTCCCACATGTCTTACTGAACAATTCGGAATTGAGAACATTACTCAACGCAAAGAGGGTTACTTCCACATCCCAATTAGAGGATAGGATTAGGTAAATCGAGTAGCAGCTATTCCAAGGAAGCACGGATAAATATTCGGCCAACTAGATAGGTTGCCATTTACAAGGAAAATTAGGATACACCGATTCTCATTCAAGTTTAAAATGCTAACCCAGGAACCCTACAATGGAAATTCTGATCCAATGGATCATCTGAATCATTTTTGAACGTTGTTAGGATTCCAGTACCTAAATAATCCGACCTTATGTCTTTGCTTCCCATTAACTCTCAGGAATATGCCTAAATTTAGTTTTTTTGGTTGGCACCAAATTTAATTTGAATATTTTAGGAGCTGACTAATAATTTCTATCACAGTTTGCCTTCAGTATCAGAGAAGAAGAATAGTCATAGCACATTGTCTATATCGGTGAGGGCCAAAATGAAAGTTTGAAGTGTTTCTTGGCCTAGTTCAACATAGAGGCTTGAGGAATACCAAAACTAACCGACAAGGTGATGTTGAATTCCTTCATGGTGATTGTGCAGTCGGCCGAATTATTTAAATATTTAGTTGAGCAAGTGCCCAAGACTTTTCTTAAGGTCGGGACCATCACCTAGGTCTACATCGTTGCTGAAGAGGCAACGAAGCCAAGAGGCCAAAGTGCACAAACCGCCATCTAAGATTGATTGGCAGAAAAAAGAGAAACAGTGACAAATCTATTGCCTAAGGTCCTAGAAAGCAACCAAGGATAAAATTGAGCGCCAGAAGGGAGTACAAGTCCTTGAAACTAACTCATTTAAATGACACTTGGATGATTGTTTTGATGTAGATCCATAACAAAAAATTCTTGAAGTAGCTCAAACCAATTAAGAACTAGGGAGGATGAGACTAGTTGAAATACTATTTCTAATATCAATCTTTAGATCATAGCACTGAGAATAGTCGGACGTTATAGAAAGAGATTGAAACAATTATTTAGGAAGGGTATCTCAATAAGTTCTTAAGAGACTTAGGGCAAGCCCCTAGGAGTAACAATAACGATGAGGTAGGACAGCAAGAACAACCACGAAATCCTGTAGCAATTAGAGAGGTAAATATAATATAAATGAGGCCACTTAAAAATAAAGCTCCAGACTAGCCTGAGAAAACTTAGGGTGACAAGAAATAGATGCTAGGAATAAGGAATGACATCATCAGTTTTAGTGATGATGATATAACTCATGTAATAACTCCGTATTCCGACATTCTTGTTATATCTACACTTATTTTGGATAGTACCCTTAATTACAAATTGAAACGAATTTTTGTTGATATTGAAAGTCTTAGGAATTTGTTGCATTTTGATACCTACTTTAAACTCAGATTGAAAAATGACTAAATGAGACCGACTAAGAAACCCTGATATGGGTTGGACAATGAACCCGTGTTGGTCTAAGGAACCATTCAACTTGAGGTCACATTAGGAATGTACCTAAAGGTAGTGTCTTGAATGCTAATTTTCCTAGTGGTAGACCTACCTTCGATCTATAATGCCATATCGGCATGACCCTACTTTGTGGCATTCGAAGTAGCAAAATTGATCCCTCATTCAAAGATAAAGTTTATGACAATATGTGGAGTCAAAGAGGTCCTGGGTGACCAAGTTACCGGTCGAACCTACTACTTGGCTCAAATTAATCAGGTAGTTCCAACTCAGTCTATTAAGGAATTCAAACTTTGAGATGAAACAACCCTACAACAAGTCAGTCTAATGAGTCAACTGATTGAATCTCATTAGATTCAAACAAGCCCGAGAAATATGTGCAGATCACAAGCACTCTCCCAGATCAACTGCATGTATAGCTGGTGACTTTTCTTTGGTAAACTTCAGACGTGTTTGTATGGACGCTCGCAAATATATCGACGATTCCAACCGAGGTGATAGTTTACAATCTGAGTTTTTATTCAGGATGCAAACCGATCAAATAAAAATGGAGAAACCACTCCATAAAAAAAACTAATGACTATGAGAGAGAAGTCAAAAAGTTTTTTGACACAGGTTTAGTGAGGGAGGTCCAATATCCGAATTGTCTATTAGATATAGTGCTCGTGAAGAAAAACAACGAAAAGTGGCGAATATATGCTGATTTTATCGACGAAAATAAGGCATGGTTGAAAGATAACTTCCAGCTACTAAAAATTGATTTGTTGGTAAATGCGACATTTGGGGACGAGCTATTAAGCTTCATAGATGCCTTTTTAGGATACTATCAGATCCGGATGTGCCCTGAGACCAGATTTGGATGTGCCATAAGAACGAAGAGCTCACTTCCTTTATGACCGATCAAGAGACATATTATTATAAAATTATATCCTTCGGCCTAAAGAACACGGGAGCAATATATTAGAAGCCGGTAAGTAAGATATTGGAGATACAAATAGAAAGGAATATGAAGGTATATGGGGATGATATGCTCGTTAAAAGCACATTTGCTGACGTCCATATTCGTGGCCTAGGAGAAGCTTTTGAGGTGTTTTGAGCGTACCAAATAAAGTTAAATCCAATGAAGTGCATGTTTGGAGTAATTTATGGAAAGTTCTTTAGGTTATAATGTCTCACCGGGGAATCAATATGAACCCCAAGAAAATAAAAGAAATTCTAGATATGAATCTACCATGAATTTAGAAAGAAGTCTAAAGGTTATCCAGGAGACTCACAACATTCTCACGATTCTTGGTAAAATTTGCAGAGAAATATCTTTCGTTCTTTAAAGCACTAAGAGGGTCTAAGGGAAACGATTTCCAATGGATAGAAGATAGTCAGTCAGCCTTCCGAGAACTAATTGAGTATCTCGTCAACTCTCCATTTTTTTCTTCTCTGATAGTAGGAGAAGAACTTACCTCTATCTGACCATATTCGACACAACACTAAGTTCAATCTCGGTCAGAGAAGAATCTGAATAACAATGGTAGATCTATTATATCAGCAAGATTTTGACAGAAATCGAGACTCATTATTCGTATGCCAAAAGGATCGCTTTAGCACTGGTCCACTCTATTAAAAAGGTTCGGCCATACTTTCAGACTCATAAGATTGTCGTCATAACTGACCAATCATTAAAGAAGATCCAGTAGAAACCCAAGGTGTCTGAATGATTGATTTAATGGACTATAGAATTTGGCAAGTTTAACATAGAAGTTAGACCACGGCCAACCATAAAAGGGTAAGCACTTATAGATTTCATAGTTGAAATAGTAACCCCGATTCCAAGTGATCTCGAGAAGCATGAAGACCCCCTACTTGAATAGACACTAATGTGGATCTTGCACATGCGAGTCCTCTTTAAAGCTGGTGTGGTCTTAAAAATTCCGGACGGGTTGGAGATAAAATACTTGATGATACTAAGATTTCCAACAACTAATAATATCGCAGAGATGAAACCTTATTGGCTAAGGTCAGACAAGCAAAGGAATGCTTAGCCAAGTACCTTATCGTACATAGCAATTCAGAGCCAATCGTTAACTAAGTGATCAGGAATTTTAAGGCGTCAAATCCATTGCTTGTAAAATATCTTGTAAGAGTAAATAGTATGATCAAGTCATTCGAGAAGGTGAAAGTTTGCTAAATCTTGAGGGAAGACAACTGGAAGATAGATCAATTGGGAAAAGTAGTAGTGTTTGAGAACCTCATAGGAAAAATACCTGGAGGTTAAGGGTTACGAAAGCTATACCTGAAACGGAAAAGGTCTCTCCTAGTAAGAAAGATTCATAGAAGATCCAAATTCTGAGACAGGCGGTAGAGCGTGATGTTGAAGTGAGACTTCAAACTCGGGAGGAGAAAAAGTGTCTGGATCCTCCAGGTGCCCAAAATAAAAGTGTCAGCTTTAGGAACCTCCTTTGCTTCCGAAACCTCCAGATTATTATCAAAATCCCCTATCATCCGATCATTAATTATAGATTCCTCAATTGAAGTAGCATGAGGCATGGAAGTAGGCACGCCGGGTGACAGATTAACAAAAATTGAGACCCCATACTTAGCAATGAATAGAAAATCGATCGGTTCATTCAATCTGTTGGCAACGGGGTCATTTATCATGGTAATAGTGGGTAATAAAGTTTTATCACCCAAAGTGAATTCGGGCTGCTCCTTAAAAACTGAGCAACCTAATAAAGAGTGGATAAAAGCCAACCTTCAAGACGTCTAACCGACTTCGATGTGGCAATCTCATCACAAGCCTCATCGATCGCCCTATCGTATTCTATTGAGGAAGATGAGAGGAAGTCTACCCTCCTTGTCGCCCTTTCAAGAGAATCCTAAATGAAAGGTTTTCTCAATTTTCTCCTCGGTCGACAGAGAGAGATATTAGCAATAGCCTCCCCTTTAACTCTTACTTCCTAGTTGATTTCAGCGAGCATTAAGCAAGTCAAAAAATTAGTTGTTCTCCTAAGCGAGACGGCATTTTCCTCAATTAACTCCGTCAAGGGCCTTGCCATGAAAGACTCATTTTTTGAGACATCTTCAAAATAAGCAGGATTGACCAACCTCCATTCATTGGAGAGGGTCTAGCTAGAAGAGATCACAATATAAAAATATCGGTCCTTCCAATCCTTTATTAAATTTGGATTGCCCCCACTTACTTTATACATTTTCATGGGATTAAAAAAGTCCAATCACTTTCCTAATTGAATCGAAAAACAAATTTAATGGCTCTTGTGTCCAGAGTTTCTAGCGACAGATAAAAATGCACAGGGAGATCAATTACCTACTAGCGTTAGCATGGAGGAGCACTACAGGAATTTCTAGAGCCTCCAAAATATCATACAATTTATTCAAAAAAGGAAATGTGAAGCCCTTCCTTCAGGTATATTTCGTAGATGTTGACATAACTAGGTCGGGGGGAGTAGGCTCTCTCATCAGATGAACGAACCTAGAAGAAAATGTTGGCAAAAATATTATACTTATCATAAATATCTCCCACATTCTCAATGGTGAGGATGGATAGAATCTCATCAACGCTTCTGAAAACTACTGGAGGGATGAAGGAAACGAGAAGTGAAAAGTGAATTAGTGTTGGAAGAAGTGGAAAACAAAGAAGTGCAATAGTGAATGAGTGCTAAACTTTAAATAGGCAAGGATCACAGATCAAAACGACATTGTTTGTCCCTACCAGAAGGGCGCACCTTCATAATGGCTAAAACACATGTTAGCACAAAGATGTGTTGCATTTCCACTGAACTGCTCATGATGACTTTACGCAACGTCGTATCCACTTAGGTGCACCAGCTTTGATAACCTAATGCAATGCTTTTCAAGGCAGCAGATTGGCAACTCTGGTGGCCCTTGACATGTAATATTCTGAATTTTATTCGAATTAATTTAATATTAATTATAATTTTGGGCAAATTGGGCTTGATAAAATTAATTAAATATTGAAAAATTTTGGGAGGATGTTTGGATCGGTTGGGTTAGAGCCCGGGGTGCGCCCGTATTGTCACCCGGGTGTTAATTTGAAATTTGGATTAAAAGAAACGAAAAATTAAAATAGAAAATAAAAATACAATAATAATAATAATAATAATAATAAATAAATAAATAAATAAAATGAAAAAAAAGAAATAAGGATGGATTTGGGGATGAGGGTTTTAGGAGGAGAAAAGAGGAGAGAGAGAGAGAAGTCGGGCAAGGAGGAAAGCGACCGCCGGCGATGGCGTCGTGCGGCGAGGAGGCGCTGATGCCAATGGTCGTCGGTGGCTCATGAGTGGCGCAGTGGTGTTCGGTGTTGCCGGTGGTGGTGGTTTCGTGTAGAGAAAACCGTCGAGGAGTTCAAATCTTCCTAGATGTTGATAACGATCCAATGCTCCTTGCCCTCCAGATGTTGCTAACGGAAAAAGATACTCTGCTACGTTTTAACTCCCTCACCCTGGATCAAAGATACATTGTGTTAGTTTTTTTAGATAGTTGTTGGTGTGATGTAACTGAAAAGACAAGGGATGAGTTCAAATCTTCCTCTTCGCTGGATGAGGCAAATCTGAACTGCTCCTCAGGTGCTCCTTTTGAAGCCCTCAGATTGTTGGTGGTTGCTAAATCTTCTAAACCACACATTGATTCCTTATCTCCTGATGGGAAGTAGATTATTTTTTGTTTTCTTAGTTTCCTGCTAAAATTGAATACGGTTTTTCCATCCGGTCAATATAGCGATCTGGATGGATTAGTAATGGGCCTCTATATATTTGACAACTCTAACCATTCACAACGGGCTGAATGGCCAATGTGTTAAGGAGGTGCTTCACAATCAAGATATTACGGTGCAAGATGGAACATGGAAACAAGCCAAGTCAAGGAGAAAGCGAAAAGCTGCCTCCAAGAACTCTAAGGGTTTCTCAGGCACGAAAGCAGCTCTTTTGCCGTCCGAAGGCCAATTTGGCCTGTGAGGTGGCGTTTTTGGTAGGCGTGCAACAAAATGCCGGTAAATGCCAGTTTGGTATATCAATTTTTTTTCTTGCTGACATGAAGTATTTCCTGGATAGGTGGTTGACTGGGTGTACTTTTGCCCGATTTGGGTTACCTTGCTGTTGAGGCTCATTTGCTAGATAAGCTACAGTTTTTGCCTGGCGTGGAGTTGAGGCCGGTCTGGCCTAGCTGATGTGGCCTGTAAACACTTAGTTGTCGTTTTACAACTGAAGGCCGGAAGGCTTTTCGCCCGGGATGCGATCCAATGCCGATTCTGTTTCACCCGGTTTGGATTGTATGTTGAATATGCCGGTATGTGGGTATGTGGGCTTTGGCCAGTTTACTTTTGCTTGTTTTGGCCCAGTGTGGAGCTGAGGCTGGTTTGGCCTAGCTGTCGTGGCCTGTAGCTGCCGTTTTACAAATGAAGGCCGGATGGTTTTCTCACCTGGTATGCGATAATCTGCCGATTTTGTCTGGGTGTGCTTTTGCCTGACTTGGGTAACCTTGCTGTCGAGGCTCATTCGCCAGATATGCTGCAGTCTTTGCCCGGTGTGGAGTTGAGGCCGGTTTGGCCTAGCTGACGTGGCCTATAAACCCTTACCTGCCGTTTTACAACTGAAGGCCGGAAGGCTTTTCGCCCAGGATGCAATCCAATGCCGATTTGGAATGCTGTTCTATTTTGACCGGTTTTAATAGTATGCTGAATATTCTGGTATGTGGGCTTTTGGCCGGTTTGCTTTTGTTTGGTTTTGCTCGGTGTGGAGTTGAGGCCGGTTTGGCCTAGCTAACGTGGCCTGTAGGTCGTTTTACAAATGAAGGCCGGATGGATTTCTCGCCTAGTATGCGATAATCTCCGATTTGGAATGCTGTTCTGTTTCGCCCGTTTTGGATTGTATGTTGTATTTGCCGGACTGTGGTCTTTGGCCGGTTCACCTTTGCTCGATTTGTTGCAATCCAATAGAGCATTTTGGAAGTCCAGCTGTTCCCATGCCTGGTTCCTACTCTCACACCTTCCGGTTTGAGATGCCCGGTCTGCACCTTGCACGTTTGGTGTTGTTTGCTGCGTAAGTTGCCACTGCTGCCGATTTGGACTTTAGAAGGCTAAGTTAGTGACTTTTATTTGGAAGCATATGATCTATGATGATCTGATATTTTTTTTAGTGTATTTTTATTTTTTTCATGTCGTGGGTTTTGGTCTTAGATCGGGACTTATTCATGAGTTTTGGGGTACTCCCTATTGTCTTTACTCTAATTTCAAGTCGGAAAAATACTTGTGTTAGCTCAAAGTTTTGTATTTTTTTTTAAATTTAATGCATAATATTTACTTACCAAAAAAAAAAGGAAAACCATCGAGGAGGCCGACGACGTTTGTCGGCAGCGTTCTTAATGGTGGTGCGCAGAGGTAGCATTGCGACGGTGGTCGACGGCGGTTGCTGGTGGACGTCGGTGACCAGTGGTCACCGTGGGTGTTCGGCGAAGTGCGCAGAAGTTGCGCAATGAGGAAGGGAGAGCGCAGGTGAGTCACGGCTGCGCGGCAGTGAGCTTGAGGAGCGCAATTTGGTACCTCGGAGCCTCCATTTTTTAGATCAACAAAGTATGAGGTCCAAGCAAGTATCTGTAAATTCTCTCTTTGGTCTAATTTAATATTTGAATTATTTTAGATACTGTTTAAAATTTTTATTAACATGCATGTAATTTTATCTAACTGATTTATTTAATTTGATCATCATGTGTAATTTATTGGCTAATTTGGATGTCTTTCAATATGAATTTTATGATTTTAGGAATTTATTATTTTTCTAGAAGCTCGAAAAATTTATTGGACTCGGTGTATATTTATATCAGTATGTGTAATGAAAATATACACAAAACTTACATAGGTCGTGTATTTTCATATGCACGAGTCGGGTTGTGATCACTACATTTGGATTTAAAAATTGGACACTCTAGCCAACTCCCGACGGGGAGATTTATTTGGAAATCCATTTCCACCATCGTAGGAAAGGATTGGAATAGTGACCATTCCTATTTAAATAATTTGACTTGACTTTAGAATATATTTGGACATCTTAATATATTTGACAAGTTTGAGGAATACACCCAAAGTCACGGGTGGTAAAACATAGTGAGCAACGTTATCTATGGTTATACAGTATATGGATTTTGGTCTAAGGTTACCGGAATTATGTGTAACCCTTCCTCAAGCTAGCTTTTAAATAATCAGAAGCCAAATTTGGTGCATAATTTGTATTTTTACATTGATTGGTATTGGACTTTGATTTGGATATGAATTTTTGGACTTAGATTTGATATTCATCGATTTTGCCTATAATTAGGCTTGGTATGTCTCGTATAAACGATTTTGATTATATATTTTGATCCGAACCTTTGAAATATCTGTCGCGGTACTACTTCGGCTTCTACGCACACTATTGGATCGTCCGATTATCGGATTCTATCCCAAATCACGAGCTGATCGGGTCTTGAATTTGGACTTGGACTCATACTTGGATTTAGACGCGGATTGACATCGGCTTTGGAATTGGTCCGGATCACCTCTATTTTGATTATATATATATATACATACATCCTCACGATGTCTATTTTTAAATTTGGATATTTGTTTGGATTTGGATATTTGATTTGTGTATGAGATTACCATTGGATTTTGAAATTTGAATCTTGAATTTCGATTGAATTTGTCTTATCGTCGATTTAGATTTATTCCGTAATTTGATTGAATTTTCATCTATTTGAACGTTTCTCTAATTTATTGGACTCATTCTGAAAAAAATATGATACTTGTTGGGCATTAAGCTCATTTTTCTATTTTGTCCCTTCGGAGTAGAATGTTCTAGTGCAGTATAGGAATAAAGATGTGATCAGTCAAATATTCGTCCGATTTGGTGAGTTTCAATTTTATTATGGTTTATATTGATATTTGATATATTTGGATTATGGAATTGGCCGGATATGAGGTTATTGTTATATTTCGGGAATAGTTTGAATATTGTGTTACATTTGATTATGATTTTTGGGTCGAATTATTACCTCCCTTACGATGATTGTAGAGCAGGTTACATTTATATTGTTCGGATGGTTGTTCGATGAGGTACTATGTAGATTTTAGTTTGTCGGTTTCTGTTTATTTGGATCGTCACACCCGAAGTTTTGGGACTTAGAATTAATTGGTTAAATTTCTTTAAAATTTTAAATTGTAAGAATTATAATTGATTATTTAATCGGCATGCTTGGTTCGGATTTGTGACATAACACCTGGTTAATTATAATGGGAATAGTTTCCCCAACTTAAAGTTGATTTGCTCGATCTATAGATGCTCAAATAGCGCGTTTGATCAAAGTAAATTATCACACATTAGATTGTTAGAAGACTGATTGTCAAAGATTTATATTGTCAGGAACTAAATATCAAAAAATGACGTTCAAGTGCATCAATCACTCAAAGAATGCAAGTATATTGAAGCCATGTAAAGACAGAAGAATATCATTCGGTGGTTCTATTCATTGACTCTTTTTTTAATGTACAAACTTATAATAGTAAAGTATAACCGAGTAAAAAGGAAGAAAAATGTTGGATAATGACCAAATAAAAAAATAGAGAAAACCTTTCTTCAGGAACTTTAACGGCACCGTGGAGGGAGGCAAAGAAGAAATATCTGCCCAAGCCTACTATAGTCGTCCAAGTCACATCGAGTATAAACATTATCAAGGATCTTATTAAATTGATGAAGACTTGGCTTTGGGATGGACGTAAAAGAAAAAAAAAAATCAAGATAGATTTTCATATAAAAGAGGATAACTATGAAAGTCTTCAAGCACTCCTGCAAACCCTGGCTTCAAAGTCTTGATAGATACATCCACTGATTCCAGCAAGTGCTACACGCGGTAGTGACAATATTATGATGATTCATAATAGATATATTTCTTAGTAAGGCAAAGAGAACTCCTCAATTTATAGTCAAGTAGAGGGCTCAATATGTATTTAATTCATGAAGATATCAAATCACGATAATTGATAACAATGAAAAAATCCTGCCCAAGCAAGACCACGAATTAGCTAAATATCTTGAAAAGGGGTACGCATTAAAAATGTTGTAGTTGGTGTCCCATTGATGGCATGATGGGAGGTTTGAATTGAAATCTCCAGTATAGAGTATTAGTGAAGGGCACAGTTAAAAACGGGTCGTCCAAATATTCAGATTGAACAAGCAACTAAATGCTTAAATAAATAAGAGGTTTAAATGCCAATGATCTAATAGAAGATGGCATAGAGCCTATCAAGTAATAGCATACGAACACTTAAACTAAAAAGTAAAATATAAATAATCAGATATTAAATCATCATAATAAGCTATCAAAATGACACAATGCTTGAAAACCAAGTGTCCTAATATTAAATAAAAGACGGTCGTTATGCTCTATTGGCAATACCTCTTACTATTAATCCAAAGTGGTGTTATACACACGCATCGTTCTCATGTACCGTTTAACCAAACGTTATCTCAAGTTATAAATAAGCTTTCTTCCCAAAAGATGGAAAAAAAGATAGAGAGAGAAAAAAAGACTACTTAATCAGACAAATATATAAAAATGAATATAATTCCAGTCAAACACTCATCCCCATCCTCATTCTCTTGTATATTTTCTTTTTCAACATCTTTAATTTAAATGTCGGAAGATATATACTGAAAAGTGAGTTCCGTAAATTTTTTATATTTATTCTATTTCCTTGTGGTGTGTAAGATTCAGATTTATAGTTATAAAAATTAAACTCTTTTGTATTTAAAAATCTAAATGAATTAGTTGACTTTTTAATTTTAATTTATATGATAATTTGAATTTTTTGAGAACCATCGGAAATCAAATTTTATTTACAATATCTTAGTTTTTTTATTTTTTGAATTTTCGTACGGATCTCAAAAATAGCTTTAGTCCGGTCACGCAGGGCAGCGAACGTTTGTTTTTTTTTTTTTATATAGGTGCTGGCAACGAACTTGCGATGCGGAAATTACCGGAAAAGAGAAAAAAAAAGAACTTGCGGTGCGGCTCGACAATCTAAGCGTTCTTATTGGACCTTTTGTCGGTGCTTTTTACAGGATGGCGCCACACTGTCAACGATGATCGCGAAAACTGCGGACGATGTGGCCGCTTTCCCCGCTTTCGTTTATCGACAAAAGCTAAAGTGGTGATTGTGAGCCTCACAGCCCGCCAACTGAGTTGGGACGCAACTCTTCCCGCCCAGCCCTTCTACTATAAATTTAACGTTATATGTCTTGTTTAAAATATTTTTAAAATAATTTTGAAAATAAAAAATATTTATACCCTTCAATTTATGTCTAACCAATTTAAAACATAAATCAAGTGTTAGATTGTGGGGATTTTATTTCTTAAATAGATGGAGAAATTTATTTTCTTTATCTTAATTGTTTTTTAAAATAATAATTATAATCTAATTATTTTAAAATAATTAAATTATAATTATTGTTTAAAAATAAATAATTAAAATACTTTTTTTATTAAATATTAAACGTTTTATGAATCCATCTTGTGGCTGGGCCTAAAAAGGTGAGGAAAATCCAGCGATAAAGAAAGATTAAAAGAAAATCATTACCTTCTGAAAAGTCGAGAGAGCAGATCGGACTAATTCCTCCGTCCTTTCAGAATCAACTCCCCAACGGAGGTGTCTTCGCCAACAGCTTACCACATACTCTAAAAGAGTGCTTCTTCGATTCAATAAAAAATGCATGGTCTCCAACAAATCCTCATCCTCACTCTTTTAATGATACTGCCCGCGGATCCCGCAGTGATCTGCCGCAACAGATGCGGCGGCATCGCCGTGAACTACCCGTTCGGGGTCGACGACGGGTGCGGCGCCCCTCAGTTCCGCAAAATGCTCGCCTGCAACGCCACGGATCTGTTCTTCATAACCCCGAACGGAAACTACAAAGTTCAAGCAATCGACTACGAAGAGAGGACGATGGTGGTGTACGATCCGGACATGTCGACGTGCGCCATCCTGCAGCCACACCACGACTTGGTGATGACGGAAATACAGTACGCCATTATCCCGCCTTCGCCCGACACCGTCTTTGCTCTCCTCAACTGCTCCATTGACTCTCCCGTGCTCAACCATTATCGCTCGCTTTGCTTCAACTTCTCAGGTAATTTGCATATTAGCACCAGTAATAGGCCCCTTGTTTTTCTTTTTTCTTCTTTTGGTTCCGGTAGTGTGAGTTACAAAGCAACCGACAATGTTCTAGATTTTTTTCACAATTTTTTAATTCTAAATTCTTATTTTCTAAAATAAATTTTATTTTTTTAAAAAATTATATTCTCAACTAATATTTATTTTAATTGTATGTGTGACAACTTGGACCCGAATTACCTAACTTGATTCGAAACCACTCAAAAAAATCAAAAAATAAATAATACTAATAAATATACCACTAAATAATATATTCATCATAATTAATAAACTCATTAATATTGAGATAATATAAATATCTATAATATCAAATTTTCTATAAATACAATACCAATAAAATGTTTAAAAACTAATAAAGTAATAAAAAAGTCTCAAAATCTCTCATTATGAAACTTTTAAACATCGAGATCATCTTTACCTAAAATCTAGATAGTAAATATACAATTTTCTGCTGAATTAAATTGCGGTTGCTACTTTCTTGCGTGTGTGATTTTGGACCGATTTGCATTGCCTCAGAAGTTGAATATGGTGGCTTGATTTTATTTGCATTGCATAACTAGTCTCATGTGTTATGGAAGTTTTGTTAGTGGCTCCCGATTTGGTTTTGAATCAATTGACTGGATTGGTGACGGCATGTGGCCAATTTAGATGATATTAATCTAGCTGTTTTTTTCCTTTTTGTTTTCTTTCGGACTCATAAATTGTTTCATGGTGGTGTTCAGGGAATGCCCCAACGTTTATATTCTATTTCTAAGTCGGCAAAACATTTAGAGTTAAAACATAATTTTTGTACCTATTTTTATTTTTAATTCAAATTTAATTATTTACAAAAAAAATATATATATATATATATACGATTTTCTTTAATCCATTATCATCCCTTAAACTTTGGAGTCAAGAAACATATATCCAACAAGTGAAATATAGTAAACTACCTTGAATAATAATATTACATATATATAATTAACAATAGAAAGTGATAATTTAATAGTATATTTAATAATAACTCAACGTTATAACGTAATTATAATTCAAAAACCATAAGATAAATAATCATTTGAATACAATTAGAATTTCATAAAATTGATCAATAAGAATGTATATTTTATCAAATCTATTTCAATAGATATCCAAACAATATGATATATTATAATAATCTCTTCAAATTTTTTATGTTATTGTAAATAAATGATTATGTGCTCGCCTTTAATGGCTGAGTAAAATCTACAATGTGATGCTTCATGAATCCAAATTTTGAATGAATTCGGGCTAAATCGATCATTTGAATCCGACTCCATTCACCGAATTTGGATCCTGCATACCACAACTACAAAGAAGAAGTCGGTAATGACGGAAGGTTATCCCACTGTAAATACTCCGATACTCAAATCAACAAATAACCTTTGAACTAAAAAGGTGAAAGTAAATGATAAAGGAGAATGCATAGAGTATTTGTGATAAAAGAATGCTCTCGTTAAGAGAACCTTTGGGGGCTCGTAAGGAGCGTTGGCTCTAAGCATTGTGTTCACGGGGAACGTAGTGACAGAGAGAGAGCATTTGTATTTTGAAAGCCTATGAGCTTTGCTGTAGAGAGCTTTTGTGAGTCCATGAGAGCGTCACTAACATCTTAGGGAAGACAGACGGCCAACTTGTGTGCAATGCAACATGTTGGCGGACAACGCAATAGTAATAATTGAGAAACGACTAAAGGTAAAATGATCATTTTATTGATTATGTGCGTTTATTATTATAACAATTTTAAAAAATAAGGGTATAAAGTCTACGATAAAGTGGAGCTCACAGGAGGAGGCGGTGATAGCCCTTGACCACTCGCGATGTTGGGCAGAACGGTTTGCTGGGTTGAGAAATTTAACTAAAAAGTTAGGGTCAACCAGTCGTGCAATGCGTCGACTGAGGTTAACATCTTCCCACATTTATGCCCACAGCATCTTGGAGACCTCATGGGGATGTATACGATTGGCTAACTCATTCTCTAGCGATGTCACCTGTCTCGTTGGTCAATGCGCCTCATCGTCCGATCAGCTTCCACTCTTAGCCTGGCGTTCTCCTCTTTCAGCCCAATATTTTTCTCCTCCAAGCTCGATATCACAGTTTGAATGGCAGCTATGTCATCCAGGTGCTCCGCCTTAAGAAGCTCCATCTCTTCCTCGAGCTAGGCGATCTTTTTGTCATGGTCAGAGATCACCAAGTCCATTTGGCTCATCCCCTTGCTAACTACATCAATTATTTTCTCCTCCCGCAAAGACAAAAATTTTAAGTAACAGCAACACAGAGACAAAGGAGAAGAAAAGTTACGAAGGTTTATCTATCAGACTCTGTGCTCCAACCTCACTGGTCTATTGCGAGACTTTGGCCCTAGTGGCGAAGGACTGGAAACAAAGATCTCCTGAACAGGCCCAGTAGTGGCCTCCGTGGCAGATTCCTCCGGCAATTCCATCGTAAAGCCCACCACCTCAGCAGGCACTCCGGCTGTAGACTCCTCTGCTAGCTCGGTGTCGACGCCAACCACCTCTACGGGCTCTCTGGCGGTTGGCACCTCAGGCGCCACTTGAGGCTTACGAGCAGTAAGCTCTTTAGATAATTCAGCGGCCTGTGCGGTAGAAGGCCCTGCAGGTACCTCCAGGAGCTCTTCTTCAGCTGGCTTCTCAAACAACCCAACAACCCGCTCAGCTGAAGGATCCGCGGGTGACTCTGATAGCACCACCAGGTGCTCCGGTTGTGGCAGAGTAAGAACGGCGCTGCTCACCGCGGAGTGTAGCCTTGTGCTATATGCTTTCATAGTAGCCTTAACTCCGCCTGTAACGGAAATATCTCCGGCTCCAATAAACCGGTCGGCTATAACATAGTTAGGCTCTGAGGAAGAAGAAGAAGAAGGCATCATCGTCGTTGCCTTCTTTTGCCTTGGACTACTAGGAGCTTCTTTGGCGAAAGGTGCGCTGACAGACTCAATCGTAAGGACCCTAACCTTTCTCTTACTGGAAGGCACCTTCATCCTCTGCACCGAAAAAGGTGGTCCCCAGCACACCTTATTAGCCTTCTCACGAGAAACCAAGTGGCCTCTTCGAAACTCTAGAAGGTAGCCCTCTGCTAGCTTCAGAAGCGACTCCACCATAGCAAACTCCTCGTCGGTGGGCGTCCCAGTGTAAATGTTTGGCACCCTACCCCAATCTCTAGCCAAAGGCCAAGTCATATCAACGTGAATTTAGAAGAATCGATTCTTCCAATTCTTCAGAGAATCATATATAGCGCTGCTGATTTGGAGTCTTCATGGGGATAGGGACACTCACTCTTTACCCTGGACGAACTAAAATATCACTTTGATCGTCTGCACCATCAACAATTTTGAATGCTGGCGAAGAAAGATACAAAGCGTATACAAATAACATACAACATTAGTATGGAACAGTGCTATGGGGATCTGAAGGGTAGTCAAAATATCCAGCAGCTCGTCGGAAACTAAAAGGCGTAACCTACTCCTCAAGCGAGCCTCTTATATTGTGATGTAGCCCTTAGGAGGAGTGTACGCCCTATCTTCCTCGCTGGGCATCCTGAAGATAATCAATTTAGGAATATTGTACTCGACATATAACTCCCTCACCTCACTGGGTTTGATCATCAAGGCAATCTGGGTGATGGAAAGTACCATAAAAATGGAAGTAAGAAGGTTACAGAATACTTAGAAATTTTTAGGAAGGAAAATTGAAGGAAGTGTGAAAAATTTGAAAAGTAATAGACAGACTATTTAAAGGAATGTGAATGCCAGAGAAGGAGAACCGTTTCGTAGATGTGTGCTAATCATTGTTGACACGTGTTGCTTCTGAATGGGTGCGGTTGAATCAGATCCTCTAACGCATTAATCATCGAGATTACAAATTTACTGCATGCAGACACGTGGTAAACTTTTCGACAGACTATCCGGCGACATAATGGCGTGTTGCTTTAAATCCCACCAGTTCTTCGAATTTTGGGCTAGGCGGTCAACGAATCAGGTCAACATACCTTCAGCAGTTCTATGGAATTTGGCCTAGACGGTTAACGAATTCGATCAATGCTTTTTTCAACCACTTCTCCTAATTTTGGCCCTAGCAATCAACGAATCCGGCCAACTCTTTCTTTGGCAGTTCTCTGAATTTTGGTCTAGACGATCAAATCCGATCAACACTTTTTTTAACCAGCCCTCTAGACTTTGGCCTAAACGGTCAACGAATTTGGTCAACGATCTTCTACACCGGTCCTCCGAATTAAGACTTTATGATCATCAATTGCACACAACATGATTAATAGATCAAGAGTCTCCACCGGTTTTCTCACCAAGTCACCTCAGGCAGGTAACCCAGCCACTCACGACCCATTATGAACATGTTGAAAGTTGGAATCCAAGACCACCAGCATGAGGCTAGTGATGGGTACGCCAGTAATGGGTTGGATCAAGAAGGGGGAACGACCCAAATCCACAATGACCATTTGTGCTTGGACAGTCAACGCTCACCGTTGATTGGATGAACGGTTAAGTGAGCTAGAAGGAGCCCAAGAGTAGGACAGATGATTTACTGTTGAGACGGTCAACGCTTTCATTAATCGAAAGTAGGACCAGCCGACTGTTTGAAGGCCAAGCCTCAAGTGAGTCAAGTACAGTTTGGCCCACGTGACTATCTTCGACTAGTCACGGTTTTTTCTCCTGATTTTGCGCTCTTTATAGAAGATAATCTCTACTATAACTGTCATCAACAGTTTCAATGCGCATGCTAGAAGGAAGGCGCTAGAATCCTTTTTTTGTCAGCTAGAAATTCTAGTGGTTATAGAATGCAGAAGGAAATCACCAATCCAGTGACCGTTACCTTGTCATAAAAGTTTCATGCTAGAAAAAACAGCAGTTGCAATAGAGTGTGGGAATCAAGCCCTTTTGCACAAGGAAGGTATCACAGCCCAATGGCTATAAAAGGCCACGGAGTCCTCACTCTAAGGCACGCTCTCATGGACCCACGAAAGCTCTCTATAGCAAAGCTTACACGCTTTCACAATGCAAATGCTCTCTCTCTCTGCCGCTACGTTCCCAGTGAACACAGCGCTTAGAGCTAACGCTCCTCACGAGCCATCAAAGGCTCTCTTAATGGGAGCATTCTTCCATTACAAACACTCTTTGCATTCTCCTTACATCTTTTACTTTCACCTTTTTAGTTCAAAGGCCATTTGTTGACTTGAGTATCGGAGTGTTTACGGTGAAATAACCTCCCGCCGTCACCTAACCTCTCATTCGGAGTTGTGATATACAGGATCCAGACTCGGTGGATAGAGTTGGACTCAGGCGATCGACTTGACTCACATATATTGGAAGCTTGGATTTAGGATGCATTACAAGGTATCGATACTTATAAGTTTAACAAATGATTAACTATATAGTATCATGATATTTTGTTACTCGTAATATATAAGTATTAAACTTAATTTGGATGAACAATATAGTATCATGATATCATGTTATTCGTAATATATACGTGTCGAATTTAATTTGGATGAACAATATTTTCGCTACCTCTCGAGGTAAATTGAGAATGTGCAAGTTTATCAAAAGCTTGCTCAAAAGTTCCCAAAAAATTAACTTTTTATAATTACATTGGCAATTGAGAAATTTATGTATTCCTATGGTCTAATCAGGATTCACGTCTAAATAGGGTATTGAATATTCATTCTCAAATGCATGTAAAGTCCAATATCACTTGATATGATACGTATTGATATCTTAATGCATATTATTTATAAGATTATAATAATCTTTTCAAATGATTTCAATCACCTGAAGATATAGAAATTAGTATTGGATAATTAATATCATAATATTTTTATACAATTTTTCTACCGTAACCATAAACAGTAAAAAAAATTATATATGCAAACTAAATTAACACAAAAAATTAAAATTGAAATTATCAAGAAAAATTTAGGTATAACTAATTATTTGACTGATCATTAATATTTTACCTGATTGTTATTGGTCACATCGGTATGCTATTTTCGTTTCTATGGCCATAAGATACCTTTAATTTAGTCACTATTGGACAAATCTGATGGAACATCAATCTTATTTAATTTTTCTGGCTAATTATGTGAGGTTTCAATTGAAATAATAAAGCGTCATTAGTTTTATTCTTAAGCCAATTTATAATATAAAATATATACGCACACATATATATTTATAAATACTGCATAAATACTATATTTATATATATACACAAGCATACATATATATATATATATATATATATATACAAACACACATACATCACAAGTTTATATATACATCCACACCTCTACACACACGCCCCCCTCCCCCACCCCACACCCACCCACTAGAAGAATACGGGATCTTGTCATGTGAAGCATGTGCTTCATTTTTTTTTTTTTCTGTTTTGAGTTTTTTATAATAAAATTTACATTTTAAAAAAATTAACAAAAAAAAAGAAGTACATGATTCGTACTACAGGATCCCCGTTACACCCACCATATAAGCACACAAATATATACATACACCTACATCCTGACAAACAGCTTCCCAAAATCGTGTGTATATATATCCTCAAAGCTGGAAAACACTAGCATTGCTGTTGCTCACCGTCATCCATCCATAGCATAATGAAATCATCAGCAACAATTAACTTCCAAAATTATATATATTCTCTAATCTGGCGCACAGTAGCGTGGGCCAAATCAATTAGGTAGTAGTGCCACTAGCCCTAAGCAGAGTCTCGGCACTTTGTTTCTCTTCACTCTCGATTCTCACATGAACAATGAAAATCCAGAACTTTCAAAATTTAACAAGTAAAACAATGGTTTTTGTAGCTCCGTTCTACTGATTATCACACTCCAATTCATTGTGAAGCCTTAAAATCCGGGTCTTTTACTGTCAGAGCCGTAGTCTCTGTTCCCCAAATTTTTAATTTGCAAACGGACTATGACCGATTGCCTACAAATCATGACGCGCAAGTAAGAATATTAACATCAACAAGAAGGAACTCTGTATTTGTAATAGAATGAAAATATTTACCTGCTTGATTTCTAATTTCTCGGCAATAAGCAGCAGCATCTCTGCGGCACAGGATAGCAGCTGTCACAACCTTAATATAAGTAGATAAAATAATAGCATCAATAATTGTTATGATCCCGTATTAAAGTAAGTCTAAATAATGAATAAATAATTTAAACCCACAAAGTTCAAGTCCCAAATGTGAAACAATAATAAAATTTGAAAAAGCACGCTTCGGTGCTAACGTATTTCGACCCCGTTACAAGTATAGCGGAAGTAATAAAATAAATTAATTAAATTAAATATCCGATACACGTAAGTGATATTTAACTCTAGATGATAACGATGACAATCATGAATAATATACAATGACCAAACAATAGTAAAAGATCCGATTTTTGGTGGCCTCAAAAAACATTTTTCAATAACAATAAAAAATCAACTTACGAATTACAAAATCAATTTCCCTCTCATGCCACTTGAATTGCCAATCACTCAACGGATCTCCTTCTTCAATTTCCAACGCAAGTAGAAGGATGAAAGTTTGAATAGAAAAAGAAAAACGAAGAGACAAACCGTTAGAACATGAGGCAATAAAATAAATGGAGCAAGATGAAAAAGGAAGAAGAAGCTCTTCTTCCACAATGTCTTAAAGGCAATTACAGCGTGCTTAGGGTTTAAGAAAAATAAGGGATGAATTTATAGTGGAGCCAAAAACGCGTTCAAAAAATCTGCCCCGTTGGCCGCATGGGGCTCGGCGTACCAATTAATTTCATGACCCGAGCATGCATCGAGATTTATGTGCTTGATACAAAATCACAAATTTTAAACCGACAACCCATCCCGACATCAATAAAATAATACATATGGTCACGAATATGTCAATAAGACAAATGTACAATCTCCCTACAATTCCGTCAAAATCTAAAAAAATAAATAAATAAATACTCACCAATAAGAGATAAAACCCGTGTACATGAAAAACCTACGCTAGTGATACAAAAAAATACATAAAATAATGTAAATAGCTAAACGAGAGTCTCCCTTGTGGGAACGTATTCCTTTAGTGCCTGGGCAAGCTTAATTAAAGAGGTAGGCAATAAAAATAGCAATATAACAGCATGTATGGTACATAAGAGGAGACACATACAACAATACTCCCCTAAAGGAAATAAACAAGACTCCCCCTCAAGTAATAATCACTTAATATGCAAATAACAAAAACTCCCAAAAATATAAAAACAACCCCTAAGCTCCCCTATCAAAAAGAATCAAGTCTCCCCCTTTTTTGTCAAATGATGGCCATTTTAGCTCAAAAAACTTGTCTCCCGATGCTACTTTTTGATTCAATATTTTAACTTGTTCATTCAACTGTGAAATGTGATCAACAAGTTGATTCATGTTTAAAATAGTGTAGCATTGAGGAAATGTAACTTTTCCACACGCATGACAAGTAGGAACAAATTTAGAACAATGGAACATTTATGTTGATAGAAGACTTGACCGATTTTGATGATTTGTTCACCAATTTTTGATTAGGTAAATTTTGCACATGAGTTGAGTCAAATTGAGAAGTCACACGTCGAGCTGGTTGCTTAGTGAATTTTGATGTGTTAATGTGTTGGTGTGGCATTTTCTTGGTGGGAACAAAAATTGTTTTAGGCTTCACGTCATTTGGGAACATATTCTCAACATATCCCAACCTATGTTTATTTTCTCCAATTTTACCCAACCCAAGCATGTGATCAAGTTTAGTTGACCCATTTATGAATTGTTTCCAATCTTTTCTCGAGGCCTCCAATTCAGATTCCAAAGTCGTGATTTGTTTAGAGAATGAGATTTTCAGATTCTCAATTTCTTGGCTTTTAGAATCAACCTTGGATTGAAGAGATATTTTTTCTTGTTCCAAATCAATGATCCTATTATTTAGGGTTCTATTTAATTTCTTAACTTTCAAATATTCCCTAAATAATTTATCGTAAGCTTCTTGAAGGCCATCAAATTCAGCTTCGACTAGTCAATTTAATATTATCTACCGATTTCCACAAATAAAAGCCATACTTGAACAATTTTCACCCTCTTCTTTTCGTCATCGCTAAGGGTCACATTAGCTTTAAAGGCTTGACCTTGTTGGCGTTTAAGGTTGGGGCATTCCGACCGATAGTGGCCAAAGCCTTTACACTCATGACATTGGACTCCTTGGGTAGTTTTCGACTTAGAGTCCTTACTCTCACGTCGGTCTTTCTTCTCAAATTTATGTGATCGTTTTAAGTCCACATCCAATTTTCTGATGAAGAATTATTTTTCTTTAAGAATTTTTTAAAATTCTTAACAAATAATAAAAAAATCCCGCTACATGATTCTTCATCGGGTCTCGATTTCGTCCCTACTTGATTTTAGAGCAAGAGATTTGTTTTTCCTCGACCGTGGCAAGGTGTGCTCATACGTTTGTAGGGATCCTACAAGTTCTTCGATCTTCATTTTATCAAGGTCTTTACTTTCTTGTCACGGTGACCTTAGGTCTAAAGTTCGGAAGAGATCTAAGAACTTTTCCGACAATTTTATTCTTAGGGATTCGTTCTCCTAAATTAAACGTGGAATTGACAATATCATTTAATTTTGCATAGAACTCATCAAAGGATTCATCATCTTTAATTTTTAGTTCTTCGAATCTAGTGGTGAGCATTTGCGCTTTGAATTTTCACTAGTTTCGTTCCTTCAAGTGATTTCTAAAATGTCCCATAATTAGAAATCTCACACATTGAAATTGAAACTCATCGAGATATAAAAAATAGCATTTAACCCCTATTCTTGCAAGCATCAAGTTCTTCTTTTGACCATAAAGAGAGAGCTTTTGACATCACCACTTTTAGGTGGAGTCCACCCAAACTAGCCCTTCCATTGATTTAAGGAAGGCTCTCATCTTCCAATAAGCAAAGTTACTCCCATCAAAGAAGGGAGGAACGGAGAGATCCACTCTTCTAGATCGGGGGTCGTGGATCGGGGTATGTCTCGATACCAATTGAAAAAGTACGCTTTTGCAAACGTGTTTCGACTATCTTAAAATAAATTAATTAAATTAAATATCCGATACGTATATTTAACTCTTGGCTGAACGAGATTCACAATCATGCACCCCGGGACAAGCAATTCAAGCATAAACAATAGTAAAAAGATCCGATTTTTGGTGACGGCACATGATCGAAAAACACTGGCTTCAACGGCAGAAGCAATGCACTATGAAAATCAACTTACAGCCCGGGTGGTAACGACGCGCTAACCTAGCCGACTTACTCCGACACGTGATCCCTACCAAGGAACTCCTTGGATTTGCCGACAGCAAGAGCGCACCTTCGGTCTTCAAGCCACTCTTCCCTCTCGTGGGTTGCCAATCACGAACGGATCTCCTTCTTTTTTTCCAACGCAGCAGAAGGATGGAAGTTTGAATAGAAAAAGAAAAAACGAAGAGACAAACCGTTAACATTTAGGCGTAGTATGTTAGGTTTTCTCAAATGGAGCAAGATGAAAAAGGAAGAAGAAGCTCTTCTCTCAGTAAAACAGCTCCAACACTCTCAAAGGCAGTTACGCGTGCTTAGGGTTTAAGAAAAATAAGGGATGAATTTATAGTGGAGCCAAAAAAACGCGTTCAAAAATCTGCCCGTTGGGCGCCGCTCAGGCGAGCGGCTTTCGGAAAAACCCAGGCGGGCGCTCGGGCAGAGGGCGCGGCGGCGGCCCCCATTCTGGATTTCATGCTCAAGCGGACAGCGAGCATGCATCAAGCGGCCCCTATTCTGGTTTATGTGCTCGAATGATCTTTGGAAATTTTTAATGAATTTTAAACGGACAACCCACAACCCGACATCAATAAAATAATATATATTTTTATGATAAGACAAATGTTAATTTAAATCTCAAATTCGGGCATGGCATAATACAAACCAAGCAGCCTCAACATTCAATAACAATAAAATCAGAATACAAAAACAATTATAAGACCTCATTGGATAACTTATCCGAATAATAAAATAATCACGACCTCCTCCACAATGTCGTAATTAAAACTTACCAATAAATGACCAAATTCTATGCAAAGCCATAAAGGACATCTAACTTTTGATACTCAAAATACAACTACTACAATCACAATCCCATCAAAAAGCTATTACTCACCAATAAGAGCAGGGCTACGATCAATTTTGAATCTGAACTCCCTATAACGTATTCAGGCCCATTAATTTGAAGAGAATAAGAAAATAAAAATGTGAGCCGAAAAAATTAACAAATATCAGTATATAATGTAATATAAAAAATGATGCATTCAAAAATGAGGATGAGGTTCGTCGAACATATATACAAAATGTGTAAAATTACAATTCTAAATGCCCATCAATGAAAGTCCAAACGTGGTATCGTACTCAAAAGCTTATCCAACGAAAGCATGGCCCAAATGAAGCATAATCCAAAATGAATCTAAAATGAAAGTTATAATATTGTGTGAATCAACCAAGTCTCAACTGTTGGCAAAACCTACTAATTTCAATCATAATCTTCAAATACAATTTAATATAGATAAAACATACAAAATGTAAAACATACATAAATCGGAAAATCAAAGAGTAAAAGACTAATTTGAGGAAGGGTTATATATATTTTTGGTAATTTTAAACCATATCAACACTATTTAAACCCATAGGTAGGGCAGTCTATATACTATCTCCTATATAATCTTTTGTCACTTGTAGAGTTAAAATATATTAGGTCTTTGCCAATATATTAGACGCCAATATATTAATTCTATTCAATTTCTTATAATATTTCTCAAAATAATACAAATTGAAGAGGGTATAAGGATATTTATCTTAACCTCCAACTAAGTAGTTCTGACAAAACGATATCTCAAACTAGCTCTTCTCTTCTTTCTCTCTCTTTCTTCTTCTTCTATCTCTTTCTCTTTCACTTTCTTTCTTACGCAAATGGATGGACAGTGATTCCCCAGGCCTTCATGAGCAAACTTGGAACACGGAACCTTTACTGTGCATGACCACCGCCTTAGGTGCCTCTTGAGGGTGCCTATTTTTGTTTTTGCACCCTTGTGCTACCTTAGGCTTTCCTTGGGAAATGCAATTTGGGAAATATACACTCATCGGGCATTTTTGCTTCAAACATTAAATAATTATTTTTGATATATTCAATTTAACACAAAATAATATTTAATATCAAATCAAATCAAACGAAAGTCGGATATTATAATAATAATTCATCAATAATTAAAACTTAAATAACTCAAAACTGTGTTGAACATCTTGTACTAATACTAGAAAGAACATCATAAATCATGTTGTACTAATATCCAAACTGCGTTGAATTAAAACCCCACTTGGTCTCTAAATAATAATATAAGATCTACTAAAAATGAAAATATTTGCAAGAAAAATTATCTGGCCAGATACCCAAATGTCACAAATCAATGCCGTAGGCATAATGTCTATCTGACACAACATCTCAAAATATATAAAATGTGTAAAATAAGATATATAATAATCCTAAACATTTATCAAAATACAAATACAAACATAACTAAATAAAATTTTTGCCAGTTCTTCTTCTAGATCCTGCATTTATTCATGGCTTGTTAATTTGGAAGAGCTAAATATATTACCAATTAGTAGCATAACACTCAACAAATATATATATATATATATAGATATGTATAAGTGCATTTTCATAAAACAAATGGAAAGATGAAGCACCGTAAATCAAATGCAAAATATGATATGCCAAACTTTCCAAATAACATAATCTAAATTATAACTTTATAAGCACAATTTGTTACACATATACAGATATCATATCATGCAAATTGTTCGAAATCCTTGAAAATCCAAACCTTATAATATATCCATAAAACTTTTAAGTCCAAAATCATGTAAATTCAAAAGTCACATCAAAACTACAATATTCAAAAGGTCAAAATCTATAAAATATAAAATGTGATACAGGTTAAATTGGAGAATTAGAGATTGGTGACTCGCACATCGATTAATAACAAAGACAATTTTGAAAACAAGTTATACATGTTTTTATTAATTTTAGGTCAAAACACTATTATTTAAAACCCGTAGGTAGGCTAAATGTTTTAATTTTTTTTACTCATAGATGATAAATGTGTTTTTGATATATCTTAATATATTAGAATATATTTGAATATAGACTCAATTCCTTATAATGGTTTTAAAAAAAATTAGCGGATGACTCTGTAACAAAGATATAAATTTTTTCAACATTATAGAAAAAGTATAAATTTAAATCAGATAATAAAATAGATTTTTACCAAACGCATACACGGAATGTGACACACAAGGTCATATACACAATGCTTTATGACTTTCCTCACAAATTTTTCAATAAATAAATATAATTTTTAAAAATATTTACTTGTTTGATGAGAACAATTAAAATCTTTAAATATTAAACAAAGCCAAATAAACTTTTAAAATATTTGATAAAAAATAAATACATTCAATAATATTAAAAAAATTAGTATATAGAATGATATGCATATACAATAAAATAAAAAATATAAGTAAAATTAAAGAATTCAAATAATATACCAATGGTTGGATTTAGAAATACTTACCATTAACTTTAGATTTTGTAGATTTGACCCAAAATAGTTTTAAAATTTATTTCTTTCTCATTTTCTCTCTCTTTCTTCATCTTTTTTTCTTTTCTTTATCTCCTCTTTCTTTGGAGGAGTGTGGGTGGGATATATTTGGAGACCATGTTGGTAGATGTGCCCCGGATGAGGGGGCTTAGTAATGTGTTGGTAAATGGTTGTAAGAGGTGTGCTCGAAAAGGGTTGGCTTAAAGGTGTAAGTGGCTTAGAAGTGCACCCGTGGAGGATGGCTTAGAAGTGCACCGGTAAGGCGGTTTAAATTTAAATCCGATAGAGATAATAAAAGCCAATCTTACCAAAGGTGAGCGGCGTGCCCATGAGCCTCGGCCCGATATTTGGAGGCATAGCGCACATGCTAGGATGAGTGTGCTTTATGCCTTTCCGCCCAAATCATTTCAATAAATAAGATGGATTTTTAAAAAATAACAGGTTGACCGGCGGCGCCCGTGAAAACAGATGCAAAATCATTTTGGAAGATCCAAACAAAAGCCAAACAAACGCCATGGTGAGCGTTTTGTTAGTCACCAATTTAGGACATCCATTCAATGGGAATCCATTGAGGAGTATGCATTCACGCCTTGATCTGCCGAGAGGCTTTGTACTCCATTTTGGGAGGAGCTCTACCAAGTACTCTGGCCGCCATTGAATGAGCTCTACAATCCTTTTTGGGAGAGCATCTAGGCGACACCGTGAAGAGCCTCGTCCCTCGTCTCGCAGGAAACGAGGGTGGAGGAGGTAGATGCCACTGGAGGGTGGTCTCAAGAAATGTGTTCTGTTGAAGGCTCTGAGTGTAGTTAACGGGGGCTCTTCTAGGCTTCATTAATGACGTGGCTTGGACGCAATGTCTAGCCGAGAGCTTCTGTGAACCCTGGGAGGCTCAGGTGAAGAGTTGGGCGATTTCTCTTGACTAGGAGCCCTGAGCTTCGTCTTAGGGATCTTGAGTCTCTGTCTCGCCATGAACAGGGCGGTGGAGCTGAATGATAGTTTTAGGGTACCATACACCCTGTTTGGTGAGGGACTTTGGGTGCCATTGTTGCGGGCTTCAAATCCTTCCAGACGCAAAATCTGGGCGTCATTGATGGGAGCTTCGAGCCATGCTTTGGGCTGTCTCACTAAGAGTTGAAACAGAGCGCCATGGCGCCGTTCTTGGGGAGCCCCGATGAGGGCTCTGGACGCCATTTTTGGGAGGCTTTGTGATGCTTAGCTTCATCGGTGGGCCGGACGACCTGGGCGACAGTCTCCGGGCGTTGCTTTTGAGGAATTTTGCTCCCTTGTTTAGGGATTTGTTTCTCCCCCCCTTTTGTTGTCTATTCTTCTATTTTTATCGAGGAAAGGGATAAACATTTTTCCGCCAAGATGAGTTTCAATTTCTTGCCAAGGAAAATTTTTCCCACTAAAATGAAATCTTTTCCGTCATGATGAAACTTCTTCACTACGCTTCAAATTTTGGGTCGGCTTGCGATACCAGACCAATCAATTATCAAAATTTTTGTATTTCAATGAGCAAACAAGTAATGATACTTCTCTTGAAGTTTATCCTTGCACTCCCAAGTTGCTTCCTCAAAAGAATGAATCCTTCAAAGTATTATAACCAACAAAATCACGTTAGTAAGCAAGACTTGATATCCTCTTTCTAAAATTTGAATTGGAACATCAATATAAGTCATAATTTTAGCAATCATCTCTTGTTCCTTAATTATCATATAGGCCATTATGGCCAATGATTTTCAACTAGAGAAATTTAGCTCTCTCTTACTCATACTTAAATGAGTAAGGCTCAATTGAGTACCTCACAATAAGTTCTTAAAAGTAGATGCACCAAATGACGCCAAATTGAATCTTGCAATCCTTGTAAAAATTGTATTGTTTTTCTGGCTTCATCTACCACTATATATAGGTCAGATCGAGATAATTTTGTAAACATGACGTCATATTCCATCATTGATCGGTCTTGTTATCTCAAGCTGGTAAACCCTTATTCCTTCTGCTCACAAACGCTCGTTGAGAAATACTGTTTCAAGAAAGCCTCCAAAAATATATTCCAAAAGATGTCTTTGTTCTTCAAGCCCAAAATCCACTTGATGGATCTAAATCTCCACCTTGATCGAGTCCAAATCTCCCAAAACTTATGAACATTTTTGTTCGTGAAGTGATCAAAGGGTGTTATGTCATGTCCTAGGTTTCCACTTGCTTGTCTTTTTGCAAGTTTCGTATCTTATTGTTTGATCATTTGATCAATTATATCCATCATCCTGGCCATCAAGGCTAAACACCCCTCCTCATGGCTAGATCTCGCTTATCTACTTCCTAACATTTTAATTCTATCATACAAGAATTTTTAACATTTAGTTCCTCAAATCATATAGGATGCTTCCCTTATGATTGTCTTTTTGATACTATTTCTATCATGACCTTGGTTCAAATTGATAAAATAATGGCATCAATAGTAATAATCTTTAAACAATCAAAACCTAAGTAACCCAAATACCTAAAATATTACAAATCAAAGTCGTACAATAATATTCATTTGATACAAGATCCCAAAATATATAAGCTTTGAAAATCAAAATAGATAATAATCCTGAACATTTATTAAAATACAAATATAACCAAATAAAATCTTTGTTAATTCTTTTTCTATAACCCGTAAGTATTCATGGCTCGCTAATACAAAAAGGTTAGAAAATATTACAAATAATGAGTCTAATGCTTAATAAGTACGTATATATGATATACAAATATATACCCATAAGGCAAATGGAAGAATGGAAAACTGTAAATCATGTGTAAAATCGGATATGTCAAAATTTTCAAATAACATCATGTAAATCATGATTCGTACACACAGTTCGTTACATATACAAATATCAAATTATACAAATCGTACGAAATCCTTAGAAGTGCAAATCATATAATAGATCCGTAAAATCAGAAGTGCA
Source organism: Nepenthes gracilis (assembly GCA_033239525.1). Classification (NCBI taxonomy): domain Eukaryota; kingdom Viridiplantae; phylum Streptophyta; class Magnoliopsida; order Caryophyllales; family Nepenthaceae; genus Nepenthes; species Nepenthes gracilis. The sequence goes on from BSYO01000021.1 coordinate 4,854,689, forward strand.
AAATCATGAAAATCCAAGAGTCATATAAAAATTGTAAAACGCAAAAGGCTAAAATGTCTTAACACAAAGTATAATGCTTGTCAAATCAAAAAATTAGGGTCCGTTGACTTGCACTTCGATTAATTAAAAAACCAGGTTTGAAGACGGATTACACATTTATGGTAACCAAATGCCAAAACACTATTATTCAATACTTATAAGCTGGTCATCTATATATTTCTCTTTATAGATAGTGTTGAATGCAATGTTTTTTACCATTAGATGATAAGTGAATCTATCAAGTACATAAAATATATTAGGACATGTTCAATTATATACCTTAAATTCCTTACAATGTTCTAAAAAAACAAGTGTATGACTCTATAATAAATATATAAAACCTTTTTACGTTGTGAGAAAAATACAAACTCAAATTAGATAATAAAATAGAGTCCTTAGTAAATGTTTATACAGAATGTCATATGAAAGGTTATATACATAATGATTTATGACTTTTCTTTACAAATATTTTGATAAACAAATATAATCATTTAAAATATTTATTTGTTCGGTGAAAACAAATGAAATATTCAAATGTTAAGCAAAATCAGACAAAGATTCAAAACGTTCGGTGAAAGCCCATGCATGCAACAATATTCAAAAAATAGGTGTAAATGATGACATGCATATATGCTAAAATAAAAAAAATAAGTAAAATCAAATGTTCAAATAATAGACTAAAGATCAAATTTAGAATTATTCGCCTTTAGCCATAGATTTCATAAACCTGACGCAAAATAATTTCAAAGTTTTTTTTTTCTTTTTCTTTTATCTCTTCTTATTTTTCTTATTTCTTTATTCCCTTTCTTTCTATTTTCTTGCGTGAATTGACTGACATAGCAAAATCAAACAAAGATTTAAAACTTTCAGTGAAAAGCATATGCATGCAACAAATTTTAAAAAATAGGTGTAAATGGTAACATGTATATATATTAAAATAAAAAAAATAAGTAAAATCAAATATTTGAATAATAGATTTGATCGATGAATTAGTTTCAGCCTCGGTTTCATAAATCTGACGACCGGGGCGACAAAGTCTCTTCTCTTTGCTTCTTCCTAGTTTTTCATTCTCTTTCTTTCTCTTTTATTGCGTGAAATGATTGACACAGCATATGCAGCCCTTTTTGCTGTTGGCATATGGGCACTATTTTTAGTGAGGTGCCATGGATACAAATTTTTCCGCTGCAACTTAGATGCAAACATTTTATTCAATCTGTGCACCAACGAAAATATTTCAAACACCATAATTTGAAATCATCTTCCGTGCTCATAGGCTCAAATTTTACTTAATCACGTACAAGTGTAGGGATAAGTGTTCTTTAGGTGTTGTGTCTGATTTTTCTCAAATTTAATTTTTTATTAAATTTTTTATTATATAATTATTTTTTAAAATATAATATATATAATAATAATATTATAAATTATAAATAAAAAATATTGAGCATTATAATGGTGGCAGCAATGGCAGTTTATCCTTGTACTTCTCTCTTTCAGTTGCTTTGTAAAAATGGATATTCAAATGAAAAGAGGAAGAGGAAAAGGTGGAGAAGAACGAGAGGACAATTGCATTTGGCTGAATTAATATCACTTAATTAACCTCATTAATTAAGTTTCCTTCCATTTCCATTTCTCCATTTCCTCTTTCTAAAACCACTTGAATTGAACATCAATTTTTAAGTCATAAAGAGAGCAATCATCTCTTTTGTTTCCGTTGTTGCCATCATATATGCCATTATTTTTTGTTTATGATTTTCAAATATTGATGTTATTATTATTATTATTATTACTACTGTAAATAATATTATTATTTTTATTTTATTAATTGTGATGTATCTATGAATCTGAATTATTATATAGAATAGAGAGTCACTTGTTTTTTTTTCTGGAAGTCAAGTTGAATAGGGTTTGATCTCCATTATTTTGTACCTGGATCTTGCACATCAAAACTAATAAACAAGAGGTCAAAGGATGATAAAAACTTGCTCCCCGATATATCCTCCGACACTCAAATGAGAAATCTTTCTCAATTGGATAGAAAGATAGAATGAGTAAATGAATAATGTATAGATGCGTGTAGTGAATGCTTGAGTGTATGAGTATGCTCGGTTAAGAAGTGGCTTAGGATGGACCCTTATTCCTTCGGGGACAATTTTGAGAGATGGAGGATTGAATTCCTATTAGTGCGCCTTACTAGGAGGGACTTTAAGAAATGGAGGATTCAAAAAAGATGCCTTTAGTTCTTTTGAGAGATGGAGGACCCACGTTGATGGATCTAAAGGGTAACTTTACCTAGAGGACCGAGCTCCAAATCTCCCATCAAATTGGCTTATGAACATTTTGTTCATGAAGTGCTATGCACTCAAAGGGTGACTAATTGGAGGAGGTTTATGAGCTAGGATGATTCCACTCATCTATCTTTCTTTGAAAGTTTCTACAAGTCCTTCATTGGTCTTGATCATTTGGATTCAATTATAGGCCATCATCCCATCTGCCAGAGTAGGAGAATGACATCCCCTAAGAGGGAGTGGGCATGCCTTTCGATTTTGCTTCCTATTTCTCATTCTTCTCCTTTTCTTACATTTCCAATCTCTACCTTGTCCATAGGGATGAAGAGATATTTATAACATTTGGAGTCAATTTAGCATTCATTGGGACTCACGGCTGGTGATAACTGCCCGCATAGATCCGTTGAGCTATCATGAGGATTGCGGGGGCTAGTTATGACAACCGTGATTGGCTAGTTGAATTTCTTCATTCCTTGATGGGATTCTGGAGGCTTCTATTATGGCGGTTGCTTTTAGAGGAAATTTGTTGAGCCGTTATTACCGTTTTAGGGGTGATCATGCTATCGTGGTCACCATTTTGGGAATATTCGTTAGATTGTTGTAGGAATTATGACAAGCATCTCTCAACTATGCGTGCTACTTTCTATAGGCCGTCAACCGCTAAGCTGGAGGGGGCCACCATGGGTTTTAACCATAATTATCTACTTCCTGCTATATGATCTCTGGTCAATTCGATGGGACCAACTGGCTAGTCCCTCAAATCCTCGGCTCGAGAAGAAGTACCGCAAGGCGGCTGTCTCCTAGGCTTTTACCTTATGGAATCTCGCTGGGCTTTTATTGGTGGGTTGGATCGTTGGTGGCTCATAAAGTTATTGGACCCATCATTAGCCTCATGCTTGGAGGCTAAGCTTCGTTAACTTTCGGTATGTCTACTCATGGGACGCCACCTATAAGTTTGAGCACACTTTCCTTTCCTAGGCATTCTATAGCTTTTCCGTACAGGAGAGTAGAGATTCAGTACTCTATTTGGAAAGATTTGGGGGTGATTCACTAGACCCGTCAATTTTTTGTAGATAACATCGGCTGATGCGATCTTTTGTATTAATGGCTCGTCAACCTCCTTTTCCAACTATAAATGGAGGGGCTTCCTATGCCTCGCTTCCTGAGACATTCTTCCACCAGCTAAGCGGTGTAAGAGTTTAGAGTGGGCATAGTGCCATTGGTTAGGATCAGAGGAAGTTTTGAGAGGTTCGATGATGCATTTAGAGTTTGTTGTAATTTCCATACCTTGATCATCCTTATGTTGTAATGGATGAGATTTGGGTACGGAGTGGCTGTCATCCTCTTCTCCCAACTATTGTCATATAGTCCTCACTAGGGCGGCTTAAGGGAGTGGTGGTTCAACCCCCAAATGGGAGGAGGTTGCCTCTTCTCTTTCCTGTCAGGGCAGACGACCATCCTATTTGTGGTCCATGCCAAACTGTTGGTGACCGCTGAGGGAGGAGCACCTGAGTCCACCTCAAGTCTAGGTTGTCATCGTCGAATCGGGTCTAGCGCAAACTCACGGGTCTAGTTACTACAACTCATCTCAATGGATGATCTCCAAGGATTGCCTCTTGTGTAAGAGCTGGTGCATGGTTCCCCATTCTCGCTAGGGAGGGTTTTTGCATGTGCTTCCTGCTTCAGCAGCTCGAGGGCAACGGTATGCAGGAGCCTCATCATCTTGACCATCTGGAATGCACTACTTTTGAGGTCAAGATTCCTTTCTAGGGTCAAGCACCTACTTACCCTTTAGGTGTTTGCCCCAATAAAGCAGGGCTTCAGTAATCGGATCATTGTTCCATGTATTTTTATTTCCTTTTTGGGTTGTATGTTTGCTGAGTTTTGTACATTGTAATAAAATTAATGAATAGAACTATTGAGCACTTTTTGTCTTTGTTGTATAACTCTAATATTCTTATATATTGCAAATAGTTGAAGCGCTTGCATGCCATTGTGCATTGCTTGATGTTTGACAATTTGACGGTCCAGGCGGCTGGCGATTCGGTCTTCTGGCAATCCGTCCCATGACCGGGCATTTCGAACCCTTGGTTGGGACACCAACCGGATGAATTAGTCTCTAACTTGCCAAGGCTGCACATTGTCCGTTAGTAGTTTTGGAAAGTGGTGTGTCAGATCATCATTACTTATGTTGCTTTGTCGACTTGCTGACCTTGGCATTAAGGCAGCCAGTTGTCAGTGCGCCGCGTGGGGAGGTGCCGCATCAATCATCATAATGAGGCTAGCGAACGGACATGCCACAACACTCTGCGGTGATGGCATGTGTCACAATCATCATGTAGACATACTTATTTGATTTCCTAAAACGACTTCGCTGCTGAATTGAGGCGTTGGCTACTTAAGTATTTACATAGTGAATACTTTTAATCTGTTAAATATTTAAATGTCAAAAATTTTATATTATATAATAACATTGATATCATATATATATATTTTTAATTTTTTTTAAATATTGAATTATAACTATTAAATATTTGATGTAAGTACCGGTGAAGGGGCTCCCTTCACTATTGCTGGGCCACCGGGAAGATATAACTGCCTTCGCCCGTATGGCCATTGGCAGAATATTCCAGGCCTAAAGCCCGACTTCCATTTCCAATCCCGGTCATGGAAGGTGATCGATTAAGCTACGAAATCACTTGTGTTTGATTAAGCAGTTCTAGTTCCTTGTGGTCGTCAGTTTGCAACCAGGCTCCTTTTGGGTTCGGGGTTTGCAAATGGAGAGTATTTTGTGCGCATCAAGCAAATGAGTTCGATTCAATGCGATCTCCTTCATCCCCCAATCCCGGGTTGTACGTAATGCCCACAATTGACCTTTCGTACTGCAATAAGGATGTCCGATTTCCCAAAAATAAAACATGAGAAAGCTTATTCTAATGGAGTATCTACATGTCCTTCGGGGAGGGCATGTTTTTGCATTAGATACGTCTCGTGCCACAGCTTGGATCAACAAGGCACGATCAGCAGGTGAGAGGTATTTGTTCTTCCAGCCTACAGCTCCAATTCACTCTTTTAATGATCTTTTCATGTTGTTCCTAGGTGAAGACGTCATGGATTATTCTAGCACCGAGGTACTTGAATTTCCCACCAGCCTGAACTACAGAGCATGTGAATCTCATTGGTTGCCTCCTTGCTGAAATGGTGGAGAAGATCTGTGATTTTCAAAGACTGATGCATTGGCCCGATCCTCGGTAGAAGGATTCAAGTACAGCAATGGCAATATTAGATTGTTTCCCGCTAGCTGTAGCAAAAAGGAAGAGATCATAAGCATAAAAAAAGTAGTGATGGTAGGCCCTTATTACAGACCTATAATTGGCTTCTAATTTCCAGCAGATGCTTCTCTTGGGTTTAATAAAAATTTTAAGCTGATCTAAACCATCAGCCCAGTCTATTGGCTATGGAGGCCAAAAACTGATCAGCCGCAGGCCTGCAAAAACAGGACCAAAGGTAGATCAGGGCCTTAGGAGTTTTGTAACCAAAGCCCAGCGAAAATCTGGGGAATTCAATCCAGTCGGTCAAATTACGAGACAGTTAAGATTTCAGGTTCAGACCATATTGTTGGAGGTGGTTAACGCTAAGCCAAAAAGGCGAGCTAAAGGATGCCGGAGTGATTCACCAAGCCCCCAGCCGACTCTCTACACTTAGTGGGTATTCTACACTTCGGTCGATCACCCCTCTACTATGTGTAGTCGGCATGATCCAGCATGAACAGCGCTCACCATGTTGCACAACTTAGAACATGCGTGGTAGCTGCTGATCTAAATGATTAGCAACCAATCTAACTTTTAGGTTGTAGCCTGTAACTCTATTATGAGAGAATGTCATTGGTTTTCGAGTTGGTATAAATACTGACTTCCTCAGCACAAGCATAGGATCAACCAATCAAAATTTAAGGGGAAGAAATTATTATTATACTTGGCCTTAGGGCATTTCGGTCTCCAACAGATCAACTCAACCTATAAGGTTTAATCTTATAGTACTTTGCCTATATAGAAAGAGGTTTGGAGCTTTCCCTTCAAAATACCTCATCATCCTCATAAAATACGAAGCCTAGTCCTCCATTCCCAACTCTCTCTCTCTCTCTCTCTCTCTTTTCTCTTCTCTTCCCCCTCTCTCTAACTCAATTGTTAGGCCTTGAAAACTTATTTGAACATCGAAAAATAATCCAGGGTGTGAGTGTCAAATCCTCTGAAGTTTTTATTCCGATTTATAACGTGCAGGATTAGGATTAGAAAGTTTAAGAGCCCGACTGAAATACCTTAGACTGAAATTTAGATCCAAGGTATGCATCAACTTCTAAATTAATTAAGTGTGAAAGTCTCTCAATGTAAAGAACAAAGAGATATGGGGATAGTGGTTCTTTTTGTTGGGTTTTGGTCATTTCCTTGTGAGTGGCTCAACAAATGGAAAGTCATTTAAAGATTGCACAAGAGTTTGTGCAAAGTTCGGAGTGTGCGCATGCGGCAAGCAACCAGAAGAGCAGCAGGAGTGCTGCAAATTGGTGCACAAGGCCGGAGTGGTGCCAAGGCTGAAGTGGTGCACATGGCCGGAGTGGATCGAGACCGGAGTGGATTTGCGGCCGGACTTGGATCTGTGGCTGGAATGGATCGTGACTAGAGTGGATTGCAGCCGGAGTGGATTTGAGGTCGGAGTAGATTTGCAGCCGAAGTGGTGCACAATTGGTGTGGTGATGCCCAGAGGCCGGAGTGGTGCACAACTGGAGTGGTGATTCCCGGAGGCCCGGAGTGGTGCACAAGCCGGAGTGGTGATTCCTAGAGGCCGGAGAGGTGATAGTTGACTTTTCAGAGCTGGTAGACAACTTTGCAGAGTAGGTTTCTGGCTTTGTAGAGTAGGTAGTAGACTTTGCAAAATTGGTAGCTGACTTGTAAAGCATGCACCGTATGTGAAAGCGCAGGAACTGGTAAAAGCACGAAAAATGACAAAATTAGCGTGACAAATCTTCTACAAGATCAGGGCACATGAGTAGGTGGAAATATCGGTTAGGCGTCGTTATAAAGCGCACTAGGCGCTTTAGAACGGTGTAGTGAACTGTATATGGAATGAAGGATAGAACGGAGCAGAAATGAAGTGCGGAAGGGAGCTTTCATTGTTCGCTATTCACCACCACACTTGTAAAATTAGTGAGCAGAGAGTACCACTAGTTAGAGAAAGGAGAGAAGAAAAAGAGAGAAAAGAGGAAATGAGAGTTTCCTTACTCTGAAGATTGTTTTTTTTGCTCTGTCTCGAGTGGGTCGCCGGTACTCTATCCTAGGGGTTTGTAACTGATTTTACATAGTATAACTTTTCAGAGTTTGTTCTGTGATTTTTTTTTTAGTTGAAAAGGGTTTTCCACGTTAAAAATTATTGTGTATTCTTGTGTTCCTTGTACTCACATTCTTGGTGGCTGACGGCCGACGGCCGACAGCTGATGGGGTTTTGAGTTTTTCCACTGTGCCGGATCAGGGTGTATCCGGGTCCAACCCCATCACTCCTCACCTTAGGTCACAGAGGTCACAAAGTATTCTATCATCTTCCCATTACATAGGAGAACAAATGTAGCTTTAGTGATGCAGCTCATGATCAATCCAATCAAGTTGCTAAAAAGTTCAATTGAATGCATGGTGTTGGGGACAAAATTCCAACGGATCTTGTCATATGCCTTAGCTAGATCAATGTTAAAAGCCATGCTCATATACTTGTCGTGAACTTTGCCTAGAGAATGTATTATCTCTTATGTAACCAGGGTGTTATCATGTGGTATTCTCCCTGACAGAAAGTTGGCCTAAGCAAGGCTAATAATGCTGCTGAGAAGGGGTCTGAAACCTTGGACAATCACCTTTTGATCACTTTGTAAGTCCCCTTGCAAAGAGAGAGAAGGGCATGAATTAATTGAAAACTTCGGGTGCACTTGCCTCCTAAATGAGTACAAGAATTTATGGTTGATGTCCTCAGGAGAGAGACTTTCGGAAATGCTTCCTTTCAAGCCTCAGCTGATCATCTTTAACAGTGTCCCAAGATTTTTGGAAGAACAATGCATGGAAACCATTTGATTCAGGTGCTTTGACAGGTTTCATGGAGAAAATGTCATTCCATGAGCCATTTAGCTCTAGCTTTTTTGGTACCACAATACATTCTCTCTCTCAAGAGTATCTCTGTATTTCCCAGTTGTTCTGCTTAATCCTTCTGATTCTTAATGAGTCAACTCTTCAAAGAGCTTCTTGAATATCATTGATGCGCCTAGTAAGTTGCTTCTTTTGGTGGAATATGTTCCCAATGCTTGTTTATTCCAGGCTTCCAGCTGCTTCCTCATTGCGCTCAACGTCACCAATGTATCCCCAGTTATAGTATTCCATGATAGATGAATAAGTTCCTTGTAATCTGGGTGATAGCACCACATCGCTTCAAACCAGAAAGGTTTGTGTGTTTGTGTAGGATTGCTCGTGCCATCATATCAGGGCATTTTGGGCTGTGATCAGAGGTGATTCTACTAAGATTAGTGGCTATTGTGCAGGGAACTTGCACTTCCATTCCATTAGCCAACGGTCAATTATCAAATCTAGAGGCTGGATCCCGAGTCTATTGGTAGTCATGTTCCATGGCTGTATTTCAGTTCAGATCTGTTACTGTTGGTCTTTGCTTTTTTCTTGTGAGATTGTCTTCTCTAGTCGTCTCGGGCTCTTTCTAGCCTCCCTTAAATCCACTGTCAGGGATAGGGGCAAGGGATTAGCGTTACTAGGGAGAAAAAGAGGATGCAAGGGCTCGAGAGGGTTCATGAGAGAGAAAATTAAGCAGACTCATGGAGAAATGATAGATTCTACTTCTTAAATTTTCATGCGATAGATGAGTCTACTCGCCACACTACACCCTAAGGGAACTAGCTACTTGTTCAGTTATAACCTATAAATAGAACGTCTATGCACATTTTTTTTTTTTTGAAAAAATTCCTGAACTACTTTTATGAAATATCGATGAAGTTCTCCATAATTTTTTACTGTCAAATTTTTTTGCAGTTTTCATGTTTCTTACAAAAAAATTAGCACCTTTTTTATTTACTTAGTTTTTCTCACTTTTACACCATTTTACTCATTAGAGGAAGCAAACCAAATACACCATTAGTCTTGACCTGTATTACCATCATCATCGCTCCCACCCAATACTACTATATTCCTACCTGGAGAACGTTGCGAGCAACAGCCTCATAGGAAGCGTAAGCATATGTGCTCAGACACATACTGTTTCCGGAGCTACCTTGGCACTATTCTTATTGCATGCATATCATTCCTCTCTTTCCGCTTTCTTCTGCTGCAAATCCACTGGGCACTTACCAATGACCTCAACAGCTCAAAGCACCGTATATTATTTGAAGTCCAAAAGAGTCAAGTACTACGAAGGAAGTTGTAGAGTACAATGATTGATGGATCCTGGCCATGCATGAAAATGCATACACAATATGTGGATGCACGTCCGAGTCATGTATGCATATCACGCTCAGCTAAGATTGGCTAGTCATGTCACTTGTGGTGCAGCAATTGCCACATTACTAAAGCCCCAAAAATGGAGTAATCAACCAACCATCACATATTGTTAAAGAATGATTAATTAAGCTGTGCATTAATCACCCCCAAAAAAATAAAAATAAAAACCATTAGTGTACGAACCAAATGAACAAATTGACAGATTATGTTGGTTTGTCAAAATGAATGGTTCTCACATATTGTAAACAGATCATGCAAGTTCACCGTAGCTCTTCTAAATGAATTCCATTTTATTTAGACTCTACTCTTGAGTAATTATTTTTCAATGTGGTCAGGTCACTCTTGCGATGAGCTTTATACAGCATGTAACTCCTTCAAGATCTTTCATTTGCTAACCAACAGTTCTCCCCCTTGCTGCTTTACTGACTATAGCACGGTAAAGTTCATGAGCATGAACATATTGGACTGCACACATTATACGAGCGTGTACGACACTGACAATTTGAAAGGTGTGGGGCCTATGGATTGGTCATATGGGATCAAGTTTTCCTTCAGCATACCTGACACAGGATGCAATAGATGCACACGCTCAGGTGGGAGCTGTGGTTTTGATTCAGAGACTGAGGGATTATTGTGCCTATGTTCTAGTTCCATCAACTCAACCAGAGAATGTGGTAAGTTCATGGTACTTTACTAATTTTATGCATTAAATTTCATCACCTATTAGGGGAAAAATGACTTTGTCACGTTAAGTTTGAATTGTTGTCACATTAAAGAAAAAAGCTCATGGAGTATATAAATAGTATGAGAACTTGATGGGAAACAAGATTTTGAGAGATTTTTTTGGCGTCCCATCATGTCACTTTGGACTACTTTCTCCTTTGTAGATCCCCAAAACTTGTTTTTGACATCTCATTATACTTCATTTTGGCTGAATAATACTTGAATATTCAATGGATATTGATAGAGGTTTTAGTATATGAAAACTAGAAGCGTTACAAGACAAGCAGCACCATTACCTTAACCAAAAAATACTCAATAGAAAGGAAAATAGGAAAGAGTAAAAATAGTGCACAGCTAATAGTCACTGCCTACCAGTGTCAAGAAAGATAGGTGATACCGGAGCACAATAGAAGTGTCAATAACAGCTCACAAACCCTTCAATAGTCTTTGTTTGATTTTTAGTTGCTAAGGATCATTTCATTTTCTATTTTCAAGAATCTTTCTTAGTAAGCCATATTTTGGAATTGTGCTTTGTTTATCTTGAGACTTGGATTTGAGTTGACAATTGTGTAGCTCCTTATGTGTAGAAGGCAATTGGTTGTGTTTGTAAGTCATTAATATATTTATAACGAGAAGGGATGTAGATTCTGAAAAATTATATTTATCAGTGTTCTTGTTTGGGCCGAGTTTCTCCTATGCAAACATGTGGCTTTGTCATATCAAGTGGCATCCACAATTAGTGGCATTGAGTGATATCCAACAACCCCACTTGAGTGGCTTCTCCCTTGGTCCAAACCATTTGCTTTCAGTTCTATGTGCATGCTCTGGTTGCATTAAATTTGGTATCAAAGCAAGTTGTTCCCAGTGGTGCTGGATCAGATTCTCGGGGAAATTTCTTGGAATAAATATCACCGAATGCTAAGGTGTTATAAGGCAAGCCATACATCACTAAAGAGTTCGTTCTGCTAGTTTTCAATGAAAAAAACAGTTACAAGATTTCGAATGTTCTACTAAAGCTTTATGTGATTTACTGAGTAAGCATAGATCTAGCTGACAGCAACTGCCAGAATTGTGTTGTTCTTTTCAACAAACTTGTCATGATGCCACATGGTAGAAGGAGCTACGTAGAGGAAGTTAATCTACAGGCTGATATGGATGAATTGCGTTGTTCTCAAAATGATGCCTGATCTTCTTGGCAGAATAACTTGTGAGAGGCACAAAGTAGCAATTCAGGTGGTATAGAGAGTGAGAATGGGGATGATGAGACTGATTCCTTTGCCACAAGGCCTGATTAGTAGAGCTGAATGGCTTCCCAAGTAAATCCCAACAACCTACATGGCCACTGTGGTTACATTTCTGAGATTCACTACTTCTGGAGTGGCCATCACCTCATGAGTTAAAACAGCCTCTACAATCATGTCCACCCCAACCTCCACATTCACCTTGTAACAGATTAAAACCTGCACGGAAACAAATACAACACGACCTCCACTAGAAGACGTGTCAAAGAGAGTAGAGTGCTGTAAGTGAGGGAAATTTCAAGTCGTCCTGGTATTTGTGCTCAAACTGCCCCAAAATCAGGAGAAAGACCAATGAGGATTTTGGCTAGATCAATGTTTTCTCGTTCTTTCTCTATTATTTTATAGGAATAAGAGAAAGCAGTTGGTGCATCATTCTCTTCTTATATGAAATAGTATTAAATTCAAAATATTATTTACTTAACTCATATATTTGAGTAGGATTTCCTATGCTAGAGTGGATAAGCTTGAGTGCTCCCAGATCTCATTGGCAGTAGAAGAAAAGGGAGATGAAGACCCAGTATGTGGCTCAATATTAGCAAGCAGAAGTCCAATGGTTATATTTTTCTTCTGGTCCTAGTGGTTATTAGGACAAGTAGCAGAATTAGAGTTCAAAGACTTTATAGGCTTATCCGAGGTTAAGTGGTTAAACAAGCCTTTTACCCATGGAAATTCGTTAATCTACCATGATCATAGGTGTAATTTTCTTTCATTTTACTTATCAAGGATCATAAGACCACCTAGATTGAACATCGTCAGTTTTGAAGATGTTGAAATCATAAAAGAAGAGATCAAGAAGTGTTTATGTGATTTTTATGTGTATAACTACACAATTATAGATTTTTTTTCATAGAAGATGAAGTCAACCTAAACTAGAAGATGACAGCATTTGGTTATTGTCTCTCGGATGTAGGCTCCCAGTGACCCCCACATCTATCATCGGCCTTGGATGATCTAGACCTGTTCCACTAGGATATCATCAATTTCTGTTCCAGTACATTATTGTCATTGCCATCCTGCCGATAACTCCGATAATCATTGTTGCTCCTCAGGTTGCTGAAATTATTCTAGAATAATTCAGCTGAACAAATCCTTGCTAAGGCAAGAAACCATCCATACGAGCTTCCCTCTCCATAGTTTCTGCTTCCGCATCCATCCTATCAGCTCCAATATCTGCCATCGAGCTTCATAATTGGCCGTGTCAGAAGAGGCAAGAGAATGGAAACCAGAGCTTTAGGTTCCACAAGCTATTTTATTGTAGGCTAATTTATTGCAAGTCCACATTTTTGGACCTCCTCACTTTACTTGACAGCCCAGATTCTGCAAGCCCACATGTTGGGCCTCCTCACATCTTTTGGACTTGGCCTGGAGCCATTCAACAATCCAATTTGATCCTACCACCTGCCACCTTTGCCCGCCCCATCAACCGCCAACCACCGCATGCTGACCTCCAGCATCAGTTCGGCGACTTTTTAGAAAACTTTTTAGATGAGTTTTCCATTGACCGTTGATACTCTTCAACTTTTTTGGCAAGGTCTTCGCTACCACCTCCCATTTTTTCGTGCTAGTTCTTATTGTGCCATCAGTATCTCCAAACTTGGTCAACATTATTATTATTTTTACTATATTTGGTTTATATGATCTTGCTCGTCCTATTGAGATTACTTTGGTGGTACCAACTACAATTCTTGGGCCAAGGAAATATCTATTTTTCTGATTGGTCATAAGCTGTAGTGGTTTGTCACTAGAACAAAACCAAAACCTACCAAAATAGATAAGGAAACATTGAAAGAATTTGATGAATGCCTTGAGGAGTGAAAAGTAACTCACTAGAAGATATTTTCCATTTTTATTAACACATATGCTCCTTTCCATTTAGAGTCTCATTCCTAAATTTTCAAATGCTAAACTTGCTTGGCATTTTTTTCCAACCAATAGAACTATTCTAGTGATCATTCTTTTCAATTTTAGCTGAAATCTAAACTTTAATAGATGTGTCAAAAGCCTAACCAGACAATTGCTAAACATTATTTTTAAGTTAGTAGGCTTTGGGATCAACTTTCTTAGGCTGATTCAACATTTTTAGATACTCAGTTTATTAAACTTTTTGCGGAGTATTAAGATTGTCGTTACCTCATTCATTTTATGATGATTTTGAATACATTAGAACCTCTCTCCTCTATCTACACTTGACGTTGCTATCATAAAGCTCATTTATGAGAAGGCTAAACAGAAGATTCATTGTATTTATTCCACTGATACAGTCATTGTTACTACATCACCTAGCTTCTCTGTTTCAGTTGTGGCTTTTGCTTCCTCTACTTCCCGTCGATTCAATGAAAAATATTATTACTGTAAAAAAAGGGTTACCATATCTTTGACAGTCTTAAAAAAAAAAGCCAAGGATTTTAGAGATTCTCAAAAGGGATAGCTAACACCTTCCAAAACCCTATGGCTACTGCCTTACAAATTTGGTAAATTTTGCCTCGTTTTCTATGTCTTTGTCTCTTTCTGTAATTGATTTTAAGGTAATTGTTAACTAAATTCTATATCATACCTTTACTGTATTAAACATCTCTTCAGGTACATTTTCTTTTGATTTATTGACGCCGCTTGTTGAAATCACATGACATCTAATCCTTCCTTAATGTCTCATATGACATCTTTAACCAACGTCTCTTTCATCTATGCTGCTGATGGTTTTCATATGGTTTGTCAATAATATTGGTCATGTATCTACACCCAACTTTTATGTTCTGAAGATTTATCATGTATCGAATTTATTTTTAAATCTTATATCAATTGGTCAACTTGCTCAATGTAGTTTTAGCTTAATATTTTCTCATATGATTTGTGATATTCGGGATTAGAAGATAGGCTAGTTCATTGGGACTAAATATAAAATTGGTCATTTTTTGAACTTATATTTTTGTATCTTTCGCATTTGTATTCCACTCACCCGCTTGCTACTATTGTTTCTTCTAGTGTTTGGTACAATCAATTTGATCATCCTTCCGTATCTCGTGTTCAGTTGTTAGCCTTTAATGGTTATTTAGGAAAGTTATTTTTAATTCTTTTGATTGTCTTGTCACTTAGTTAAATAAATAGCTTTATCTTTTAAAAAGTCACTTTTTGGCTTTTGCACTTTTTGATTTGGTTCATTTCATTATTTAGGGTCCTACTCCTATCCCACTAAGGGCAAATCTCAGTACTTTCTTATATTTATTGATAGTTGTTCTCACTATATATGAATTTATATTTTACATGATTGATCTATACTATTTTATACTTTTCATAATTTTTATTGATAAAAACTCAATTGAGTTATACAATTTAAGTCTTTCATTCCAATAATGCTATGAAATATGCCTTTACATCCTTTCTAGATGAATTTCAACACTTAGGTATTGTGTCTTGTTGATTATGCCCTTGTATTCCTATCAAAATAGACATGCTGAATGTAAGTATCGTCATATTCTTGATACTATTTGTACTCCCATTTTCTATGCTTCTCTTCCCAAGTCCTTTTGGGGTAAAACTATCATTGTAACTATTTATACTATTAATTGAATTCCATCTCCTACTATTTCAAATTTATCTCCAAATGATCGTCTCTGTAAAAAGCTATTTTATTATTCACTTCGCGAAGTGTTTGATTATGCTTGTTTTGTCCTATTACCTCGTCAATAGCAATACCAAGCTTGAACCTCACTCTCATCGTTGCTGCTTACTTGGTTGTAGCATTGAACATAAAGGTTATTAATGTTATAATCTTATAGCCAAGTGTTAGGATCATCAAGTTCTAAAAACATAAATTTTCACTGTTATCTCTCCATTCCTTTTTGACACTTTCTCTTACTATCTTACTATCGGATCTTCACTAATTCAATTATTGATCTTTTCCAATATTTTTTGTTTGATACAGGCCATGTAAACTTAACCATTCCTCACAAATTTGAATCATCCAATGATCACGTAATCACAATCGCGCCCTTGGAGTCTTCCTTTACTTTGGATATTCATTGCTTTAGTCAGGTACAAACCCCTTCTACCGATCTTCATGACTATCATTATTTTTCTGCTGTTGTTGCTCTCCATGAGCTAGACAATTATCGCTAATCATGCTTTGTCCCTCTCTGACAACATGCTATATCCAAAGAATTTGATATTCTTCACAAAATTCATACTTGAAATTTGGTTGGTCTTCTGCCTGGTAAGACTACAATAGAAAACAAATTGGTATGCAAAAAGAAAATAAATTTTGATGGTTTAGAAGTCTGATACAAAGATCTTCATATGGCCAAGGGCTATACCAATGAATGTGACATTAATAATGAGGAGACCTTCGATGTTGTTGCTTGCATTTGATTACTGCTGATTGTAGCCGCTATACACCAATTATTTTGTTTCTAATGGATATGAAAAATATATTTTTATATGTGGACTTGATTGAGGATGTCTATATGAAGCCTCTTCCTGGTTGTTCTCATTATCTTGGACAAGTATGTCATCTTTGAAAAGTATTGTATAGCCTTAAGCACTCTCCCTGTGCTTGGTTTATCAAGTTCAACTCTACTGTTTCACAGCTAAGATTGCTTCCAGTTCTTATAACTTTGCTCTTTTTATTTGTTATACTAATATCGGTATCACTATTCTACTACTTTATTCTGATAATATGATCATTATTGGTAATAATAGTTTTGACATTCTTGAATTTCAATGTTTATGGGGTCAGCAATTTAAAATGAAGGATTTTGGTTTCTTTCACTATTTTCTTGGATTTGAGGTATCTCCTATCTCTAATGGCTACAATTTGACAAAATTCAAGTATGCCTCTTATCTCTTTTCTCTTGATGGACTCACTATTTATAAGATTGTTAATAGTCATCTTAAAACTAATATCAAGCTTTGTGCTAGTGACGGGGAACCTCTTTTCGGTGTTACTCTTTTTTATCTCTAGGTGGTTAGAAACCTCACATACCTTACTCCTATTAGACCTAATATTGCCTATATTGTGTATCTTATTGGTTAATTTATATTGGCTTCACATTTTGTTCACTATGTGGCCATTCTTCGTGTTCTCTACTATGTGAAGGGAACCCTATTCCATGGGCTATGCTTTTCCACTCACTCTTTGTTAGAATTTTGAATTTACTCTGATACTAATTAGGTAGGTGATCTTACTAATCATCCGTTCTCCATTGGTTTTCTCTACTTATTAAGAAATTCTCTTATTTTTTGGCACAATAAAAAGCAGACCATTGTTACTCGCTTTAGCCTTAAGGCTAAATATTGCATATTTGTTGATACTACATCTGAGCTTCTTTGGCTTTTATAAAATATAGGTATTCCTCAGCCCAACAACACTCCTCTTTCTTGTAACAATTCTAATATTATGTAGATTACTTACAATTATGTATTTCATGAAGGCACAAAATAAATCGAAATCGATTGCTATTTTGTTTATCATCAGCTCAAGGAGGGCACCTTTTGTCTTTCTTTAATTGTTTTGGTTGATCAATTAGTTGACATCTTTATGATGATTCATCTTCCTAGTCGTTGTTATGATTTGGTTTTCAAACTCTAGTTAATATTTTCAACACCATCTTTGGTTTGAGGGGGATATTAAGATATATAATATCTTTTTTTATTAGTGGATTGATATCGTCAAATTTAGATTATTTATATAATTACTATTATTATTACTATTAGCTTTTCTAAATTAAGTTGTCTCATACTATAAAAGGATGATTTTTTGTACAGTTATACATATAAAAATTATAGAAACCCTTTTTTTATCTCTCTCTTTGTATTTTTGGAATTGTAATAAAGGCAATTATATAAATAGTTTAACTTAAAAGAAATCAATCATTTAATTTTGAAAGTATATTATATATATCTTAATATATATATATTGTCTAAATTAAAAGATATTAATTCTCTAATTTATGAAGTATATTATATATACCATAACATTTCTCCTCAAACTCAAGATAGTGTCCAAGAGACCGTCGGAAGTTTAAAAACCAAATCATGATGGAAACTTGTTGGATGAGTCTTTGTAATGATATTAGCCAACTAATTAGTTGAAGCAACCGGGAAGAGACAAATGGTACCTTTCTTGAGATGATGATGCACAAACTGATAATCGATCTTGATATGTTTTTTACATTCATGAGATATATTATTGTGTGCAATTTGGATAATATTGAAATTGTCACAATAAAGAGGAGTGCTGTTGGGTTGAGGAACACTTGTAACATGTGCAAAGATAAAGGAATTCAAATGTAGTATCAGCAAGAAGTTGCCAATCTTGTAAATAAGGCAGTCATGGGCTTATGGAAGATGTTTGTCTTTCCCTTTCAAGCATATCTAGTATCTTTTCCCTTTTTCTTAGGACAATCAAAGATATGATATTCTTTTTATTTACACAAATGCTATTTTTCATTGAAGCAACGGGAAGCACAGGATACATAAAATACAACTGGAATAGAGGAGCTAGATGATGTAATAGTCATGATTGAATTAGTGGAGAAAGTGTGACAAATCTTCTGTCGGGTCTCTTAAAAAGTAAGCTTTGTGAGAGCAACTCAGGTGTAGGTAAATGAGAGCGATGGAGTAGAGTGGCCTAGTTGTTCAAAAATCATTATGGTATTTCATCATAAAGTGAATAAACTAATGCCAATCTCGATACTCTGCAAAGAGTTTAATAGTCTAAGTATTTGAAAATTTCAAATCAGCCTAAAAAAGCTAATTCTAAATGCTACTAATTTGAGAATGAAATTCAACAATTGTTTAACCAAGCTATTGACCCATCTGATAAAGTTTAGATTCTGGCTAAAATTGGATAGAAGTATCACTAGATCAGTTGTATTATTGATTGTTGAGAAATTGCCAAGCAAAATTGGCATTTTGAAACTTAGGAAATAAGCTATGTATGGAGGGAACAGAGATGTTAAAAAACCAAGAGAATATATAACAGTGAGTTCTTTCCCATTCATCAAAGTGTTTGTCAAATTCTTTTAGTTTTTTCTTGTTTGTTTTTATGGGTTTTAGTTTGGTTCTCGTGACAGACTACCATATTGTAGACCAATTAGATAAATAGATATTTGTTGGGCCCAAGCATTGTAATTGATATCATCAAAAATAATCTCAATAGGGCAAAAAATTCATTTGGGAATGACAAAGTGGAAAATATAATGTTAATTGAATGAGGAGAAATCGATTGCATAGCAAAAACTAGTTAGTGATACTTGGTAGGTCAAAGAGTTGCCGGAAAATCACTGAGAAATTGCCAGAAAAGTCCTCAAAATCAGAATGTCATGGAAAACATTTTAAAAATTTCCCATTGGGTGGTGGTGGCAAGAGGTGGCAGCCGGCGGTGATGAACTTAAGGACTTGGTGTTAAGCGTGGCTAATACTGGGCTAGTGGGTGTCGGACCTAAGCTATGAAGAGGCCTGATGCTTTAGTGAAGAGTGAAGACTGCGCTAGTGGAGTTGACTGCAATTGGGCTCCAATATGTCTCAGAATTGGATTAAAAACGACTAGTTTAAAGCCATATATCTAGTTAAATGTGTCGTTCAAGGATCATAGGAATGTTTTGTTACTCAAGATGATTGAAATGCTGTGTTTTAAAGAAGATAAAAC